>CM060407.1:76197387-77447387 GCA_030545235.1 Helianthus tuberosus
CCGCGCGGATAGCCTACCCGGGTGCGTGCCATGTGCACGGCTCACCCCCTTTCCCTTTTTGGCATCCTATAAATACACGGGTCACTCTCCACTTTTTCCACTTTTGGCAAGTGACGTCCGAACCACACGCATTCTCCACCTTTTCTCAGATTTCTCTCGATCCAGGTAAGATCTTGCACTAATTCTTGTACATCTTTGATCACTACACCATTCTACACATTTCTATCTTTCGGATCATCGATTTTAACCATGAAATCATCCGGATTTGAGGTGTTCACGGGTGACGTCATCATGAAGTTCGTAAGAACTTCATGCTTGGCTTCATTCCGCCAAGAATATCTCAGATCTAGACGATTTCTACAAGTTTTTACAATAATTTCACCTAGATCTAAACTTTTCTAAGGATAAAAGAGTTGAAAGACATAAACCTAATGTTCTCTCCTCCTTTTACACTTAAAACCGGTACGAATCCGATCAGTCCTAGTGTTTTACTCGTCAATAGTGATACCCTAGTTCTAGATCTGGAGTCGTACCATAGACAACTGATTTCGGGGTTAACTGGGATGGCCGTTCTGAGTCGCCAGCAGGCCGAGTTAGGGTGGTTCCTGACCGGTCTAGTCACGCGGGTGAGAACACAACTCCAAGTGGTTGCCACGTAATCAGAACGTCTCGATAAACGACAACAGAAACCAAGTGAAGACGAGCGGGACAACCAGACTAGTTGTCCGCACGGACTAGCTGTCCGCACGGACGAGCCATACGCACGTACAGCCCATACGCACGTACGGGTCATACGCACGGGTTGTCATCCGCACGGACTACCTTTGGGACCCACTTTCCAAACAAAGGTTTGAGTATCGACGAAGGAGCAATCCGGATAGACGACCTCTGAATGGATTACTCATCGGATCATGAGATACTAAGGCCTTAAAATGAAAATCGAGCAAACCTCACCCGCACGGCCAAGCCATGCGCACGGACAGGCTATCCGGACGGATTGTCTCTGCCCGCGCGCACAGGCTGTCCGCACGGACTACCACACGCACGGACCGCCATTCGCGCGGCCGGCTTGAAAAGTAGAAACACTTTGGTGTTTTCAAAATGCTACAACGAAAACTCCAAAGCACAAGCCATCATACACAAACACATCTTGGGAAGAAACAATCCACTTGAACATTTATCCACACAAGCAATCTAGCCGTACGGGTAAGTCGTCCGCACGTATAACTAGTCCGCACGGGTTGCCATCCGCACGGACAGTCACACGCACGGATGACCTATCCAGATGGAACACCATCCGCATGCATCACCATCCGCACGGATAGGTCATGCGCACGGATGACTTCTACTCACGGATGTCTGATCCGCACGATCAGCCATCTTACCCACTCCCACTTGTACTATTTTACGCGTCACTTATCGTTACGTTATCGAATCTATTCAGGCTAATCGTACTCGCTGTAAAGCGCTCCCTTCAATCCATATCACTGTGAGTATACTCGAACCCTTTTTGCTTTAGCACTTTTGGGTGTTACATACGTTACAACTATTCAAACTACAACTATCACACTACTCAAGCTATTTTAACGCTAAACCATTAATGCATGTTATACGTGACTTATGAATGCTTGTTTGTTATGTTTACACATGGAATGTTGTCTACCTGCCTTAGCAACGATAGTACTATAGTTTGGACTCAGCACCCGTTCACACGGGGGTTGTTAAGGATCTTTTACTTGCATGGATTACGGTGGTAATCATGTATTGCGAACTGCCTCAGGCAGTCAACCCGCAGTCATTGGTATCGATGGATCTATGTCAATAACTAACGTGCTTCATTTCACTATGTGTACGTGCTGGTTATGCGTAAACGAATTCGAACACTATATGTTACTAACAAACTTGTATGCTCACCTTTACATTTCATGTATTGACTTTATTTTAACGTATGTGACAGGTGCCAAGGTTGTTTATATGCTTCTCGGGCTGTGATGAAATCGAAGCTAGGAACTGGAGTCCTAGAAACCAATAAATAAACTAGTTATGTTTAAATCTGAGTTGTCGGAACAGAATATTTGTTTAGTTTTTGTCTGTAATAACTTGCTTTGCAATTTGAGACATGGTATGGGACATGTTAACTTAAATTGAATGGTAATGATAGTTGTTATGGAAACTTCTGGACAATCTGTTTCGCTCAGTGCCGCGCCCCGATGATTCCGCCATCGGTTGGGGTGTGACATTCAGTGTATAGATCCTACAAGGACCTGGGTCAAGCTTACTAGGGCCTCCTTCAATACCCACTGGTATTGGATGGCGGGGGTGCGAATGGCTTGAACCCCTCATATGTAAACTACTATTAATACATTAACCTGGCTACTTGGGATTGTATCCCTGCTGACTCAAACCACTTAGCCGATGGTAACGTTACCTTCAAAAGAGGGGCCTACCACATTACGCATTAATAACTTAATTCATTATCTTCCAATATTCTGACCCTTTAGGATTGTATCCTTGCTGACTCAAACTACTAGGTTGAGGGTAACGTCACCTTCAAAAGAGGGGCCTACTACTATAACTAAGATAATCTCTTAAAAAGTGCAAAAGTGCGGAAATCATCAAAGGTTACACTAAAGGCGAGTCGGATCCAAGTGATTCATCTTGTCTATCTGTTTTATTTTTATTTTTATTTTTCAGCATTTTTAGTTTTTATTTTCATGTTTAAAACATTTTCTAAAATTTGATTTGATTAGACGTTGAGGATAAACCTGTACTAAAAGCTCTTGTGTCATTGGACGACCTTGGAAACTTACCAACCCTATACTACGCTCACGATGGGTGCACTTGCCCATATGTGTGTTTAGTGTTAGTAGAATAACGTGTTTTATAAATTTAAAACTTGACTAAAGTGTTAAAAAGGGCTTAAAATATTAACAAAAATATTTCACGCTACACGCACATCAACATTTATATTTAATCTCTCCTCTCTCTTCTCTCTTCTCTTTCATCTTTGTCATTAAAAATTCAAATCCATCTTCAATTTCATCTCTCTCATTGAGAGACACACAAACCTGCAACCCCCAACACCCCTCGTTCCCCTGTTTCCGGCCATAACCACCACCCACACCCCTCTTCAGTGGCGGTGGAACACGAAGAGAGAGATCCAACCACCACTTTGGGCGGCGGTGCACCACAAACAACGGCAGCAGCCGTATTAGGCGACGTCAGGGGGGGTATGGTGGGGTTGGGTGCGTCTCGAAGCAGAGAGATCCGATGGAACTGGCTTCTGACTCTCCGGCAGGTTTATCCCGGCGGCAGCACCGCCGATCACGGCGGCTGTGGTACCTCCATTCTCTTCGACAAGTTACTAGTAAGCCCCATCTCCTCGCTCATCTCTCTGACGGCGGCTGTGGGAATTTTTGCAGCGGAGCTCCAATTTCAGGTTGGAATCGGTTCAGGTTTCAGGATTGAGATTAGGTACAAGTCTGGGGTCATTCAGTCCAGATTCAGATTTGTCTTTGGGGATTATTTTGGGTTCGGGTTTTCTCTAGTTCAGTTTCGGCTCGGATCATCGTTCAGTTTCGGTTCGACATAGTTCAGTTATAGTTCACTCGGTTCAAGTTCGGTTCGACAAGAAAACAGGGCGGTGACACAGTTCAGTAGCGGCTCGGGTTTCGGCTCGACGCAGTGCAACTCGGGTCAGTTTCGAGGTTTGGTTTGGGTGAAAGCAGTCAACGGAACCGGTTCGGGTCAGCAGTAGTAAAACAAGTCAAAGATGGTCCTTGGGAGCTATTAGGTGGTGAAGCTGTTGCGGCGATGGTTGTTAGGTGGTGGAAATGGTGCAGCGTTAATTTTAGGGTGGAAGTGGTGTGGCGGTGGTTATTATGGGGTGGATGTGGTGTGGTGGTGTTGGTTTTATGGTGGAGATGATGCAGCGATGATGGTTTTAGGGTGGAGGTAGTGTAGCAGGGGTGGTTTTAGGATGGTTAAGGTAGCCGGTGTTGATTTTAAGGTTTCATAAAAAATGGTGGTGCAGAGATGTAGAAGGGGAGGTGGGTCTCACATTTTTTGCTTCATACTTAAGAATTTGTATACTAAAAAATTTGTACATTAGTAAAAAAAACTGAAGTGCTCCTAAGTAATAAATATAGATGAGGTTAGCCTATTGGATGGAATAAACAAAAAATTGCAAACCTCAAGTGTCTCGTTGCGAAAAAAAAACTTCTCGGATTAAACTGACAAACGTGCTCAAACTTTAAGGGCGATTTTGTTAGTTTAGTAGTTTACTCTTCTGCAACTCTGGAAAAAACAAAATAAAAACATGTAAAATAATGAGTAAATTGCTATTTTACTCCCTGTGGTTTTGGTTCAAATTGTCATTTTAGTTCAAATAGTTTTCTTTTTCTCCTCTGTGTCCTTGAGTTTTCTATTTTTTGCCATTTTGATCACATTGCCTAACGCAGTCTAAAAATCTGGTTATAACCAGGGGTATTTTTGGCATAACTGTTGTCTGGTGATAAGCATGGGTGGTTATAACCAGGGGTATTTTTGGCATAACTGTTGTCTGGTGATAAGCATGGGTAGTTTACAACATAATTTATAAACCTCATAATAATTTAATGCCAAAAATACCACTAATTATAACCTGGTTTTTAGAATAAGTTAGGCAATGTGATCAAAATGGTAAGAAAAAAGAAATGTCAGGGACCTAGAGAAGAAAAAAAACTATTTAAACTAAAAAGACAATTTATAAAAAACTCATGGAATAAAATAGCAATTTACTCTAAAATAATTCAAAGTTAGTACAATACATATGGTATTTACCATATTTGGTGCCGTTTAAGAAAAGTACAAAAAGTGATTTCCAACCTGGTACTTTTATTGATCAAGTCGATACCTCGGACACTGAGACTTTTCATTCACGTTCATTTGTCTTCCCCAAACTCAACTTTCTTTTTTTTTTATAAAGTAATAATTTGCAACTTGCAAGTTGACCAAAATATTTTAGTGCATAAGATTTTTTTAACGGTTAGTGTATACGTTAATAATTCAGGGTAACGGTTAGTGTATACGTTAATAATTTAGGGTGGAGATACAATAGTAAGTTTATTTGGCTAAGAAGGTTAGGAAATGATCTTGACCATCCATTTAGTTAATCAAGCGCTAAGATTAAATGATGGAAATTGAAGGGAAGAAAAGAGGCGCGTGAGTTTGTTTAGGGGTATTCTAGTCAATGCAAGGCAATAGTTTCTCTCTCCTCCAATTCCCCCCATTTTTAAACGCTAATAACTCTTTCATATGACATTATTTTTTTTTTATAAAAATTGATCCAAAGAAACGAGCGTTTTTTTGTCTTTAAAACGGGTATACTATTCCTATATTTAAAAAAAATTAAAACCCAGTTGCGTAAAACGCAATAGAAAAAACCCCCAGTTACGTAAAACGCAATGAAAAAAAAACCCTAAAAATTGACATTTTTCTAAAACGCAATGCATCAAAAACACAAAGAAATGTCTTATTTGTAAAACGCAATGGCCAAAAACACAAAGAAATGTCTTATTTCTAAAACGCAATAGCCTAAAAACTCAAAAGAAAATGTACTTTCTAAAACGCAATGGACTAAAAACACATAAAAATGTGTTTTACCTAAAACGCAATGTACCAAAAAACACATACAAATGTCTTATTTCTAAAACGCAATGGCCAGAAAACACTTAAAATCTCTGTTTTCTAAAACGCAATGGACTGAAAACACATAAAAAGTGTTTTTACCTAAAATGCAATGCACCAAAAACACAAAAAATGTCTTATTTGTAAAACGCAATGGCCAGAAAACACTTAAAAATGACTCATTCTAAAACGCAATTGCCTAAAACACAAAAGAAAGTGTTCTCTGTAAAACGCAATTGACTGAAAACACCTAAAAAGGTGTTTTACCTAAAACGCAATGCACAAAAAACACTTCAAGAATGTGTTTTTCTAAAACGCAATGGCCAGAAAACACATAAAAATGTTTTAGTTCTAAAACGCAATTGCCTAAAAACACCAAAGAAAATGTTCTCTCTAAAACGCATTGAACCATGACAATAGTTTTGTCTGTGCTGTGAACTGTCTGAACCAATGCAGTTTACGAATGCAGTTTCCAGAGGCAATTTACAGAAAATTATTTTTTCTGATGCATTTTTATTACAGCAATTTAATCGAGCTGACCTGGCAGGGGCTCTGCCCCTTGGACCCCGCCAGGGGCTGCTGCCCCCGGACCCCCCGCCAAGATCGTAAAACGCAATGACTAAATAAAAAACCCAGATCGTAAAAATGAAAGTAAAGAATTTCTTACATGGATCGAAATGATTTCTTCAACAATTGACGAATTTTGAATGATTGAAACACTTGTCAGCGCTCGAATCGAACGGATCGAGTGATTATCTTCAAAATCACCGGAAAAAATGAGATTTTGTATGAAATTAAACTGGGTTTTCTTCAAAAAAGCTGAAGAACACGTTGATCGGGTGTTTGAATCATTGATTGGTGATGAAAATCGCACTATAATGTAGTGATTATAGAGATAGAAAGTGAAGAAATGGTTGAAGATGGTGAGTTTTGAAAATGGTGTGTTTTGAAGTTATTGGGTTTTGAAAAGGAAGAAGAAAGGGTTGGATTGACTAAAATACTCTTTTTCTTTATTTTAAATGTTGCCACATGTCCTAATCCTATTGATTCCTACACTTCCTAGCCAAAATAAACTTTCTATTTGATATTTTCCATAATAATTCATACATAGTTAACTATTTGTTGAGTATATTTACATGTCATCTTCTACTCAAAATTGTGAGGACCATCTATGGAAAGATGTGACCACCAATCTATACCTATCAATGTTTTAAAAACCGGTTTTTATGTCATACCGGGTTGGGCTCTAAAATGGGCCTGAATCGGGCGGTTGAACCGGGTTACTAGTTAACCTTATAAATTTCATAAAATACAAATTCATCTAAAAAACAATCAAATCTCAACTTGGATTTATGTAACTGGTTATAGTTTTATCTAAAAACAACTATTTTTATTGTAAACTATTAAGCATTTTAAGAATATTTTTATTAGTTATAAACAGTATTGCATTGTACGAGGTGAGTAACAGTTTCAACAATGATGAATTATTGGAATAGAAGACAGTAGGTTAATTACCAGAAATATGGAAGATCAGTATTACCTTAATATCTTATTTTATTAAAATTAAGAAATCAAATCTTAAGATAATGCAATCCGGTTCAACGGTTTGAACCGGTAGAACCGGATTTACCGCCGGTACATAAGACATACCGTATTCGGGTGTTACCGGTCTTTATCGTACCGGACTTAGGGATGGGCAAATCCCGATCCCGATACCATACCGTCCCGATACCGACAAATCCCGATCCCGAATTTTGTGAAAACTAGGTACCGATACCGATACCGAAATACGTCGGTTCGGTACGGTATCGGTACGGTGTCGGTATTTTGAGGGTAAAATTCGGTATTATACCGATACCATACCGTACCGATACCGAAAAACCTAAAAGTGGATACCGAAACCGGTACCGAAACCGCTTCGGTATGGTATTATCGGGATCGGGATGGGATCGGTATTTGATACCACTTGCTCATCCCTAGCCGGACTCGTATCCGATATCCGGTTTAACCGGTATAACCAGCCGGTACAACCCACTCGGCAAAGTGCCTTTGCCGCGCGGTAACACCGCCGCCGGTGGGTTTGCCGCTCGGTGAAGGTTTGGTCGCGGGGAGAGGTTGCCGATGCGGGGAGATGATCGTAGGAGAGAGAGGGGGAGTGTATGAGAGAGAGAGGGGGTATTGTGAGGTGGGGTCCATTCAAATATCAACCAATCACACTTTTTTTTTTAAGTTTACCACTTCACCAAGTGTCTAACCATTGCTAACACTTTTCAGCAAAGTTTAAACATTTTTCACTTATTGACGTGACGCACTCTGATTGGTTGATTTTTTAGTTTGTCACTCTCAAGTTTTAACCACTCCTTACACCCTAACATGTAGAAAAAAGTTTAGTAGTTTGTGTGAAGTCTTGAAATAATAGCTACATGAATAGAAAGTTAAACGAGAATTAACATGATGAATTATGTTCTCTAGTACACGTTACACCTTTAGTTCTTTTATTTCCTAAAAAATGTGAAATAAAGTTTCATAGTAACAGAAAAAGAAAGAAAAATTTCCTAAAATATGTGAAATAAAGTTTCGTATAAACAGAAAAAGAAAGAAAAAAGTGTTTAGGGGTGTATTCTCATATGCTATTAGACCATGCGTAGCCGTTGGGGTCAATAATGTCCCACCCTAGGGCATTTTGCGTCATGTGGCAGCCCAGTCAACAATGGGGCATTATTGGGCGTTTTTACAAAAAGGGTGTAGTGGAGATGTGGGGATTGTGAGGCATTATATTTTGTAATAAAAAAAAAAACCTTTAAAAATCTTATTGGCCACCAAATGGAAGCTTCAATGTGATTGGCCAAGAATCTCTCCATTTGGCGTGATTATAAAAACGCCTAAACCAAAAAAACACCAAACACGCCCATGCGTAATGGTTACGCGGCGTGATTGGGCATTATTGGGCAAAAAAAACGGCCCACAAGTAAGCCACCACGGGTGGTCTAAAATGGTTTGTGAAAGTAAAGTGGATTCTTATTTATTTATTTTCGTGACCAGCATAATTTAAACATATAACTTAATAAGTAGATTTACTTGTTTTTTTCTCCACTTAAAAGTCATCTATATAAACACTTTTGCCCAACTCTTAGCACTTTGACCGGATTCTCTAGGCTTGTTTACAAGAATTTAATATGCAGGGAAGTAGATTCACTTTTTTGACAGGTTATGGTAAGGACGCGAAGATGAGCAAAATAGATCGTATGCTGGTGTGCCAGGATTTCTTTAATAGATGGCATGGAGCTTGTCTTAGAGCTTTACCAAGGGAGTTGTCTGATCACAGCCCTCTGTTGTTAACTGTTAGTGATACTAATTATGGGGCTAAACCGTTCAAGTGGTTCAACTCATGGCTTGATCGGGAAGGTTGTGAAGATATTGTTCGAGATGCGTGGAATAATGCTTCGGTTGATGGCCCTGCTGATATAGTGATCTTTAAAAAGTTTGTAGCGGTTAAGTTGGCACTTAAGAATTGGTGGAAATCGTTATCTAAGAAAGAAGGGGCGGAGTTAGAGTTCTTAAAAAACGACATTAGGCGGTTAGAGTTGATTATGGAGACTCGTGATCTTGAGGAAGATGAGTTGTGGGTTTGGGAGGAAAGTAAGAAAGAGTTGGATAGAATGGTTTTTTTGAAGAATAAGGACCTAAAACAGAAATCTCGGGTGAACTGGGCGTCATTGGGTGATGAAAATTCGGCTTATTTTCATCGTTGTATCAATGGTAGGAAAGCGGTTAATGATATCCCGGGGGTCTTGGTTAATGGGGAATGGATTTCTAAACCTCCGTTAGTCAAACGAGAAGTTCTTCGCTTCTATAGAGAGCTTTTTCGTGAGACTAACTTTAGGAGACCGGTTTTTATTTGTGATGATTTGAAACAGGTTCCCGTAGAGAAGATAGAAGATTTGGTCGCCCCCTTCTCTAAGGCAGAAATTAAGGATGCAGTTTTTGATTGTGGTTCTGATAAGGCGCCTGGTCGAGATGGGTTTAATTTTCATTTTATTAAACACTTTTGGTCGTTGATGGAGGAGGATTTTTTGAGGTTATTTGAAGAATTTCATGAAACGGGTTCCATTAGTAAAGAATGCAGCTTGTCTTATATTACTCTTATAGCTAAAAATAAAACGCCTATGGGGTTGAAAGATTATCGGCCTATAAACCTTGTGGGGGTTATTAATAAAGTGATCTCTAAGGTGGTAGCTGCTAGGATTAAAAAAGTTATGGGGGATGTGATTTCCGAGTCGCAATCTGCTTTTCTTAAGGAGCGGTTTATTTTGGATGGGCCCCTAGTACTTAACGAGCTGATTGGGTGGATTAAGAAGTATGATAAGAAGGCTTTCTTTTTGAAGATCGATTTTGAAAAGGCGTATGATAACGTGAACTGGGATTTTCTAGTGTACATTATGGAGCAGATGGGGTTTCCGGATAGATGGTGCTTGTGGATTAGAGGTATTGTTCAATCTGCTCGTTCTGTGGTTTTGGTGAATGGGTCGCCTACGTTTGAGTTCAATTGTCAAAAAGGACTTAGACAAGGCGATCCTCTATCTCCTTTTTTGTTTCTTATTGTGATGGAGGGATTGGCTAAGTTGATTTCGAGGGCTTGTCTTTTGGGAGATATTGAGGGGATTAAAGTGACCAGGGGGTCCGTGTATTTCCCATATGTTATACGCGGATGACGCTTTATTAATGGGCTCTTGGTCTCCTGATAATATCACAATGACCAACTGGTTATTGCGTATCTTCCATATGATTTCTGGGTTGAAAATTAATGTTCAAAAATCCCATATTTTTGGGTTGGGGGTGTCTTCCTCGAAAGTGTTTTCCATGGCCGAAGTGCTGGGATGTAAGGTCGGTGAGTTACCGTTCATATACCTTGGTATAAAAATTGGCGCGAATATGAATAGATCGGCTCACTGGGGTTCGGTTATAGATACTGTGAAAAGTAGACTTCTATCATGGAAGGCTAAGTTGTTATCTATGGGTGGTCGCCTAACGTTGATTAAATCGGTTCTGGCTAGCCTTCCGGTTTATTACTTTTCTCTATTTAAAGCCCCAAAGGAGGTGATGGAAGAAATCGAAAGGTTGATGAAAAAATTCTTGTGGGTTGGGAATAAAGATTGTAAAGGTATACATTGGGTCTCTTGGGAAGTGGTTACTGTAACACCCCGAAAATGGGTTTGGTAATCAAACCACGTTTATACTAAAAGACGGGTAATTTACCTTTAGTGGTAAAAGAAACCCGGTGAATATTAGGATTCTTAAATAAACAAGAATTTGCTAACTAGGGATTTTAACCTAGTTAGCTAATAGTTTAGAAATAACTTATAATAGGGTTAAAATTAACCAAAGTTATTATAGAAACTAAAGTGGAGGGACCTAAGTTGTAAAACTTGAAACTAGAATTTAATAAAACAAATAAAAATAAACCAAACACCCCAATTAGAGGTGTCTGGTCGATCAAAGAAGAGAGCAGGTCGATCCCCACTCTTCAAAACCCTAGAACTTCACTAAACTTGCAAATTGAAGGTCCAATTCAGTCCAAAATCGAAATTAAAGCATGGATTATTGATCCTCATCACAAGAGGATTAAAAGGTATGTAAAATTTAATGAAAATTCTTAGCTTGAAAATCTCATGAAATTGGGAAATCTGAAAATTTATGATGCATGTTTGTTAATTGCATGGAATAGGAACAATATAGTGTCTAGGAGTAAGCCCTAGACAAGTATATGTTGAAATCATGTTTAGCTCAAGTTTTTGTTGATACTAAATTCATGTATGAGATGTTTTTAGGGTTTTGATTGCAAAAAAAAAATAGTGTTATGATGTCAAGAACAAGCTTAAATTGAAAGCTGAATTCAAACGATTCTTGATCAGAATTTACAGCCGATTTGTATTGGCTGTAACCTGAACAAAAAGTGATAAAATAAAGTGTTTCTTGAGTCTAGAATGTAATTCCAGGAAATATCTTTAAAACCCCACTGGAATCGCATTTTTTCGACGAAAATCGAGCGTTTTATGAATTTTTCCGTATCAAAGGTTCAAGCTGCGTTTTCTGGCAGAAATTGCAGCCCATCACGAATGTCATAACTCAATTTAGGAATTGAGTTATGATCTCAAATTCTTACTGTAGAAAGTTTTAAGCGATTAAAAGAATCGCCAATTGGAATTTCGTCAATCGGATAAACGAGGAATTTTTAATGAATTTTTCCGTAAGCTGCAGTCAGAAGTGACGAATCTGATTGCAGCTTAGTAAATGAATTTTCACGAATTGTTGGTAAAGAGTTAGATCTTGAAATTTTAACTCAAGGGCTAACCCTCCGAGAGGTACGCCACATAAAAAAATCATAATTTTTGAAGACTTGTAAACATGTTAAACAAGTCACCAAAAACAGCCAATTTTCATTTATATGAAATGCCTAAATGAAATCGCGGCTTACTAGTTAGTATGTAAAAATTTGATTTTTGTTAAGAGTTCGGATGAAATATGCCTAAGTGAGTTCAATGAACCAAATGTGCATATGAATATGTTGGTAAGTCAATTGACTTTTAAAAGTCAAACTAACCAATGATAAATTCAAATAGTAGTTTCGACATAGAAAATACGTGAGGTGGAATAGTCGTGAATTGAAATGACTAATTTAACCACCTTGTGAATGATGATAGTTTGTCGCCTAACGAGCTAGGTGGAGGCTTGGGAAAGAAGCGGTCAAACGAATCAAGCACGAGAAGAAAAGCATATTCGGATGCGAGGTAAGTATAGCTTACACTAGTCATATAGTTTAGAATGTCCTTTTGTTGTTTTGATTTCGAACAAGACAAATGGAAAGTTGAGATATGGTGTTTCCGGCGTGTAGTCGTACGGAACAAGATAACCAATAAGGGTAAAATTGAAATTTGGACACTTGTTGACAATAATTATTGGTTTTGAAAGATATATATTTCGTAAGCCTTATTAGGCCAAAAAGCGTTAAGAGGTGAATTATAGTTAAAACGACCGTGCGGTGTAAATCGGAACGAGTCGTGTAGACGAGATGGCAATAAGCTTTATCTCGCCAATATTATCGGTCATTTAGACCAACGGGTCAAAAGGTGAAAATATCACTTTTTGACAATATCGACTAATGGTTTGATGAGTTGTTTGATTTCAGAAATAAATATCGAGTGGATATTTACATCGCTATTACTTAGTAGATATTGAGGCAAGGTACTTAAATGGGTCAATGTAATGATCCGAGCCAGGTACGCATAATAAGATAACTCTCATTTAAATGTAAGGCTAATGAGAGTTAAACGAAGTCTAAAATAAGTTTTTGGTTACCTTAATAGGTAAACCAAATGTTACGGACGATGGTCATTATATTTGTTATAGGTTTTTAACCATTACCAAGAGTTTAATAAGGGTTTTAGCCATGGAAATGGGTTGCATTTGATGGTTTAGTTCGAATTTAAAATGACCCTAAACATGATTTCCGCAGCTTTTTATACGGATTTCGACTAATCTTAAAAAAATCATATAAAATCAACCGTTTATCCGATTTGGGTGTTCTATACCTTTTCGGAAAGCTTATGAAGTAAATTTTTACTGTTTTCAATCATAAGAAACAAATGTGGTTGTTAATTAGGCCAAAAGAATGAATTAAACAGCTGTTCAAAACCTTGAAAGCTGTTCGAAAAATGAAAATATAGTTGCTGTGCTGATTTTATAAAAATCATATAAAATCATAGAAAATTCGTTAGAAGGTGTACCTTATATGCTTGCGAAGGTATTGAAGTTTTCTACGATCCATCTTTGAACATGTTAATCTAGTTCGGACTTTGAATGGGTCATAATGGTCAATTACAGTAGCTGTATAGAAAATCGCTGCACATTAATAATGTCATTATTAATCCAGAAAAAGACATATGATTGCGTATACTTGATTTAGTCATGCCACCGTAAGTTACGGTGGAGCTGATATGATTACGATGGTTACATACTAAGTTACGGTGGACCCAGAAACAAAGTATATTTTATTTAGTTTAAATTCCCGGATTCGTTTAGACACGTTTTAAACCCCGTATGACTAAAGTATTTCATGTTTATGGAATATAGGTACTTTTGGATGCCGGAAGACGATCAAGCTCAGCGAAGAACCGAACACGATAAAGATACACGCTTCCGCACTTTGCCACGTTGTAAATTTTAAACAACGAAATTGATCACGTTATGTAGAATAACTTATGATTTGTAAAAGTTTTAATAAACCCGTATTTCCAAAGTTTATGTAATCTTAATTACATGATTGTTCCTACAAAAATATACGTTAAACCTTGAATAATAAGAACGGGTGTTACAAGTTGGTATCAGAGCCTTGGTTTAAGAGATTCGAGTATGGTGGGGAGGAACCCTGCTTGGACTTAAACCTTATGCTCTTGACAAAGAATAGTGTTCGGTTCGAGGCTTGATCGCAAATCCGGTAAGTACAAGTACGTTAATAGTTAGTATGCTAAAGTGTTGTAAACAACACATAGGGCTATCGTGTGGTATATGTTACCCCAATTTAAATGATTGATATGGTTGACGAAAATACGCGCGTTGACGCGTATAGTAGAAAAAGCCTTGTATTATAATACGGGCGATTATTGAAGTTGACATTACTAACTCTTGTGAATGTTTTAATTGAAGGACACTCGCGTCTGAAGATGACGGGAGTTGAACGAATTATGGATATGATGATGGAACGGTCCGAGGTATGACAGGAAGAGCATACTCATCAAGGACCAAAATCGCGTAACGGTCGCGAACAAGACTAATGACAAGAGAAGCCCGTTAGGGCAAGCATTACCAGGTGCACACTTTTAAATTAATCGTACGAGTCGTTATATGCAACAAACACGTAAGTAATAACGGTTGCATACACATATGATAGAACTTGGAAAACCTGATTTCCAAGAGAAATTTAATAGGAAATGTGTTATTCACGATGATGAATAACAAATGAATAACAAGACTTGTTTATATAGAAACTTGGACGAGAGTGATCATCCAAGTAAGTAATCTCAATATAAATCCTATTGAGAAAAGTAATGATCACATCAATGAATGTGAATAAATGTTTATAAAAAGGGGCATTGTACATGTTCAAGGATAAACGACTAAAACTAATAATTGTTAACTAAAAATTAAATAAAGTTTTACCAAATGAAACCATAAACATGGAGATAATTTGAGGAGTTACTTACATGGGACGTGATGTGGTAATTATAATAAGTTCACGCGTACCACGTGTTGATCGCTTACTCTGGCCAAGTAAGTAGTGAACACATGATAGCATGAGCTTCTTATAATGAGCGCAGTTATATCCGATGTAGTAAGGTCAAGATGAATGAAATTTAAAGGATCCTTAGGGTCAAGAAATCTCATGGGCATACTCGTATAAATGGTTTTCGCGGGAACCATAAAAACGATGTATGGCGCACATAGAAATAAAAGACCCAAGGAAATTCGTGACATAAGTCATTTTGATGAAACAACCATGGTAGACAAAAAGGGCATTGTAAAACCAAAGTATAAATGACCCGTGGGGTCATAGAAACAAAGGTATTGCCCACATGGGAAAAAAACGATCAAAAACCATGGTAGACAAAAAGGGCATTGTAAAACCAAAGTATAAATGACCCGCGGGGTCATAGAAACAAAGGTATTGCCCACACGAGAAAAACGATCAAAATCGTTGACTTTGGTCGTAGTAAAGAAATGATGATGATGATAATCATCATTCATAGTTTAAAAGACTGTCAAGGATGGTCAAATAAAGAATAAAGGTTTGGTTGAATAAAAGCGAGGGCTTCCGCTAAGACAACCAAACAAATTAAAACGAAAACTTGATGTATACCGGAATTCTTGCACTAATAATGACTTCGGTAAAGTACCCGGTTAATGGGTAAGGATTTAAACACATGCGTAAACCGAGAAACGAGAACACGAATTTAAAGTCAAAAGACTCGGATTATGAGTTATGACTAAAAGACCATAAAATTTCGTAAACAGAAATTTTGATAATTATATTCAACTATTTTGAGATTGAACTGGTTGAATAAAGTATAATGCTTGAAGGCATAAGTAAGCGCAAGCCGGATAACGGTAAGCTTGAGACAAATGATTTTCAAGCGTAAAAAGAGTGCTTTGACACCAAATATATATTTTAATACGACACGAGTAAAAAGAGTGATCTACGGGATCAACATAACCTTTAGGGTTATAAACAAATGAGAGATCTACGGACTAAAACGACCCACGGGTCATGATTAGAAAGAAGTTATAAGGACTTCGCCCTAAAGAGGTGAATGTCGAATCAAAAATAGCCCGTAAGGCTAAGTGATAAAACCTACGGGTTAGATTGGATAAAGCGAGGAAATCAGTTAAGAATCCCCGCATAAAACTAAGACTGTAAAGGATTAAATTACGGACTGTCAATATCCGGGTATGGATGATTGACACAAGTTAAAGAAAAGGTCCTAAAACTAAAACTTCGGTTTTAGTAAGAAATAATGTTTTTACAAACATAAATTCTGATAGGAATTTAAATAGTAAGCATGAAAGATACAAGTCTTGACACTGATAGGCGCAAGATGATATATTCGAAAAGTGATATTTTCAAAAAAAAAAAAAAAAAAAAAGAAAGGTTGATACAAATTAAACATGATGTGACACGATCACGGTTAGGAAATGTAATGTGAAGTAAAATCACATTATAACCAAGCGAGTGATAAAAATAATTGAACTAATAAGACTAGTTAATGAGACCGGTTAAGGTCACCAATTCGAATCAAGAAATTTGGTTTGCTTGTAAGCGGTAGATTCGGTATAGCTGAACCGAATAGATAAATTTGAAAACAAAAGAATTTGTTGCTAAAAGTAAAAGATTTCACTAAAGATCTTTAAACGGGTCAAAATAACGGATTCGTAAGGAATTCGATAGTATATGAAAGCGATGGATATCGCTAAGTTAACTAAACTAGTGGAAATAACGAGATTAGGTTATTTTAAGTTGCACTAAGTCATATGAGATACGTAGACAATTAGTGACCAAAAAGATGTTACCATGCTTATCTGGTAATACTAATAATTGGTTAAAAGTATAAGTAATGTTTAAATGATATCTCGGATCAAATACATTGAGTTTAAACTCAATGAATTATGTAAGAAAATGTTTCGAGGACGAAACCTCTTTAAGGGGGGTAGACTTGTAACACCCCGAAAATGGGTTTGGTAATCAAACCACGTTTATACTAAAAGACGGGTAATTTACCTTTAGTGGTAAAAGAAACCCGGTGAATATTAGGATTCTTAAATAAACAAGAATTTGCTAACTAGGGATTTTAACCTAGTTAGCTAATAGTTTAGAAATAACTTATAATAGGGTTAAAATTAAACAAAGTTATTATAGAAACTAAAGTGGAGGGACCTAAGTTGTAAAACTTGAAACTAGAATTTAATAAAACAAATAAAAATAAACCAAACACCCCAATTAGAGGTGTCTGGTCGATCAAAGAAGAGAGCAGGTCGATCCCCACTCTTCAAAACCCTAGAACTTCACTAAACTTGCAAATTGAAGGTCCAATTCAGTCCAAAATCGAAATTAAAGCATGGATTATTGATCCTCATCACAAGAGGATTAAAAGGTATGTAAAATTTAATGAAAATTCTTAGCTTGAAAATCTCATGAAATTGGGAAATCTGAAAATTTATGATGCATGTTTGTTAATTGCATGGAATAGGAACAATATAGTGTCTAGGAGTAAGCCCTAGACAAGTATATGTTGAAATCATGCTTAGCTCAAGTTTTTGTTGATACTAAATTCATGTATGAGATGTTTTTAGGGTTTTGATTGCAAAAAAAAATAGTGTTATGATGTCAAGAACAAGCTTAAATTGAAAGCTGAATTCAAACGATTCTTGATCAGAATTTACAGCCGATTTGTATTGGCTGTAACCTGAACAAAAAGTGATAAAATAAAGTGTTTCTTGAGTCTAGAATGTAATTCCAGGAAATATCTTTAAAACCCCACTGGAATCGCATTTTTTCGACGAAAATCGAGCGTTTTATGAATTTTTCCGTATCAAAGGTTCAAGCTGCGTTTTCTGGCAGAAATTGCAGCCCATCACGAATGTCATAACTCAATTTAGGAATTGAGTTATGATCTCAAATTCTTACTGTAGAAAGTTTTAAGCGATTAAAAGAATCGCCAATTGGAATTTCGTCAATCGGATAAACGAAGAATTTTTAATGAATTTTTTCGTAAGCTGCAGTCAGAAGTGACGAATCTGATTGCAGCTTAGTAAATGAATTTTCACGAATTGTTGGTAAAGAGTTAGATCTTGAAATTTTAACTCAAGGGCTAACCCTCCGAGAGGTACGCCACATAAAAAAATCATAATTTTTGAAGACTTGTAAACATGTTAAACAAGTCACCAAAAACAGCCAATTTTCATTGATATGAAATGCCTAAATGAAATCGCGGCTTACTAGTTAGTATGTAAAAATTTGATTTTTGTTAAGAGTTCGGATGAAATATGCCTAAGTGAGTTCAATGAACCAAATGTGCATATGAATATGTTGGTAAGTCAATTGACTTTTAAAAGTCAAACTAACCAATGATAAATTCAAATAGTAGTTTCGACATAGAAAATACGTGAGGTGGAATAGTCGTGAATTGAAATGACTAATTTAACCACCTTGTGAATGATGATAGTTTGTCGCCTAACGAGCTAGGTGGAGGCTTGGGAAAGAAGCGGTCAAACGAATCAAGCACGAGAAGAAAAGCATATTCGGATGCGAGGTAAGTATAGCTTACACTAGTCATATAGTTTAGAATGTCCTTTTGTTGTTTTGATTTCGAACAAGACAAATGGAAAGTTGAGATATGGTGTTTCCGGCGTGTAGTCGTACGGAACAAGATAACCAATAAGGGTAAAATTGAAATTTGGACACTTGTTGACAATAATTATTGGTTTTGAAAGATATATATTTCGTAAGCCTTATTAGGCCAAAAAGCGTTAAGAGGTGAATTATAGTTAAAACGACCGTGCGGTGTAAATCGGAACGAGTCGTGTAGACGAGATGGCAATAAGCTTTATCTCGCCAATATTATCGGTCATTTAGACCAACGGGTCAAAAGGTGAAAATATCACTTTTTGACAATATCGACTAATGGTTTGATGAGTTGTTTGATTTCAGAAATAAATATCGAGTGGATATTTACATCGCTATTACTTAGTAGATATTGAGGCAAGGTACTTAAATGGGTCAATGTAATGATCCGAGCCAGGTACGCATAATAAGATAACTCTCATTTAAATGTAAGGCTAATGAGAGTTAAACGAAGTCTAAAATAAGTTTTTGGTTACCTTAATAGGTAAACCAAATGTTACGGACGATGGTCATTATATTTGTTATAGGTTTTTAACCATTACCAAGAGTTTAATAAGGGTTTTAGCCATGGAAATGGGTTGCATTTGATGGTTTAGTTCGAATTTAAAATGACCCTAAACATGATTTCCGCAGCTTTTTATACGGATTTCGACTAATCTTAAAAAAATCATATAAAATCAACCGTTTATCCGATTTGGGTGTTCTATACCTTTTCGGAAAGCTTATGAAGTAAATTTTTACTGTTTTCAATCATAAGAAACAAATGTGGTTGTTAATTAGGCCAAAAGAATGAATTAAACAGCTGTTCAAAACCTTGAAAGCTGTTCGAAAAATGAAAATATAGTTGCTGTGCTGATTTTATAAAAATCATATAAAATCATAGAAAATTCGTTAGAAGGTGTACCTTATATGCTTGCGAAGGTATTGAAGTTTTCTACGATCCATCTTTGAACATGTTAATCTAGTTCGGACTTTGAATGGGTCATAATGGTCAATTACAGTAGCTGTATAGAAAATCGCTGCACATTAATAATGTCATTATTAATCCAGAAAAAGACATATGATTGCGTATACTTGATTTAGTCATGCCACCGTAAGTTACGGTGGAGCTGATATGATTACGATGGTTACATACTAAGTTACGGTGGACCCAGAAACAAAGTATATTTTATTTAGTTTAAATTCCCGGATTCGTTTAGACACGTTTTAAACCCCGTATGACTAAAGTATTTCATGTTTATGGAATATAGGTACTTTTGGATGCCGGAAGACGATCAAGCTCAGCGAAGAACCGAACACGATAAAGATACACGCTTCCGCACTTTGCCACGTTGTAAATTTTAAACAACGAAATTGATCACGTTATGTAGAATAACTTATGATTTGTAAAAGTTTTAATAAACCCGTATTTCCAAAGTTTATGTAATCTTAATTACATGATTGTTCCTACAAAAATATACGTTAAACCTTGAATAATAAGAACGGGTGTTACAGTTACGAGGCCAAAGAAATATGGTGGTCTGGGCATTTCCAAGTTGTCTGACGTTAACGTAGCCCCTATTGGTTAAATGGGCTTGGAGATTCAAATCTAATTATGAAGGTATTTGGAGAAAAGTGGTGATTAGTATTCATGGTGGTCATAGCAAATGGTCATTTTTACCGGTCAAAAGATCTATGTCGGGAACTTGGAAGGCTATTGTCAATTTATTGGAGAAGAGTCGTATTAATGGTCAGCCTATTTATAATATGATTACTTGTAAACTGGGTAATGGGGATCGGATCAGTTTCTGGAAGGATGTTTGGTTTGGCGAAACACCCTTATATATTAGATGGTCAGCTCTATTCTCTTTGGAAAAAGATAAGGAATGTTCAGTCAGCTCCCGGGTTGTGCACGATGGGTCTCAGTATCAGATGTCGTCTAGCTGGTCTACGAGTGTTTACACGGTTGAAGGCATTTCGGAGAAACAAGATGTGTTGTTTATGTTATCACAGGTTCGGCTTTATGACAGCAAAGACATTTGGATTTGGGATAATAAACCTGCAGTGGAGTTCTCTGTGGCTGCAGTAAAAGCTTCCATTCGTCAGAACCTAGTCGGTTGTTCCAGTCAAGTTTTTTGATGGATTAATTGGGTTCCGATCAAGGTTAATACGTTGGTATGGAGAATAGATAAAGGTAGAGTTCCCACGCGAGTTGAGCTGATCAGAAGGAACATTGTTTTGCCTAGCGTTAGGTGTCCGATGTGCAATTCAGCAGACGAGTCGGTAAGCCATGTTTTTTTCAGTTGTATCTTCGCATCTGGGGTGTGGTATATGGTTTGGAGATGGTGCAATATGAGTTTAGCTTCCTTCGCTGATTATGAAGCGGTGCTTAAATGGCCGACCTCGAGTTCCAATTCTGCCAAGGAAAAGAAGATTATATGTGGGATTTTTTGGGTTACTAGCTGGGCTATTTGGAAAGAACGTAACGAGGTGGTTTTTCAAAACGTTGATCCGAAGGTGTTGGAGGTGGTTTCTTTGGTTAAGTCTATGTCTTTCATTTGGTTAAAGTATAGATCTAAGTACCATAGGATTGTTTGGAACGATTGGGTTAAATACCCGTTATACATGTTGTAATTTGTGGTGTGAGTGGTCCTTTATCTGAGGACTCCTCCGTTTTGTTTTGAATGAAGTTCTATTTTCAAAAAAAAAAAAAAAAAAAAACTCTTTTCATTAAATAACTAGTAGGATTACTAGGATTACTCCTGTGCGTTATGACGCGCAAAAACTCATTTGGTTTCAGTTTGTAAATAAGAAAAGAACATCCAATAGTTTGTACTATTCAACAACATATTTGCAACCTTGTTCCACAGCAACTTTTCGACCTCTCAGGGGCGAGTCTTTGTTTTTAGTAGATTAGAGTTTTCTATTTAGAAGTGGATGGCGGCGCAGTGTGTTGCTCGTCTACCTGCTATATATTCTTATGTAATTTACCGTGTTGATTGGAATGAAAGATGATGTCCTTAATAGGGGAATGATCCACTAAAAAGTGAATTTTGCCTAAGTAGCCTAAGAAGGATTGTGATGATGACATGTGGCACTTCTAATAAGTAGGAATGAAGGGCATTTTGGTACATATAAATAGGAGTGAAAATGACATGTGACACCCCTTTTCTTTTTTAAAAATACAACAAAAAAATCTAGTGCAAAAAAATCTAGTACAAAAAAAATAAAGCACGAAAAAATTCAGCAAAAAAATTTAGTACAAAAAAATCCAGCACAAAAAATTAAGAAAAAAAAAATTAAGACAAAAATTCAGCACACAAAATTTAGCACAAAAATATAGTACAAAAATCCAGCACAAAAAATGTTATACAACATAGAAATACAACACATTTTAGTGAGTTTTTTTAGTTTTCATATTTATATAGCAATATGGTACTCAAATTAAAGATAAAAAGACGCTCGATTTTACGGTGAAATTTTTATAAAAAAATAATGTTGTATAAAAAAGTTATGAACGTTTAAAAAATGGGGGTGAAATATGCATGTGTCTTGCATGTGGAGAGAGAAATTCCATAAATATGATTTTCCCAAGATACCCTTACACTTCTCCTTTTTCTTACACTTTCATCTTAACCATTGATTTGAAAAATGAATGGTTAAGATTCATTCTCATCCTACTTAGACAAAATAAACTTTTTATTTGATCTTACCCTAATATGTTAAAAAAAAAACGTATTTCCTTAACTTCACATAAACAAATAGTATTGTAATAGCTTGTACACATAAATTTTTATCAATCAGAAAAAAGTAAAATTAAATCAATTTAAAAATATACGACAAAAATACACAGCTAGATAAATGGTAATTTAATTTACGTTTTCTGTTTATATTAGCAATTAGATAAAGTATGTGTTGGCACCCACCTTATCACAATATCAATTTCTCAGTTCTACTTTCTTTTTCTAATCAATCAATCAACCAATCATACCCAGTAAAATCCCACAAATAGCAAAGCTACTTATAGGGTCTGGGGAGGGTGGGATGTAGACAGACCTTGCCTCTATCCACAGGGATAGAGAGACTGCTTCCAGAGAGACCCTCGGCTCGAAAACGAACATCATGCCAACACACCAAGTCAAAAAAATAGAAATAAGAAGTCATCTTTACCAGCACAATGCAATGTAAATCATGAATAATAGCATACAACATCATTTGGGCAAAAACACAAGAAGACAATCACTGGAAGAGTCCCTTAAAGAATAAGAAAAACATACGTCCCTGAAATACACCTAAAACCTTAATGCAATATCCTCTAGAAATCGTTAACCCTAATCCTACGCCTCCACGAAGTCCTATCTTGGACAATGTCCTCAAAAAGATGCAACTCTAGTAAATCATGCCTAATCTGCTCATCCCATGTCAGTTTGGGTCTGCCTCTTCCTCTCCTCCCCTCCACAGTAAGAGTTTCCACTACTCTAACTGGTGCCGTTGTTTCTCTCCGCTTCACATGCCCAAACCATCTCAATCTCCCCTCCTTGACCTTCTCCGATATACTAGCCACTCCCAATCTTTCCCTAAAAACCTCGTTTCTTATCCGATCTAACCTCGTGTGTCCACACATCCACCTCAACATCCTCATCTCTGCTACCTCCATCTTACGCGCTTGTGTCTTCTTTATAGCCCAACAGTCTGTTCCATATAGCATAGCTGGCCTAACTGCTACTCTGTAAAATTTCCCCTTTAGTTTAGTTGGGAACCTCCTATCGCACAATACCCCACTGGCTGCCCTCCATCTACACCAGCCAGCCTGTATGCGATGGGTTACATCACTATCTATGTCACCATCTCTCTGTACAAACGACCCCAGATACTTAAATCTAGTTACCTGCGGGACCAATTGATCCTCAATGGTGATTTGGGTGTCATCGTCATCGGCCACACCACTGAAATCACAGTGTAGATACTCCGTCTTAGATCGACTAATCCTTAGGCCCTTGCTCTCTAAAGCTACTCGCCACTCCTCTACCCTCGCGTTCAGGCACAGTTTAGTCTCTACTTCCTTTTTCTAAGAAAAAGCAAAATCCTCAAAAATTGTGGCCAAAACAAAAACAACAAAATGTAGTTAAGAGGTTGAATTTATATATATATATATATATATATATATATATATATATATATATATATATATATATATATATATATATATATATAGGACAATGCTAGACAGAAAACCCTATTTAGGTAGAAAACTCTGGAAACCCAAATCTCCACCCCATTTTTACCCAACCTCCCGACATTTTTTTTTTCGAAAAAAATAACACATGTTATATACATGTTTTAGAGTGTTTTGGGCAAAAAAAAAAAAAAACAAAAAAGCGCCGAAGAGATTTTTTTAAAAAAAATAAACAAGTTTCAGCAATGTCCGGTCGCCTAACATGTGTTAGGCACAAAAGACAGAAAATTGCTAATTTTTTTTTTAAATAATCCCTTCGGCGCTTTTTTGATTTTTTTGGCCCAAAATTCTTAAAAACATGTATATTACATGTGTTATTTTTTTCAAAAAAAAAATGTCGGGAGGTAATGTTTTCTAGGGTTTTTTATATAGATAGGGTTTTCTATAGAGCCTTGCCCTATATATATATATATATAATAAAATAATAATAAAAAATAGCTTTTTTTTTTTTTTTCGAAAGCATATAATGAACTTACATATATGTTTCAAAAGTCAGTCGTGCATATACAACCCAAACACATGTAGGTCGTTATGCTATAATAATCACTGAATGGCCTTATATTGATTCGATACATGGAGATAAAAAGATTCTCTTATACATTAAGAAAATCGTTTTTTTTTTTTTTTTGGTCTTTAGATAACACATGTTGTGATGTTGAGCATATATTCTTTTTTATGATACAAGTTTAAGAATATTAGATGACAATAATTTATACGAGTATTCATTGGTACACAACCTCTTAAGGTTTTGGTTCTTTAATGTTTAATTAATATATAAAGTTTGGCAACTTATTCATATTTATATTGTTTGACTGATTTTTAAACTTTATGCTTGTGCCTCATGGGGTCATATGGGTTTAACTATGCCTTCTACTCATATTCCCAACCTAAGCTAGGGCTGTTCAAAAAGCTCGCGGCTCGGAGCGCGGCTCGGAGCTCGCTCGAAGCTCGCTCGGATTTAGCTCGGAAAAAGCTCGCTCGATTTGGCTCGGTTTAAAAGTGAGCCGAGCCGGCTCGGCTCGGTTAGAAAGTGAGCCTAGCTCGGCTCGGCTCGTAACGAGCCGAGCTGGCTCGGTTCGGCTCGCTTTGTAGCTCGGCTCGGTTTAGCTCGAATTATTTTACTTATAATAAGTTATAATTTTATATACATTATAATATATTACAAAAAAACTGATTATTATTTACATGTATATAGGTTTTGATATTTATGGCATATTTGAAGATTGATTACCATACTAATGAACTAATATTGTATTTTATTGAAATTAAAACTTATTTTGCGTTGTTAAACTTGATTTTGGTTTGAATTGTATTAGGTTGAACTTATTTTGAATATATTCTTTTAAATTATTGAATAATATTTTAGGCTATTAAATTTTAAGAGGTATATTTTAGTTTTTTTTTATAAAATCGAGCCAAACCAAGCCGAGCCGAGCTAGCTCGGTTTAAAACCAAGCCGAGCCCGAGCTTAGATTTTCAGCTCGGTTTCAAATCCGAGCCGAGCCGAGCCAGCTCGGTTTATAATCGAGCCGAGCCCGAGCTTGGCCTGGCTCGGCTCGGCTCATGAACAGCCCTAACCTAAGCCAACCTCCATGCCAACCATACCAAAAATACGGGTCAAGTTATTCTACAGAGCCTTCTAATTGTAAGAAGTGTAAGAAGGATTTATAGAGTGACAAGTGTCAAATAACCTAAAACTAAACCCACTACATCACCACAAAAAACCAAAACACCCACCCCCACCCCACCACCACCCAAAAACCTAACCCCCCCCCCCCCCCCCCCCCAACCCCCCAAAAACCTAAAAAAAAAAAAAAAAAAACTAAACAACCACCACCACCCAAAAACCTAAACCCCCACCCCCTTGGCAAAAAAAAAAAATTTGTTTTTTTTTTTGGGTGGATGATGTGGGGGGGGGGGGGGGGGGGTGTTTGGTGGTGGTGGATGTTTAAGTTTTTTTTTTTTTTTTTTTTTTAGTGGGTTTTTTTGTCTAGTGGGTTTTTTTAGGTTATTGGACACTTGTCACTCTATAAATCCTTCTTACACTTCTTACAATTAGGATCCTTTGTATTTGATCCTAATCCCCAAAAATACATCAATTTTAATTCTTCGTTTTTCTATAATAAACCATCCTTTAGGTCACATATATTATGTCAACCAATATAAACCGGACTGAAGGAATCGTATAAACAATTGTAGGTACCAAAGAGCATTTAGTGTAATGGTATTTTGGTGTGTTGAATGGCACCTCCTTCCCTATAAGTCGAGGGTTAGAGTCCCGCTATGGAATGTAGAGTAGAACTAGTGGAATTTTCCCGCGCTATGCGATGGAAGTTCGATTGTTTTTCCCAATGGTATGCGGCATGAGTTTGGTTGTTATCGGCTCGACTCATCGGAAACCATAAAAGCAAAGAATGATAAAAGCGAATACCGATACTGGTTCCGATAATACCAACTAAAAAAGGGATAAAGGTTTTTTCCGCTACGCTACACGGCGGGAGTCTGATTGTTTTTTCCCATGCCACGCGGTGTAACTTTGATCATTATCGGTTCGACTCATCGGAAACCATAAAAGCGACTATCGATACCAAGTTTTTCTCTCCCGCTACACGACAGGAGTATGATCGGTTTTCCCTATTGTTACGCGACGTGGCTTTGGTCACTATAGGCTCGATTCATCGGAAAACCATAAAAACGAATATCGATAAAAACGAATATTGATATTGATTCTGATAATACCAATCTAAAAAATTAAAATAGGTCTTCCCCACCGCGTTACGCGGCTGGAGTTTGTGGTTTCCCCCATGTGCTACACAACATGACTTTAGTCGTGATAGACCCTACTCATTGAGCACCATAAAAGCGAAGATTGATAAAAGTGAATATCAATAGCGGTTTTAGTTATATCAATTACGAAAAACAAAAAAAACCACTAAAGTAATTGAAATTTTGGTTTAGGGCCGTTAACCACGGTCTCTCCCCCACTTTAAAACCATGGTTTGCAAGTGACACCAAAACAAGTATATATATGACTTGGAGATTCCAAACAACATACCCTTGTTGTTTACAATGGTCAAACACCCCTTGTTTGACCATGCTTGTTTTTTTGGAAATTCCAAACAACATCTCAAATAGTCAAACAACAACTCCTTGTTGTTTGACCATACCTGTCTCACTTACAAACACACAAAGTCAAACGAAAAACCATTTTGTTTGACCACTTCAAACGAATGGGTCTGAACACATTCGTTTGACCATTCACTAACTATTACATAATCAGCTTAAAATGTAATCTAGTATATTCTCACAGTAGCAGACACTTCACTAGCAATAATAAACCATAAAAGATAAAGGAAAAAAAAATAAACATAAAAGACAAAAGAAAAACCCACTATTCATAAGATGTTTCGTCTTTTGTTATTATATATAGTTAGGAGTACAACATATCGATGTGTGAGATGTCGTCTAAAAAACAATTGTAGGTGATGAATGAAAAATAATCATATGTGGTGGGTGAGAGAGAAAAGTTAAAACCTCGTTTATACGGTTCTTGTAGTTCTCTGCTTAAAGTTGGTTTGTTTTATCTTTTGTTGCTTTTCATTATTAACTTTCCGCATATCATTACTTACGGTAAACAACCATACAACTTATTACTAGACATTTTGAGGTTTTTATACTCTAAAATAATTGAAAATTCAGGCTTATAAATTGTGGGTTAAGAGTATAAAATAAATAAGAAGACCGAGAAACCATCATAAAATGACAAGTGCTTAAGACTATACGAAGTGGCTATGAGAAATTCTCCCCTGCTGGCTATGAGAAATTCACTAACAGGCAGGGTGTGCCGGTGTATAAAAAGATTAAATAATCGGCGGATGAAGACAGTGATGAAGATTATATCCCCATTGAATCCCCTGCCAAAGAACGTCCAAAGGGTAAGTGGCCAGCAAAGAAACAGGGTTCTAGTAAACGTGCGAAGAAAGCTAGTACCACTGAAGCTCGTGTATCAAAAATGACCAAGCCATCTACCACAGAGCCACCAGTCGAACCTACAACGGAAACTCCTGTTCTTGAACAACCAGTGTTTATGGGTAGAGAAGTGGAGAGTATTATACATGCTGTTACTGAGTCCAGTCCTGCTCAGGAATCACAACCGCCACCGACAGCTGAACAAGAAACTGGTGAGGGTTCATCTGCTCAGCATAGAGGTCGACAAATTGGAAATGTCAGACAGTCAAAAGATACAGATGTTGATCCATCAAATGAGTGAAGCTACTGCTCAATCTGTAAGACATAATAAGATCTTAGCAGAAAATCGTGGAATGCTTGTTAAGCAGCAACTTAATATTAATGCCTTGAAGGCCTTGAATGCTCGTCACGAAGCAGAAATTGAGAAACTGAAAGCTGCTGACGTTGCAAAGACTAATGAGCTAAATGCTACGAGAACAAGGAATGTTGAGCTAGAAAGAATCAATGCTGAGCTTGCAACAAAGAGCACAACTTTCCGTGCTTGGTAGGAGAAGCATAATGAGAAGGTTATTACTGGATACAAAAACGTTAAGAAGACTTTTGTTGATGTGAAAGTCAAGATGGATGTGATTTACAGTGAAAAATTCAAACCAGAAGAAGTTATGAAAAAGAAAGATGATGATAAAAAGGATCCATTCAATCGAGATGCTCCTGCCAATACTTCAAATCCTGACATTTCTGTGTCTGCTTCTGTCGATAGTATGAACCTTGCTATTGTTCCTTATTCTGGAGAATCCAAAAGTGCACCAATTGATAGGTCTGAAAGGATCGGTGCTTTAGAAGGTATAGATGAAGACAATCTTTAGTTTGATATCTAACACCATGTTGGCGGTAGAATGGAAGATATATTTGAAGATGAGCAAGAATCTGTCGTGATTGCATTGGCAATGAATGCTGAAAGAAGAACCAAACACTGGAATGACAAACTCTTAACGCATGATACCCAGGGGGAGTCTAGTGCAGCTGGTTCGATTGGTGAAGATGTTGGTGATGTGATTTTGAAAGAATTAGATGTTCAAGGAGAATCATCTGAGCCTCCTAAGCCTGAGACACACCCTGTTATGGGTGAACCTCTTAAAGAAGGGGAACTTGTTAGTGACATGTCTGATGCACAACTGAAAGCCTTATTCACCATGAACAAGGTTAAGGATGCCGATGTAGAACCTCTACCAACTGACAATGATCTGACCTACTTGGACAATGTTGATGAAATCGAGTTTGGTGTTGACACTGAGAAAGAAACGTATGTACGCAATGATGGTGCTACATTTAATGTTTTTGATGAGAGATTTATGGAGTCAATTGAGAATGAGATTCAAGAGAAAATGAAAAATGAAGACACGTTGGCTAAACCAAGTGATCGAGCGAAAACATTTGAAGAATGGAAGGCAGACTTTTTAAAAAACCATCCTAAACCATCACCTCCTCCAATTTAGGTGAAATATATGGAGCTTGAAAAGAACAGATCATTAGGAAAGATTTTGTGCTGGATGTTCGTGAAAGAGTTGCACAGGATGGCAGTAAAGAGAGAACATGGAATTCAATATTTCAGATTGTTGATGTGTTGGGTCTCGCTTGTCTTGGTGTGATTAATCGAGCTAAATGATGAAGGTGTAAAGGTGTTCAACCGAAAGCTCTGATTAGAGAATCGAAAAGGATGGAAAGATGAACTATATAAGCCTTAGTTCCCTATGTATGTTCAGATTTCGTACACTTTCGATCCTACTATTAACGCCAGTCATTATAAGTTTATATACCAGCCTCCGAAGATCATGAAGCAGATCTGGTTGATGAGAATGAAGCAAGATTTTATGGAGAGCATGAAATTATGGTGTTATAATTCTGACACTCATGAAGCAGTGATCGTTTTCACGGACGACACACCGAAATTCTGCATGTTGGATCCGATGTGGATAGTAAACATGTCTCAAGGCGACATCGACATACTGCATCACAATGAAATCTCTTAGAAGACAAAGACGCCTTTCAAGCTGTGAAGTATCAAAAGATTGCGCGTATTTGCTTCTATTTTGGGATTTATTCGGGAAGCAAGTGGACCGAAGAGCACAAAGGCTTAATGAAAGAAACAAAAACTTAAAGATCGAAGACCCAAACTGCAGACAAGGGGGATTTTGTTGATACACTTTTTGTGTCTGTAGCTTTTAGTTTATTAATGTTCTATATAAACTATCTTTTGCTTTGTATACTTGACTTTGGATGTAAGTTGACCAAGTCAAATATCCTCCTGTTTGACTTGGACAACAAGTTAGTGAATTTTGTGTTTGCTTTAGTCTGCTCGCGAAGGTATCCCATGGAGGACCTTAATGAACCTTCGTGTTCACGAAGGTGGTCCTTCATGTTTTACTGGACCTCCTTCGTGTGACTGATGTGGGGCGAAGGTGACCTTCGCATGGAATAGGTCACCTTCGCCTGTAGATTGTTCACCTTCACGGATGCTGCTGGGTATGTCTATATATACCAGCAATTGTTATTTTGAAATGTAAGAGGGCACATTCAGAGAGTATTGGAGCATTATTGTGTATTCATGTTTTGTTATTCTGCTGAAATCAATACATTGAAGCTTTAAAGTGATATTCATCTTGTTATTGGTGTGTTCTTGCTTTGGTTTGTATACAAACTTGGATTCTGCACTTGTTTGTGTATTAAACAACAAGGAATATGTTATCTTAGATCTATTCTAGGGACCTACACTCAGTAATCAATAGATCTATTGCGCAAACCCTCATTCACACACAAAATGTGATGACAAGTGATACAAGTACAAATAATACAGATGGCAGGTGCTACAGCCAATCAGCATGCGCCAGGCTTTTCCCTCACAGCTCCCACGATGATAAATTGTGTAGGAGACAAAAAGTACAAAAGGACATTGACGTGGAACCAATTAGCTTGCGTCATTCACTACTCCATGATCTCCACTCACAGCTGGTGATAGACCTGACAACTGGTTTGATTGGTGAAGATGTTGGTGATATGATTTTGAAAGAATTGGATGTTCAAGGAGAATCATCTGAGCCTCCTAAGCCTGAGACACACCCTGTTATGGGTGAACCTCTTAAAGAAGGGGAACTTGTTAGTGACATGTCTTATGCACAACTGAAAGCCGTATTCACCATGAACAAGGTTAAGGATGCCGATGTAGAACCTCTACCAACTGACAATTATCTCACCTACTTGGACAATGTTGATGAAATCGAGTTTGGTGTTGACATTGAGAAAGAAACGTATGTACGCAATGATGGTGCTACATTTAATGTTTTTGATGAGAGATTTATGGAGTCAATTGAGAATGAGATTCAAGAGAAAATGAAAAATGAAGACACGTTGGCTAAACCAAGTGATCGAGCGAAAACATTTGAAGAATGGAAGGCAGACTTTTTAAAACACCATCCTAAACCATCACCTCCTCCAATTTAGGTGAAATAGATGGAGATTGAAAAGAACAGATCATCAGGAAAGATTTTGTGCTGGATGTTCGTGAAAGAGTTGCACTGGATGGCAGTAAAGAGAGAACATGGAATTCAATATTTCAGATTGTTGATGTGTTGGGTCTCGCTTGTCTTGGTGTGATTAATCGAGCTAAATGATGAAGGTGTAAAGGTGTTCAACCGAAAGCTCTGATTAGAGAATCGAAAAGGATGGAAAGATGAACTATATAAGCCTTTGTTCCCTATGTATGTTCAGATTTCGTACACTTTCGATCCTACTATTAACGCCGGTCATTATAAGTTTATATACCAGCCTCCGAAGATCATGAAGCAGATCCGGTTGATGAGAATGAAGCAAGATTTTACGGAGAACATGAAATTATGGTGTTATAATTCTGACACTCATGAAGCAGTGATCGTTTTCACGGACGACACACCGAACTTCTGCATGTTGGATCCGATGTGGATAGTAAACATGTCTCAAGGCGACATCGACATACTGCATCACAATGAAATCTCTTAGAAGACAAAGACGCCTTTCAAGTTGTGAAGTATCAAAAGATTGCGCGTATTTGCTTCTATTTTGGGATTTATTCGGGAAGCAAGTGGACCGAAGAGCACAAAGGCTTAATGAAAGAAACAAAAACTTAAAGATCGAAGACCCAAACTGCAGACAAGGGGGATTTTGTTGATACACTTTTTGTGTCTGTAGCTTTTAGTTTATTAATGTTCTATATAAACTATCTTTTGCTTTGTATACTTGACTTTGGATGTAAGTTGACCAAGTCAAACATCCTCCTGTTTGACTTGGACAACAAGTTAGTGAATTTTGTGTTTGCTTTAGTCTGCTCGCGAAGGTGTCCCATGGAGGACCTTAATGAACCTTCGTGTTCACGAAGCTGGTCCTTCATGTTTTACTGGACCTCCTTCGTGTGACTGATGTGGGGCGAAGGTGACCTTCGCATGGAATAGGTCACCTTCGCCTGTAGATTGTTCACCTTCGCGGATGCTGCTGGGTATGTCTATATATACCAGCAATTGTTATTTTGAAATGTAAGAGGGCACATTCAGAGAGTATTGGAGCATTATTGTGTATTCATGTTTTGTTACTCTGCTGAAATCAATGCATTGAAGCTTTAAAGTGATATGCATCTTGTTATTGGTGTGTTCTTGCTTTGGTTTGTATACAAACTTGGATTCTGCACTTGTTTGTGTATTAAACAACAAGGAATAGGTTATCTTAGATCTATTCTAGGGACCTACACTCGGTAATCAGTAGATCTATTGCGCAAACCCTCATTCACACACAAAATGTGATGACAAGTGATACAAGTACAAATAATACAAATGGCAGGTGCTACAGCCAATCAGTATGCGCCAGGATTTTCCCTCACAGCTCCCACGATGATAAATTGTGTAGGAGACAAAAAGTACAAAAGGACAGTGACGTGGAACCAATTAGCTTGCGTCATTCACTACTCCATGATCTCCACTCACAGCTGGTGACAGACCTGACAACTGGTTCGATTGGTGAAGATGTTGGTGATGTGATTTTGAAAGAATTGGATGTTCAAGGAGAATCATCTGAGCCTCCTAAGCCTGAGACACACCCTGTTATGGGTGAACCTCTTAAAGAAGGGGAACTTGTTAGTGACATGTCTGATGCACAACTGAAAGCCTTATTCACCATGAACAAGGTTAAGGGTGCCGATGTAGAACCTCTACCAACTGACAATGATCTCACCTACTTGCACAATGTTGATGAAATCGAGTTTGGTGTTGACACTGAGAAAGAAATGTATGTACGCAACGATGGTGCTACATTTAATGTTTTTGATGAGAGATTTATTGAGTCAATTGAGAATGAGATTCAAGAGAAAATGAAAAATGAAGACACGTTGGCTAAACTAAGTGATCGAGTGAAAACATTTGAAGAATGGAAGGCAGACTTTTTAAAACACCATCCTAAACCATCACCTCCTCCAATTTAGGTGAAATAGATGGAGATTGAAAAGAACAGATCATCAGGAAAGATTTTGTGCTGGATGTTCGTGAAAGAGTTGCACTGGATGGCAGTAAAGAGAGAACATGGAATTCAATATTTCAGATTGTTGATGTGTTGGGTCTCGCTTGTCTTGGTGTGATTAATCGAGCTAAATGATGAAGGTGTAAAGGTTTTCAACCGAAAGCTCTGATTAGAGAATCGAAAAGGATGGAAAGATGAACTATATAAGCCTTAGTTCCCTATGTATGTTCAGATTTCGTACACTTTCGATCCTACTATTAACGCCGGTCATTATAAGTTTATATACCAGCCTCCGAAGATCATGAAGCAGATCCGGTTGATGAAAATGAAGCAAGATTTTATGGAGAACATGAAATTATGGTGTTATAATTCTGACACTCATGAAGCAGTGATCGTTTTCACGGACGACACACCGAACTTCTGCATGTTGGATCCGATGTGGATAGTAAACATGTCTCAAGGCGACATCGACATACTGCATCACAATGAAATCTCTTAGAAGACAAAGACGCCTTTCAAGTTGTGAAGTATCAAAAGATTGCGCGTATTTGCTTCTATTTTGGGATTTATTCGGGAAGCAAGTGGACCGAAGAGCACAAAGGCTTAATGAAAGAAACAAAAACTTAAAGATCGAAGACCCAAACTGCAGACAAGGGGGATTTTGTTGATACACTTTTTGTGTCTGTAGCTTTTAGTTTATTAATGTTCTATATAAACTATCTTTTGCTTTGTATACTTGACTTTGGATGTAAGTTGGCCAAGTCAAACATCCTCCTGTTTGACTTGGACAACAAGTTAGTGAATTTTGTGTTTGCTTTAGTCTGCTCGCGAAGGTGTCCCATGGAGGACCTTAATGAACCTTCGTGTTCACGAAGGTGGTCCTTCATGTTTAACTGGACCTCCTTCGTGTGACTGATGTGGGGCGAAGGTGACCTTCGCATGGAATAGGTCACCTTCGCCTGTAGATTGTTCACCTTCGCGGATGCTGCTGGGTATGTCTATATATACCAGCAATTGTTATTTTGAAATGTAAGAGGGCACATTCAGAGAGTATTGGAGCATTATTGTGTATTCATGTTTTGTTACTCTGCTGAAATCAATACATTGAAGCTTTAATGTGATATTCATCTTGTTATTGGTGTGTTCTTGCTTTGGTTTGTATACAAACTTGGATTCTGCACTTGTTTGTGTATTAAACAACAAGGAATAGGTTATCTTAGATCTATTCTAGGGACCTACACTCAGTAATCAATAGATCTATTGCACAAACCCTCATTCACACACAAAAATGTGATGACAAGTGATACAAGTACAACTAATACAGATGGCAGGTGCTACAGCCAATCAGCATGCGCCAGGCTTTGCCCTCACAGCTCCCACGATGATAAATTGTGTAGGAGACAAAAAGTACAAAAGGACAGTGACGTGGAACCAATTAGCTTGCGTCATTCACTACTCCATGATCTCCACTCACAGCTGTTGACAGACCTGACAACAAGGATAACTGACAGGCCACATGGCACCAATCATCGTGCGCCAACATCTCAAGCCTCTGTAAACACTAACGGCTGTGTCAGAGGGGACAAACCCAATATTCCTTGTTGACGACGTCCGGCGCAAGTCCCACCAGCCCAATCTCTTTCTACACACTCTTTGGTTATAAATACCCTTCAACCATAGGTTTAAGGATCGGCTCTCCCACTATCTTACTCTTAACACACACTTATTATTCTTCTTAAATGATACTTATTCTCATGCTGGAAGATGGTTACAAGGAGAAATCCCCCCCCCCCCACCTCTCCTCCTTGTAATGAGCTTCACGGTTTTTATTGTTTTATAGATCATACTCCAGCCATTGATTGAGGAAAGAAAGGGTTAACTTTCTTGATGAGACCATGCCCTCAAGGATAAACCCTATGGTTTAGACTTGGTGTTTCTTCACTAACATAGTTATCAGGAAGTGATCTTTTAACAAGTTCTCAATAAAAGCAAGCATTCCATCATTTATGCAGCATACAAATAATGGGGCATAGAAATATTAAAGTTACTCTTGGCTGATTCTTTTACTAGTGGTTGTGGGTGGTGGTTTGAGGTTAGGTGGTTTAGATCCATAGGTGAGGAGGTGGAGATGATGTATGGTGGTTATGGTGGTGGGGGATGGTTGTGTTGGTGATGACGTTGTATGTTGGTGGTGGTTGATTGGTTAAGAAGGCTGAGATGATGGTGGTGGTTGGTTGGGTTCAAGGGTTTCGGAGATAATGTGTAGACATGGGTGTATAGTGTATATATCAAGTGTGTATATTATTAATGTATATTTAACTTTCATATTTAATTATAAGGGAACTTTGGCAATTTAAAAAAAATAACTAAGAAAATTAAACAGAGTTACAAATTTGAACTCAATGGGTTATAAAATGAAAATTCAGGTATTCAGGGCGTTAAACGTTTTTATTTTGGACTCAAATGGTTAAAACCACTAAAATATAGGAATTCAAAAAGTAATTTACTCCAATCTGTATGTGTGACCAAATGTTAGTCGCCACACTTAAAATCACAAAATATCATGTGACTTATATAACCATTTGTCACACCACCAACATATTTTTTTTTTTGCGGAATGATACCAAACGTCATGGAAAAAACAATTGTGTGTGACCAAATGATAGACAATCGTCATACTTAAAATTACTGAATTTTTGTTGCGTCTAGTAAAACTTTTTTAGTCACACTTACAATAAATTTATGTGACTATATAATAGTACTAACCATATTTACAGTAACTTCATATGGTTGTTGCTACCCTTTAACTACATTTAATGGACAAAATGCTTTATTACAACTCTTTTTGCCACATTTTTTTTCATTAGTGTGGCTAAAACAAACTTTTTAGTAATATTATGTGACTATATAATAGAAACAATAATATTTAAAGTAAAATCAAGTGGCTGTAGCTACCTTTTAGCCACACATATTCTTGATCTCATTAAGAAATTTTAGTACCCTTTAGTCACAGTTTTAAGTTGCTATGACTACACATATATGAATATGGTTGTGTGGTGCCTACGATGACTAGATATTTATTCTCGCACTTAGGCTGAAAAGAAAAATGTAACCATAAGCATATGATCACAATTTTTTTGTGTGCATGTATCGAGTTTTTGACATAGTATAGCTAGACATAATAGATGTAAAATTAAATGAACTAGTATTACGCACCTCCGCGTTACGGCAGGGGCGAACACTAATGCCACACTACTGTCAGTAACCATCGATACTGAAGTTGCGGCGTGTTAATGCGAAGAAATTAAACCGAAACGTAAAACATATAATAAAATAACTAAGTTGATCTAGGACTTGCGCGTTACGATAAACCCGCGTCTATTTTTTTCCGTTTGACGGGTTCATCGTAATCTATATATAATATATATCATTACCACTATACAAACCATAACACATACATTACAACAACCATTGCATCAATATGTTGCAAATTATATTTATACAAGATTTTGGCTAAATTAATTAGATTATTATAAATAATAATAATTACTATATGTTAAAAAGAAAACTCAATGAACAGTGATTTGGATTTTCTGATTGACCTATTTGGGAGGTTATCCCTCTTTGAGACACGTATCTTCAATTTTCACCTCATTTTTAAACCTCAGAAGAAGAGAGAGAAAGGAAAAGGGAGAGAGAATGGCGGTGACCGGAGGATCACCACCTTCACACCACCTCGACGGTCACAGTTGCTGGAGACTATTCATTGGGCCATTTGGTGGTGGTGAGGCTTGATTGGCCTCCGGCTGACCTCCTCACCCCGGTTACACACCTCGCTAATGACGATGATGGTGATTGTGTAGTGTTTCATTTGTGTGGTTAGCTGTGACCACTGTCGGTCACTTCCACTATCGCCATCGTCATCGCCGCTGCTGGTATGGCCGTCGCTTGAAAATCTGAAACGCTAACCTCCAAACCCTTCTTTCTCTTATCGGGTTTCTGCTGGTGGAATTTTTGTGTGGTTGGCTGTGTTTAAGCTGACTGTTGTTAGGCTGTGATGAGTATCAAATTCATATAGATCATTGAGAAAGATGTCGCGGCAAGGGTGACGGATGGTAGGTATAGACCTGCAACCCACCTTGCAGCCAGCTTCACTCTGAGCCTTAGATTTGTTTTTACTGTGTCTTTGATTTTTTATGTTTCTCTAGTGTTTGCAAATGTGTTGATACATATGTGTTTGTGGTAAGTTTTTCGCCGAATTGGTTGATTTGTGATAAGGAAAACAGATTAGGTGTTATTCAATTGGTAAATTTGGTGTTAATTCTTTGTTGAGAAATTTGTTCTGAATCGGTAGGTAAGTTTGTGTAGGTCAGCGGTGGTCCGATAATGATGATGGTGGTGGCGTTAACGGCGGCGATGGCAGTTTTACAACCTACTCGGTGTCAACAACACTCGAAGACGACGTTTTCATCATTGTGGTGGCTATAGTCTTTGGTGGCGGCGGACATAGTTTTTGACGGAGAGCGACAAGGTATGTTACATCAGATTCTGCCATAGCTCTCTGACAATGACGACGGTCAAGCGGTTAGGGTTTCGATCAACTTCCTGTAAGTCATTTTCTATTGCATGTTCGCTATTTGGTTAGATCGACTGTCCCTGAACCTTAATCCGACGACTAATGTTGATCTGATGAGTAGGTAACATCTGGTGAGGTTTCGGCGAAGATTCTAAGATTATGGTGAATGGGCAGACGGAGTTTCCGGTGAACGGGTAAGCACACAACACTCACAAACCATTAAGATGCATCAGATTGTAATTTCTTGTAAATAATAATCACTAAGTTAACTTCGTTTGTCACAAAGAATATATGTCAAAATGTTGATTCTACTTCATACACCTGTTTTAATTTATGCTTATTGCTCCGGTGTGATGGTGTGGTTGTTAGGGTTTGTTTGCCCTAATCAGTTGGAGATAAGAAGAACTGATGGTGGTCCAAGGAAGACTGATCAGGTAATTTTGTTTGTTTGAAGATGGTTTTAATGTTGGAATTGTGAATTAAGTGTTTGATTTGTTGTTTTTGTGGTAATTGGATGGTACTGATTGGGGTTTGTTTTAATTGTTTAGGAAAAAGTTGGTTGGAGTGGGCCGGAACTTATGGAGGAGTTCTTCTGTGGAAATCAGTTCGGGTGGAAAAGGGTTTAAAGAGAACTACATGGGAGTGGGATCGGATGGGTCGGATTCAAGATAATATCTCCTGTGCAGAAGAGGCAACAAGCTGAATGGAAAGTTGTATGTTCTATGTATTTTGTTACCATTAGGTTTTAGGTATTTTATTACCGACTTAAGTAATACACAAATGTTCATTAAAGTGACCATGTCTGATACTAATTATGTTTAAAGTTGAAGGCAATGAATTGTGAATTTCAAGATTATAAAGAACTGTAGATTTGAAATAAAAAAAGACACATAGATGCTACATTATAGGGATGAGCTCGGTACCGACCGGTACCGAACTGGTTCGATAAATTCGGTACCAGAACCGGTTTGGTACCGGTACCGGGTACCATTTGCTCATCCCTACTACATTATGCAGTTGCCATTTAACTCATAGAACACCTGCCATACTATATTCACTCAATCACTTCATTCCTGATATCAAACATAAGACTTTTTGAATTAAAATGTTTATAGATCTTTTCCAGCTCAACAGTCAACACAATACTTATCTTTTGTAGTGTTGAATACTAACTACATAATACTTATCATACTTGTATTTATATGATTATTATTTTTTAATTTATACCTTATAGATAAGTTACAGTTATATGAGGATAACTGAAATTTTAAAATGAAACTGTTTGTTTCGGGAGGTATTGTTTTTGTTATTTACCCCATTTTCCTTTTGTTTTTTTTTTTCAAAAGCATCATTTAATCAATTCCAATTCATTGCCAGGTCTCAGTTCCGATTGGGTGTGAGACTTGCAGACCGGTCACGTGGTCGTGCGGTGACAGTTGGCTGTGTGGTTATGGTGGTAAAATTCACGCCGAAGAGGAGGTGCCTGCCAATGACGCATCTACTTTTTTTGTTTTTGTTTTCCCCCAGTTACAAGGTTTCATCATCTAATCGTAAATTATTTCTGTTTCTTGCGACATATTTTTGCTATGGGAACTGTAGGTGTTCTGAAAAATAATGGAAACAAAGACCTCCAGTAACACATTAGGAACTGTATGTGTTTTAAAATTGAATTATATATTTTTTGCTATTAAGCGTAATATCCAATTCTCGATTCGTCAAATCGCCCTCTCTTGGGCACCGATTTTCAGGTCTCCAGTAACACATTAGGAATTCCAGAACAATAAAAATTGAAGGGTGATTCTGGAAGTTAAATTAAAGAACTATCTTCAGGTCTTCTATGGTATAGGAACTGTATGTGTTCTAAAATTGAATTGCCAAACTATTGGAATGAGAGCAGAACAAAGTTGGTGTTGGATGGTGGATTTTGCTTTCCCCATAGCAAAACTTTAGGTCTGTTTTTACCATTATTTTCCACATTCACCCTTCAATATCATTATTCTTACTTCTTTGGTATGGATCTTTATTGTTGTACAAGGATTATAATGTGAAGAATGAAAGACAACAAGGAGTGGAGAAGTATTTCATTGTGAATTACATCACACTTGACATCTTGAGTGCTTTTTTTGACTATGTTTTTTAATTAAATATGGATAATGAAGTGTGATCCCTATGGGTCGAGTGGAAAAGATGAGAACAGTCTTGCGTTGACAACAATTTGATTGTTCCTGTAGACCACCAGAGACACGTCTTGCATCGAGTAAACAAATTTACTACTAGACACGAGTAGTCGTTGACCTATGATTTTTCCGCCGCAACGCGCGATGGTGGTATAACACTAGTTTACAAATAAAACAACACAACTTTAAATGGATCAAACCGATTGAATTTGGTAAGATAATGAAACCATTATTTGATTATGGTACAACCACTTAAGCACAATTTACAACCATACATGCATACAAAACATATTAAATTTGGTAAGATAATGAAACCATTATTTGATTAAGGGGCTGCGTGGCAACATCTGAATGGTTAAGTGCTGAACCAGTAAGAGGTCTAAACCATTAAGTGCTGAACCAGTAAGATGTCTGAATTATTAAGAGCATGTATAATGTTTAAGCATTCAGAGACAAATGTCTTACCAATCCAGATTAGAGGTCTTAACCATTCAGACTCTGTATAAAACTTAACCATTCAGAGCCAAATGTCTGAACCATTAAGTGCTGAACCAGTAAGAGGTCTGAACCATTAAGAGGCTCATTAAGAGGTAAACAAACAGCCCCTAAGGTACAACAACTTAAGCTCAATTTACAACCATAAATTGCATACAAATGTTAAAAAATAATAGTATATAAATATGGTACAACAACTTAAACTCAATTTACAACTACAAATGCATACAAATATTACAAAATAATAGTATATAAAAAAAAAGAAAATTCATCCTCCCTAATGTGAAGAAGAAAAATAAAATTAAACAAAAAAACTTGCAAAAGTAAAAGAAATGTCCACAAGAAAATTGAGTCTTGCCAAAATGAAAGAAATACTATTCTAAGATTTGATGATTAAAAGAAGGTGATCTTTCCCTTTTTTTATTTTCATTTCTCTGAAACACCCACTTAATTGAATGGTAGTGTTTTCAGGTCTCATAACTTCTAATTTTATTTGAGATATATAGTAAGCATTTATTTTTTATTTTTTCCTTCCAAAACCTCCTCTTCAATAGTATTTTTCAGTCTATTCTCGAAACTTCCTCAAGACTTGATTATCAACTTTTAGGCTTACTCCTTTTGCTAGTAATGTTGTTGATTAAGCCCTTCTTGACTTGTTTTCTTTATTCTTGCAACTAAACATATGTATAAATAATTACAAGTGATAATATTAATTATAATCAAATTTATTCTTGCTAGTAATGATGTGTTGCCCATAAATATCGGTATCGTACCAGTACCGATACTGAAAAACGGGGAAAATGGGTAACGGTACTGGTACCGAATATACCCAGTTCGGTACCGGTTCGAAACCGGTACCCGGTACTAAATGTTCATCCCTACATATGAATATACCCGGTTCGGTACCGGTTCAGGAACAAAGGGCCTTATCGTACAAAATGTACGAAAGACATGAAAAAAAAACCGCGGTGGCATTTTGGTAATTATTTATAACAACCCTCCTAAAATTTTTCGACGCCCTAATATATTTTAAAATGTCCCAAAATGTCCTAAAATACACCCCGTATACGTAAACGGGCCCTGAATACCTTTATTTTTATTAAAATTAAATAAAAACGAAATTTATGGGGCTGTCGCGGGGCGCTTAGCCCTTGGCAACTTCCTACGTGGGGCGTGACAGCCAGTCGTCGAAACGCAGCCCTGAGCTGCCACGTGGCAGCAACGTGTTGGACCTATACTCGTGACCCGGATCAGCTAGGGCCTACGGACCCTATGTCGCGGGCCGCGTAGCCGTTGGCTACTTGTTACGCGGGCCGCAAGAGACCTGTCGATCAGAACTATAAATAGGGGCCTTGAGCTTCTGTTTCCGTCGCTCACATTTCTTTCTCTCTCTCGAAATTACATATGGTAGGCATAATTTTCGGGCATAATACCCCCCTAAATAACGAAGTTCTGCTCCGTTGTAAGTATCATAACCCCGGTTACGTATTAGATACGCTGCCCGATTGATCCAGGGTTCCGTAACGGCTGTCGTGGTTCTGCCCGACGTAGTCGTTGGAATGCCGTCTCGGGAAGGGTATTACTAATGTAAATATTGGGTTATTATACTAACGTGTGTGCATTTGTGTAAATTATAGATAATCACCAGAAAACCCTTAGAAAAAACCTAAGACAACAATGTGAGTAATCTCCTTTTTGTAAACTGTTTTTACAAAACCTTTTATATTTTACAATGTGATTAAGCAGTGATTGAGTGTTTGTAATTCTTCAATTACTGCCGGTATTATGGGGGTTTTGTATACATTACTTGATAATCTTCACAATTGGACAATGGGTTAGCCAATGTGTGATATGACCATAGCCACAGTTTCGGTCGAGTGGCAAGTACTGAATGAGTAATTGTGTAGATGTAAATATTGTAATCGCTCTCAATACTGTGAAAATTGATAAAACTCTTCTTGATTAAATTGGGATTCACTCACCAGTATTTCCCTCTGACAAATATCTTTAAACGCGTTTCAGGTAACAAAATGTAAGAGCCAACTAGAAGCCAGCTGAACAGCACTGAAGGCTTGGAAAAGTGGCTATAAAAGTTACCTAAATAAAAGAAGATGTTTTATTCAATAAAATATGGATCTTCCCTATGAAAATGTTTGTAATGAAAAACTTGGGTTTTATCCCAATATGTTTAATGTTATAAAAGTGTGGTATTTACTCTGATAAAATATTTCCTAACTACGGTCCTGATGTAATTTCTGCTGCCAAAGTGATAAACATCGATACCACCAAAACTGGTCTCGCTGCCGCCCGTTCCCGGGACAGATAGAGGGCAGGCGTTGCGACAGAAGGTGGTATCAAAGCTAAGCCACTGATTCAGCCACAAGGGTGTTCTGCTGACACCAAAATATTATTTAAAGTGTTTGGAAATTTATTACGGAATTACGTGCATATCTGTATTTTACTGTTGTGTGTTATTTGACTATTTGTTAGTTTACAGTATGAGTGATCAAGGACCATCCGACGTCTATCATCAGTTGTCCAGCTCACCTAGAAGCGAAGGAACCTCTTCACAACCTGCCCTCTAAGGGTATTCTGCTGACAATGAAGATGGGATATTCGTGTTTTTTTTGGGAAACGGGGGAAAACCCCCGGGCAAACCTTTTATTAATGATGTTCAAAAAAGAGAATACAAACAAAGAGCATTTGGCCAAGGCACCTCGCCAAACACCAAACCTCAAAAAGGAACACAAACAAGAACCAACATACACCAAACACCAAACTAGAAAATAAAATAAAAGCTAAACTCCACGAGCGATATCTCTTGCCGCCTCATCCGTTTCAGATTCAACCTCTACTTCATCTTCACCATTTGTTTCAACCAAAGCTTCCTTCACCGGGTCAAACTTTGTAAGCATCACATAATAAGCCTTCAATTTCTCCGACCATGAAGAAAATACTTCATCCGGCGGTTGTGTATTGTCTCATAGAATTTACGAACCATTAACATTTCTTTTTCCCACAACCCATGCTCGGTATCAAAACAATCTTCATCGTCTTGAAGTGTGCCAAAAGTATTTCTTGTTTCAACTATCGGATCTTGTCGAGGCCCAAACATATTTTTTGAGACATCAAAAAATCCGCTACCTCTAGCCTTATCCCTCAAATTATCAACCATAGAACCTAAAGGCCCTTTAAGTTTCAACTCCTTTTTGGATACATCAGTTGGGCCAGTTGGGCCATACTTTTGTAGTGGGGGAAACTGCTCAACCGAACCTAGCTGAACTGGGCCTGATCTTTCCGCAACTGTGCAACCCAAATCAGCATTATGAGGCCCAACATCTTTATCATCCAACTTCAAAACACCTGGGCCTATTTCCACCGAGCTCAAATATTCAACAGACATCGCTGTTTGTCCAACCCCCTTATTAGCGCCCATATTAAGCCCAGCAGCTTTATCGCTGGGCTTAACTGGGCCCAAACACATACCAGAATCCACTGTTGAGCCCGTAGCATTACTCAACACCCCTGATGGGCCTGCACCGCTAACCTTTGGACCATGGACCGGCCTTTCAACTTCTTTTTTAGCCAAATGAGCCCACTTAACATTGGGTTTTTTCCTTGTGACTAATGTAAAACCATCATCTTGGACCATCGGCTTTTTTAGTACAGATTTTAAAACCGGTTTATCACATATATTTTTATCCATCGAATTCATTTTTTCAACTGGTTTTTGAGCCACCTCATGGCTAGAATCTATATGACCAAACACTTTACATTTTCCACATATAGGAGGCTTCCATTTATAGGACAAATCAAGATATACAATTTTACTAGGTAAATCATTAAGTGATGGAAACCGAACCTTTACACGAGTAGGGAGGCCACATGAAGCTTTAGCCTCCACAAGAATTCTAGCAAAGTTTAAGGGTCCATTCTTAGATTCACATCGTAAGTATGTAGCTTTATCTAGCATGAGCGGTTTTCCAACACTACTAACAATCTGCCCAATATTACCACCATTCCATAAACAAAGCGGCAAGTCTTTTATCGTCACCCAAATCGGAACCTTATCCAAATCCGGCTTCGATAAAATGGTGTCTGGTTGCCATAATTGTAGCACAAGAGGCACATTTTTAACCAGCCATGGGTTTCTTTCCAACACTTGGAGCATGCCCTCATCATGATCAAACGTAAAGAAATAAAATCCACCACTTTTCTTATTGATAGATTTTAATCCAAATTTATGCCACATCTTTATCAAGTTTTCTTTCACTACTTGAAATGATAGATTTTCTCCCATAAAATAGCCAAACAACTGTAGCCGATGAGCCTTTACACTTTTAGTCATAAAATGACCATTTAGATTAACTATAACCTCACCATCTTCCTCCAAAGGCGGGCCATAAATTAACCTAGTTTCACTTTCTTCAACTTCAAGACCCTTAGTTAATTTTAAAAACAATTCCTGATTCCAAAATTTCGTGCCAAAAACTGGATCAATATCAATTCCATTTGGGCCAAATTTCAAGTTTGGGTCACATACAAACTGAAAAGCAGGCTTCTTAAATGACCCAAACTGTAAATCCTGTGATGTAATTTGTTTAGCAGGCTCCTGAACAGGCCCAGTTTTCATTTCATTTTCAACAGTACAGCCCACCCCTATCACTGAGCCCACCGAATCAGGACTAACCTTAGCCAAATCCAATTTACTCGGGCTTGTAATATTACAACCCAATTCCGAATCAATTTTCTGTCCGTTATCAACATTCTGAACACTTTGGCCCACCATAGGTGAAGGCCCAGCCTCTGTTGTAATGCATTCCTGCTGGCCCACACTACAATTCCAGCTAACAGGCTTCTTGATTGCACTAGGACTACAACCCAACTCAACATTTACTAAAACAGGCCCAGCAGCAACCCTAGCAGAAGCGACATTCTCTGCAGCCGCCAAGGGACATTCCCTGACATTTCCAGAATGGCTGACGTCATTGTCTTGATTTCCGGTACCTGCCTCCGATAATAATCCCGATGATTTTTTAACCGGAAAACTTGAATCCGGCGACATATTTCCCAGATTTTCCGACATATTCAACACACCCACATTATTCTTCATACGATTTTTATAAACTTCCGACAATTCTCTATTACCAAAACCCACATACATCTGAGATTTCTGACCAGAAAACTCCGGTGAAGATGAACCTTCAACCGAACTTCCAGATTTCTTCATATTCGATGGAGATGAGTTAACCGATTCTTCCCCAGACACCGGAAGCGATGAACCAGAGGACTCGAACCCAGAACTCTCCATTTTTTCCGATGAGTTCAAGCTTGACACAGTAGGAATAGAAGATACAGATTTACTTAGCTCACATTTTTCCGATTCCTGACCAGATTTATCCTCAGCAGCTCGAACAGAATCGTCATTATTTCCGCTTATCAACTTATCCCACCATGAAGCCACTTGTTCCTTAATAGCAGCAGCCTCCTCCTCCTTAGTTGTAGATCTCGTGTTATACACTTTTGGAGGCGGCGTCTTCTTTTTCTTCCCCATATCTACATAAAAACAAATTCACTTTCACTAAAACACGATCAGAACAGAAATTAGGAGATGAATAGAGGAAGATGGACGAAGAAGAAAGGTGGAAGGCGGCGGTAGACGGCGGTTTAGGGTGGATGACGGCTAGGGTTAGGGAGAAAGGAGTGAGAGCATTTTCTCTCTCACCATAAGTGTGTGTTTAGGAAAAATGACAAATGAAACAAACTTAGATATTCGTGTTTAAGGCTCAGTCTGAAGAGCCATTCCCTCAGAAAAAGAGAGGATGGTTCAGTAAGGGAGCACATGAGCGTAGGAAGCGAATGAAAAAGTTACAAGAGCAACGAGTGCTAGTGATGTGTGTAAAATGCAACATATAAATTACATCAAATGAGGCATAAAACTAACCCTTTTTAAGTACTAATATTGGAAAAAGAGTGTTTTTGTCTTCCTTTTGTATTTTCAGGATTAAATGAGCTCAAAAACACAAAAGAAGCAAAAAGACAGCTAAATCCAACATAAATACAAGAAAAGGAACATAAGTGGACTGTCCGACCCCTCAACGGCATCTTCCCAAGCAAAATAGAGAAGGCAGAAGACTGAACACGCCCCGTGCTCAGCCAGCACGGGGCCGTGCCCAAGAAGCAGCAGAAAAGACAAACCTATAGAAGCTTCTATTGCCCACCACGGGGCCGTGTCCAGTGAACACGGAAGCGTGGCGAAAGTACAGCAGGCGCATTAATTGTAATTGCGAATTACAATTAATGAAGAGAGAGAGTGTCAGACAGGCACGGGGGCGTGTCTAGCGGACACGGGGCCGTGCCCAGCCTTCTGTTCAGCCTATAAATAGGAGTGCTTGGTTTCATTTCAACTCATCCCTTGGCACACCACCTCTCTCACATTTCATCCACCACCCACCACCATCACAACACCATCATCCACCACCATCATCCATTGTCCATCGTAGAGTGTGTGAATCGTCTCGGGATCCAAGATTGATCGTAAGAGTTCTTGACAATCAAGGCCATGTTTGCCTAAGTCTCTTACATCACTTGGTGAAGACAAAGTGTCTAGTTTAATACTTTTTATTTCTAATCTTTTGCACTTTTTATTTGGTTTTGTATTAATGACTTTAATAACTAGTTACTTATGTTGAAGGTGATCTTTCCTTATCGTTTGTCCGTGGTGTCTTGGCATTATTTTACTGTCTATATAAAATAAAAGATTTTCACCATTCATATCTCCACGGTCTATATGGAGGTATGTTGGCTACCTGGTCGGGGGTTAAGGGAACAGTTTGGTAAAGGTCTTGCCATTGTTCAGCGTTTAGAGGTCCTGCAATGGACCTGGGTCAAATTTAGTAGGACCTCCTTCAATGCTTCACGGTATTGGATGGCGGGGGTCCAAACTCTTTGATCCCCTCATAAGTTAACTACTATTAATACTATAACCCGGCTATTTAGGACTGTATCCCTGCTGACTCAGACTACTTAGTCGAGGGTAACGTCACCTTCAAAAGAGGGGCCTACCATAATATTGCATTAATAACTTAATTCATTATCTTCCAATAATCCACCCTTTTAGGATTGTATCCTTGCTGACTCAAACTACTGGGGTGAGGGTAACGTCACCTTCAAAAGAGGGGCCTACTACAATAACTAAGATAATCTTTTAATTATGTGCAAAAGTGCGGAAATAATCAAAGGTTATACTAGATACAAGTCGGAACCAAGTGATTCATCTTGTCTATCTGTTTTTTTTTTTTTTTTTTTTCAGCATTTTAGTTATTTTTATTTTTCTTAGTTTAAAACACTTTTCTAAACTTTTTATTTTGATTAGACGTTGAGGATAAACCGGTACTAAAAGCTCTTGTGTCCTTGGACGACCTCGGTATCTTACCAACGCTATACTACGCTCACGATGGGTGCACTTGCCCATATGTGTGTTTAGTGTTAGTAAAATATCGTGTTTTATAAATTTAAAACTTGGCTAAAAATAAGTGTTAAAATGGCTTAAAATATACACCTAATATATATAACACTTCACACGCATCAAGTTTTTGGCGCCGTTGCCGGGGACACAAGGATTTTAAGAAAGCTTAAAATCGACGGCATAATCAGTTTTTCAAAACTTTTTTTAACGCGCGCATATATTTCTACATTTTAGTTTAGTTTTGCATTTACAGTAACCTGTACACGGGGCCGTGTCCAACATTTTCATAAAAACGCCCAGATACAGATCCTGAACACGGGGCCGTGCTCACTGAACACGGGGCCGTGCTCACTGAACACGGGGCCGTGCTCACTGAACACAGGGCCGTGTCCAGCCTCTGTTTCCGTTTTTCATTTTGTTTTCTGATCTCGGGACTTGGTTGTGGTCTGCTGAGTGATTCTTATGGATCAATACTCAGGAGATTACAACTACACCTATGAGGAGGATGATTATAGGGGTAATTATTGCACTAATTGTCGTAACTTACGCTCGGTTCAAAATAATCACTCATATCAACCATCCAATTCATAGACCTACTATGAGGAGCCCAGGTACGAACCACCAACTTCATACACATCCTATGAAGACCAAAGGTATGAACCTCCTCCCTCATACTCATATTTTGATGAACCAAGGTATGAGCCTTCATACTCATACTTTGAGGAACCAAGATATGAGCCACAACCTTCGTATACTTACTATGAGGAACCATGGCGTGAACAACCCACCTCATATGAGTATTATGGAGAACAAAATTTTGAACCTTATCCATGATATGCTTACAATGAAGAACAATGGTGCGAACCATCGACTTCATATGAGAATTATGAGGAGCAAAGGGTCGAACAACCGGATTCAAGCTTAGAGAATTCCGATTCTTTTTCTATAACCGAAGTGACCGATAGGATATTAGAACACATTAGAGTTATCGATCGATGTATAAAAGAAGCTCGCGAAAGGGAAGAGGAGTCCCGCGCAAGAGAAGAATTAAAAAAGGAAGAGATAACCGAAAGTGTAAAAATGGAAGAACAAATAAGTGAAAAACCGACACATGAGTTAAACAACGATAAAGGTGAGTCCGACAATGTTAAAATTCAAGAAGAGTCTAATTTTGAAGAAATTAATCTCTTGTCACCTTCTTTCGAAAATCATTGTTTAGTACCCACTCATGCTAAGTTTTTAAAAGAGTTAAACACTAACGCTAAAATTGACGAAACGGTAAGTGTTAAGTTAACTAATGATCAAACGTCGCTAATAAAAGAAGACCCATTTGAAATTAACATTACACCGGTTCCATGTTTCTTTCAAAATTCGTTTATTAGTAATGTCACAATCGATAAAGATCTTTGTGTTAACATAATGCCTAATTACATTTTCGAAAAATTAAGTATTAGCGATTTTTCTCCACTTCAAATACCCATTTTTCTATCCAATCGGAAACTAATAAAATCAATCGGTATAGTTGAAGATGTCTTGGTTCAAACAAATCAAATGGTAATCCCGACCGACTTTGTCATCCTCGATGACGCTCCTCTAGTGTTGGGACGACCATTTGTAAAAACTCACGAAGCTTTGAAAAACCGGAAATTCAAAAATCTACCTCTTCAATTAGGGGCATTTAAAAGAAGTGTCGATCTCGAACGATCAATGAAATATCCATTCGGCAATAATGACCCCCTAATTGAAGATGAAGATGAACCACCCGATACAAGTGAAGAGATTGACCACTTTGTTGAAGAAGAGGTCGCCATAGAACAAACTTTAAAAGTTCTTGATCGAAATGAGCAACCAAATAAGGAGTCTCCTAAAGACCCACCACTTGAGCTCAAAGAACTTCCAAAAGGTTTGGAATATGCTTTTCTAGAAAAAGATGGTAATTTACCTGTAATTATTTCGTCTAAACTAGATAACTTAGAAAAAGAAAAATTAATTAATCTTTTGAAAAAACACAAAAACGCAATAGCTTGGAAACTTGTAGACATAAAAGGAATTAGTCCTTCTATGTGCACACACAAAATTTTGATGAATGATGACTACAAATCGGTCATACAACCACAACGTCGAGTAAATCCAAATGTTCAAGAAGTGGTTAAAAACGAAGTCATCAAGCTACTTGACGCCAGACTTATCTATCCTATCTCCGATAGTCCTTGGGTAAGTCCCGTCCAAGTAGTTCCAAAGAAAGGAGGTATGATGGTAATAACTAACGAAAAGAATGAACTAATACCAACGAGAACCGTCACAGGATGGAGAGTATGTATAGATTATAGACGATTAAATGAAGCAACAAGAAAGGATCACTTTCCTTTACCCTTCATTGATCAAATGTTAGAAAGATTATCCGGTCATAAATTTTACTGTTTCTTGGATGTTTTTTCAGGTTACTTTCAAATCCCGATAGCGCCCGAAGACCAAGAAAAGACAACTTTCACATGTCCCTATGGAACTTTTGCTTATCGACGCATGCCGTTTGGTCTATGTAATGCCCCAGCAACATTCCAACGTTGCATGGTAGCTATTTTCCATGACATGATAGAAAAGACAATGGAAGTCTTTATGGACGACTTTTCTATCTTTGGGGATTCATATGACCAATGCCTCGATAACCTTGAACGAATGCTATCCCGATGTGAGGAAACTAACCTCGCCCTTAATTGGGAAAAATGCCATTTCATGGTAACGGAGGGAATAGTACTCGGTCACAAGATCTCAAGCGAAGGAATGGAGGTGGATCGAGCCAAAATAGATACCATTTCTAGATTACCACCTCCATCCTCCATACGAGCTATCAGAAGTTTCCTAGGGCATGCCGGATTTTATAGACGGTTTATCAAAGACTTTTCAAAAATCTCAAGGCCTCTAACGAAATTACTTGAAAAAGATGCTCCATTCATCTTTGACAAAGATTGCAATCAAGCATTTCTAACCCTAAAGGAAATGTTAGTTAATGCACCTATCATGATAGCGCCTGATTGGAAATTTCCTTTCGAAATCATGTTGATGCTAGTGACTTTGCAGTTGGAGCTGTCTTGGGACAAAGAAAAGAAAAGCATTTCCACCCAATCTATTATGCTAGTAAAACACTTAATGATGCACAAGAAAATTACACAACAACTGAAAAAGAATTACTAGTTGTGGTATTTGCTTTTGATAAATTTCGTTCTTATCTTGTTCTTTCTAAAACTATAGTCTATACAGACCATGCAGCCATTTGATTAGGTGGATTCTACTCCTCCAAGAATTTGACATTGAAATCAAGGACAAAAGAGGAGCAGAAAATACCGCAGCAGATCATCTTTCACGCTTAGAAGACCCAGCTTTAGAGGCAACCAGGGACGAGCAAATCAACGAAAAATTTCCAACTGAGTCCCTGGAAATGGTGGAATACAAGGAAGAACCCTGGTACGCCGACTATGCTAACTACCTAGCTAGCGGTATAGTCGCAAAAGGATGGCCACATCATCAAAGAAAAAAATTCTTTGCCAATGTGAAACACTACTTTTGGGAAGATCCATATCTTTTCAAAATGTGTGCCGACCAACTCGTCCGACGATGCGTACATGGTAGTGAAGCACGAAGAATTCTCCGCCATTGTCATGAAGGTCCATACGGAGGACATCATGGTGCTGCTAGTACCGCACGAAAGGTATTCGATTCGGGATTTTATTGGCCAACCATTCACAAAGACGCCCAAAGTCTTGTAAAAACATGTGATGCTTGCCAAAGAACAGGTAATATTTCTTCCAAAAACGAAATGCCACAAAATGGCATTCTTGTTTGTGAAATTTTTGATGTGTGGGGACTCGACTTTATGGGACCTTTCCCACCATCGAAAGGAAACAAATATATACTTGTGGCAGTAGATTACTTGTCTAAATGGGCCGAGGCCGAGGCACTTCCAACAAATGATGGAAGAGTCGTGGTAAGATTTCTGAAAAAATTATTCTCTCGTTTTGGCACACCTAAAGCTTTAATAAGTGATAGAGGTACCCATTTTTGCAACCATCAACTTGAAATTTTTTTAACAAGATATGGGGTCTATCACTGGGTTTCAACAGCATATCACCCTCAAACAAACGGACAAGCCGAAGTGACTAATAGAGGTTTAAAACGAATACTCGAAAAAACCGTAGGGTTAAATAAAAAGGAATGGGCTGATAAGTTAGACGATGCTTTATGGGCTTTTCGAACTGCTTATAAAACAACAATAGGTACAACCCCGTATAAGCTAGTCTATGGAAAAAGTTGTCATTTGCCAGTAGAAATTGCACACAAAGCCTACTGGGCAATCAAAAATGTAAACTTGGATTTAGAATTTGCTGGTAAAAATAGATTTTGTCAATTAAATGAATTAGACGAGCTTAGGAATTATGCATACTCAAACTCGGAAATTTATAAGGAAAGAATAAAAAATTTTCATGACAAACATATTAAACCTAATGAATTTCGGGTAGGAGATCTAGTTCTTTTGTTTAAATCACGACTTCGATTGTTTCCTGGTAAATTAAAGTCTAGGTGGTCAGGACCTTTTTCCATCACCCATATTTTTCCACACGGTGCAGTAGAAATTAAATCTCGAAATGGGCCCCCATTTAAGGTCAATGGCCAACGGCTAAAACGCTATCAAGGATTCATTGAGGATGAAGAAGAAGAGATCTCGCTTCAAACGGTGGAAGAATAAAAACATCATGCCTGGTAAGTTACGAACGATTGAGACAACAAAATAAAGCGGTAGGTTTTCTAACCATAGCTTATGGGAAAAAGGGGCACTCACACGAGCACTAAAAAAAAAAAAAACCTTGCTCGGCACGAGGCCGTGTCCGCTGGACACAGGGCCGTGTTCGCGCTGCAGTCGGGATAAATCCCCTATTTCAAAACAGTTTCTTCATTCCACACGCCCCGTTTCCCCGCAAAAGCTCTGGTTTCAGGCGATTTTTCGTAAAATTTCAACGTCTCTTATCGATCTAACAACATCAAGGTATGATTCTATCACTTTTAGTAGTTAGATTAGTTACTTGCATGTAGTTAAAACACCAAAAATTTGGGGAAAAATCTAGGGTTCTTGAAGTTCATCCGGATCGAACCTCAAATTTTTGTTTAGATCTGTTTGCATTTAGTTAGATTAGTGTTAAAGGAAGTAAATACACTTGTATTGTTCATAGATTCACCCGATTTCTTACAAAAAAACCCCAAACCCTTGTTCTTGAACCAAAAAGATAAAATTGATAGGGTAAACGGGATATTTTGGGAAAAACGACACTTAGGGTTTCATTTTGGGGGGAAACCGCATCTATTGGACCAAAAATTTTCAAGTTTTCGGGACCGGGACGAAAAATGAAGTTTTTGGGTTACAGACGTCTGGACACGGGGCCGTGCCCATTGAACACGGGGCCGTGTCCAGCCCACTGTTTGCAGTTTCTTTAAAAATCTCATTGTTTCGTGCAATTTTTGGTGTATTCTTTCAGATGGCAAAGTTCACTAGGTTCAATGCAAGTGAGCTCGATGCCAGGGCAAGATACGAAATACTTCAAACAAGACCCGAGGAGTACCCCGGGAGAGCTTGCACGGACCTGTTAACCTTGGTAAACCAGCTGGACCGATTCAACAACATCGTTACGGGACCGCTAGCTGTTGCATTAAACACTAGGCTTCGGTCGGTGCATCAATGCACCATGGAGTTCTACAGTACTTTTACCTTCACTTCAAGGTGTGACCCATTCGACAATGAAGGGGTTGCATTTCGGTGTGGCGGGACAAGGTACTCGATCTCTATGGCACAGTTTGGAGCCATAATAGGACTGTACCAGGAAGAGGAATCGGGAAACGAAGAAAATACCGGGGGATTACGAGACTTGGATGAAAATGAACGACAAGCCGCATGGGCTCAAATCGGTGAAGGAATCTACAACCCTAGTAGCACCAAGAGTACGAAGCTAAGGGATCCGCTCTATCGCTACATTCACAGGCTTCTCACCTACTCTCTAAACCAACGTCACGACAGTAGCGGCGTTGTAGGGTTGAAAGATTTGGTTGTCCTTCACTGTATCCACAACCGGAAGCCTCTCGATGTTCCATATCTCCTGTTACGAAACATGCATCTTAACCGCCTTGCTCGCGCTCCAACGCCTATCTTCTTCGGAGGATGGGTGTACCGTCTCTTCAAGCATTACACACGAATCCCAAGGTCCTTTGAAAGAAGCCCATGGTCGGGAGAGTTGACTACCACATTTGCCGAGCCATGAACTTACTTTATGAGGCGGAAGACGGATCGGTGAGCTTCCAAAGGACGCAAGGCTATGCATGGAACCCGCAGGAGGCCCTAGTTCTTCACGCACCACCTCCCCATTACCAGTATCAACCCCATGGTGATCCGGGTCAATCCTCCTCACAAGGAGGCAGTTTTCCTAACTTTCAAAGCTTATATGATCTTATGCAGGAAAACCTCATGTGTACCAGGAACGCCTACAACCTCGCCAACAACACATACCACCGGGTCGGAGCTATTGAACGCAACATCAACGATATACAAGACGATATCGGCAGCATCAGGGAGTATATGGCGGGGCATGGGGATCGAGGTGATGATAGCGATGAGGATATGGAGTAGGGGGTTTGGAGAAGCAGGACCGGGTTGATGGCGAGCCCACATGTTTAAGTCCCTTTATCTATCGAACAGTTGGTGGCCTGCGTGCCAAATGTTGAACAATTACTTTCCTTTACCACTTTTATTTTCCGTTTTAATTTTTACTTTATGCTTGGGATAATTAACTATGGTAATGTAGGATGTTTGTGTTACTTGGTGTGGTATTAAGTGATGAAACAGGTACAAACCGAGGCTTGGAGTGCTAAGCCTCAGCACTGATAGAGCCAGGATGGAAAAACCGGGGGAAGAAACCTATTTTTCAGGCTTACAGACTGTCCACACGGGGACGTGTCCAGCCAACACGCCCCCGTGCTCACCTCTCAGACCTGCTGTTTGGTTACTGCCATGCAGATTTTTGTCTAGACACGGGGCCGTGTCTAACCAACACGCCCCCGTGTTCTCCTTCTGTAAGTTTTCGTTACTGGCAGTTCGCCACGGGGTCGTGTCCAGCGGACACGGGGCCGTGTCCAGACTACCAGTAACATAAATCTTTGCTTTTAACACCATTTTACACATCTAATCAACCTAAAAATTTATTTTTGGGACACATTGAGGACAATGTGTAATTTAAGTGTGGGGGGGATGCTAAAACCTTGAATCTTGCAAGTCCTAAATACAAACCTTACACAAAACTCTATTGGAACCGCTAATCACCCCAAATTTTTTCAAAAATTTCATTTTTTTTACTTGTCTAGGTTTAACTCGGGAAATTCAAGTTCTCAAAAAGGTTATATTTTTACGAATTTACAACCGATAGCGTAGTGATAAAAAGAACCAACATAAGAAAATTATGAAAAGGCATGGCAAACTTAGTTAAAATTTGATTATATATACTTGATCACATAAAAACCCATTCCCACAAAAGTGAGTTTTGAGCCTTTATTGAGCATACAATTACATATCATTAAACTAAATGCTCATTTTTCGTTTCTTGTGTGAATAGCCGCTTGGTTCTTACGACTCTAGAACTTGCCATGATGATACATTCCCGGTCCTTATCAACTTAAACCCGAGTAGGTAAATGATGGAGGCATTAGGACTAACCCCTTTTTATTTCTACACCATTATTTTTCTTTTTCTTTTACCACCTACCCAAAAAAATCCCCCTAGTTAGCCCCTTTGAGCCTAAACCTTTTCATTTCATTTCCCAAACCAAACACCCTTTTACCCACCAAAACCTTTTTATTTTTAACCCTTTGTTTTAGTAACAAGTTCGGTTTTTTTCGTATGATCGTTCAAAAAAAATGTGTTGATGATGAAGCAAAAGATAAACAAACAAGTTCATCAAAAATAACTTTGTTTGAATAATAGCTTCATCAAAATAAAAGTTACAAAAATAGAAAGTCCTATGAAAACCGACACTTGTTACGCTTTTCACCCTTTTTCTACTAACCACTAACCAGTATCCCAACCACCTACCTTTAACCCAAGCCTAACCCTTAACCCACAAAATCCTCTTGATATTTACAAAAGGTATAAAAGTTAAAAAGGAGGAGGATTGATTGCTTGGCAAGCTTATGGTAGGAATAAGTTCCATGCCGCTCTCGAGTGATTCACTAAAAATACACCTTCGGCCGAGTGTGAGTGATTTTTCCCGTGAGGTATGTGAACTTGTATATAAATGGAATTTTAAAAAGGCATGTTATGCCCAAATAAGTAATTTCTCCTATGAAATGTTCTAAACAAATCATTACGAATAGGATTGTAAATAGATAAAAATAAAACCCAAAAGGATCTTGGATTCCCAACACTCTATGACAAGCCAAAACCTTCTCTTCTACCCATTCCATTTGGGAGTGTAAGCCACATTTTAAAGAGTTTTGCTTGAGGACAAGCAAAAGTTCAAGTGTGGGGGTATTTGATGTGTGTAAAATGCAACATATAAATTACATCAAATGAGGCATAAAACTAACCCTTTTTAAGTACTAATATTGGAAAAAGAGTGTTTTTGTCTTTCTTTTGTATTTTCAGGATTAAATGAGCTCAAAAACACAAAAGAAGCAAAAAGACAGCTAAATCCAACAAAAATACAAGAAAAGGAACATAAGTGGACTGCCCGACCCCTCAACGGCATCTTCCCAAGCAAAATAGAGAAGGCAGAAGACTGAACACGCCCCGTGCTCAGCCAGCACGGGGCCGTGCCCAAGAAGCAGCAGAAAAGACAAACCTATAGAAGCTTCTATTGCCCACCACGGGGCCGTGTCCAGTGAACACGGGGGCGTGGCGAAAGTACAGCAGACACATTAATTGTAATTGCGAATTACAATTAATGAAGAAAGAGAGTGTCAGACAGGCACGGGGGCGTGTCCAGCGGACACGGGGCCGTGCCCAGCCTTCTGTTCAGCCTATAAATTGGAGTGCTTGGTTTCATTTCAACTCATCCCTTGGCACACCACCTCTCTCACATTTCATCCACCACCCACCACCATCACAACACCATCATCCACCACCATCATCCATTGTCCATCGTAGAGTGTGTGAGTCATCTCGGGATCCAAGATTGATCGTAAGAGTTCTTGACAATCAAGGCCATGTTTGCCTAAGTCTCTTACATCACTTGGTGAAGAGAAAGTGTCTAGTTTAATACTTTTTATTTCTAATCTTTTGCACTTTTTATTTGGTTTTGTATTAATGACTTTAATAACTAGTTACTTATGTTGAAGGTGATCTTTCCTTATCGTTTGTCCGTGGTGTCTTGGCATTATTTTACTGTCTATATAAAATAAAAGATTTTCACCATTCATATCTCCACGGTCTATATGGAGGTATGTTGGCCACCTGGTCGGGGGTTAAGGGAACGGTTTGGTAAAGGTCTTGCCATTGTTCAGCGTTTAGAGGTCCTGCAATGGACCTGGGTCAAATTTAGTAGGACCTCCTTCAATGCTTCACGGTATTGGATGGCGGGGGTCCAAACTCTTTGATCCCCTCATAAGTTAACTACTATTAATACTATAACCCGGCTATTTAGGACTGTATCCCTGCTGACTCAGACTACTTAGTCGAGGGTAACGTCACCTTCAAAAGAGGGGCCTACCATAATATTGCATTAATAACTTAATTCATTATCTTCCAATAATCCACCCTTTTAGGATTGTATCCTTGCTGACTCAAACTACTGGGGTGAGGGTAACGTCACCTTCAAAAGAGGGGCCTACTACAATAACTAAGATAATCTCTTAATTATGTGCAAAAGTGCGGAAATAATCAAAGGTTATACTAGATACAAGTCGGAACCAAGTGATTCATCTTGTCTATTTGTTTTTTTTTTTTTTTTTTTTTCAGCATTTTAGTTATTTTTATTTTGATTAGACGTTGAGGATAAACCGGTACTAAAAGCTCTTGTGTCCTTGGACGACCTCGGTATCTTACCAACGCTATACTACGCTCACGATGGGTGCACTTGCCCATATGTGTGTTTAGTGTTAGTAAAATATCGTGTTTTATAAATTTAAAACTTGGCTAAAAATAAGTGTTAAAATGGCTTAAAATATACACCTAATATATATAACACTTCACACGCATCAGCTAGCAGCCGCTAAAAGAGAAACCGATGCCCATACCCAAGACATGCTTAATAGGAGTTTAGCAAACTTCCATATTTTAGCATCCACAGCTACCAACCCAAACCTGGAACAACTAGTAGCCCCTCAACCATTACCCTTGTTTCCCAACCAGCCAATGGAGATTGAAAACAACCCAGAAAATCAAGTCAAAATGCATGATTTTAATCCAGAGGAGATACCTAGGGTACCAGCACCCAATCCCTTAGACCCAGACTATGATCCGTGGTTTGATGATCATAGGGATTACGTGCAACGCCACCATTTAACATACATACCCATGCCAAACCTAGTAGCCTACCCAAGTCTGGACCCTCTAGATCCCTACTACGATAATGATGAATACATTAGGGTAATCTTAGAGAATCCGTATCCTCAGGAAGAACCCATGCCACAGTATCTAGATCCAGTACCAGCACCAGCACCTGCACCCCCAATGAGTGCAGAAAATATGCAAGAGCTCCGAACTTTCGGAGAAGAAATTTTTGAAAATAGTGAAAGGATGAGACAGGTAGGAGAACGACTCGTCTGGAAGTACGACGAGTGTCATATGGATTTCTGGATGAATCCATATCAGTGAAGGTGATGGTGGAGGTAGTAATAATAATAATATAATATAGTAATATATATAATATGTGTGTATAATATATATATATATATATTTATAATAATAATAATAATAATAATAATAATAAATCTATCGTAGTATATACCACTTCGTGGTTAATGATGCATAGTAGTATTGTAATTTTAAAATTCCAGTTCTGGTTTGTATTAGATGCATACTATATAAGAAAGAGTAAGTCGCAATGTTCGACGTTTTGATCAAAATGCGTGTCATGTAATTGATAGTATTAAGATATTATCTTGTGATATTAATATGTGGTAAATGTTTAAAATTCAGATGGCCGACCAAGTGAATCAAGAGAATCCGGATAATAACCCGGAAAACCAGAATAACGATAACCAGAGTAACCATAACCCGGGTAACGAAAACCCAAACAACAACAATAATGGAAACCAAGTGGACAACAATGTCATCCAACACGTAGTGGTACAAGGAATAATAGATGCGATGCCATATATTATTCAAACGGTTAGGGAAGCTGATAATAAAAGTAACCGTGATAGTAAACGACCCACTGAACCAGAAAACAGCGTAAACAATGGACCTATACTTCAAGCTCCCATTCCCAAAAGAAGAAGAACCATGCCTTATGGTTGTTCTTATAAAGAATTCTGGTCTTGTAAATCAATGGAATTCTCGGGCAATGAAGGGCCCGTTGCAGCTCTACGCTGGATAGAAAAGACTGAGGCAGTTATAAGAATAAGCAAATGCACGGAAAAGGATAAGATAATGTTTGCCTCTAATCTGTTTAAAAATTTAGCCTTAGAATGGTGGAACACTATCCTCCAGGCTAGGGGAAGTGACAGAACTTATAATATGGAATGGGAGGAATTTAAAAACATGGTAGAAAGGAAATTATGCCCTCCCAATGAAAAGGAACAAATAGCAAATAAATTCCTAAATCTTAGGATGACTGGGGTAGATAGTAAGGGTTATACTACATTATTCTTCGAATATGCTCGAATAGTACCAACCCTTGCATTACCTAAACCAGTATTAATCTCCCGTTACATTTGGGGATTAATTAGTGAGATAAGATGAGTTAGTCCGTACACGAGAAGGGGATCAGAGGACGAGCTCTAAAACAAGGTGGGGAGGATATAACAACCCTCCTAAAATTTTTCGACGCCCTAATATATTTTAAAATGTCCCAAAATGTCCTAAAATACTCCCCGTGTACGTAAACGGGCCCTGAATACCTTTATTTTTATTAAAATGAATAAAAACGAAATTTAAGGGGCTGTCGTGGAGCATGTAGCCCTTGGCTACTTCCTACGCGGGGCGCGACAGCCAGTCGTCGAAACGTAGCCCTGAGCTGCCACTTGGCAGCAACGTGTTGGACCTATACTCGTGACCCGGATCAGCTAGGGCCTACGGACCCTATGTCGCGGGCCGCGTAGCCCTTGGCTACTTCTTACGCGGGCCGCGAGAGACCTGTCGATCAGAACTATAAATAGGGGCCTCGAGCTTCAGTTTTCGTTGCTCACATTTCTTTCTCTCACTCAAAATTACATATAGTAGGCATAATTTTCGGGCATAATACCCCCCTAAATAACGAAGTTCTGCTCCATTGTAAGTATCATAACCCAGGTTACGTATTAGATACGCTGCCAGATTGATCCAGGGTTCCGTAACGGCTGTCGTGGTTCTGCCCGACGTAGTCGTTGGAATGCCATCTCGGGGAGGGTATTACTAATGTAAATATTGGGTTATTATACTAACGCGTGTGCATTTGTGTAAATTATAGATAATCACCAGGAAACCCTTAAAAGAAATCTAAGACAGCAATGTGAGTAATCTCCTTTTTGTAAACTGTTTTTACAAAACCTTTTATATTTTACAATGTGATTAAACAGTGATCGAGTCTTTGTAATTCTTCAATTACTGCCGGTATTATGGGGGTTTTGTATACATTACTTGATAATCTTCACAATTGGACAATGGGTTAGCCAATGTGTGATATGACCATAGCCACAGATTCGGTCGAGTGGCAAGTACTGAATGAGTAATTGTGTAGATGTAAACATTGTAATCGCTCTCAATACTGTGAAAATTGATAAAACTCTTCTTGATTAAATTGGGATTCACTCACCAGTATTTCCCACTGACAAATATTTTTAAATGCGTTTCAGGTAACAAAATGTAAGAGCCAACTAGAAGCCAGCTGGACAGCACTGAAGGCTTGGAAAAGTGGCTATAAAAGTTACCTAAATAAACAAAGATGTTTTATTCAATAAAATAGGGATCTTCCCTATGAAAATGTTTGTAATGAAAAACTTGGGTTTTATCCTAATATGTTTAATGTTATAAAAGTGTGGTATTTATTCTGATAAAATATTTCCTAACTACGGTCCTGATGTAATTTCCGTTGCCAAAGTGATAAACATCGATACCACCAAAAATGGTCTCGCGGCCGCCCGTTCCCGAGACAGATAGGGGGCGGGGTTGCGACATTATTTGCTCGTAGGGTAATTTTGATCTTCTATGGTAATTTTGTAAAATGATCTTGTAGGGTAATTATCAAAATTACTCTAAAAGTGTATTAAAGTTACTCTGCAAGTTTATCAAACAACATACAATTCAAAATTACTCTGCAAGTTTATCAAACAACATACAATTCAAAATTACTCTACAAGATCATTTGTAGAGTAATTATGATACTCTACAAAAATTACCCTACAAGATCAAAATTACCATACAAGATTATTTGGAGAGTAATTATGATACTTTACAAAATTACTCTACAAAATCAAAATTACCCTACAAGATCATTTTACAAAATTACCCTACAAGATCAAAATTACCCTACAAGAACATTTATAGGATAATTTTGATAATTACTCTATGAGTAAATAATTACGAAAATGTCATCACGTTTTTTTACCTTTTCACCTATTCATACGTTTTGTATGATACGAGTATTTGTATTTGATCTTTTGTCCATACTCATATATGATATTTGAATGTCGACACTTTTAATTGACAACAATTGATCAAATCTATATATATAATAAAGCAAACCATTTGGGGACACATGTCACCCTATGGTTGATGCCAAATAAGCTGACAACTCATCATACATGTGGCATGTCTCTAAGGCCAGGATTGGAGAGGCTTCTTTTGTACGCTTCAATTATACTCTCTCTCATCATTCATCGTTCCTCTTCTAACAGAAAACCCTAATATTCCCCCTCTCTCTCTGGCGAACACGGCGACGAAGATCAATTCAAGAGTTTCGATCAACATTCATCAGATTTCAACCCTCTAAATCAACGGTAATCTCTATCTTGTGGTTCGATTATTCTAAAAAATATATCCTCTGCCTCTCTCTCTCTCTCTCTCTCTCAATATGACGGGCGACATCATCTTCTTGAAGATCTGATCATCTAATCGACGATTTCGATCATTGCAACATCATCTTCTTGAAGATCCGTTCATTTAATCGATGATAAATTGATAAAACCCACAAATCGCTATAGGAATCTGCCGCCAACTGTTTAATCTTGAACAATTGAGGTAAATTTTTCTGTACTATGCATCTAATATTACATTTAATCTGTTAACACACTCATGCCCACCAACTGTTTAATCTCAGGGACGATTGGGGCGTTTAATTATCCTGGATTTGATCTTCATTACTATTTTTTTTAGAAAGTAAGTTTTCTCTCTCTACTCTCTCTCTCTATATACACATACACGTAGTGATTACACGCAGTTAAGTATTCCGATGATCTCAATCTACTTGCTAGATTTGAATGAATGTTTTGCGGTTTGATCGGAAAAACTATACCGGAATCTGAACAGTTTTTTTGCTTGATAGATCAAATTCACGTCAAATGTTTTGCGTTAGTGATGTTATTGACCTAATGTGTTGTTGATTTGTTTAAAATTGATCTCAACAAGTCTCAATCAATCGGTTATGTTTTCATTGTGCGTTTTGCGTTTTGCATTTGATCGGAAAATTTATACCTGACTCTAAACTGTTCTTTTTTATAGATCAAAATTACGTCAAATGTTTTACGTTAGTGATGTTTGTTTACCGGATTTGTTGCTGATATGTTTTAGGATTGTCTAGAGACGAGAAGTTGAACGAGTTAGGTTCACGGAATTTAATTGCAATGTTTTTTTGGTTTCTTTAAATATATATTAATAAAATTATGCAACTATTTACAACGCGTGATCTTTATTATTTACTTAATTGTAACTTGAATTTTTATCTATACTATGTTGTTGGCTTGATTAGCTGTTCCTTGAAGAAATTGCTCAAGATCTTCATACTGCAGATCAAGAGTGGAAATTTAAGGTTATGAGCTTGAAAGGTTATTGTTACATTTTCTTTTGATATGTGATGGAACCCTTTCTATTTATTTTAAAACTTAAGGTTATGAGCTTGAAATGCCGCTATAGGAGAGAACTATTTGAGTGTTGGCAAAATTTAATTTGATGGATAAAGAGTGCAGATTCAGTTGATGTAAGTTTGGTTGTCCATCGAGTTATTTTATCGGGTTTTGGGTATCGGCTCGCGTTGTTTGGTTTATATTTAACCAGAGAATCGAGCCATATGTTAATCCGTTAATCAGGTTTGGGTTCTTCGGTATTTGGTTTAAACGGGTCGTGTGAATTTGGTATTCGGGTTATTTTAGTTCATGATCTTTGTTCACATCTTTCCTTTGAAACTACAACTATAAAACTAGAATCAGAATCAAATAAGAAAAAAAATACAATCTTTAACTCTTTGTGAACGTGATATTAGTTTGTAGTTGGTCGGTAATGATCGTGCCAAGTTGGTATCAACCCTAACATGGACACACTTAAAATCATGTATCCCAAACACTAACCCGTGTGACCTATTTATCTAACGAGTCAATCAGGTTAGTGGGTTGTAGGCTGAATTGGTCGGTAAATGGGTTGGCGAGTCGACCTTATAATTTTTTTTTCTTTATTGTAATATAAAATGGGTTTTCAAGTCAAACTGTTTGATTAATTGAGCTAAACAAGTCAACCCGAACACGGCCTGTTTATGTTCAAAACCTGTTTATTTTCATGTGAGGTCGTCTCAGAAATTTCCACCCATATTTACAAAACAAAACTATACTATCTTTAGTGCATGTATTTGTTTTCACACGTTGATATGTGCGTATAGGTTTATGTCAGGTGGTATATGTGTTTTGCCTTTTTGTAGGATGTTTGCACGATATCTCACCAGGGGACCAACAATCGATATATCACCGATTCGGCGATATGTTAACTACTTAGGATAAGGTTTAGAACGAGGGAAATATTTCCTTCACCAATCTCTTATATTTTTTTATGGATCAGTTTGATAAAGATGGTGATGGGATGACTAAAAATGAAGGGTTCCATGATCAAACATATGATACAGGGTATGTGACAGGTGTGAGTGTATCATCTGGTGGATTGTGAGTGGCGGCATTGCAAGCCGGCTCTGCACTGTTGGCTAAAGCTGGTGACAAGGGTTGTGAGGATTACTTTTGGGTTAAGTTTTATAAAGCAAAGACGGTGTATGATAAACATTGGAATGGTTCTTATTTTAACTATGATGACAGTAACGGGAAAGCAAATTCGCCCATTCAAGCAGATTAGTTAGATGTACAATAGTTTGTTGATTTTATTTATTTATTTCAGGAGTCCACAATCTGAAACTGAGAAAAAAAACGACTTTTTTATAGGTATGCAAGAGCATGTGGGATTTTTTCAATTGTTGATTAAGAGAAAGCAAGAAGTGCATTGGAAAAGGTTTATGAATTTAATGTAATCATACTGGGAAATGGGGAACGTGGAGCAGTTAATGGGACGATGTTAAGTGGAGAAGCTGACATGTCATGTACGTAGTCAAGAGAAATATAAATTGGAGTTACGTATGGTGCTGCTGCAGGTATGATTCATGAAGACATGATTTGTATGCTTTTAAAACTGCAAGTTGAGTTTATTAGACTGGTTCGTCTGAACAAGGAGGCGAGTACACCTACTTAATGAGTTTTTCCAGTTATTAGTTATTACTTGGCTTTACTTTGCAAACAAGCCGTAATTTTTGCCAAAATGCATAAAATATTTTTTGAGGTAGTAGTTTAAGCCTGTTTAGTTATAAGTGAGTTGACTCATGACATGGTTATTCGAGGGGGTGAATAAAAAAATAGCTATAAAGAAAATGAGTCTGGGTTGGTTTGGTTGCGTCAGGTTTGTTCCATTCTGGTCATCACTACCATCCCATTGTTTTTCCTTTTGAAGAGAGGTAAATGCAAGTCAATGTTAGTTTTGCAGGTTAGTAAAACTTTATACTGGCAACATTACTCCCAAAGTCATCTTTTTTTTGTATAAAAACATCATGTATGCATGATGTCACGCAAGAAGACAATGATTGATTCTCTTTGGAAGCTTGATGTGGCAGATATTGAAGCCACAGTTTCTCGTGTCTCATTTTTGTTTATATAATACGTAGACTGGTACTCATGTTCATATATGTTTGTTTCAGGTTCTTCATGATCATACTGAAAAAAGAGGAGCTAAGGGATTGAGAATTCTTTGTTGGATCTTTCAGGTGTTATTATGTGTACATATGGTTTATTGTCATTATGGCAAAACAGGTTAGCTGGATGGGTTGGGTCAAACAATATTTACCATGTCTAGATAATACACTTGATCAATAAAAATGATTTACTTGACCCGTTAAGAGATATCTAACCTAAATCAACCCATTGTCAAATAAGACTTGGTCAAGATTGATAGATGGCTGATGTATAAACAATTATTTTGGTTTTAGAAGGCAATACCAGCCGCCAATGGGAATGAAAGGTAACCAATGTTACACTCTGGTATGCATCATCTGAATTTTGATGACACTGATCGTACTTCAAGAGCTGTAGAATCTTGTCAAAGTTCTGAAGCCACCATGGCACTTCAGGTACATTATTCATTTTTTTAACTGTTTAAAACATTTTTCCCTTTTTACATTATAAATTATATTAAGTTTTCTACTCTAGAGTTCGTATGTGGAAGCTCCCCAATCCCTAATTTCCTGGTGTATTATAATTTCCATATGCCAATAGTACCTCGGGCCCAAAGATCTTAGGGAAGTTGCATGGTTGAATTGGGATGGTATGTCATGTGTTTGTATCATTTTGGTATATATGAGAATGTATTACTAAAATCACACAACTTTGGCTCAATAACAAAAAAAAAAAAAAACACTTTTTTTAGTTACTTCAACTAATCCTGTTTAATCGCAAAGGATCATTAATTCAGGTTAGGTAATAGTCAACATTGTTATCAGTTTACCCATCATTGATCATACCATAAAACTTAAAACATGATTCATTAAAAGAGTCTTTGAAGTTTGTTCTCCTTATTATATGAATTTTTTTTAACTTCTTTGCTTCATGGATTGGATTATTTTGTTTTAAATTTATATAAATTAATTTTTTCTGCCCGGGAAGTTCCCGGTTCTTAATATTTTCTTTTAAAAACAGTGGGTTTCCACTATGGTTACACTTTATACCCGGAATTGAGCTTCAGACTTATAACGAGCCTTTTAAGCTTAATTATTTTCTTTTAGTAAACATCCAAAGCCTCCTTATTTGGTCTATTGTTTGTTGACCAGATCACATATATTTTAGGCTGAAATGTAATGGTTTACAACCAAGATAGTCAGCATGATGATGAGAAATTATATGTGTCTAAAGGTGGACCTATAATCTTATCTCAGGTGAGACAATCATATATACCAGTTTGGGCCCTCATGGTAGTCTATTATTATTTTTAGATGAATATGAATTGTAATTTATGCTTCGTTGATGCAGATTGAGAATGAATACATATGAAGTATATATGTTATTCCTTTAAAGACGCAGTTAACCACCCCTGTTCATAGGTAATGGGAATGTAAAAAATATAAATGCAATTGCTTTGAACATCCTAATAAATACTAATGTCAGTCAAATTTTCTTCCAATGTATGCGTTTGTACAAAATATTATATTTCAAAGTAAATAATATGGTTTTGGATAAAGCCGCGCATCGTGCGGGCATTAACCTAGTATTATTCTAAAGTAGCACTAATAGAAAAATCATAGGGAAAATAGCGAAATTACCATTTGACCGGACAAAATTTTCAAAATAGCCAACGGAAACGGCTCAGGGAGCCTTTTCACGGCGCAAAAAGATCTTAAAAATGTCTTTTCAACCCAACCAACTGCGCTCCGCCACGTGTCAAAAAAATAATTGTAGAGCCTTTTCACGGAAAAACATGGCGATGAAAGATCTTAGAGCCGTTTCAGTCTTTTTGTAGAGGTTTAGAGCCGTTTCAGCCTTATTTATTAATTTTTTTTTAACATTTGTATATTTTTAGTATTTTTAATATTTAAAACAAACATAAATTTATCTACAATAAAAAAAAGAAATTTAAAAAGAAACTTTTAAAAAGGCTTGAGCTTTCTAATAATAGATTCTTAATATAAAAATATGTTAATTAGATAAAATTACAAGAAATAACAGTTTGACAGAAGATAACTATAAAACAATATTTTATAAAATAAGTTATGGAATTTGCTTGTCTTTTAAAGGGGGTTATGCCACAGGTAAATCACCTAACTTATTTTATAGTTTTTGTCTGTCAAGCTATTATTTCATATAATTTTATCTAATTAATATATTTTTAAATAATTAAGAATCTATTATTAAAAAGCTCAAGCCTTTTTTCTAAATTTCTTTTTCAACTTTAATTGTTGATAAATTTGTTTTTCTTTTAAATATTAAAAATACTAGAAATATATAAATGTTTAAAAAAATTTAATAAGTAAGGCTGAAACGGCTCTAAGCCTTTACAAAAAGGCTGAAACGGCTTTAACCCTCTACAAAAAGGCTGAAATGGCTCTAAGATCTTTCAGCACCATGTTTTTTCGTAAAAAGTCTCTACAATCATTTTTTGCCATGTGACGGAGCGCAGTTGGTTGAGTTGAAATTTTTTTTTAAGATTTTTCAACGCCGTGAAAAGGCTTCCCTGAGCCGTTTCCCTTGGCTATTTTGAAAATTTTGACCGATTAAAGGCTATTTTCGCTATTTTTCCAAAATGATACATACGCTGACACTAATTTTAAGGGATGGTTTAAATAATATCAAAATAATGTTTTATATTAATTTGATTCCGTATCAAAGGAAGATTAAAAAAATCAAGGCGTACACTGCTTTTACAACTTGGGAAGGTGGTTCAAAAGAATAATTATAATATATTAAAAAACCTCGTACAGGATATATCATTTCTCGAACAAAGTTTATTGATCTATTTTTCCGAGCCCACTTGTAAACTATAAATATATAAGACTGGAAGGAGGGTATGATGAGGCTCATCCTCATCCTCAAGAGGATGAGTCGTCACGTCAGCAGGAGTGAGGATGAGCTTAAAAGGGATGGACCCAGGGGTGGAGGATGAGCCTCATACTATTTATAAAAACAATTAAAAAATAAAAATTGAATTGATTTTAGAGAGAGAGAGAGAAAGAAGAGAGAGGAGAGAGAAACAGGCACGTCGCACACGGCCTTCGGGCGACGGAGAAGACGGGACGAGGCATAGGGGGCGGTGTGGGGGTCCGGCGCCGGGGCTCGCCGGGGCAGGGCCGGCCCCCATACCCTCCAGTCTAAGGCTACATGGTATGGTGATCATCCTTTCTTGGAGGATGATCCGCCACCTAGACACCATATCATAGTCCTTTAAGAATGATTTATCCCACAAAAATCAAGGCGTACACTTACAACATGGGAAGGTGGTTCAAAAGAATAATTATAATATAGTTTGGTTACTTAGGATTCATTCGTGTGATGTAGGGGATTTGGTACATGTATCACGTCGAAACCAAAGCTTGAAAATTCTCTACGCACATCATAGAAAAACCATCTGCCATGAGGGGTTTTAACAAAACAATAATAACAGAATATTTAATAGTTATTTACACACTGAATAATAGTTTGGTTACTTAGTATTCATTCGTGTGATGTAGGGGATTCGGTACATGTATAAAACTTACAATAATGTCTACAATAATATTGACCTAATCAAATAATGGTTACAAATATAAACTTACGAGTTACGTATGACTAGTGAAAAAAAAATATCAAAACCAAAAAACTTATAAATGAGGTTCGGTAAAAAGTTATGTCATTTACAAAATAAAAAAATAATAATTGTATACAATGGTTTAATCACACAATGATTGTCTCATGTTACCAAACAGAATAAAGTCGTAATATGGCTAAAAGAATAATTACATATACGTTTACGACACTCGAAAAATCATAAAAACAAATAGTGATAGCGGTTCCAATAATAGCGATATTGTTCATTCAGTTTTGGTTCGATCCTGTTACATTACTAAGGTACTTGTACTAGGTATACTTTATGATACAAAAAGTGTGTTTATATATATATACACACAATAGTTTCACTATATAAAACTTGTCTAACGTAACCCAAATAAATAAAGTTGTGTTTAACATCAATCGAAAAGCATAAAACGAATGTTGATATCGGTTTTGATAATACCAATGGCGGTACCAATTTTATTTGGTCGGTTTAATTTTGGTTAGCCACGGTACTGGTACTCTCTACAACTTACAACACCAACATAATACTCTATTTTTAATACAAATTTGTTTTCAACAAGATTTACATCGGAAAATCGAGAAAAAAAAGTTAAATGTAAGTGCGTATTTAGTTTTTTTTAAGATAACGAACAGAAGTTACTTAAATAATTAGGTTACAGCCATTATAAGGGGCGTAATTGGAACTCGTAAAAAACAAACCAACCTTGATTTGACACGATGAACAAATTATGTGAGTGCCAACCGATTGACTTTACTAATTGTATACCATAGAATATGTCTACATACGATAATATAATACATATTACTATTACTATTATTACTGTGAGAAAAGATAAAATAGGAGGTTTATTTTGGCTAGAAAGTGTAGGAAGCAATAGGATTAGGACATGCGGCAACATTTAAAATAAAAAAAAAGGTATTTTAGTCAATCCAACCATTTCTTCTTCCTTTTCAAAACACAGTAACTTCAAAACCCACCATTTTCAAAACCCATCATCTTCAACAATTTCTTCACTTTCTATCTTAATAATCACTACATTATAGTGCGATTTTCATCACCAATCAATGATTCAAACACCCGATCAACGTGTTCTTCAGCTTTTTTGAAGAAAACCCAGTTTAATTTCATAAAAAAATCTCGTTTTTTTCGGTGATTTTGGAGATAATCACTCAATTCGTTCGCTAATAAGTGTTTCAATCATTCAAACTTCGTCAATTGTTTCACTTCGATCCATGTAAGAAATTCTTTAATTTCATTTTTACGATCTGGGTTTTTGATTTAGTCATTGCGTTTTACGATCTTGGCGGGGGTCCGGAGGCAGCGCCCCTGGTAGCGGGGTCCCAGAGGCGGCAGCCCCTGGCGGGGTCCAAGGGGCAGAGCCCTGGCTGGGGTTGAGCTGTAAATTGCTGTAATAAAAATGCATCAGAAAAATTAATTTTCTGTAAATTGCCTCTGGAAAACTACATTCGTAGACAGTTTTTTATCACCTGCTTCCTGGTTCAGACAATTCACATACAAAACTGCATTCGTAGACAGTGTTTCTGGTTCTGTAAACAACAGGTTCTGGTCATTGCGTTTTAGTTAGATTCTGGTTTTGTGAACAACAGTTTCTGGTTCTGTGAACAACAGTTTCTGGTCATTGTGTTTTAGAAATAAAACATTTTTGAAGTGTTTTTACTCATTGCGTTTTAGAGAGAACAGTTTCTTTTGTGTTTTTAGGCCATTGCGTTTTAGAAATAAGACATTTTTATGTGTTTTCTGGGCATTGCGTTTTAGAAATAAGACATTTTTAAGTGTTTTCTAGCCATTGCGTTTTAGAAATAAGACATTTTTAAGTGTTTTCTGGCCATTGTGTTTTAGAAATAAGACATTTTTAAGTGTTTTGGGTGCATTGCGTTTTACGTAAAACACATTCAGTCCATTGCGTTTTAGAAAGTACACTTTCTTTTGTGTTTTCAGGCTATTGCGTTTTAGAAATAAGACATTTATTTGTGTTTTCTGGTCATTGCGTTTTAAAAATAAGACATTTCTTTGTGTTTTTGGTGCGTTGCATTTTAGAAAAAGTCATTTTTTTACGTTTTTTTTTCATTGCGTTTTACGCAACTGGGTTTTCTCCATTGCGTTTTACACAACTGGGTTTTCTCCATTGCATTTTACGCAACTGGGTTTTCAAAAAAAAAAATTCGAAAATATAGCAATAGTATACTCGTTTTAAAGATAAAAAAACGCTCGTTTTTTGTGCAATTTTTATAAAAAAATAATGTCGTATGAAAAAACTATTAACGTTTAAAAAATGGGGGGGAATTGGAGGAGAGATAAACTATTGTGCTGGATTGACTAGAATGCCCCTAACAAACCCACGCGCCTCTTTTTTTTGCTTCAATTTCATTCATTTAATCTTAGCCCTTGATTAACTAAATGGATGGTCAAGATCACTTCCTAGCCTTCCTAGCCAAATAAACTTCCTATTGTATCTCCACCCTTATTACTGTATATTAAAAAAGCAAATGAAATGAACAGTTATTATAATATATTATAATCATATATTAATATATTAATAATTATTATTATTTTCTTTACTTTCTAATTTAGATAAGCTTGGTGTCAATCAATTCTGGTATCGAAAATACCGGTATGGTCCGGCTCATTATCGGTACATGAAGGTAAAAATCGGTACCAGCCTGATACAGAAAACGCCAAAAGTCGGTATCGGATTGAGTTTGAAAATCTTTTAGTTCGGTAAATTTGGTACTGCTACACGGTACCATTTTCTCATCCCTGATCAGAGCTCCGTGGCAACCGATACCGAAAATACCGGTTACGGTACCGGTATATGAAAGTAAAAATCGGTAGCGAACCGGTACTAGAAACGCCAAAAGTCGGTACCGAATTGGTACTTAGGATCCTTCTGTTCGGGAAATTCGGTACCGGTACCCAATATTATTTGTTCATCTCTGACCACGGGTTTCATACAAACAACATCATTAACATACAACTTTTTTGGTTGATTTTCTTTCGATTATTTTTTATAGTTTTTTACAGTTTCTTTTTATTCTTGTTAGTGGTTCCGTGTGCAACGCGCTTGTAGTGATTTTAAAACACATGTAAACACAGACTAAATAACAAAAGAAGTTCGCCGCAACGCGGCTAGGGTGATAAACCTAGTAAGATTAACAATAAAAAGGTAATATTACATAAGTTTAAGTATTTAAGTAATACAATTATTAAATCATATAGTATAATTTTTTACGCCCTACTTTCGGTTTGCACATATAATGTTTATAGAGTAAATTACAAAAATCGTCCTTTACATTTACACTATATCGCAAAGTGTGTCCTTTGTCTTCAAAAAGTATAAAAAGCGTACTTGATATTTGCAAATCCTTGCATGTTACGTTTTATCCCTAACCCAGTTAGTTTTTATGGTTAAATCTGACCAAGTTGACCCCACATGAGGATATTTTGATCATTTTACCCCAATAAAATAATTATATTTTAAAAAATATTATATTTATATATATATATATATATATATATATATGTATTTTAAAATATATACACAAACAACACACATGTGTAAACCCTATCTCTCTCTCCCTCTCTCTCTCCCCCTCTTTCTCTCTCTCTCTGACTACCCTATCACCACCACCACCACTCACCTACTACCCCTACCATACCATCTGTTCTTCTTCTCCGGTGAAGCACCACCGCCCAAATCCTCCTACCCCATTCTTAAAACCACTAAACCACCACAATTTTACGAAATTAGCAGAGCATTAACAAATCTAATCACGCGCCACCCATATGCCACGCGGCCGCCTCTCCACCCCCTGATCTGGGTTGCTACCACTATCAACACCCCAAGTCCTAACCTCCGACCAAGATCTAGTTATAATTTTACAGATCTGGTCCATCCCCCTCGACACCAGCTCTCATCTACCGCCGCAATCGAACAAGAAAAGATAAAGGGGTGAAAGAGAGATTGTTTAGGCGGTGGTGGTGCTTAACAGTGGTGGTTGGCTGGCGGTTCGTTCAGAGTGGCCGGCCAGAGATCTCTGGTTGAAGCTCAGTGTTCGTTCAAATCAGAAGCAAATATATCTTCGTGAGACCTCTGGTTGTAGCTTTGTGTTCGATCAGAGATGGTACAAGATAGATTAATGATGAGTTTGAGATTAATTAACCGATGAGAATGAAAGTCAAAGAAATAAATCTCAATGATCTCTAATTTTAATTGTTGGCCGGAGGTTAGCTTTGTTCTTCAATCGGAGCTGGTGCAAAGCAGAATAAGAAAAAGAAAGTTACAAAGGTTTGTGTTTGTGATTTCTCAAAGAGGAGGAAAGACAATGCTATTTGGTTCACTGACATGCTTTGCGATAATGGAAATTAAAAGTCAAACTAAATTAAATTTAATAAACCTTTGAGATCCTTTGAAGATATTAGGGCATGTTTGGCTAAGCTTTTTAAACAACTTATTGACTTGTTGGCTTTTTGAAAAGTCATAAGCTCTAAAATGATGTTTGGCAATGAGGGTTTATGTGAGAGGAAAAAGCCAATAAGTCAATAAGTCACTGCATACTGACTTTTCAAAAAAACCAATAAGTCAATAAGTTGTTTCAAAAAGCTTAGCCAAACATGCCCTTAATCCCACCATCAAACAGAGAGATAGGTGAAATGAGGGAGGGTGGTTTATGGGTTTATGGTGATGGTTTATTGTAGTGGTAAGAACAGGAACTAAAGAGAGAGAGAGGGGGAGAGTTAAGCGAGAGAAAGAGAGTAGAGAGGGAGATGGACTTATTTATTTATTGCTTATATATTTTTTATATTTTAAAATTCTTTTTTTGTTTTATTTATTGTATAGATTTTAAATATATGAGTAAAATTACCAATCTACCCTAATTTAACCATAAAAACTAACTGAGTTAGGGCTAAAGGACATAACATGTAATGATTTGCAAACATCGAGTACGTTTTTTGTACTTTTTAAAGACAAAAAACACACTTTGCAATGTAGTGTAAACATAAAGGACGACTTTTGTAACTTACTCATGTTTATATGTGTGGGCCCCCATGGGCAAAAGTGAAATTGTACTAATTTAAACGTTAGTTTACTAATTTCGTGAAAATAACGTTAAAAGCAGCCGGCGGTTTATCATGCATCATGTGATGGCATTGATGGCTGAAAGACAAAAGTGTACATGCACTAATCGGCCTTTGTCCCAATTGTTGAGTGTTATGTGCCTTATGTCCAAAGCTTGATGCAAAACTACTATTGAGCCGACGGTCTCACTAGAAGCAGCCTCTTTATTCCTACGGGGTAGAGGTAAGGTTGTCTACATCTTACCCTCCTAAGACTCTACCTTAGCTTTGCTATTGATGAGATTTACCGAGTATGATGATGATGATATAGTATAATCTTTTAAAATATAGTGTTAAATTTTAAACCAATCACCCTATGATTTTTTAAACGACCATAACTTTTTATACGTTACTATTTTATACTACACTATAAAATGAGCATTATATTTTGTTTAATTTAAAGATGGTATTGTTATAGTTTTATTTAATTAAAAAAATAAATTAACATGTTACGTAAGTACTGGTATTTGTCTTCTTGAACACGTTAGCACCCCTTGTGTGTATGTGTATATATGTATATATTATTTAAATGAACACAACTGTATGACTAGCTAATAATATATATATATATATATATATATATATATATAGGGTGGGGTTCTAGAGTGAACACTAATGTATTTGCGAACTGAGTGAACAAATCCTGGCCATTGATCTACACACGTGTATGGTCAGGATCTCATCATCAAATCGTAAAATACACTAGTGTATTTCAACATCAAATCTTGGTCATTGATCTACACACGTGTATGGCCAGGATTAGTTCACTCAGTTCGCAAGCTACACTAGTGTTCACTCTTGAACCTAATCCTATATATATATATATATTAAAAATTTATAAAAAATAAGTTTTTGTTAATGTGTTTATTTTTAATGTAAGAGCTTCCATAATAGCGAGTCTTAAATATTTAGTTACATATGTAGATTTTTATCTTGTCCAGGCCTTGCCCCTTCACAACTAAAATCAGCTCCATATATAATCGTTCCAAGACATACCCTCTCTCTCATCCTCTTGTATACCATGTTTTTAACATTTCACATGACCTTCTTTGGTTAAGAAAACTAGGGGTGAGCACATGGTTTTGGAACCACGGAACAACAAAATCGAACTAACAGAGCCTTGGAACCGACTCATACCCTATGAGGGTGAAAAAAGAAGGTCTACTAGAAAAGTCAGACCACCAATTGCCACCCTTCCTAAAACCACTGCTACTCCTACAAAATCTGTATCCTCTGCTGAACCTAAAACCAAACATTCTCCATAACAACCACCACAAAAGAAGCAAAAGAAAGCTTCAACACCACCATCACCAATCCACCCTACCGACACTGATACATCAAAAGTATTAGCAGATGTTTGTCAAACCTCTGCCATGATCATTTTCACTACACCACCAAGAACCTAACCACCTCCAACATCACAAACATTTCCCACACATCCATCTTCACCACCAAAACATTCTCCTTCTCCATAAATCAAGTCCACATACAAGAGAAAAACTCATGTTGTGTTAGAAGATGATGAGGAGATTAAAGCACCAATCCCCTTATTATTTGCCCTCATTCAAGACATTCCATCCTCATCATTTCCACCCAGAAAACCCACTTCATCCCTTCCAATTGCTACACGACCATTAGTCATTCCCTTGGCAACTCATTATCCTCTAGAGTTGGTCACTGTTAACGGTGAAATTGAGTCATTCTTGATAATAGAGGATCCATCAAAAAGATCCTTCCCATCTCTTTATGGCTATAGGCAGCCTCAAAACTTAGATGAGTATCTGGAAATTAAAAGCAAGACAGGCTGAGCTTATAGCAAAAGAGAATATCATAGGATGAATGATAGGAAATACCAGGGCCTCTTATCACATGAGCTTAGTAAAGTCAAAAAACTTGAAGACTTTACTAAGGACCTGAGTAAATCCATGTCTGAGAGGCCAATAAATCCTGAGCTTGATAAGGAACTGAGGGATGATTATGTTGATCACATTATGAAGCACAAATCATATAAAGCAACTAGAGCTCAATTCAAAGACTAGTCATCAGATGCTCTTAGAGAAGAAATTGAAAGAATCACAAAAAATGCTCAATGATCCTCTGGTAAAGCCAACTCCTCCTAATTGGAAGAAAGTCAAACAAGTGGATCCAGATGAGGCATTGAAGCTTAAAAGAATGAGAGCAGAGCTTGTGGCTGCTGATTATGGTTCAGCTAGATCCATTTCCAGATGGTTTAAACTCAACATAGTTGAGACCTACAAAAAGCTGGAAGAACTCAGAGCTAAATATCCCAAAGTTCCTCAAAAGCCAGTCTATCCTATAACTGCTGCCTTGCCTCAACAAACCCATACTCCAAAAAAGCTTCTCTCAGCATCTGCTTTATCCGCAAATGCCTTAAGACAATTAAAAAGGCAAAAGCATACTGATAATGAATATGAGCAGAAGTATGAAGATCACAGAAAAGAGGCAATAAAGTGTCTGTTTGATTACTACATTGACCCTGCTGTTGACTTACTTGCTGCACAACTCAGAGAAACAGTTGCAAATTTAGTTAGCAGACCACAATCACCAAACTCATCTTCAATAAGTCTTGTCCCAAGAAAACCATCTGATCCAAAAATAGTAAAGTGGAAGTCATCCTCAGACACCCACGTATTGATTCTGATCAGGTCAGATGGTTGTGTTGAAAAGCTTAAAATAAGGAGTGCATATGGTCTGAACGCATACGATCACCAAGATTTGTTGGACCTTCAACTTGAAAGGGATGATGAAGAAGACATGTTCTCCCTAGACTTTGAACTTCTTTCAAAGGAAAAATCAGGGAGATGTTGATGAGAAATAAAGATCAGTAATAAAGAAGAGTTTTGGCATCATCTGTTCTATATGGAGATTGTTGGATCAGCAGCTGTGACATTGTTTCCAGCAGCATATGTAGCCAGGACACAACATGTAGCAAAGGAGATGTTGCTGGGTAAGAGACTCTTGATTGGGCTTTGGTGAAAGTTATTGAGGCAGTTGATCGTGTGATCGTAGTTAATGTTTGTTGAAAGTTAAGTTGTATTCAAATTCTATTGATTTTTTTCAAAGTAAAGATTTTAAGTTTGTTAGTATATTCGTTTGATGTTTTACAACTTCTGTATTGAAGTTCGATAAACACATTTCCAACAGATATGAACATTCGGCAAAGTAAAATAGTAGTTCTCGCTTTTTATGATGAAAAATAGTGACTACTTTTGATTATTTGTTTAGGCTGAATATTTGTTTAGTTGTAAATCAGAGTTCAAATGCATTAACATGCAAGATTTGTGAGAATAACTCATGAATAATTTAATATTAATTAATCAAAAGAAAAACTAAACTAAAAATTACAATATCTATACACCTATCTATACTTTCTATTAAAATATAGTATGAATGAATTTCTAAAAACCACCCGTGTTTGCACACGGGTATCACTACTAGTATGATATAACGATATTTATAATTTGATTATGTAATGTAATGCTTATTGTTTTTCACTCTAAAAACTCAAAATCAAAATATGAACAAGTTAGTTTGCCTTTTCATTTATGTAACCTATACATATATACAGTAATGTCTAGTACTATAAACACATATATTTAGTTAAATAATATAAAATTTTAAACATATAAAAAGATATAAAGTATTGAGAAAAATGAAAAGATGAACAATTTAGATTTGTTTTGGTGTTTTAAACAGTTTTTTATTTTGTAACAATTACCTATTTTAACGGCTATTTTTTATAAAAAAAATACGCCAAAAGGCTATACAAAACGAGACTTACATATTAATACATTAACATGTTAAAATTAATATACTTGTAATTTTCTATAAAATCGCACACAATGAATTACCGTTAAGAGTAGAAATGTGTATAGAAATGTAGAATGGTCAAAAACCAACTTTTTTTTTAAATGGCGTACGGTTAGAATGTCGCTAACCGAGGGGTTAGTAGTTAGTATCACCAAGTTAGTATTAAAACCTTCATTGTCTGGATTTGAACACAAAACCTTCAAAAGAAGCAAAGCTTACCATTTCCCTCTTAAAAATAAATAAATAAATAAAATAAAATAAAATAAAATAAATAAAACTTTTTTAATACTGGAAAAATGGTCCAAATCACCTTCCATATTTTAATGCTAGCTGGTACTTTGTACAGCTCAATTCCCTCCGAGAAAGGAAGTTGGGTGGTATTATTGGCCCACGTGTCAGTGATCTATATGTTAGAAAAAGGTATCAAAAACCTAGTACGGAAGATAACATAAATATAATTAAGGTTATTTTCTTATGGCCGACAACATCACGTCTGCCCTACTTGTAGTTCGTTAATTTTAAGGTAATCAACCTAACGGCTCCCGTTTTCCAACCGTCACATGTCTCTTAGAAGTATTGGTTATCATTTATCAAGAATGTATTATCTAACCAAAGAGCGATTACTCCAGGGCAGTGAATAATAGTATGTATTCTTAAGCGGTTAAGGATTTTTTTTGAACGGTCAACATAAATATCATTTATTTAAATTAGTAAGGAGCTAGGCGTCAAATATACAAAGAAGGCCGAAACCACCCCAAGCGGTTAAGGATTTTAATCTTATAATCAAAAATATAAATTTGAAGTTGGTTTAAAGGAGTATAAGTTAGCGGTTTAAAAATCTTTTAATTAAAAAAACATTTAATTATACTTATATATATATATATATGTGTGTGTGTGTGTTTGTGTCAATAAGGATGGTTTAAGCGAACGCTCATTTTATTGTGAGAATTCAAAAACTCCAAAAAAATAACTTAAAAAACACCATTTTTTTCTTTAAACGATCAAAAAATTTGTGATCTTATCGTACAGTTTTTTGTATAATAACATATGAAGATATGAGTGTTTGAAAATACATACATACATACATACATACATACATACATACATACATACATACATACATACATACATACATACATACATACATATATATATACACACATATATATACATATATACACACACACACATATATATATAGGTACGTGATCAGGAGAAAACGCCCTAAAGCGTGAGAACGGATCCTGGCCCAACACGTGGCACACGATATAGTGAAGGGTGGAGGGGCTTTTTTGTCCTTTTATATTCTTTTTTTCAATGCGTCTCACAACACCGTTTCATTTTTTTGGCGTGTAAGATTTTTTGGCGTTTAGTTAGATTCAACAACTACATGACATTTTTATTGTTTTTTAAGATCACGTGCATAGTAAATATTTTGGCGTTTATGGCATTTTCCAAATTCATTAGGCGTTTTTGTAGATTTCATCAATTCATATATGTTATCAAGGTAAATTTCTTGGCGTTCATGGCGGTTTTAGATTCATTAGTAATTTAAAAGAGTACACCTAAGACGAAATCAAACAAAAACTAATAATCTTCTATGGATGGTATTACATCAGAGATGTAACCATCGCTTTGTTCATCACTCTCATCAGACTCATCATCATCATCATCTTATTCATTGGCGTATAACGCCAATCTCGTCTCTTCTTTGTTGCATCTTATACTTGAATGTATTCACAACGCTGGATCTAGCATCGTTCGAAGGTGCTAAATCATAGAGCTTTTCAAGAAGATGTAGTCTATCTGTGTTCAGCACTTCGTCCATTGTAAATGAATAATCCCCCCCGTGTTGATAGCTCACGTTCACCGTTCTTGATTGTTCATCCAGAATCCAACTGGTAACTTTTGGTAGATCAGTATCGTCAACATCATCATCATCATCATCATCATCATCTTCTGGAAATTTTCTCTTTAATCTTCTTATTACTGTTCGATTCCTTTCACAATCGTAGGCCACTGGAATCCCAAGGGCTAGAATATCACTCTGAACGGCTTCATCCATACTAAGTATGACCTTGATTGTTTTGACTTTCACCCTTCTCCTGTCAGAGAACTTTAGGACGAAACTTCCCTCTGATCTCTCAAACCTCCATGCAATAACCTACGCCATTTTTTTAAAGTGTATGGCGTTTTATACAATGTGTGGCGTTTTTAGTGAATGTGTGGAGTGTGAAGGTTTTGTTTAGATGTTGTACTTATATAATGAGCTTTTTTTTTTGGCGCCAGGTAGATATATGTTTTTGGCGGTAAAAAACATCATTATTTTTTGATGTGTATTTTGTGTATCAATTATTGTGCCATGAAGGATACATGCCTATAATGTGACAGGTAATTATAGCGTTTAGGAAAGATAAATAAATTCAATTACGATGGCATGGCTTTTAATATAATAAATGTTAGTAATAAAGTTTTTCGTCGTTTCAGTTACTGTTTGCAGTTACTGTTTTGTTCAGCTTCGTCTATTAAGGCTGTAACACTTCTCATCTTTTCAGGGTTTGGCGTTTTGTTTTTAATCGCGTTTAGATAAAGATGGCACGCTGTTTTATACATTGTTTTAATGGCGTTTAGTCAATTATTGGTGTTTTTATTAATAATTTGTTAAAGTAATTTCATTATTAATTTTGGCATTTTTTTGGCATTTTATATAGTAACAATGTGCTTTGCCAGCATCCGTTCTCACAGTTTTCATACTACTAGGCGTTTGGTGTTTGTAGTTTTTGGCGTTTGATAAACAACTTTTTTTACAGATATAACGTATTTTATTAGTAGAGAATTAGTTAACAAACAACAGAAAATGATCCCCTAAAAAATAGAAAATGAAAAAAAAAAAAATTAAAAACGCTAATCTAATTTTCATCCAAATCTTCACTGTTATCAGCCTCTTCTTCTTGAATTTTTTGTGCCTTGAACCTTTGAATACCTTAGCTAGATGCCAATTTTCCTACAAAACCCCCGTCTTTAGACGAAGCTGATTAGTGGCATCCTGTATTTTGGTGTGATCTATTGTTGTTTGTGACATGTCATTGAAGATCAACTCCTGCTTGGATGCTATTATGATCATGGAGTCCAAAATAGCATTTACACTAGTATCGATCCCATCATACCATCAATATATCCACCAAGAACAAAGCTCACATAATGACATATCACTATCATCAGTCTCTTTTTCTTGAATATTTGTCCATCTCATTCAGCAAAAGCTTATAGAGATACCCACCTCAAGCAAGAATCCATTCAGTGAAACTTCATGCAGAACTTTACTGAATATAGAAGAAACGAGGTTTGCAATCTGTGTTTTTTTAACTATTTTGTTGGCATTTTAAAGTGAGTGGTTTCTATGAAACATGGCGTTTGTTTTTGGGTGTGATCAATTGATTGTGCAGAGACGTCTCTCTTATAGGATGTTTTTGGCACGCAGTTTAAGCGGGATTTTATTATAATAAATGCTAGTAATAAAGTAACCGTTCTTTTTGTTACCGTGTGTATTTACTATTTTGTTCAGCTTTATCAGTTAATGGTGTTAGACGTCCCATCTTCCAAGTTTGGCGTTTTTATATTTAATGGCGTTTTGTAGACCAAGATGACAAAATACACTAACGGAGAAAAAAATTACACACGAAAAATAGTTTTTATGTAACACCTCGCAAAATCATGTCCAATACAGTGGTGACACGTGTCATAAACCCTGATCATGATTAAAGATAACTTGAGGGACTAAAACTGTCAAACAGTGTAAAGATGTGAATAGAAGGACTAAAAGCATCAACGTGCCAAACTTGTGCCTCTGAATGACCTCATAAGATATTCATATTCGTTACTGAATAAATTGACGAACACAAGAAGACGTTTGTGCTTAAAAATCAAAAGTTACGAAACACAGGGGTTAAAAGTATCAACATGTTAATTCTTACCTCTGAGTGACCTTTTAACGTTCCCGAAGCTTTGTAATATATTAATATACCCTCATGAATATCTGATAAAGATTTCATAAAGACCCGGTTCAATATTGTGGAGTAAATTGAAGTTTCCAAGAATTGGGGTTAAAATGTGTAAAAATAAGAATTCTTCAATCGGGAACCATTTAGAATATGTCCAAGACATCTTTTTGCATGGCTACACTCCCTAGAGCATCCCAGACCTGATTGTGTTGACTATGCATGCTAAAAAAGTCAGTTATTCGCGTTCAGAAAGTGCAGGGACTGAACATGTAAACAAACAAACAAACTTTGAATCTTGTTCCCTCGCGTGGCGCGCCAGGAGTATCCTGGTCTGGCGCGTGGCGCGGCAGAGGTCGTTTTCCAGCCAAACTGCCAGCTGCCCAGCTCTGCAACCTGCAATCTTTGGAAGATCTCTGCAACCTGTTTTCGAATTCAGCAACAAGTTTAACTATTTTGGAAAACTACTAGACACTTGGGAGCATCATAAACCACTTGAGGACACATGGAATCATCTCAATTCACCCTCATTCTCTATAAATAGAGGCCTTTGTTGCTCATTGTTCTTGCACAATTCAAAATTCTCAAACATTTCACTCTCAAGTGATCTCTGAAGCATCCTTGTCTTCTAGGAAGCTTTCTCAAGTCTAAATTTCGTGCTAAGGACCATTGTAAGTGTTCTTAGCTTCCATGGTTAAGCTTTTGTTAGTTTAATGACCGAAAGTCAAAGATATCGTAATTACGCTTTGACTTTGTGATTAATCACTAACGGTCCAACCATTATTCGAATTGAAAGTGGCTATGTGTTGGTAATTATGTAGGTGTTAAACCCTTAAAGGGCACCTCCCAATTAGCACATTCACTTGGTCAATTGTCGGGTCAAACTACTTAACAGAAAAGTCAAACGAGTCAGTTTTTGCAAAATAAATCATAAATGATAATGTAGGAGCTATAAATTACATTTTATCACTTAAACAACTTGGTAAATAATATAAGAACATGTTTAAGCATGTTCAACCCGACAATTCTGAGTTTAGGCTCAGTTCGCAACCGAAAGTCGTAAAAGTAGACTTTTGCTTTGACTTTCAGTTCTGACTCGATTTAGCTTAGTTTAGTTATGCCTTAGGGTTCCTTTGGGACCACATTATATGTTAGTATAACCCTATGAGATTATACTATACGGTTCCTTATAAATCCGATTCATTTGCATGTTTCCGTTAAATGCTTAAAAATGGACCATTATGCCCTTTTATCATTAAAACGAGATTTTTGAAAATGTGAGAGGACAAAAAGTTATATTACTGATATATAAGTATGTTCTAAAAATTTGACATCCGTTTCTGGTCTGAAATAAGAGTTATGCAAGATATCGTAAAACGAAAGCTTTTTGTTAATTAAAAGCCATTATTGGCATAAATCATATTTAAACCCAATTCTTGGCACCAAACTTTCTACCCACAGATGAGATATAATATTTAGGGATTTTTGGAATTTTTTATCAAATTTTATACTGACCATCGCATAGAGTTCTAGCATAAATTAGGTAAATGACGATAATGCCCTTTTTGTTAATAAAATGAGTTTTACATATCATTTTGATACCAAACCATTTCCTACTAATTTTATATATTAAATAAAATATTTTGGAGAGTTAAGACTGATCAAATTCTCAGATTTCATTAAACATATCAAATATCGTCAAATATCGACTTTTATGCGATTTAGGCGCATAGTATGGTTTAAAACCATATTTAGCACCTAAGACTTGTTACCCACTGATTTTAAAAATAAATGTTTATACTTTAACAGTAAGTTTAAGTCTTGAACTCAGATTTCCAAATTTGACCCTTAAAGCATATGTGAAATGACCAAAATGCCCATACGGTGCATAGTTTGGCCATAAGTGATAAATTTCACATATGTATGATATTTTACTGATGTAGCTTGTAAAAATGAATCTTTTTACTGATTTTTTAGACCAAAACCTCAGATTGCTATTTAACCTCTTTTATAAACTTTAAAATGACCAAAATACCCCTACGGGGCTTAAGTTGATTTTAAATTCATTTTGGGCATAATGGAAGATATCCTACTGATATCACAACATAATTTAAGCATAATAACTTATAGAACTTGTACATGACTCATTCGGTCACCCGTTATGCATATACGCGTTCGGTACGGTTTATGTAACTAGTTTGCATAAATTAACCGAAACGGGTCAAGACTTATCATTTGTACTTCAAAATTCAGAATGTATTTAGTTTACCCATTTTATACAAGTCTTCATACTTGTTGGGTCTAAATCACATTCTAATCCGGTCTTCTCTTAATCTTGCGTTTTGAATCGTAAACCTTTCATTAAAACTAACCGGTCTAAGTCAAAACTTAAAAAAGACCCGTTAGGATTCTAATAGGTTATTAAAACCTTCATTCCAGATTAGGAGCCCAGTAAAAGCTACTTGTACTTGCTGATTTGATATACGGCTGAGAATAAAATTACATTTTAGCTCAGGTAAATACTTTTAACTTATTTTCCCGTATACGGGCTTGGGATACGGTATTATAATAATACCGCTTGGTCAGATATGAAATCATTTAATCGGATTTTGGTTAATAAATTGCATAACCCATTTTGATCTGTTTTGTTTGATATAAAGCCTTTGGGGGTTAATATGACCGTGTCCTGTATATACTCGGCTCATTCATTTGAAATGGCCACGACTTAAGCATGGGGTGTAGGCATACACCTGATAGTTGCGTATGTAAAACGGTATCTCACTCGTGAGGAAACTTCTTGTGGGCTTATACTAGTGGCGTGTCTATTAATCTTGTCTCGGCTCTTCTAACTGGGCCCTAAACGGACGACAAACATATAAATCTGTATACAAGATTATTTTAAATAATTGTCCCAAGTTATAAAAGAATATTTGTGCCTTGTGCATTTAAATCATTTTCTTAAATATTTTCAAAAGAGTCGGTTAATTGTATTTACCAGTGTAAACTGACGTATTTTTCAAAAAGACTAAGTGCAGGTACTACGCGTAATGGGCTGGAAACTCCTGAGTATTATTAAAGAGTCTTTCAAGCTTTTAATACTTTAAGTCTGTTGAACAATGTTTATTTTCTGTTTTAGATCCGCCCGTGGATCCATTTACAATCCGTTGTGTAATATTTATTATACTTTCAACTCGGTTTGTATAATTACTTTTAGACTTCCGCTGTGCATTAAACTGTGATTAATTGACTATGATGATATCAACTACGTCACGATACTCCCCACGGGCCCACCGGTAATACGTGGAAATATCGGGGTGTGACAGGTTGGTATCAGAGCCAACATTGAGTGAATTAAACACTAGTCTTTTGTGTTTAATCTCAATGACACAGTTTGCACATTCCTCGACTTCTGAGTCTACGTAAAGGACTTAGGATTAATCCTAATCTTAATTGTTTTTTTCTTTTGTTGTTTCTTTTGTTTTGACAGGATCAAAGACAAAATGCCGCCAAGAGTAAGAGGTAGAGGTGGAAGAGGAAAAGCCCCAATGACTGCTAGAAACGACTATGAAGCTGGACCATCTCACCGGCGTACTCCTTCAGCAACACTTAGCTGTAGTCCTCACGAAGACTGGAGAACTTACTTGGAGCCCGCGAGACGCTCAGTCTCACTCAGTTCCTCACCGTCCTACCAACATTATTTTGGGCCACATCAAGACGAGGAGCCCCATGACTCGCATCATTCTTTTATCCCGTTGCAGCGTTCGGGTTCTCACATCTCTTTCCAGAACCCAACTCCCTTTTTCCAAAGCCGGTTCAACCCGATGAACCAGGTACAAGAACTAGAGGGTCCAAACCCTTTGGGACCGGCTGACCACTATCCTGAGATGCAGGATATGGATGTGGACGAAGATCCGGATCCAGAGCTACCACCAACTGGGACGCCGACGCATCCCATCGATATTTCGAGCGGATCATCCGTTCAAGGTTCGCCTTACAGGGGCCCTGACATTTTTGCTGAAAGATGGGCCACATACAAGTGGGAGTATACTCCCCCTCACAACCCACCTCCACAGCAGCAGGATCCCTCAGAGGATCCACATTTTGAGGCGGTCATGCCAGCGCCACCGTCACCACTAGAACAACAACTGCCTCCAGAACCACCAAGGCGAAGAAGAGGTGCACGGATGTCCGTGCGTGGGGGTTTTCACTTCGGCACCCCCAACACTCAAGCAACAACAACTACCCGTCGCTGTATGAAGACCTACAAATGGGTGGGCCTTCAAATCCAGTTTCTGAAGTCGACTCTTCACCAGTCGCACCAGCACCACACATGGGTTATGATAACCCGATTCCATCGTACCCAGGTGCAGCCGGGTACAACCCGTTTGAGAAACAAGCACACTCAGGTTATAATTACAATAATGCCCCTGCCGTTGACCCGTACCTCGAGGCAGTAAACTACAATGCTCTCTACCGTGGACCCTTTCCAGCTATGTACCGAACAGGGTACCCAGCATATGGGTATCAATACCCACCACCTCCTCAACCTCAGCCGCAGCAGCAGCCGCAGCCGCCACAAATCCAACCACCGCAGCAGCAGGAAATCCTTCAGCGGTTGCACGAGGTGGAGCAACAGATAAATGAGGAGCGTAGGAGCCGCCGAGGTCTACTAAAGGGTTTGGCAAACCTTATAAAGGGGAAGAAGAACATGGATTATTGAAATTCCTTATTTATTTGTTTTGTAATTTTATTTCAATCAAGTCCCTGTGTGGACATTTTTATTTATGTATTTGGTCCCTGTGTGGACTTGTATTTCTTAATTTAGTCCCTGTGTGGACAATGTTATTTCTTTAAAAGTCCCGTTTAGGGCAGCTATGTACTTCTTTCAATTTATGGAATGTTTTAATTTAAAATTTCATTGTCATTATATATGTATGAATATATTATATGAAACAAATCAAAATATCATTCCATTTTATATTTGATCTGCCAATAAATATTAAAAGAAAATCTTAAAGGTAAAAACCTAGCCATATGTCATTTTAAGACATGGCCATGATGGTAATTTCTTTTTAACAAAATAAAATTTTGTTAACATCTGAAAACATGTTAGCACTCCTGACAACAGTGATACGATAAAATCACACTTGTCATCTTTATATTGGGTTCTTTCAATTCCTTATTCTTACCTAATGATTTAAACATCCATCAGTGATGATGTGCCTACAGGCCATAATAATTGTCCAATAAGACAAATGGCAGTTGTAGTCTATGACTCCCTGTCAATAAAGGTGATGAACTATGTTCAAACCTAAATGCCTCGATTCTATAGAATCATGGCTTATAAATTAAAACTGTCCTTGTGACTAGGCCCTTAGTGCCAACATCAATATCCTTAATAGTTTATAACTAGGATTAATTATAAGGTAAATTTCAAAATAAACCTAATAATAAATTAACCACTATGGTCTATGTTTACCATGGTTAATAAATCATCAAAAATGATGATTCCATAATAAACCTCTGAATAAATTATTGTCAACTGTTTTATAGAAATCAAGCTTCAGCATGTCTGAATCAGAAGAGGTTAACAGTCATCCCAGAGAGAGAAATGATAACACCCAAATGAATGTAACGGGTGCAGATCTACAAGCAATGATAGACAATGCTGTCACCAGAGCCATTGATCGACAATTCAAAGAACCAAGTAATACCCGCTCAAAGACTCTATCTGTGGCTCATAGTAAGCCCCCTTCAAAGAAGGACGATTCTCATCATTCGTCGAATCAGAAAAGTATCCCATCCAAGCAAATTGTATTTAATCAGGAACCGTGTGTTAAGACTTGTTCTTACAGATACTTCGTCTCTTGCAAGCCAAGGGACTTCACAGGAGAAAAAGGAGCCATTGACTGTATGACATGGCTAGATGAGATGGATACTGTGGTTGATATCAGTGGTTGTGCGGAATAGGATATTGTGAAATTTGTTTCACAATCATTTAAGGGAGAAGCATTGGCTTGGTGGAGATCGTTGGTTCAAGCCACAGGGAAAATCCCACTTTATAACATGTCTTGGGAACAATTTGTAGCATTGATCAAGGATAACTTCTGCCCTCAGCATGAGGTGGAAGGATTGAAACCGACTTCTTGGCTCTGGTCATGAAGAACTTGGATTGTCAGGCGTACCTTACAAGCTTCAACACCATGTCCCGGTTGGTTCCTTATTTGGTCACACCGGAACCAAAGCGCATAGCACGTTTTATTGGAGGTCTAGCTCCAGAAATCAAGGGAAATGTGAAAGCGTCCAGATCTACCACCTTTAGGTCAATGGTTGATCTGTCCTTATCTCTTACACTCGATGCGATTAGGCAAAGGTCGCTTAAGAATTCTGATGAAGGGAAAAGGAAACGTGAAGATGAGAACTCACGTAGCTTTGATAAGAAACGAAAGGGGAACTTTGAGCACAAAAAGGGTTTTGGGTTTAAAAAGGATACCCAGCAGACCGGGGAGAAGCCCAAGTGTAAAATCTGCCAGAAGCACCATTTCGGGAAGTGCAGACTTGAATCATGATCACAATCACAATCACAGTCAAAGCCTATTGGATGTGGGATCTACAAGTCCAAAGAGCATAAGACTTTGGATTGCAAGAAGTTGAAGGATGCAACCTGTTATGGTTGCAACGAAAAGGGGCAAATAAAGACTAACTGCCCGAAAAATCCAAAGAAGCCTGAGGAGGCTAAAAAGACCAATGCTAGGGTCTTCCAAATGAATGCTTAGGAGGCAGTTCAGAATGACAATGTTATAACAGGTACATTCCTTATCAATGATGTTTATGCTAAAGTGTTGTTTGATTCAGGTGCCGACAAGTCTTTTGTAGACAATAAATTTTGTAAACTATTAAATCTGCCTGTTAAGACTCTAAGCATTAATTATGAAGTAGAATTGGCCGATGGTACAATAGAGACTGCTTCAACAATCTTAGATGGATGTTTTATATCCATTAGGAATCACTCTTTTCCACTGTCCTTGCTTCCATTGAAATTGGCAGGATTCGATATAATGATAGGCATGGATTGGTTGTCTCGTAACCAAGCCCAAATTATATGTGATAAGAAGCAAGTGGTTATCAAGACTCCTTATGGTGAGCCATTAATAATTCAGGGAGATACGCAGTACGGTTTACCTAAGCAAGTGTCTATGCTTAAGGCATTGAAGTGTTTGAAGAAAGGTTGTGTCATTTACATGGCACAGGTAACCATTGATGAACCAAAGCCCAAGATCGAAGACATCCCTGTTATTTCTGAATATTCAGATGTATTCCATGAAGAACTACCTGGTTTACCTCCAGACAGACAAGTGGAGTTCAGGATTGATATCATTCCTGGAGCAGCACCAGTTGCAAGAGCACCTTATTGGTTAGCTCCGATTGAGGTGAAAGAATTAAGGACTCAGTTGGATGATTTGTTAGAGAAGAGATTTATTCAACCTAGCTCGTCCCCTTGGGGAGCGCCAATTCTGTTTGTGAAAAAGAAGGATGGATCGATGTGTCTATGCATCGATTATCGCGAGTTGAACAAAGTTACGATTAAGAACCAATATCCATTGCCCAGGATCGACGATCTGTTCGATCAGCTTTAAGGAGCAGGTTACTTTTCAAAGATCGATCTAAGGTCAGGTTATCACCAGTTGAAGGTCATAAACGAAGACGTGCACAAGACCGCATTCAGAACAAGCTATGGCCACTATGAGTTCTTAGTGATGCCTTTCGGGCTCACTAATGCACCTGCAGCATTCATGGATCTCATGAATCGCGTTTGCAAGCCGTATCTAGACAAGTTTGTCATTGTCTTTATCGATGACATACTCATTTATTCAAAGAATCAAGCCGATCATGAAAGACATCTCCGGTGTATCCTTAAACTTCTGCAGCAAGAGAAGCTCTACGCCAAGTTTTCCAAATGTGAGTTTTGGCTTCGTGAAGTCCAATTTCTCGGACATGTGGTAAACGAGTGTGGTATCCAGGTGGATCCCGCTAAGATTGAAGCAATTATGAATTGGCAAGCGCCGAAAACACCCACAGAAATTCGCAGCTTCTTGGGTCTAGCAGGATACTACAGACGTTTCATCGAAAACTTTTCAAGGATTGCTGCACCTCTAACTTCATTACTCGTAAGAATGTAAAGTTCGATTGGGGTCCCAAGCAACATGACTCCTTTGAGATTGTTAAGCAGAAATTAAGCAATGCTCCTGTGTTGACATTGCCAGAAGGGATTGAAGAGTGTGTGGTTTATTGCGACGCATCGCACATCGGTATGGGTTGTGTGCTTATGTAGAGAGGCAAGGTTATTGCCTATGCTTCACGACAACTAAAAGTGCACGAGAAGAATTACACCACCCATGATTTGGAACTGGGTGCCGTTGTATTTGCACTAAAGCTTTGGAGGCACTATATATATGGAACCAAGTGCGTGATCTATTATGATCATAAAAGCCTTCAACATCTGTTTAACCAGAAGGATCTTAACATGAGACAGCGTCGTTGGATGGAGACACTGAACGATTATGATTGTGAGATACGCTATCATCCTGGCAAGGCAAATGTAGTCGTTGATGCCTTAAGTAGAAAAGAAAGAACCAAACCAATAAGGATCAATGCCAAAAGCATTTAGTTAAAGAACAGCTTGAATGAAAAGTTTTTAGCCGCTCAGAAGGAAGCTGTTTTAGTAACTAACTTTCCGAATGAAAAGTTAGGAGTCACTGCTGATCAATTGTCATACGGCAAGGATGGAATCCTAAGATTGAATGGTCGAATCTGGGTTCCAATCCATGGAGGGCTTAGAGATGTGATTCTTCAAGAAGCTCATAGTTCAAGTATTCAGTTCATCCAGGCAGTGATAAGATGTACCAGGATTTAAAAGCAAATTACTGGTGGATAGGTTTGAAGAAATCTATAGCCACTTATGTGGCTAAATGTTTGATGTGCGCACAGGTTAAAGCCGAGCATCAGAAACCGTCAGGTTTGCTGCAACAGCCTGAACTTCCTACATGGAAATGGGAAATGGTAACTATGGATTTTATTACTAAGTTACCAAGGACGAAACGTGGGAATGATACGATTTGGGTTATAGTCGACAGACTAACCAAGTTAGCTCACTTCTTGCCGATTAAAGAAACGCACAGCTCCGATAAGCTGGCTCAGCTATACGTGGATGAGATAGTATCTCTCCACGGTGTGTCAGTATCTATTATCTCTGATAGGGATACAAGATACACATCACATTTTTGTAAAAGCTTTCAGCAATCTTTAGGCACTCGTTTAAATTTTAGCACTGCTTATCATCCTCAGACGGATGGACAAAGCGAGCGTACAATTCAAACGCTTGAGGATATGCTACAAGCTTGTGTTATCGACATGGGTGGAAGTTGGGATGACCATCTTCCCTTGGTTGAATTTTTATACAATAATAGCTATCATTCGAGCATCTAAGCAGCGCCTTTTGAGGCTTTGTATGGAAGAAAGTGCAGAACGCCAGTTTGTTGGGCGGAAGTTGGGGAAACTCAACTATCAGGACTTGATATAGTCCTCGAGACGACGGATAAGGTTGTCCAAATCCGTGATCATCTGAAAGCTACCAGGGATAGGCATAAAAGTTATGCTGATATGAGGCGCAAGCCTCTAAAGTTTGAAGTTGGTGTTAAAGTGCTACTCAAGGTGTCACCATGGAAAGGGGTGATGCGTTTTGGCAAAAACGACAAGCTGAGCCCAAGATACATAGGACCATTCTAGATCATCGAATGTGTCGGAACTGTAGCCTACAAGCTAAATCTGCTTGAAGAGCTTAGTGGAATACATAATGTATTCCACATCTGCAATTTGAAGAAATGTCTAGCCGATGAGTCGCTAGCAATGTCGCATAAGGACGTACAAATTGACGAGAGTTTGAAGTTCGTTGAGAAACCTTTGTTGATCGAGGGTCGACAGGTTAAGAAGTTTCGAAGAAAGGATGTGCCAATCGTCAAGGTGAAATGGGATGCCCGTAGAGGCCCAGAATACACGTGGGAGGTTGAATCCACGATGAAACAGAAATACCCTCATTTATTTCAGTAAATCTCGAGGTCGAGATTTCTTTTAAGGGGGTGAGGATGTAACACCTCGCAAAATCATGTCCAATACAGTGGTGACACGTGTCATAAACCCTGATCATGATTAAAGATAACTTGAGGGACTAAAACTGTCAAACAGTGTAAAGATGTGAATGGAAGGACTAAAAGCCTCAACATGCCAAACTTGTGCCTCTGAATGACCTCATAAGATATTCATATTCGTTACTGAATAAATTGACGAACACAAGAAGACGTTTGTGCTTAAAAATCAAAAGTTACGAAACACAGGGGTTAAAAGTGTCAACATGTTAATTCTTACCTCTGAGTGACGCTTTGTAATATATAAATATACCCTCATTAATATATGATAAAGATTTCATAAAGATTCGGTTCAATATTGTGGAGTAAAAAAAGTTTCCAAGAATAGGGGTTAAAATGTGTAAAAATAATAATTCTTCAATCGGGAACCATTTACAATATGTCCAAGACATCTTTTTGCATGGCTACAATCCCTAGAGCATCCTAGACCTGTTGTGTTGACCATGCATGCTGAAAAAGTCAGTTATTCGCGTTCAGAAAGTGCAGGGACTGAACATGCAAACAAACAAACAAACTTTGAATCTTGTTCCCTCACGTGGCGCGCCAGCAGTATCCTGGTCTGGCGCGTGGCGCGACAAAGTTCGTTTTCCAGCCAAACTGCCAGCTGCCCAGCTCTGCAACCTGCAATCTTTGGAAGATCTTTGCAACCTGTTTTCGAATTCAGCAGCTTGTTTAACTGTTTTAGAAAACCACTAGACACTTAGGAGCATCATAAACCACCTGAGGACACATGGAATCATCTCAATTCACCCACGTGCTCTATAAATAGAGGCCTTAGTTGCTCATTGTTCTTGCACAATTCAAAATTCTCAAACATTTCACTCTCAAGTGATCTCTGAAGCATCCTGGTCTTCTAGGAAGCTTTCTCAAGTCTAAATTTCGTGCTAAGGACCATTGTAAGTGTTCTTAGCTTCCATAGTTACGTTTTTGTTAGTTTAATGACTGAAAGTCAAAGATATCGTAATTACGCTTTGACTTGGTGATTAATCACTAACGGTCTTGCCATTATTCGAATTGAAAGTGGCTATGTGTTGGTAATTATGTAGGTGTTAAACCCTTAAAAGGGCACCTCCCAATTAGCACATTCACTTGGTCAATTGTCAGGTCAAACTACTTAACAGAAAAGTCAAACGAGTTAGTTTTTGCAAAATAAATCATAACTAATAATGTAGGAGCTATAAATTACATTTTATCACTTAAACAACTTGGTAAATAATATAAGAACATGTTTAAGCATGTTCAACCCGACAATTCTGAGTTTAGGCTCAGTTCGCAACCGAAAGTCGCAAAAGTAGACTTTTGCTTTGACTTTCAGTTCTGACCTGATTTAGCTTAGTTTAGTTATTCCTTAGGGTTCCTTTGGGACCACATTATATGTTAGTATCACCCTTTGAGATTATACTATACGGTTCCTTAGAAATCTGATTCATTTGCATGTTTCCGTTAAATGCTTAAAAATGGACCATTATGCCATTTTATCATTAAAACGAGATTTTTGAAAATGTGAGAGGAGAAAAAGTTGTATTACTGATATATAAGTATGTCCTAAAAATTTGAACTCCGTTTCTGGTCTGAAATAAGAGTTATGCAAGATATCGTAAAACGAAAGCTTTTTGTTAATTAAACGGCATTATTGGCATAAATCATATTTAAACCCAAATCTTGGCACCAAACTTTCTACCCACTGATGAGATATAATATTTAGGGATTTTTGGATTTTTTTTATCAAATTTTATACTGACCATCGCATAGAGTTCTAGCATAAATTAGGTAAATGACGATAATGCTCTTTTTGTTAATAAAATGAGTTTTACATATCATTTTGATACCAAACCTTTTCCTACTAATTTTATATATTAAATAAAATATTTTGGAGAGTTAAGACTGATCAAATTCTCAGATTTCATTAAACATATCAAATATCGTCAAATATCGAATTTTATGCGATTTAGGCGCTTAGTTTGGTTTAAAACCATATTTAGCACCTAAGACATGTTACCTACTGATTTTAAAAATAATTTTTTATACTTTAACAGTAACTTTAAGTCTTGAACTCAGATTTCCAAATTTGACCCTTAAAGCATATGTGAAAGTGAAATGACTAAAATGCCCCTACGGTGCATAGTTTGGCCATAAGTGATAAATTTCACACATGTATGATATTTTTACTGATGTAACTTGTAAAAATAAATATCTTTACTGATTGTTTTAGACCAAAACCTCAGATTGCTATTTAACCTCTTTTATAAACTTTAAAATGACCAAAATACCCCTACGGGGCTTAAGTTGATTTTAAATTCATTTTGGGTATAATGGAAGATATCCTACTGATATCACAACATAATTTAAGCATAATAACTTATGGAACTTGTACATGACTCATTCGGTTACCCGTTATGCATATACGCGTTCGGTACGGTTTATGTAACTAGTTTGCATAAATTAACCGAAACGGGTCAAGCCTTATCATTTGTACTTCAAAATTCAGAATGTATTTAGTTTACCCATTTTATACAAGTCTTCATACTTGTTGGGCTTAAATCACATTCTAATCTGGTCTTCGCTTAATCTTGCGTTTTGAACCGTAAACCTTTCATTAAAACTAACCGGTCTAAGTCAAAACTTAAAAAAGACCCGTAAGGAATCTAATAGGTTATTAAAACATTCGTTCCAGATTAGGAGCCCAGTAAAAGCTACTTGTACTTGCTGATTTGATATACGACTGAGAATAAAATTACATTTTAGCTCAGGTAAATACTTTTAACTTATTTTCCCTTATACGGGCTTGGGATACGGTATTATAATAATACCGCTTGGTCGGGTATGAAATCATTTAATCGGATTGTGATTAATAAATTGCATAACCCATTTTGATCTGTTTTGTTTGATACAAAGCCTTTGGGGGTTAATATGACCGTGTACTGGATATCCTCGGCTCATTCATTTGAAATGGCCACGACTTAAGCATGGGGTGTAGGCATACACCTGACAGTTGCGTATGTAAAATGATATCTCACTCGTGAGGAAACTTCTTGTGGGCTTATACTAGTGGCGTGTCTATTAATCTTGTCTCGGCTATTCTAACCGGGCCCTGAGCGGACGACAAACATATAAATCTGTATACAAGATTATTTTAAATAATTATCCCAAGTTATAAAAGAATATTTGTGCCTTGTGCATTTAAATCATTTTCTTAAATATTTTCAAAAGAGTCGGTTAATTGTATTTACCAGTGTAAACTGACGTATTTTTCAAAAAGACTAAGTGCAGGTACTACGCGTAATGGGCTGGAAACTCCTGAGTATTATTAAAGAGTCTTACAAGCTTTTAATACTTTAAGTCTATTGAAAAATGTTTATTTTCTGTTTTAGATCTGCCTGTGGATCCATTTACAATCCATTGTGTAATATTTATTATACTTTCAACTCGGTTTGTATAATTACTTTTAGACTTCCGCTGTGCATTAAACTGTGATTAATTGACTATGATGATATCAAGTACGTCACGATACTCCCCACCGGGCCCACCGGTAATACGTGAAAATATCGGGGTGTGAATTTTATTATTTTTGGCGTTTTGTACGCAATGACTTTTGTAGTATTTTTTGGCGTTTTGAAACTAAGGGGAGAATTATAGTATTTTATTATCCGAAAAAAAATTACACAAAAGAAAACAAAAAAAAAATTAAAACTCCTCGTCAGAAGGGACTTTTTCTGAGAAGTATCCATCACTTCCTTCGTCTTCTTCTTCGGAGTCTTCTTCTAGTATTTTATCAATGGATGGATGAAATACTAGAAGATTTTGAAGCCTCCATTTGAGCATGTCCTGCATTAACGCCATTTTTATGTCCTTATCTATGTTCAAACATGTGGCGTTGTGTAACTCTTCCATGAACCCAACCCCCTGGTTGGTCATGATGTCTTCAAGCATGTAGTCTTCCTGCTCTCTGTTGTCACATATAACGGTCACCATGTCTGTTTCTTCATCAAAACACCATGATGTGATGACTGGGTCCATTTTTCCATCTGCTTTGCTTGGTCCAAATTTCCTTGTTAATCTTATCATAAGCTTATGTGTTTCATGACATTCGTTATCAAGAGGGATGCCAAGCGATAGGATACCCCTCTGTATCTCTTCTTCCATTTTCAAAATTGCTTTGATTGTCATAACAAACACCTTTTTTCTGTTGTCAAAACGTATGACGAATCTTTTGATTCTCAGGGTGTATCTGTTGATGCAGTTTTGTGTAGATGTGGCTCGGTTCGGTTCGGCTCAAGACCGACGTCGCGACGTTCCTCCGTCGTGCACCCCAGAGATCGTCACACGAAGCACGGAGAGCCGCAAGCTGACATCACCATGATGATGTCATGTCCTTTAAGCACATGCATACAATAATGAAGAGAAGAAGACCTGCCATGCAATTTCGACGTTTGATTCATGCCTATTGGACCTAACATTCACGCAGATCCATTTGTGTTTGTTGGGCCTGCAATCCAATGAAAGACATGAATCAATCACAAAAGACAAATCACGAATAACCTGCTTGGATTCCAACGAAGAATGTTATTCGTGAGACAAGATGTTTCATCTATAATGTTCACGAAAAACCTTACCTCTTCGTGGGCATGGATCCTTCGTGGGCTGTGTAAGGGCCCAATACCATGTTTCGTAAAGGTACTGGGTCTTTGGCTATAAAAGGACAGCTTGCAGCAACAATTTAGGATAGAATACACCAGAGAGTTCGTGAGAGTTTCTTGTTTAAACCTTGTACTGATACTATTCTGGATAAATACATTTGAGCTTAACCTTTGAATCTTCTTCTTGTATTTTGTGTGTTCTTTGCTTGGTTACATACCCACTTGGATTCCACACTTACGGGTGTGTTAAATAACAAGGATAAGGTTTTTCTATATCCTCCTCTAGGGACCTACAGTATCTCCATGAAATCATAGTTGCCATTTTTGGCGTTTTGGTTAAACTTGGCGTTTTGGTAAAAGATGTTTTTAGAATGATGGATGGAAGTGATTATGGAAGCGATGTTATCGTTGTTTATATAATGATGTTTTTGGCACGTGATTTAGGAGGGAATTTCTTGTAATTAATGTTAATAATTGAGTTTCAGTTACTGTTTGTTTCTTCTACCTGTAAGTCTGCAACGCATTTTATCACTAAGTTTTGGCGTTTTGTATTAATGGTGTTTTACTCGTTTTGAATGGCGTGTTCTCATTTTAGTTAGCGTTTTGAATTTGAGTAGTAAAAGGCCTTTTTACCCTTAATGAAGCGCGTCCACTTAATAAAATTGATGTTATTTACGAAAACGCCACCGCGCGAATCTAGTCCATAGATTGTTTTGATCGGACGATCCATAAGCGTTCTCACTGTTCTCACACTTTTCAGCGTTTTATCTAAATCCTGACCCTATATATATATATTCCAATTTTGTCTCTCCTTCATTGAAAGTGGCATTCCCTTTATGTAGGAGCAGTTTTTGAGTTCTCTCAATGTATATATAAGGATGGGGTAAAATAGGAACCACCTTTAGATGTGAGAACCGTAGGAATCATTATCCACCATAGATCTCTCATGTATGAGTGGTTGATATTGAATTGTTTAAGTTTGATTTGTCTTGTAGTGATTTTATTGATTAAAAAAATAAACAGTACAAGAAGGGTATTTTGGAAAATTTGAGATGTGTACTGTTATGGGCCATTTTCTGAGTATATATATCCTTACTAATATCCTTATTTTGGTTGTTTACTTGTGATCAGGATACTGGATTAGGATATTGGTATCACCCTAGGCCATATCCTGGTGTTAACTGAATTAACCACGTGCAGGTTAGAGGCTGTGGGTTACTAACGGTCAGATGGACTTCTTCTCCTCAAGACTCGGGCGTATCTGTTATGTGAGAGACGTTGAACCCGAAAGACCAGGTCTACAACATTCGAGTGGGGAATATTCGCCGGATCCCGGTTTATTAGGATAGTTTGTTGCATTTCTTTTACTATAAATAGATGGGGGCGGATCAGATTAAGGCACGCAACTTTCACACACACTTTCGAACACTTTTGCTCTCTAGCTTTCAGCAGTCACTACACACAAACACTTGTAATCGAATTACATTGTAACACCTAGTTGATCCGCATCACATCCTGCACTGTATCCTGATATTTGAAGCAATAGAAGAACAAGGCAGCTGCGATTGTCAGCTCCCGAGGTTTTGTGCCGGCGATCTAGATTGATCAAGGGCTTTCCTCGTACAACACGTGTCAACCTTTACTTTTTTGCTCATTGTTTGATCATAAATATAGTTCTATATCCTGAGCCGTATCCTGAAACTGTTTTTGCAATTAACTTGATTAACATATTTTTGACACTCATTTCTAGCACACTACCTCACTTAACTAATTTGATCACTTAATTGCTTCGGTAATTTTTGACCAACACAATTTGGCGCCCACCGTGGGGCAAGTGGTGCTATTTTTGCTAAAAACTTTTGTAAAATCATTACTCGGCTTTCTATTGCCAAAACTTTTTGCTACATTGTTTTCAATGGCCTCGAGATCAAACATGAGCTCTTCCACCGTGTCTGCTACAACCTCTGCAACAATTGGTTCGGTGCTTCCGCCTCCTCTTCCACGAATGCAAACTTCTTCACATGGAACTGAAAGTCATGTGGCTCGGGATGTTATCCCCGCTCCCACTACTCAGGGATCTGGTCCTGTTTTGGCTTCTAATGATGAAATTCTGAATTTGTTTGGTAGTGTACAGGAACAGATGAGGCAGCAGCAGGAAACTAATCGGATGCTGATGAGAGAGATACAACTCTTGAAATCCGGCCCAAGTAGACCTGCTAAAGAAACTGTCACTCCTTTGCAGCCTAGAGCTTTGAACTTCAGTTCTGCAGTTTACACTGAAGATAACCGGGGAATATCGTGCCAAGCCATTCTCAGAATCATATTCCTGAGATACCCTCCTCGGTCAGGATGTCAACTGTGCGGAGCTCAGGATATGCTTCAGGATATGGCCAGAATCCTCAGACCGGTAACATGTCAAATAATAATACTCTTGCTACTAACAATAATGGGTCTTTGCAGGATGCAGGTATGACGTCAACATTTACTAGGGAGCTTCAAAAATTGAAGGACATGATATCCAGTGTACCTGGAGTGGTTCATCCAATTCCAGAAGTATCCCAAGACAGCCACAGGATATCTCGCTTTGCATATCCCATCTGTGATGCTGAAATCCCAAAGAGATTTCAAACCCCCAACATGAAGCTCTATGATGGGACTACGGATCCTGAAGAGCATATTGCCTAGTATAGGGAAAGAATGGAGATTAACCCTATCCCTCCGGAGCTCAAGGAAGCATGCTTGTGCAAGGGATTCGGATCTACCCTAACAGGATCAGCCTTAAAATGGCTGTTAAATGTTCCTCCTCACTCAATTACTTCGTTTGCTCATTTGGTTAATTTATTTAATAGTCAGTTTTCTTGCAGCCGGAGTTTTGAGAAAATAACCAGTGATCTTTACAGGATAACTCAAGGACCTCAGGAATCCTTGAGGGATTATGTGAACAAGTTTAGTCGAGAATCCTTGGATATCCCACATCTTGATGTTGCGACCGCTGTGCAGGCTTTTAAGATGGGGTTACAAAAGGATTCTCAGTTTTATCAGGATCTTGTAATGAATCCCTGCAGGAATCTGGACGAAGCTCGTAACAGGGCCATAAGATATATTCGCTTGGAAGATGACAAAAAGATGCAAGAGAGGATGTATTCCACCTCAACCTACGAATCAACCAACAGGAAATCAGAATCCTCGTATAAACCCTATCGCTCCAAGCCATATAGCAGAAATGATAACAAGAAAGTGAATGCTGTTGAAGACGAGGATCCTGAAGAATATCCTGAATTATCTGAATATTGCTTTTCTGTTAATATACCTGAGTTAATGTGTGCTATGCAGGGTTTAGGAGACAAAGCTAGGTGGCCTCGAAAGAATCAACAAAAAGCTGATTGGAAGGATAAATCCAAATGGTGTGCCTTCCATGAAGATTTCAGACATGTGAGTGAGGATTGCATTGCTCTAAGAAAAGAAATAAGCTACCTATTGAGCAAGGGATATCTGAAGGATTTGCTGGGAAGAAAGAAGAATAAAGGGCATGATCCTGAGAAGGATCCTGAAAGAGCAGCATCACCCCCAACAGATGCCAAAATAATTAACTTTATTTCAGGAGGATCCGACATTTGTGGGACTTCGTATTCTGCGGCCAAGAGACATGCAAAGGAGGCTAAGACTGAAAGGGGAGACACCCTTACAACTGATAAAGTGATCACTTTCGACAGTGATGACCGGGATACTGTGCAGGATCCTCACCATGATGCTCTCGTAATAACATTATATGTTGCTAACCATTTTTACGCAGGATATTGGTGGACAATGGTAGCTCTGTCAACATAATTCAGCTGGAAACATTGAAGAGGATGAATGTATCTCCGATGGACATTACTTCGAAGTCCACTGTGCTCGTTGGTTTCAGTGGAGAAGCTAGGAATACCGTAGGAGAAATAAAGTTACCAGTATATGTTGAAGGGGTCAACTCGATACAACGCTTCTGTGTGATGGACTCCCTCTCCTGCTATAACATCATATTAGGCAGGCCATGGATCCATGACATGAAGGCATCGACTTATCACCAGTGCATCAAGATCCCTACCCCTTGGGGGGTCGTCAAAGTTGATAGTGATCAGCAAGAGGCGAAGGAATGCTACTCATCCTCCATGAGATCCTCAACCAAGCCTAATCCAGCATAGCAATTAAAGATGTGGGCCCAGGATATCATGGAGGCTTCAGAGCGGGATATGAAGAAAGTTATCCTGGATCAGGATAATCTTGATATCTCGGTGCTCGTGGGGACCAATATCCCTCAGGATATTGAAGAACAATTAACCAACTTTTTGAAGTGCAGGATGTCAACATTTGCATGGAAGCATGAGGATATGACAGGTATATCCAAAGACATTATTACTCACAAGCTTGGAATTGACAGGTCGTTCAAGCCTGTTCAGCAAAAAAGAAGGAAGTTTGCTCCTGAACGAAATACAATCATACAAGAGGAAGTTGAAAGATTGTTGAAGTCCAAAATGATCAGAGAAGTCAAGTTTCCAAGATGGCTGGCAAATGTAGTCGTGGTACAGAAGAAAAATGGGAAATGGAGAGTCTGTGTAGATTACACGGACTTGAACAAGGCTTGTCCTAAAGACCCATTTCCTCTTCCCCATATTGATGCAATGGTGGATGCTACTGCCGGGCATGAGATGTTAACCTTCATGGATGCATCCTCAGGATTTTAGCAGATTCAAATGGAGCCTTCGGACCAGGAGGATACTGCCTTCATGACACCAACAGGTATTTATTGTTATACTGCTATGCCCTTTGGTTTGAAAAATGCAGGTGCAACATATCAGAGATTGGTGAACATGATGTTCAAAGATAAGCTGGGGGACACAATGGAGGTATACATCGATGATATGGTGGTAAAATCTAAAAAGGCTGAGGATCACCTCTAGGATATTAAGGGAGCATTTGATATCCAGGATCAGTATAACATGAAACTAAATCCTGCTAAGTGCCATTTCGGAGTGCGGGCAGGAAAGTTTCTAGGATATATGGTGACTGTTGACGCAACAAATATAAGACCAACGGTAGTAGCTGGGCTGGTTAGGCAAAAGGGTTGAAGGGTTCAACTTTTCCTAACCCAGGTCGTGGGGTCCCCCCACGCTTGCAAGACGTGGAAGGAGATTCACTAGTTAGTTTTTGTTATTTGCTAAAGACCCTTCTCTGAAGTATGTCCAGATTCGGATGTGGGAGCAAATAGAATGTGTGTGGTGGATGTGAAAAGGAGTGACTTGCATGTTGTAACGCCCGGCTCTTTTGTACTTTCCATTTATAGAAAGTTTTGTTCGTATTTCTATTTTTGGAAACTTTGTATTCTTGTAATCGTCCTTTCCTTGTAATCATTGTAAAACCGAGACTTGGATCATTAATGAAACTCGTATTTTGTTACAAATATGTTATACAAACTTCATATATGCTCGTATGTTCGAATTGGTGAATCAATTGGTGTTTAATTGTTATTCTTGGAAACTATGTGCTAAACTTGTAATTGAACTAAACTTGTGCACGAAACGTATTTTGAACGTGAACGACACTTGATTCGATACTTATACGCTTGATTATACTTGGTTTATACTCCTCGTACTTAATCATATCTTAAACTATGCCTTTGTGATAAATATGGCCCTTAAATACCCTAAAAACATCAAATACACAACCCTAGGGGCCAAATTGTAAATAATGAAACTTTATATCCGCAACATTAGGGGCGCGCGGCCCGCGTGGACTTACCCTGTCCCCTTACGTGGCCCGCATGGACCTCAGGTCTGCAGAAAACATCTCAGATCGCGATCAGATTCGTTTTTGAGCGGGATTTCCTTGTTTAAACCGAGTATTAGCCTTAATTATCCCCCCAAAACAACCCTAATCACTCCCCTATAAGTACCCAAGGTCCTCCAAGCACTTGGACACTTTCAACACTCTCAAATCTCTCCTAAACACTCTCAATTTCTAGCAAGAATCTGCATTTTCGGACAGATTCATACTCTTGCACTAAAATAGGTATAACTTGCTCATTTCTTAACGAAATCACTTGATTCTTCTTCCTACTTGCTTGGATAATCATGGGGTTTGATTCCTTGACTTCTCCTTGGAGAAATCAGACCTGGAATGGCCCTGAAATGGTCCAAGAACTTTCTGTTTTGTTACATACTCTTTCAAACTCGTTTAAACTTCATCCAACTTGTGTCTAACACATCTCATACCAATGTCCTAATGCTTAAAACCTCTCTTATGGTTGGTTAAGCTTAAAAACATGGTTGAGACACTTAAATCAGAGGATTAAACCTCAAAAACTTTCTGTTTGTTTAGGGTGTTTGGACCCACAAGTCATGTTCGAGCTAGTTCTTGATGTAGAGTGATTATGGAACAACTTGGGTTGTTCCAAACATACAATCCTCACATGATTTGATGATTTCTTTTAGTTTAGATTATTTACATACTTGTATTAATCCTAGTTCTTGACCCTCCTTGGTTGTCTTTACATCAAGTGAAGCGGTGAACATTCAAGGGGTTCCTAAACGGAAGCTTATTCTTCCTACCCCATACATGACATCCATGAATAACTCGAGGTGCCTAAATGAAGATCTTAATCTTCTACCTCCTACTTGAAATATTGGACTTAATAATATGTAATACTTAACCTAAGTATATACACACACTCATTCGAACCTTTAATGTTAAACTTGTATAAGTTAAAGATGATTATTTTTCGTATCATATTTTATTCTACTTTATGTTATGTTAAACTCCAAATTATAATCTTCCGTTGAACGCCAAACTCACACACCTACGTTTCCTCGTGTAGAAGGACTAGGTGCTCCAACTTAATCTACTCCAACAACTCGCTCGCGGGAATTCCAAGTAGGAAAGCTTGCAACCACCGTGAGTATACTCGATCCCTTTTTCCCCTTTACACTTTGGGATGCAACATGTATAACTATGCAAACAACTTTTGAACTAAACATACTCAATCCTTTGAACGAATGCATGAAACTAATGTGACTTACTTGCTATTCTTGTATGCTCTATGAACGATTTGGAACGTTATATGCTCATTGACTTGTTCGCCCACCTTAACAATTATAGCGCTATAGGATTAACGCCCCGCCTGCTGAACTATTGGGTATTGTTAAGTTACCACCCCGCTGAACGATTGGGATTAGGCTATTTTTATGCGTTGTGTTCTAGGGTTTGATCATATTGTACGCCAAAATTGCATACTAGTAATCACATATTATGGATCATGTTGGATTTGAGTTTTTATACTATTATGCTATGTAAACAAACTTGTATACTCGCTCATTGCGTTTGCATTGAAACTCTATTTTAATACATGTTGCAGGTTGATCATTGAAGTATGGATGAATGATGAAACAAGTTTAGGGTGGACTAGATACACACCTTAAATCTATTTATCTTTTGTTGATTTGAATTTGAACAATGTTGTATTTCCATTTTACATGTTGTATGACAATTTAGTTCTTGCAGTGAAATTTGAATTTTATTAAATATTGTCACATAGTGTTATGATGTTTTGAGCAATTTGTTCGTCTCATCCCGATGTTTCCGCCATCGGTTGGGGTGTGACACATGTAGGCAAGTACTCAATATGAATGACCAGAGATTAGAGAATCAGAGCTGGCCAGGAGATGTCTTCTGAAGTAAATGAAGTGTCGATTTATAGGAGAGGACATCTCCCGAAGTAGAATTCATTTGACTAGTGATCCTGTTTGTAGTGAGGGGCTTACCCGTTTGGGGGTTAAAGCCTTTTGACCCCTGGATAATAGCGTGTGTTTTGCAGACCTGCTTTGCTTTTGCGGCTGTGAGTTGGTGAAGCAATCCCTGGATGTGACTGGCCACTTTTTCCGTATTGCTCTTCCCCATCTCATAGCTTTTCAACCATTGAACCGTTTAACCCTTTGAGCATTTACGTATTTAGTCATTTTATTCAATCTTGGGCTACCCCCGTCATCAAAACCGCAATAGGGTAATAATGGCAAAAGAGGAATAGAGGCAAGCCCGGAGCAGATTAAAGCCATCCTGGATATCAAATCACCTTAAAATATGAAGGATGTTCAACGATTGACAAGGCGAGTTGCAGCATTGAACAGATTCATCTCAAGATCCTCCGAGAAATGCAAGGAATTTTATGATATCCTGAAGAAAAATAAGAAGTTCGAATGGGGAGCAAAGCATGAAGCAGCCTTACAGGATTTGAAGCAATATCTCTCAACTGCACCTCTATTGATGAAGCCTGAAAATGGTGAACCATTATCCCTGTATCTTGCAGTATCAGGGAATGCAGTAAGTGATGTCCTTGTAAAGGATCATGAAGGTCAGCAGTATCCTGTCTATTATGTTAGTAAAAGTTTATTAGATGCTGAAACTAGATATTCTCATCTAGAAAAATTGATATTAGCCCTAGTTATGGCGTCAACGAAACTTAGACATTATTTTGAGACACATAGGGTTCATGTTAAAACCAATTATCCTGTTAAAAACGTGCTTAGGAAACCCGAGATGTCGGGTAGGATGGCTAAGTGGTCAGTAAAATTAAGTGCTTATAACTTAGTATATGAGCCTAGAAATGCCATAAAGTCTCAGGCTTTAGCCGACTTTGTGGCTGATTTCAGTAGTGATATTCAAAATGAAGTAGACTTAGAAGTACACCAGCTTGGAGAAAACTTAGAATGCTGGACATTGTATACTGATGGTGCATCTAACGTAAGAGGTGTAGGTCTAGGTATACTACTAAAATCGCCACAGGGGGACATATTACCCCATGCTATTAGGTGTGAATTTCCTGCTACTAATATGAATATTAGATATTTACAAGTATATGTTGATTCCCTGTTGATCACTAACCATTTCAATGAATCTTATGCAGTAAAAGGTGAAAAGTTAGCTGAATATCTCGAAATTCTCAAAAAATTAGCAGGATACTTCGATATTTTTACACTTGAACAGGTACCAAGAGAGGAAAATGCTGAAGCTGATGCCTTGGCAAATCTGGGATCATCGGTCAGGATACCGGAAGGAACCCGAATACCAATATTACATATCTTATATCCTGCGACGAATCCTCAGGATAAGGAAGTAATAAATATTCAGGATCCTGATAATGAGTATCCCGAGGAGGATCCTAAGTCCTGGACGACTCCAATCATGAGATATCTCAAGGAAGGACACATCCCAAAGAATGAGAATCCTAAAGCCTTTAGAATGAAGGTATCACGATTCACTATTATAAATGATGTTTTGTATAAGAAATCTCTTGCAGGACCATATCTGAGGTGCTTGGAGGATCCCAAAACCAAAGAAGTGCTTCAGGATATACACGAAGGGGATTGTGGTAACCATATTGGCGGTAGGTCGTTATTCTCAAAAGTATTGAGGACAGGATATTATTCGCCGACGATGAAAAAAGATGCCACAGAATATGCTCGAAGATGTGACGCGTGTCAAAGACATAGTAACATATTACATCAGCCTGCTGAACCGCTGTATCCTATCGTTTCCCCTTGGCCGTTTATGAAATGGGGTATGGATATGGTGGGAAAGCTTCCAAAAGCTCCAGGAGGAAAGGTTTTCATGTTGGCAATGACGGATTATTTCTCCAAGTGGGTTGAAGCAGAAGCATTTGTTCAAGTTAGAGATCAAGAAGTGGTATCCTTCATAAAAAGGAATATCCTGACCAGGTTTGGAGTACCAGCTGAGATAATTTGTGACAATGGATCTCAATTCATAAGTAAAAGGACTACTGACTTTTGCAAGAGTTGGGGAATTAAAATGATCACGTCTACTCCGGTGCATCCTCAAGCAAATGGACAAGCAGAATCCTCGAACAAGATAATTGTCAACAACTTAAAAAAGAGACTAGGGGCTGAGAAAGGAAGATGGGCAGAAGAATTACCCTTTGTTTTGTGGGCTGATAGGACAACGGTGAAGAATGCAACTGGCCAAACCCCGTTTTCCTTGGTGTTTGGAGCAGAAGCAGTGATTACGACAGAAATGGTGATACCTACGACGAGATCCAACCTCAGGGATCCTGAGAAGAATCCTGAAGTCCTATGCCAGGATCTGGATACTATTGATGAGACAAGACACGCTGCAAGGCTAAGGATGGCAGCATATCAACAGAGGATATTTAAAGCATACAACAAGAATATAAGGACTAGAAGATTTCAGATTGGAGATTGGGTATTAAGAAAAGGTTTTCAGAACACTACTAATCCTGCTGATGGAAAGCTGGCTCCAAAGTGGGAAGGACCCTATGAGGTTGAATCAGAATCAGGAAAAGGAGCATACCAACTCAAGAATATGGAGGGAGATATGCTACCGAGATCCTGGAATGCTATACATCTAAAGCTCTATTTTAAGTGAGTATGGAATTCAAATTCCGACTCAGGGCGGTATGGATTCTGACTCTTTTATTAAATTTTAATATCATTTACTATTTTGAACCCGTTACTGACTTAAGCGTCGGAGGGGTGTTAGCCAGGCTAACACCCACCTTAGTTTATAGTTGTTTTGCAGTATATTCTTCGGGATGTAGCACCAGGATACACACTCAGGATACTTCAGAAGATTAGAGGATTGGCCCCCTCTCTCACGTCTAAGGGATCCTGATCCCTTCACAGGTTTAAAGGTATTCACCTTTCTTCCGAATTGAGCTTAAACACCCCGCCTGGAGCGCAAGTTATTCGGGAATAGTTCAAGGTGGCGGGACCAGTTCATGTAAAAGTGGCTGACAATTTCGTTACTATTGGCTATATCCTGAATCCTTAAGGCATATGAGGATTGATCACCCTCTCTCACGAAAGGGTATTTTCATACTCTCTAAGGTTTAAAGGTTTTCACCTTTCTAAGTCTTGGAGTTTATACACTCCCGCCTGTAGCGCACGAAAATTTGGGATTTCCCCCAGGATACGGGGGATTTATCTCCAGTATATTTTGGGTTTTACCCCTGTAACACAAAAATTGTCTATACAATTGGAACTATTGTTCAAAAATTTTCTAAGTGTTTAAGGACTTCATGCACAGGGGACATTCCATCTAAAGTAATTGTATGAAGCACAAAGAATCAAAGTTGAGCTAAGTGTATCGAACTGGGGACATCTTGGTAGGAGAAGCCACAAAAGGGGTTGGAGTTTAATACTAAGTCTACACTCAATTCCTGGTATGATCTTTCCTTTGTGAACCTTAAATGAATTTTTTAACTCTGATTAAGGATATATCTTTAGGATATGTCTTCGGAATCTGTTTTTGGAATATGTTTCGGGATATTTCATTGAAATATTTGAATTGAAAATGAAAACCCTGATCTAACGAATGTTGTCGTAACAGGTCTTAGAGAATGGGTTATCTTTTATCCTTTAGAGGTTTTGTCCGAAGTTAATTGAATTTTTAGAAATTCTGTTTGAAAAAGGTTTTCATAATATATTACTAAGTATATTGATCAGGATATTTTGCAAAGTTAACTAAATAACGCATGACAAAAATCTAAAAGACGACAACAAATAAGTCAAGAGGTAGTTATATTATTAACAATTCAAAAGTTGTGCTTTTGGTTTCACCTCAAACCGAGGCCCATACGCCAAAAGCACGATTAGTTTTTACCGTACCTACATAACGGTTGAAGGTTTTATCTCAAAACGAAACATGTCTACCATCAACCGTTACGACATTCAAAACAGGTTATACCAACCGATGACCAAGGGCTTCATCCTGAAACCCAGGACCTATCCACCTTTGGTCATCATATTGTTCTAGTGTGGGAAATGTAAATTGTTCAACGACAGGAAAAGTAAGTCGTTTGTACAAACCACAACCATGAAATTTAAAAAAAAAGGTGGGCTCCGGCCTTGGCACGTATATCCATCATCGCCCACTTCGCCGCCTAAGGGGCAGCACCTTCTTGATCAGCAACTTCTTTCCTAGCATCTGCACCAGCATCCCCCTCAGGATTCTTCTCGGCATCATCACCAGCATTGGCCACTTCTTATGCCGCCTTAGAAGGCTCTTCACCAGCATGCTTTGCGGGATGAGCGACGGGATGACCTCCAAGATCCTGTAGTTTCGCTTCCCAAGCCTTTACATTCCAGGAGGGGCATTCGAAGCCCAAGCTCTTGGCCTCATAAGCCATCCTTAACCTGGCTTGGAGAAGGGAGATAACAACGGATGCTTTGAGACTGTCCCGCTATGAACTCATATCCTGCTGGTATTGAAGAAGGGCGGCATCTAGTTTGGCTTGAGCATCCTCATTGGCTTTATGGAGGGCAGCTTGGTGTTCCTGGGTCATTGCCTTGTATTTGTCTTCACAATGCTGGGACTTGGCAGCCGCATTTGTTCCTTGGTCAGCTATAGTGGCTTCAGCTTTTTCGAGCTTAATCTCCAGCATCTTATTAAGCCCACAGGCGTCTTCATACAAGTGCATGAGACGTTCCAAGCCCTGCAGTTAAAGACACAGGTATCAATGTAAAATGAGTAGGATAATGATTAACATGCATGTTCAGGATATCGGAAGGGAATTTTTACCTTCTTAGGGAATGAAGTGGCTTCACTAAATCCATGATTCTCGAGAGAGAATGTCTCGGAGGCGGCTGGAGAATCCATTTCTTTTCTCTTCCGGGAGCTAGAGGCTCGGGTCCTGGATGCCGGAGGAGCTTTAGGAGCGGTAGTAGTCTTTGAAGTAGTAGGCTTTGGTGTGGCAGACGACTTCGGCTTGGATTCTTGTTTGACAGGTACAAGGCTGGAGTAGCTATCCAACTCGTCAAGTTGGAAGCCTTCGAGGTTGACAACTGGTACTGCACAAGGGAAGATATTTTTAAACTCATCATACCTCTGAAAGATAATCGGCTTAATAAATAAAGATAATTACTGAGAATATGCTTACCAGACATTTCTGAACTTGATTTTTGGCTTGAATCTGTAAGAGACAGGGAGAAAGTTCTTTCACTGGCAGGAAGTCGGTAGATTTCTTTGATCCTGGACTCGGATTCCGCACTGGGGGGTGCTAAATCTCTGAAGTTCGCTGCATAAAAACATCAGGATATAAGTCTGGGATATAGTTTAAGGATACATTTGGGGATATTCCTAAAACCCTTGATCCTACCCTTGGTGAACCATCTAACCGGCAGGTCGAAACCCTTGTCAATAGAGTCTCTTTTCATGAAAAAGAACTTTCGCCGCCATCGGTCTTCGTTCTTGGTGGCCTTAAGGACTAAAGGGCTCTTGGAGGTAGAGAACAAAAGAAAATGGCTATCACCATGGGACCTCAACCGGTATGCTATGGGGAGGTCTTCAATACACAGGTCAGGACAATGGCGAGATTTGATTTGGTCTAGCACCATCAAAACTCGCCAGACCATTGGCATAGTTTGGGCATAACTAAGGCCGGTGAGGTCTAAGAAACGAGAGATGAAGGGTGGAAATGGATACCGGAGTCCCAAAGAAAAGGGGTAGGCGAAAAAGCAGACCCACTCGTCTGATGACACGTCTGATCGGACCTCCCGATCAAAAGGGCGAATGACTGTTCCAGCGGGAAAGGCGCCGGAATCCTTGAGGCCAGCGATATCGGCATTGTTAAAGCAGCAGATTTCTTTTTCTGGTTCTCGTATGAGGTCTTGACTTACGAGGGTTGGGACTGGTTCATCCGAACGAGATCTTGTCCGTGATGCCATGAAGGGTATCAAGCAAACTAAAAGAAATTCAGAAAAAAGAACAGAGGATGAAGGAAAGGATGATTACCTGAAAATCGCTTGAAGAGTAATCATAACAAGAAGAAATATCTCAGCTAATTATAGGCTGAATATAGGGGGGGGTAAAGAGTAAATATTGCATTGAAAATGGCACAATGTCACCTCAACCATCGTTTCGTTTTAATTGCCTCGGTCTATGAGTTAGAATTTTTAAAATATATCCGTTGGATTGGTATACCAACAGATATATTTGGGGACAATTGTTATGGGCCATTTTCTGAGTATATATATCCTGACTAATATCCTGCTTTTGGTTGTTTACTTGTGATCAGGATACTGGATTAGGATATTGGTATCACCCTGGGCCATATCCTGGTGTTAACTAAATTAACCACGTGCAGGTTAGAGGCTGTGGGTTACTAACGGGCAGATGGACTTCTTCTCCTCAAGACTCGGGCGTATCTGTTATGTGAGAGACGTTGAACTCGAAAGACCAGGTCTACAACGTTCGAGTGGGGAATATTCGCCGGATCCCGGTTTATTAGGATAGTTTGTTGCATTTCTTTTACTATAAATAGATGGGGGGGGATCAGATTAAGGCACGCAACTTTCACACACACTTTCGAACACTTTTGCTCTCTAGCTTTCAGCAGTCACTACACACAAACACTTGTAATCGAATTACATTGTAACACCTAGTTGATCCGCATCACATCCTGCATTGTATCCTGATATTTGAAGCAATAGAAGAACAAGGCAGCTGCGATTGTCAGCTCCCGAGGTTTTGTGCCGGCGATCTAGATTGATCAAGGGCTTTCCTCGTACAACACGTGTCAACCATTACTTTTTTGCTCATTGTTTGATCATAAATATAGTTCTATATCCTGAGCCGTATCCTGAAACTGTTTTTGCAATTAACTTGATTAACATATTTTTGACACTCATTTCTAGCACACTACCTCACTTAACTAATTTGATCACTTAATTGCTTCGGTAATTTTTGACCAAAACATGTACTATTCATGTCAACTTGTCAAACTGACAATCAAACATCATAGACTACATCACTCTTCATGTCAACATTAACTATGTTTATCTATTTTAAAAAAAGAATTAATTATAACCCATGATTTTTATACAAAAAAATTACATTACATGTATAAAAAGAAAATGTTTTCAATCTCTAATCTTGATCTTCATTTTTTGTTTGTTATCCTCATCATTAGAACGTAAAAGCCTCAATACCTACGAAAATCAAAGAAAAAAAAACAGAGCGTTTACATTCCACAAATGTTTAAAGGATCTCGGGCCGACGATTATGGGCGTAAAAAAACATTTTTTTACATTCGACACTGTACGCGAATTTTTTTTACATTCGACAACGTACAAGAAACAATTTTCAAACGTATGTAAAAAATAAAAATTTACGCGTGCCGTATTTTATACATTCGAAAAATATATTTACGCGTTACGTTTAGAGGAGCTCAGACTGACGATCAGGGGCGTAAAAAACAATTTTTTTTCAGTCGACAACGTGCGTAAAAAAATATTTTACATTCGACAAATTACATAAAAACATTTTTCAAACGTACGTAAAAACTATTTTACGCCTTTGGATTTTACATACGTTTGAAAATTAAATTTACGCGTGACGTTTAGAGGAGTTCGGGTTGGCGATCAGGGGCGTAAAAAACTTTTTTTACGCACGTTATGAAAACATTTTTTTATTTATTGTTTTACATAATGGTGTTCTCTTACTCAGTTCATGTAAATGTTTAAGCACTTTGTCAAACTTTTTTTACGCATGTTGTCTAAACTTTTTTTACGCACGTTATCAAAACTTTTTTACGCACGTTGTCAAAACCTTTTGTACGCATGTTGTCGAATGTTTTTTTTTAAAGTTGTAGTGCAAAGTCATCAAACGTTAATGAATAAAATAAAAATTCTCAATAAACATATAAGACAAATATAGCTTGCATTTTATAAAGAACAATATGTCAGAATTAGGGAAAATAGACTAAAAAGAAATAGATATAATTCCAATAATTTTGTATTTTCTAATAAACATTGAAGACAAATATAGCTTGTGTTTTATAAAGAACATTATGTCAGAATTAGGGAAAATAGAGCAAAAAGAAATAGATATCATTTTCGATATTTTTGTATTTTCTAAATTACGTACTACTTTTAGTGTTTGAATTTAAAACCTAAGATATTTTTTCCTAATTTTAAATATAAAAAGTATAAAAGAGATGAAAGGAGAGAGCAATTGTTATGTTAGACATATAAATGATGATGCGATGTGTTTTAGAGATAAGAGAGAGAGGATGGCAGTATAAGAAACATGGGCATTAGTGGCGACATCACTAAAGTCGTTGCTATTGCTCACAATCTAGAGCTCTCACATAAGGCCTAATGGTGACCGTTGTGATCCGATGAGATTTTTTTTACTGGTATTTTGACTTTTAGCGGCGACAAATGTCGTCACTAAAGCTCAAAATGCCGCTGCTAAAAGTGAACAACCTTTAGCGACGACATTTTAGCGGCGACCAAGGGCTTTTAGCGACGGATCTATAGCGGCGAGCTTTTAGCGATGACAAATGGGACTTTTAGCGACGACAAAGTCGCCACTAATACTTCGTTTTCTTGTAGACATTGAGTGAAAAGACTAAAATACCCTTTTGAATTAAATTGATTATAGGTGATGTGATAAAATTCTATTGGATGAGAGGAGTTCTCATGTTTCTCGCAACTGGTAGTGGTTCCTTATTGAACTGAATCATATATATATATAGGGGATGGATCATGAGAAAACTAGTTTAAATAAGAAAACCAAAACCTAACTAAAAAAGCCTAAAAACATACCAATTTTTTTCAATTTTTTATAAAAAAAAATCGCTATTTTTTATGTATGGAAAAAAAATTCGATTTTTTTTGTTGTACTGCACATGTCCACTAATACGGAAAGGCTAAACCACTTAATTCATCCCCCTCCCCCCCACTAACACCCCCCAAAAACCTAAACCCCCCAGCCCCACCCCCCTAAAAACCTAAAATCACCCTCCCACCAAAAGCCTAACCCCCCACCCCCCAAAAACCTAAACACCACCCCTCCCGGAAACCTAAAACTAAACCCTAAATATAAACCCGAAAAAAACCTGAACCCCCACCCCCACCCACCAAAAACCTAAACCCCCCTTCCCCCACACCTAAAAACCTAATCCTAATCCTCAAAAAAAAAAAAAAAAAAAAAACTAACCCTAAAAGCTAAACTAGACTCAAAAAGCTAATTTTAAGCATGTAATGCACATGTGTATTACACATATAATGCACATGTGCAGTACAAGTTTTTTTTTTTGAATTTTTTTTATATATATAAAATAGCGATTTTTTATAAAAAATTGTAAAAAAAAATCTCGGTATGTTTTTTTAGCTTTTTTTTAGGTTTTTTTAGTTAGTTTTCTCATTTACGAGTTGTGAGAACCATGAGAACTTTTTGATCCGGCGCGAGTTGGGCCAAATTTTTTTTTTTTGCAAAAACGTAGATGAAAACATTCTAAATACATCTGTAAAAAAAGTAAAAAAAAATTGTCGAGGCGTTAGTTTTGACTAATGCATGTTTTTTTTACGCGCTGGCGTAAAATTTGATAGTTGATAACTATTTTTTATCAAGGCGTAAAAAAAATTTGAATCAGTCAAAACTAACGACTCAACAATTTCGTTTTACTTTTTTTTTGCAGATGTGTTTATAATATTTTCATCTACATTTGTACGAAAATTTTTTGGCCCAAGTCGCGCCGGATCAAAAAGTTCTCACGGTTCTCACAACTCGTGTTGTTACATAAAAAATAAACTTCATTAACAAGAATTCAACATAAGTAATGTAACTAGCAATGTTACAAAATGTATATAAAAATATAACTCATTAACAAGAATCCAATAACAATAGATTTTTTAGATTCAATCATCATAACAATAATCAAGAAAAGTAACTTAGATTTTAATCCAATACATATGAACTTAAATCAAATTGTTTCCATTTTTAAGATCTGAAAACAAATTTTACAAAAAAAATTGATAAAATCGGTAATAAAAAACAACATATCCAGAAAATAAGAAATTAAAAACATTTATCTTCTTGAAAAAAAAATAAAAAAAAAAGTTGTAGATCTATAAAACACAAAAAAAAAGACCTACAAAACACAAATATTGCAAATTTGAAAAAAAAAAAAAACCTGAAAACAAACATACTTATGGATCTGGAGGATCTTTTAGATCTGGAACATCATGTTCAACATCGAACATCTTTTGGATCATCTTCAACATCGAACCGTCATCAGAAACCTCATCTTTAACATTGAACATATTCAATCGGATCTTGAGCATCTTTAAGATCTGGTAGCTTCTTTCTGTAGCATCTTCAACCGGAGCATCTGGAGCATCCTCAACCGTCATCTGAAACATCATCTTTTGGATCTGGATCATCTTTTGATTCGGAGCACCTTTTTGGTTCGGAGCATCTGGATGATGATCTTTTGATGTTCATATGTAGCCATGGAATCAAACCACCATGTGATCCAAGTGTCAACCATAACCACCGTCACTTCCACCACTCGAACCGGCTTGAACTCCGCCATTTGAACCGAAACCACTGATCACATCGACACTGTCATCAATCTCATTGTTTTCAACTACCATTATTTTCCTTGTTTTGTTGAGATTTTGTTGATACAATCATGGTATTTGATAAAATGCTATTAGATCTAAGGAAGAAATTGAGGCGAAAAAGGATGAGTTTTGGTTTAGGAATGACAGAGAGAAAGGAAAGAAATAAGGAGAACTCGTCTCTTGCTAATGGAAAAAAAAGGAGTGGATAAGATTTAATCTCTTTCAAATGTGTGGAATGTGCAAAAAGAAAAAAATAAAAAAAATAAAATGAAAAAAATTAATACAAGTTCACCTATTTAATGCAAAAGTGATGTGCAACGAAAAGTGTTAGCGATTTTCTTCTAACATAGATAAAAAGATAGAAAAGTGCAACAGTAAAGTCAAACCATCTGTTACATGAAGCAAAGTTATGATATGCAACAAAAAAGTGTCAACCATTCTTCTGTACACACAAAAATTGTTCCAATAATACCCTTCTGCGCATATATAACAATGGACATATGGCTTAACTTTGTCCATATAAATAGTTTTCTGAAATAAGGTGGGTTTTCTCATTATAACTAGCATTATATATATATATATAGTGGAGGGTTCAAATGAGAAGAATTTTTTTGTAAGAAGAAAAAAGAAGTTTCAACCAATAAGAATGCTTCATTATACTTCATTTAATATTTGTATTTAATTTTAATGTAAGGGTATATTGGTAAACTTACATAAATCATTAATTTGTATTCTTCCCCTTTAATAACTAGCTAAATTAAATTTGTAACTCCTTTTCAAGATATATACATTTTCCAAATTAAAAAAACAACAACTTAATTTAAAGTGTAGAATAAATTACTAGTTGTGTATGATAAATTACGAGTTGTGTAGGATATATTTCGATGTGTGTAGGATAAATTTCGATTGTGTAGGATAAAATTCTATAATGTGTAGGGTATATTTAGGAAAATTTTGATATGTGTAGGTTTTGTAGATTATATGTAAGATAATTAATGATTAGTTGACTAATTAATTAAAGAGAGAAAAATTAATGATATAAGTTATAAATGAAATAACATTTTACTAATATGCCCTTTCTTCTTTTTCTTCTCACATTAAATTTCTTCTCAAATGAACCTTCCCCTATATATATATATAGGGGGCCGCTAGAATGAGAACCACCACGAGTTATGAGAACCACGAGAACCGCGACCCGCGGGTGGCCGTTGACCACGAAATTTTTTACACACCTAGATCCGTATATTTTAACACCGGGTGTAAAGTTTGGGTTCAAACGGCGCGCCCGAGGGGGTAGTTTTTTACGCCCAAAGTTTGGGTTTTTTTTATTTTTTTTAATTTTTCTTTTTTTTTAACCAAACTTTGGGCGTAAAAAACTACCCCCTCGGGCGCGCCGTTTGAACCCAAACTTTACACCCGGTGTTAAAATATACGGATCTAGGTGTAAAAAAAATTTCGTGGTCAACGGCCACACGCGGGTCGCGGTTCTCGCGGTTCTCATAACTCGTGGTGGTTCTCATTCTAGCGGCTCCCTATATATATATATGTATATAATTCGGTTCAAGGGAGAACCATATCCACTTGCGAGAACCATAAAAACTCTCATACACCAATTAGATAAGGCCACATATACATGTTTTGTTTTCTTGCTGTAAGGTTAAACTAGTCATTTTAATCTTCAATCTTTCTCCTAATGTCAGACATCACATCCTGTTTCTCTCTCCTCATGTCAGACATTATCTTATGTTTCTCTCTCCTCTTCTTTATTTCCCTTTTTTTATAAATCTTCAAACTTCATCTCTCCCCGTTAAAAAACGTTTATATTCGACACCATACATAAGTTTTTTACATTCGACACTGTAGGTAATAATTTTCTTTTGACATTCGTACGTAAAAAAACATTTTACGTATGAGTTTACATTCGACATGTAAAAGAAAAAAAACTTTCACATTCGGCAACGTGTGCAATTTTTTTAATATTCAACAACGTACGTAATTTGTTTTTGACATTCGTCTCAGCATAGCAGCACAGACCCCCAAGGATACCATATGAAACGCCACAATATTTATATAACGTTAATTAGCAAGATGTTTAGCAAGAAAAGTGACACACCCCGATATTTCCACGCATTACTGATGGGCCCGGTGGGGAGTATCGTGACGTAGTTGATATCATTATAGTCAATTTATCAAATTTCAATGCACAGCGGAAGTCTAAAGTAAAATATTACAAACGGAATTGAAAGTATCATGAGTATTACAAACGGAATGTAAAAGGATCCACAAGCAGATCAAAACATAGGAATTATTGTTCAACAGATTTTTAAGTGACAAAGCTTGCAAGACTTCTTTATTTATTCACTCAGGAGTAGCCAGCCTATTTCGCATAGTACCTGCACTTAACCTTTTGGAAAATACTTCAGTTTACACTGGTAAATACAATTAACCGACACTTTTGAAAATGTTTTAGGAAAATTGATTTGAATGCACAAGACACAAATAATCTTTTATAACTTGGGATAATTATTTAAAAATAATCTTGTAAAAGAATTATATGTTTATTATACATTCAGTAGCCCGGGTTGAATACCGGGTTAAAGATTAATAGACACACCACATAATATAACCTACGGCTAGTTATTCTCGAACAGGCAGGTATATAATTTTACATACGCACCGGCAGGTGTATGCCTACACCCCGTGCTTAAGTCGTGACCATTTCAATGAATGAGCCTATGATATCCAGGACATGGTCATTAATCCCCCAAAGGCTTTAAGAAACAAAACAGATTAAACGGGTTATCCCAATGAATTAACCTTCATACGATTAAAGATTCAATACCCGACCAAGCGGTATTTTATATACCGCATCCCAATCCCGTATAAGAGAAAATAAGTTAAAAGTATTTACCTGAGCAAATTATACAAATTTATCCCAACCATATACAATCAGCAAGTGCAAATATCTTTTACTGGGCTCCTAAATCTGGAATGAAGATTTTAATAACCTATTAGATTCCTAACGGGTCTTACTTAAGTTTAAACTTAGGCCGGTTAGTTTTAAAGAAATGTTTACGGTTCAACACGCAAGATTAAGCGAAGACCGGATTAGAATGTGATTTAGACCCGACAAGTATGAAGACTTGTATAATATGGGTAAACTAAACACATTCTGGATTTTGAAGTGAAAATGATAAGGTTTGACCCGTTTCGGTCAATTTAGGCAAACTAGTCACATAAACCGTACCGGACGCGAAAATGCATAACGGGTAACCAAAAGAGTCATGTACAGGTTTCACAAGTTAATATACCTCAAATATGTTGTGATATCAGTAGGATACCTTCCATTATGCCCAAAACGAATTTAAAATCAAATTAAGCTCCGTAAGGGTATTTTTGTCATTTTAAAGGTTATAAAAGAGGTGAAATATAAATCTGAGGTTCTGGTCTAAAATGATCAGTAAAAATAATTATTTTTGCAAGTCATATCAGTAGGGTATTGCATATATGCGAAATTTATCATTTATAACCAAACTACGCGCCATAGGGGCATTTTGGTCATTTCACATAAGCTTTAAAGGTCAATTTTGGAAATCTGAGTTCAAAACTTTTACTTACTATTAAAGTATAAAAATTTACTTAAAACATCAGTAGGTATTAAGTCTTATGTGTCAAAAATAGTTTTAACCCATACTATGCGTTTAAAACGCGTAACAAGTCGGTTTTAGGCGATTTTCGGGTTATATAAGGAAATCTAAGTTTTTGATCAGTTTATATAGTTTAAAATATTTTATTTATCATATAAAATCAGTAGAAAAAGGTTTGGTATCAAAATGTTATGTAAAACTCATTTTATTCAAGAAAAAGGGTATAACCGTTAATTACCGAATCAAAGCAAGAACCCCTTGTTAAGATCAGTTTAAAAATAATTAAAAATCTTAAAAAATTCCAAAATATTATATTACATCAGTGGGTAAAAAGTTTGTTGTCAAAATTTGGGTTTAAATAGGCTTTATGCTAATAATGCCGTTTAATTAATAAAAAGCTTTCAAATTACGATATTGAGCATAACTCCTAATTTAGACCTCAAACTGATGTAAAAATTTGAGGACATGTTTATAAATCATTAATAAAGGTTTTTTTCCTCTCACATTTTCAAAAATCTCGTTTTAATATCAAAAGGGCATTATGGTCAACATTTAAGCAATTAACGGAAACATGCAAATGAATCGGATAAATAAGGAACCATGTAGTAAAACCTCAGAGGGTTTTACTAACTTATAATATGGTCCTAAAGGAACCTTAAGGCATATCTAAAACAAGCTAAATCGAGTCAGAACTGAAAGTTAAAGCAAAAATCTTCTTTTGCGACTTTCGGTTCGGAACCGAGCCTAAACTCGGAATTGTCGGGTTGAACATGCCTATACCTGTTCTTACATTATTTACCAAGTTATTTTAGTGTTAAAACAGGCTCCATAACTTCTACATTACTAGTTATGAATTTATTTGCAAAATAGCTTTCTGTTGACTTTTTAATATAAAGTTTGACCCGACAATTGACCAAGTTAGAGTGATAATCAGGGGGTGCCCTTTTAAGGACTTATTACCCACATAATTACCAACTCATAGCCACTTTAAATTTGAATAATGGCTGGACCATTAGTGATTAATCACTAAGTCAAAACTTAATTACGACGGCTTTGACTTTTGGTCATTAAGCTAATAAAACATGAATTAGAGAAGCTAAGAATGCTTACAAGGCTCTTAGCACGAATTAGGAGCTGAAGGAAACTTTCTTTAAGTCCAGAGAGCTCCAGAGAGTGAGTTGAGAGTAAATTTTGAATTTTGCAAATGAACTAGCAAACAATCAAGAGCTTATATAGCCAAATAAAATTCAGAAGATCACTCCACATGAGTCTACAATTGATTCCTGATCATCCCAGGTGTCCCCTATGCATGAAATACCATTGGTTCAGTCCCTGAATTCGAAAACCAACTTTCTAAGGCGGTGGAACTGGCTGGATAGGCACCTGTCAACATTTTCTGCACCTGGCAGTCTTACGCGGCCCGCGTAAGTCTTGGCCGAGGGTCTACGCGGCCCTCGTAGAGGTCAGGTCCGGTCAACAACTTTCAGATATTGCCATTTTAGTCCCTGGTCCTTCTAAACTTGTTTTAACTTGTGTTTATTGCACTTTTAACCCCCAAACTTGACATCTAAGGGTCTTGAGTCTTTAGACATTTATCAATAAGCTTTCGGTTAGCCACGAGGTCACCCGAACGGTCTTGAAACGCAATATTAACGCATTTAACCCTTACTTCTTGTAATTAACACCTTGATTATTTATATGCGTCGAAACTCCATGAAATAATATCCAATTTTCTTGCGGGCAAAATATAATCGTTACAATGTATTTTTTTTGGGATCGTTAAAAGGTCACTCAGAGGTTACTTTCAACATGTTGACACTTTTAACCCCTATGTTTGATAAGATCCTTATTTTAAGCACAAACGAGTTTCTAAGTTCGATAAATTTTTTGTTAAAGAATACGAACGTCGTGTGAGGTCAATCAGAGGCACAAGAATGGCATGTTGACACTTTGGATCCCTTAATTCACATATTTACATTGTTTATCAATTTTAGTCCTCCAGAAATAATTCCTTACACGTTTAAAGTCCATGGCACGTGTCTTCACAATATTGGTCGTGATTTTACGAGGTGTTGCATCCTCACCCCCTTGAAAGAAATCTCGACCTCGAGATTTGCTGAAATAAATGAGGGTACTTCTGTTTCATTGTGGACTCAACCTCCCACGTGTATTCGGGACCTCTACGGGCGTCCCATTTAACCTTCACAATCGGTACGTGCTTCTTTCGAAGCTTCTTAACCTGTCGATCCTCAATCGACAAAGGTTTTTCAACAAACTTTAAGCTCTCATCAATATGCACATCTTTATGTGACATGGCTAGCGATTCAACAGCTAGACACTTCTTCAGATTGCAAATGTGGAACACATTATGAATTCCACTGAGCTCTTCAGGCAGGTTTAACTTGTAAGCCACTGTTCCGACACATTCGATGATCTCGAACGGTCCTATGTACCTTGGGCTTAACTTGCCTTTCTTGCCAAAACGCATTACCCCTTTCCATGGTGATACCTTAAGTAACACTTTGTCACCTACCTCGAACTTTAGAGGTTTACGCCTTTTATTTGCGTAGCTTTTCTGCCTATCCCTGGCAGCTTTGAGATGATCACGTATCTTCACAATATTATCTGTCGTCTCCAGGACTATATCAGGTCCTGTTAGTTGGACATCTCCAACTTCCGCCCAACAAACTGGCGTCCTGCACTTTCTTCCATACAAAGCTTCGAAAGGTGCAGCTTGAATACTCGAATGATAGCTATTATTATATGAAAATTCGATCAAAGGAAGATGATCATCCCAACTTCCTCCTAAATCAATAACACAAGCTCGTAGCATATCCTAGAGCGTTTGAATCGTACGCTCGCTTTGACCATCCGTCTGAGGATGATATGCAGTGCTGAAGTTTAATCGAGTGCCTAGGGATTGCTGAAAGCTTTTCCAGAAATGTGATGTATATCTCGTATCCCTATCAGAGATGATAGACACTGGTACTCCATGAAGAGATACAATCTCGTCCACGTATAGCTGAGCTAACTTGTCGGAGCTGTGTGTTTCTTTAATGGGTAAGAAGTGAGCTGACTTAGTCAACCTGTCGACTATAACCCAAATTGTATCATTCCCTCGTTTTGTTTTCGGTAACTTAGTGATAAAATCCATAGTTACCATTTCCCACTTCCAGGTGGGAAGTTCAGACTGTTGTAGCAAACCTGACAGTTTCTGATGCTCTGCTTTAACTTGAGCACATGTCAGACATTAAGCCACATAAGTGGCTACAGATTTCTTCAAACCTATCCACCATTAATTTGCCTTTAAATCGTGCTACATCTTATCACAGCCAGGATGAACAGAGTATTTGGAGCTATGTGCTTCTTGTAGAATCACTTCTCGAACTCCTCCATAAATTGGAACCCATATTCGTCCATTCAATCTTAGAATCCCATCCTTGCTATACGATAACTGTTCAGTAGTTACGCCGAGCTTTTCATTTAGATAGTTAGCTTCTAATACAGCTTCCTTCTGAGCGGCTAACAATCTTTTACTCAAGTTATTCTTTAATTCAATGCTCTTGGCATTGATTCTAATGGGCTTAACCCTTTCCTTTCTACTCAAGGCATCGGTGACTACATTCACCTTGCCTGTATGGTATCGGATTTCACAATCATAATCATTCAGTGTTTCCATCCAGCGACGCTGTCGCATGTTCAGATCCTTCTGGTTAAACAGATCTTGGAGGCTTTTGTGAACAGAATAGATTACCAACTTAGTTCCATAAAGATAATGCCTCCAAATCTTTAAAGCAAATACAACGGCACCCAATTCCAAATCGTGGGTGGTGTAATTCTTTTCGTGCACCTTTAATTGACGGGAAGCATAGGCAATAACTTTGCCTTTTTGCATAAGCACACATCCCATTCCCGTGTGCAATGTGTCACAATATACTATAAACTCTTCAATTCCTTCAGGCAATGTCAACACAGGTGCATTGCTTAACTTCTGTTTAAGGATATCAAAGGATTCTTGCTACTTAGGACCCTAATCAAATTTTATATTCTTTCGAGTCAATGAAGTTAGGGGTGCAGCAATTCTTGAAAAGTTTTCAATAAAGCGCCTACAGTACCCTGCTAGACCCAAGAAGCTGCGTATCTCTGTGGGCGTCTTTGGTTCTTGCCAATTCATGATAGCTTCAATCTTAGCGGGATCCACATGGATACCACGCTTGCTAACCACATGTCCAAGAAATTGGACTTCACGAAGCCAGAACTCACATTTTGAAAACTTGGCGTAGAGCTTCTCTTGTTGAAGAAGTTTAAGAATACACCGAAGGTGCTTTTCATGGTCGGCTTGGTTCTTCGAATTAATAAGAATGTCATCAATGAAGACGATGACAAACTTGGCTAAATAGGGTTTGCAAACACGATTCATGAGGTCCATGAACGCTGCTGGTGCATTAGTGAGCCCGAAAGGCATCACCAAGAACTCGTAGTGACCATAACGAGTTCTAAATGCGGTCTTATTCACATCTTCATCTCTGACCTTCAGCTGATGGTAACCAGACCTTAAATCAATCTTGGAGAAGTAACTTTCCCCTTGTAGTTGATCGAACAGATTGTCGATCCTGGGCAATGGATATCTATTCTTGATTTTGACCTTGTTTAGCTCACGATAATCGATGCATAGACGCCTCGATCCATCTTTCTTTTTCACAAATAGAATCGGTGCTCCCCAAGGAGATGAGCTAGGTCTAATAAAACCCTTTGCCAACAAATCATCGAACTGAGTCCTTAACTCTTTCATTTCAGTTGGTGCCAACTGATAAGGTGCTCTCGCAATTGGTGCTGCGCCAGGAATGATATCGATTCTGAACTCCACATGCCTATCTGGGGGTAAACCAGGCAGTTCTTCTGGGAATACTTCTGGATATTCAGAAATGACAGGGATGTCTTCAATCTTGGGCTTTGGTTCATCAATAGTCACTTGTGCCATATAAATGACACATCCTTTCTTCATACACCTTGATGCCTTAAGCATAGACACTTGCTTAGGCAATCCGTACTGAGTATCTCCTTGTATGGTAAGTGGCTCACCATACGGAGTCTCGATAACCACTTGTTTCTTGTCACAAACAATCTGGGCTTGGTTACGAGATAACCAATCCATGCCTATCACTATGTCAAAACCAGCTAGTTTCAATGGAAGTAAAGATAATGGAAAAGAGTGGTTCCTAATGGATATAAAACATCCATCTAACACAGTTGAAGCAGTTTCTATGGTACCATTGGCCAATTCTACTTCATATTTTATGCTTAGGGTTTTAACAGGCAGATTTAACAACTTACAAAATTTATCATCCACAAATGACTTATCTGCACCCGAATCAAACAATACCCTTGCATAAACATCATTGATAAGAAAGGTACCTGTTATCACGTTGTCATCCTGAACAGCCTCCCGAGCATTCATCTGAAAGACCCGAGCATTGGTCTTTTTAGCCTCATCGGGCTTCTTCGCATATTTTGGGCAGTTGGACTTGATGTGCCCTTTCTCGTTACAGTTGTAACAAGTAGCATCCTTTATCTTCTTGCAATCCAGTGTCTTATGCTCACTAGATTTACAAATCCCACAAGCCCTACGCTGCGATTGGGATTTTGATTCATACCTGCACTTTCCTAGAAGGCGCTTCTTGCAGGTCTTGCATTTGGGCTTCTCACCCGACTGTTGGTCATCCTTCTTGAACCCTGAACTCTTCTTGTGATCAGAGTTCCCCTTATGCTTCTTATCTGAACGGTGTGAGTTATCATCCTCACGTTTCCTCTTCCCCGCATCAGAATTCCTAAGCGATCTCTGCCTGACCGCATCAAGGGTAAGAGATAATGACAAATCAGCTACTAACCTAAAGGTAGTAGGTCTTGATGCTTTCACACTAGCTTTAATCTCCGGGGCTAAACCCCTAATGAAACGGGCTATACGTTTTGGTTCCGGTGTCACCAAGTAAGGAACCAATCGAGACATGGTGTTAAAACTCGTGAGATATGCCTAACAGTCTAAGTTCTTCATAACTAATGTCAGAAAGTCAGTCCCGATCTTCTCAACTTCATGTTGAGGACATAAATTCTCTTTGATTAAAGCATCAAACTGAGCCCATGTTAAGTTGTATAACGGAATCTTTCTAGTAGCTTGGATTAAGGACCTCCACCAAGCTAGGGCTTCTCCCTTGAACGACTGTGAAACATACTTCACAATATCTTTCTCGGCACATCCACTAATATCAACCACCGTATCCATCTCATCTAGCCACGTCATGCAATCAATGGCTCCTTTTTCCCCAGTGAAATCCCTGGGCTTGCAGGAGACGAAATACTTATATGAACAGGTCTTTGTATGTGGCTCTTGATCGAATACAATCTTCTTAGATGGGATACTGTGCTAATTTGATGAGTGTTGGGCATCATCCTTCTTCAACTTATGAGGTTTAGAAGGTGGCTTACTGTGAGCCACAGAGTGAGTCTTAGAATGTGTACCACTAGACTCTCTAAATTGCCTGTCCATGGCTTTAGAAATAGCATTGTCAATCAATGCTTGAAGTTCCGCACCAGTTACGTTGATTCTGGTAGTATCATGATTCTCTATAGGGTGACTGTTTACTTCCTCCGATTCAGCCATGTAGCTTGATTGCTACAAAACAATTGACAATATTTTATTCAGAGGTTATTTATGGAATCATCCCTTTTGATGATTCATTAACCATGGCAAATATAAACCATATTTGGTTATTTGTTAATTATATTTATTTAGGATTTTCATTATAATTTATCCTAGTTGTAAAACGTTAAAAGTATTATTAATGGCACATTTGGCCTAGTCACAAGGATAGATTTAAGCCATATTTCAGATAATCGAGGCATTAAGGTTTGAACGTAGTTCATTACCTTTTATTGACAGGGAGTCATAGACTGCATCTGTCTTTTGTCTTATTTGACAATTAATACGGCCCGTAGGCACCACATCACTAATGGATGTTTAAATAATAAGGAAGGTAAGGAATTTGAAGAATCCAATATAAGGATGACATGTGTGATTTTAACGAATCACATTTGCCAGGAGTGTTAACATGTTTTCAGATGTTAACAAGGATCTACCATCATGGCTTTGTCTTAAAATGACACATGGGCTAGGTTTTGCCTTTAAGATTTTGTTTAATATTTATTGGCAGATAAACATAAAATGAAATGCTTTTTGTTAATTTATTTCATATAATATATTTATACATATAATGACAAAATGAAATTTGAACTAAAACATTCCACTAAGTTAAGAAGGAGTACATAGGTGCCCTAAACGGGACTTTTACATAAATAACTTGCCCACACAGCGGCTAAACTGAAAATACAAGTCCTCGCAGGGACTAGGTACATAAATAGATGCCCATACAGGGACTTAACTGAAAATTGAAAATTAAAAAGAAAAATAAATAAGGAATCTTCAAAAATCCCTCTTCTTCTTTCCCTTGATCAGATTCGCCAAACCCTTAAAAAATCCCCGGTGGCTCTTACGCTCCTCTTGAACCTCGCGTTCCACCTGGCTCAACCTTTGAAGAATCTCCTGTTGCTGCTGAGGCTGAATCAATGGCGGCTGTGGCGGCTGCTGCTGCGGAGGTTGAGGAGGTGGTGGGTATTGATACCCATAGGTTTGGTACCCAGACTGGTACGAAGATGCATAAGGTCCTTTAGGGTAAAGAGCATTGTAGTTAGCCACCTCGAGGTATGGGTCGACGGCTGGGGCATTGTAGTAGTTGTAGCCAGGGTAAGCTGGCTGCTCAAAAGGGTTATACGCCGCTGCACCGGCGTATGAAGGAATTGGGTTATCAAAACCCACATGTGGTAGTGGTGGTGCGACTGGCGCAGAGTCCACCTTAGAAACGGGGTTTGAAGGCCCACCCATCTACGGGTCTTCATATAGTGGTGGGTAGTGGCTGCCACGGGAGTGTTGAGGGGTGCTGAAATGGAAATCCCCTCCTCGCACGGACATCCGTGCACCTGTTCTTCTTCGCCTCAGTGGCTCCGGAGGCAGTTGCTGCTCAAGCGGTGGTAGTGGCGGTGGCGTGACTGCCACAAAACATGAATCCTCAGAGGGATCCTCCTGTTGTTGCTGTTGAGACGGGTTGAAAGGGGGAGTAAACTCCCAAGGGTATGAGGCAAACCTTGCTTCATAGCTGTTTGGAACCCGATAAGGTGATCCATGAAAAGATAACCCATCTGAAATCTCGATGGGGTGTGTGGGCGTCCCAGATGGCGGCTCGGTAGGATCGGGATCATCATCCATATCCATACCATGAGCTTCAGGGAAATGGTCTTCAGGGCCCAATGGGTTATGGCCCATTGGTTCTTCAATCTGATTTGCCGGGTTGAACCGGCTATGGAAATACGGGGTCGGGTCCTGGAAGGCCCGATAAGAACCCAACCGCTGCAACGGCAAGTAGGAATGGCGTGAATGGTCGGACTCGTTGCCTTGATGGAGCCCGAAAGAGTCGTGGTAGGAAGGCGAGGAGCTAAGCGAGACAGAACGCCTCGCAGGCTCTAAGTATGTCGTCCAATCTTCTTGAGGACTAGTGCTCATAGTAACTGATGGAGTTCGCCGGTGGGAAGGCCCGGCCTCTTGATCGTTAGGAGCGGTGAATGGCGCCTTGCCTCGTCCTCCTCTCCTGAATCTCGGCGGCATTTTTCTTGATCCTCTCAAAACAAACAAAGGAAACAACAAAGGAAAACAATAAAGGACAAAATAAAAGATTAGGATTTAGTCCTAAGTCCTTTGCCTAGACTCGGAAGTCGAGGAATGTGCAACTGTATCATTGAGATTAAACACAAATGGCTAGTGTTCAATTCACTCAATGTTGGCTCTGATACCAACCTGTTACACCCAGATATTTCCACGTATTACCTGTGGGCCCGGTGGGGAGTATCGTGACGTAGTTGATATCATCATAGTCAATTTATCACAGTTCAATGCACAGCGAAAGTCTAAAGTAAAACATTACAAACCGAATCGAAAGTATTATGAGTATTACAAACGGAATGTAAAAGGATCCACAGGCGGATCAAAACATAGGAATTATAGTTCAACAGATTTTTAAGTGACAAAGCTTGCAAGACTTCTTTATTTATTCACTCAGGAGTAGCCAGCCTATTTCGCATAGTACCTGCACTTAACCTTTTGGAAAATACGTCACTTTACACTGGTAAATACAATTAACCGACACTTTTGAAAATGTTTTAGGAAAATTGATTTAAATGCACAAGGCACAAATAATCTTTTATAACTTGGGATAATTATTTAAAAATAATCTTATAAAAGAATTATATGTTTATTATACGTTCAGTAGCCAGGGTTGAATACCAGGTTAAAGATTAATAGACACACCATATTATATAACCTACGACGAGTTATTCTCGAACAGGCAGGTATATCATTTTACATACGCACCGGCAGGTGTATGCCTACACCCCGTGCTTATGTCGTGGCCATTTCAATGAATGAGCCGAGGATATCCAGGACATGGTCATTAACCCTCAAAGGCTTTAACAAACAAAACAGATTAAACGGGTTATCTCAATAAATTAACCTTCATACGATTAAAGATTCAAGACCCGACCAAGCGGTATTTTATATACCGTATCCCAAGCCCTTATAAGGGAAAATAAGTTAAAAGTATTTACCTGATCAAATTATACAAATTTATCCCAACCATATACAATCAACAAGTGCAAATATCTTTAACTGGGCTCCTAAATCTGGAATGAAGATTTTAATAACCTATTAGATTCCTAACGGGTCTTACTTAAGTTTAAACTTAGGCCGGTTAGTTTTAAAGAAAGATTTACGGGTCAACACGCAAGATTAAGCGAAGACCGGATTAGAATGTGATTTAGACCCGACAAGTATGAAGACTTGTATAATATGGGTAAACTAAACACATTCTGGATTTTGAAGTGAAAATGATAAGGTTTGACCCGTTTCGGTCAATTTAGGCAAACTAGTCACATAAACCGTACCGGACGCGAAAATGCATAACGGGTAACCAAAAGGGTCATGTACAGGTTTCACAAGTTAATATGCCTCAAATATGTTGTGATATCAGTAGGACGAATTTAAAATCAAATTAAGCTCCGTAGGGGAATTTGGGTCATTTTAAAGGTTATAAAAGAGGTGAAATATAAATCTACGGTTCTGGTATAAAATGATCAGTAAAAATAATTATTTTTGCAAGTCATATCAGTAGGGTATTGCATATATGTGAAATTTATCATTTATGACCAAACTATGCACCGTAGGGGCATTTTGGTCATTTCACATAAGCTTTAAAGGTCAATTTTGGAAATCTGAGTTCAAAATTTTTACTTACTGTTAAAGTATAAAAATTTACTTAAAACATCAGTAGGTATTAAGTCTTATGTGTCAAAAATAGTTTTAACCCATACTATGTGTTTAAAACGCGTAAAAAGTCGGTTTTAGGCGATTTTCGGGTTATATAAGGAAATCTGAGTTTTTGATCAGTTTATAAAGTTCAAAATATTTTATTTATCATATAAAATCAGTAGAAAAAGGTTTGGTATCAAAATGTTATGTAAAACTCATTTTATTCAAGAAAAAGGTATAACCGTCAATTATCGAATCAAAGCAAGAAACCCTTGTTATGATCAGTTTAAAAATAATTAAAAATCTTCAAAAATTCCAAAATATTATATTACATCAGTGGGTAAAAAGTTTGGTGTCGAAATTTGGGTTTAAATAGGCTTTATGCTAATAATGCCGTTTAATTAATAAAAAGCTTTCAAATTACGATATTTAGCATAACTCCTAATTTAGACCTCAAACTGATGTCAAATTTTGAGGACATGTTTATAAATCAGTAATAAAGGTTTTTGTCCTCTCACATTTTCAAAAATATCGTTTTAATATCAAAAGGGCATTATGGTCAACATTTAAGCAATTAACGGAAACATGCAAATGAATCGGATAAATAAGGAACCATGTAGTATAACCTCAGAGGGTTTTACTAACTTATAATATGGTCCTAAAGGAACCTTAAGGCATATCTAAAACAAGCTAAATTGGGCCAGAACTGAAAGTCAAATCAAAAGTCTTCTTTTGCGACTTTCGGTTCCGAATCGAGCCTAAACTCGGAATTGTCGGGTTGAACATGCCTAGACCTGTTCTTACATTATTTACCAAGTTATTTTAGTGTTAAAAAAGGTTCCATCACTTCTACATTAATAGTTATGAATTTATTTGCAAAATAACTTTCTGTTGACTTTTTAATATAAAGTTTGACACGACAATTGACCAAGTTAGAGTGATAATCAGGGGGTTCTCTTTTAAGGACTTATTACCCACATAACTACCAATTCATAGACACTTTCAATTCGAATAATGGCTGGACCATTAGTGATTAATCACTAAGTCAAAGCTTAAGTACGGCGGCTTTGACTTTTTGTCATTAAGCTAATAAAACATGAATTAGAGAAGCTAAGAATGCTTACAAAGGCTCTTAGCACGAATTCGGAGCTGAAGGAAACTTGCTTTAAGTCCAGAGAGCTCCAGAGAGTGAGTTGAGAGTAAATTTTGAATGGTGCAAATGAACTAGCAAACAATCAAGAGCTTATATAGCCAAATAAAAATCACAAGATCACTCCACATGAGTCTACAATTGATTCTTGTTCATCCCAGGTGTCCCATATGCATGAAATACCATTGGTTCAGTCCCTGAATTCGAAAACCAGCTTTCTAAGGCGGTGGAACTGGCTGGATAGGCACCTGTCAACATTTTCTGCACCTGGCAGTCTTACGCGGCCTGCGTAAGTCTTGGCCGAGGGTCTACGCGGCCCGCGTAGAGGTCAGGTTCGGTCAACAACTTTCTAATATTGCCATTTTAGTCCCTAGTCCTTCTAAACTTGTTTTAACTTGTGTTTATTGCACTTTTAACCCCCAAACTTGACTTTTAAGGGTCTTGAGTCTTTAGACATTTATCAATAAGCTTTCGGTTAGTCACGAGGTCACCCGAACGGTCTTGAAACGCAATATTAACGCATTTAACCCTTATTTCTTGTAATTAACACCTTGATTATTTATATGCGTCGAAACTCCATGAAATAATATCCAATTTTCTTGTGGGCAAAATATAATCGTTACAATGTTTTTTTGGGATCGTTAAAAGGTCACTCAGAGGTTACTTTCAACATGTTGACACTTTTAACCCCTATGTTTCATAAGATCCTTATTTTAAGCACAAACGACTTTCTAAGTTCGATAAATTATTCGTTAAAGAATACGAACGTCGTGTGAGGTCAATCAGAGGCACAGGAATGGCATGTTGACACTTTGGATCCCTTTATTCACATATTTACATTGTTTAACAATTTAATCCTCTAGAAATAATTCCTTACACATTTAAAGTCCGTGTTACGTTTCTTCACAATATTGGTCATGATTTTACGAGGTGTTACAAAAAGCTTACTTGCAGTCGATGTCTCAGCATAGCATCATAGACAGAGAGACATATTCTAAACACTATGTGACGACAACAGAATCATCCTTACCCACCAAATAACCTTCAAGTCAGAAACATCCAACAACAGTCATTTTAACCTCGTACAGGTAAAGACACATCCAAATGCGCTGAATACCCATCAATACACAAACATTTCGCAACAACCATGTAAGCATAAAAAATACACCCAAAGTTAAAGTGCAAACAATGTTGGAATAGTCATCCTCATCGACCGAACATCACTGAATGCACAAGCATTCAAGAAAAAAATGTCTCAGTATAGCATCATAGACCCAAAGTATAAGTGTAAAGAGTCTCCGATAACTAAAGAGTCATCGTTATTAACCAAATAATACTAAATACCAAAAATCCAACAACCTCTAAATGCATGCAATCAACCCAAAAGTATGTAAATGCATGATGAAAACCCCAAACAATAACAACAGTTGAGTGTATACCCAACATCAGAAACAAATCGACAACTTAATAGTAAGAATCTAACAAAAAAATCCTAACATACACATTCGGTACAAAAAAAAAAAAAAAAAACAAACCAAAAGTATTCGGTACCAAAAACACACCGAAAGAAACGTATGAGGTCATTGTAAAAGCAAACGACAGCAATAAGCAAGAACAGTAGCGGGAGACACAATGCCTCCGACAAGCAAACGATCAACCAATGTACAATAAGAAACCCCCTAAAAAGTACCTAAAATCGCCGGAGATTTTGTTTGCCAGAAAAGAGAGTGTGTAAGGGAGAAATGGTCGATGAGGGATTACCCTTTTAAAGCCTCCATTGACCTAAAAGGTATAAGGAAAACAACAGGAAGAACAACCCACTTAAAGCGAAAACAAAAAAACCCATAAAGTCAAAAGTACAACCCTCAATGCTTACAAGTTAACATGTTATAAATTAATCAAAATTAAACACTTAAAGTTTTTTTTTCGCAATAATATATTTATAGTCTATAATAAAACACCTATCTCCCCCCCCTCTCTCTCTATATATATAGGTACGGGAACAGGAGAAAACGCCCTAAAGTGTGAGAACGGTGAGAACACATCCTGGCCCAACATGTGGCGCGCGATATAGTTAGGGCGTATGGGCTTTTTTGTCATTTTATCTTCCTCTTTTCCAATTCGGTGTCACAATATTGCTTCATTTTTGGCGTTTAAGTTTTTTTGGCGTTAGCCAAATTCAATAATTACCTGGCGTTTTAATGGTTTCATTGTATTAATATTTTGGCGTTTATGGCGTTTCCAAATCAAAGGCCATTGGAACCCCAAGGGCCAGAATATCTCTCTGAATGGCTTCATCCATACTAAGTATGGCCAGGAATTTTTAGGATGATGCCCCATTGTTTGTTCTTAGATTCAATGGCGTTTAGATTCAATGGAGTTTTAGACAAGATGACCCATTGTTCTATTATTTTTTTATACATTTTGGCGTTTGTGGTATCTTGGCGATTTATAAGCGGAAAATTATATTACAACCACAGGGGAAAATAGAAGCGAAAAAAATAAATTAAAAATCCTAATCGGATCTCTCTTCACAATCTTCACTGTCATCAGTCTCTCTCTTCTTTAATACTATAAGAACTGTCACCAAATATATGGCATTTTATGTAAAACTTAACAAACCCGTCGGTTTGATTATTTGTTTGTTCGTTTGTTGAAGTGGCTTTTGTGGATGTTGGGGACATAGATAGATGACGTGTGGGTGGGTTTTTCGTTTTGCTCTTCAACTTTATCTTCATCTTTATAATCTTCCCACTCTTCAGTGTCATTGATCTCTTCTCCTCATCCAAGCCTTCTTCAAGAACAAAGAACACAAAATGAGATATGACTGTCATCAGTTTCTTTTTCTTGAAGATTTGTCCATCCATGCAACAAAATCTTACTGAGTTACTCCCCTCACCTAACAATACATTCAGTGAAACTTCATGAAGAACAATACTGAATATCCAAGAAAGCATGTTAGTCATCTTTGATTTTTTTTAAATTTTTGGCGTTTTACAGTGAGTGGTATTTAGGAATATTGCGTTTGTTTTTTTGGTGTGATTAAATGGAAGTTGCTGAGAGGTATCGATTTATAGGATGTCTTTGGCGCGTAGTTTAGGCGGTGTATTATTATAATAAAGTATTCGTCGTTTCAGTTACTGTTTGTAATTACTGTTTTTGACAATCTTTATCTCTGAAGTCTGTAACACGTCCCATCTTTCAAGTTTGGCGTTTTAGATTATAATATAATAAATGTTGTTAATAATAAAGTTTCCGTCGCTTCAGTTTTACTGTTTTGTAATTACTGTTTCTAGTTACCTTTTCGAGATTTTAGCGTTTTTATTTTCAATGAGGTTTTATATAAAGATGACACTTTGTTCTATTTTTCTTGTACCTTGGTTTTTTATACTTTTTTTGAGTTTTTTTTATAATACTTGTCCAAAGTAATTTTATTATAGTTTGGGAGTTTTAGGGCGTTTTATGGCATGATGGCGTTTTCACAAGCATTTGTCTGTGTGGCATTTTTATTATATATGGCGTTGTTATTATATAACAATCAACTGAAAAAGAAAATTAAAAAAAAATATATAAACAATTGTTGATACATTTAATGTGGATACGACTCGTTCGGTTCAACAACGTTACGAAGTGAAGGCCGGGGTCAAGATATCCTCCTATCTTGACCCGATATGTTGTTTATTTCGTATGTAATGTAAAACAGTTGCGAATGTGTGCAATCTGTTAGTTGATAGTTATATGTTTGTTGCTGTTTAATCTTCTGCAAGTCTGCATGATGCAATCTCCACGAAAGATCTGAACCAATACATGCGACCCACGAAGAACCTTCTTCGTGGGTATAGTTGTTCACTAATCCTACGAAGAATGCATGTTTAGTGAAGAACTCCGTGCAACTTATATCCAACGAAGAACTCTAGTCTTTCATAGGAAAGTTATTCGATGAACTGGTCCACGAAAAACATCAATGTTTCGTGGGTGTAGATCTTTCGTGGGCTTTGGATCAGGCCCAACTCTATCTTTCGTAATGCTGTGGATAAGGTTGCTATATAAAGAACACTTGTAGCAAACATAAGAGATAGAACACAGTGTGAGCACTTTGAGAGTTTGGGAGCTTTTTCTAGTTTCATTATTTTGTAACAAACTCTTTCTGTGCAATACATTCAAGCTTAACTTTGAATCTTCTTATTGTATTATCTTGTGTTCTTTGGCTTGGTTTCATACCTGCTTGGATTCCGCACTTGCGGGTGTGTTCAGTAATAAGGATAGGTTGATCTAGATCCTCCTCTAGGGACCTACAAGTGGTATCAGAGCCTTGGCTCTTTTCCTTGTTAAAACCAAGTTTTGTTTGTGTGTTTTAAACAAGTTCTTGAAGTTTTCTGAAAGTTTATATTTTTGAAAGAAAAATGGTTTAAAAACTTTGAAAAACTTGTTGTTTTGCTTAAAATTTTTACTAAAACCTTGTTCGAGTACATGGAGACATGTTAGTATAGGGGTTTTTCTTGAAATTTTTGTGAAAAAATCTTGATTCGGAAAACTTTCCTGTGAGTTGTTTAACCGGAATATTCTGTTTTTAAAAAAGAAACTTCACCAACTTTCTTTCTATGTTCAAAGATAAGGTAGGGCTTAACCTGGCAACTTTTCACCTACTTTCACCAACTTTCCACAATCCCCATACCTACGAAACTTTATTGGTCAACGAAAAACTCTTTTTGTCATGTTTTCACGAAAGACCCATTGATTCTTCGTGGGCCTTTAATCTTTGGCTGGAAACATTCATCTTTCGTGGACCTTATCTCACATATTCTTTGTGGGCTGGTTAGTTGTTGGGTCTGCTTTTATCACTTCACGAAAAACATTTTTCACCGTTTTATCTTTCGTGGACTAGTATTGGGCTCCTCAAATTTAAATTGATCAGTTGGGCCAGCCTTTCATATCTCACGAAAGACTTAATTTTTCATCAATCACAATTCACAAAATTGAAACGTCCTAACACGTAATAACTTAAAAACGATGCAGCGGAAAATATGAGCCCAAATATTTTGTTCTTTCTTAGACACATTACTTACATGAAGACTCAAATACAAAGTGTCATACAGTCATTAGAAAGGATTCACAACATTCCATTATATTAATGCTTCAAGAAATATATAAATCAAACTATGTGACCGTTCTTTCCCATACAATCCTTGCTCTCAACTAGATCTAAGTCCGCTTCTCTTCGTTAGTGGTAGAAGAAATCCGTGTAGTACCTGTGGACATCACATACAACTTAACCATTAGTCGTTAACAACATCATACGGCATTATTCTCATATAATATTATACAAATAACATTCAAGAATATAAACTTTGATTCATTTGTGAGTACAGGATCGGATCTTAAACGATCACTAGATTTGCGGTGGATTCGATTTAACGTGCGGAATCCGTTAAATCGTACCGTAATCGTGCACGAAAATGTAAATAAACGTTGTTTTATTACGTATCAACGACAACCGGACAAAGTTTCGACTCGATCTACACGCAAGAACACTCGAAATCTAAGAATCGTGAAGAAGCCGAGAGTGTTTTGATGTATATGATGAAGATCAGATGAACTTTGTGCTTGAAGGTTATGAACGGATATGAACTGTGTGTAAGTTCTCTGATATGTTGTTCTCTGATGAGTTCTATCTCTACTGAATGGATCGAATGGCATTTTATAGGAGAGTAGAGATGTGATCTGATCGGACGAGGTGTTCGTCATCCGATCGAATTTCCGTTGACTTCTCCTCCGATCGAATGAGTTTCCATCATTTGACAAAAATCCATTTTGTCTTCATCCGTGCTTTTTCATTCATTGAATATATCACATTTGTGTATGCATACTTGAATTCCATGAGAATCCATGCATTCTCATTTTGATGATATGATACAAATATGATGTAGAAAATATGATGTCATCACATAAATGTGATAACATCACTCCTGATCATATTTGCTGTTTACGCACTGTGCCGTACCGTACCATATCCTAACCTGACATTGCCAAACGACACCTAGTGAAACCTCTGTCCGGTATAATACAGACTCAAGACATTAAACGTAACAAATACAGACAGATTTCTAACTATGGACATACAAAATGCACTCACATCATTCAACTATCCTCTCGCATTTTCTCATTATGAGTTCGACTTCAATGCCTCGTGAATCCGATATTCCTTTACCTGCATTACATTTCAACTTCAAGGCACACATTAGCAATCGTCAATGCCCAAACATAATGAAACCATTCCTTCATACATTTACAACATCTCGCATTCATACATGTATACTAATTCCTACGTGCATTCATAGCGAATTACATTCATATATGCATACATTTCCTAATTCATACATGCATACAAACATATACACCTACATATCTACGCACACATTCGTACACGCACGCATACAGATGAGCTCTCACTTACCACTATTATTCACATATACTTATGCTTCTTGTCATAATCACAAGTTTCCATAATATAGGTTTTATACCTATTGTCTTGCATACCTATTCGTTCCTAGACTTGGTTACTTTTATATTTCCTTCACTAACAAGAAGAAAAATCCATAATCTCACTATCCGGAGACTCATAACATCTCTCATGTACAAAAACCGGCTTTAAAATAAGTTATGAAACATTGAAAATCATCCAAACATCGAGTCTGGATACAAAAACGAACAAGAAAACACAAATCACCAGCTTCTGGCTTCCTCGCGGGGCGCGTCGCCTACGGCCCCCAAATCTCGCGAGGCGCGACACCTGTCGCGTTGCGCGACGGTGAATCTGAAATGCTGTCGCGTAGCGCGACAGCCTTATTTCGACAGAATGCTTCCTTTTTTCTGCTGCACTTTTGCTCAGCTATGATTTTAACCAAAACACTAAGTTCTAAATTCCATAACTTTTGATCTACATATCCAAATCACATGATTCTTGTTTCTATGCGACCGTAATTTAATTACGGATCCGCTTATAACCTCGGGTCGCATCAAGAGCTGATTTATAAGCAAACGGCTTATAAATCCTTTATATCATTATTTGACCTTTGACACATTGCCCTTCCATGCTCGTGTCCATGTTGACATGGCTCCTACGCTTTCAGGTTATCATCAACACATTCTTGTTAGTATACATCATTGTACTTGGTAACGAGCATACATTTGCATAATTTCACATTCAACTCGCATTAATCATTCCTAATAAGCATACGACATGTACCCGATTTCACATCCTTTCAAACCTATGTAATCCATCATGTCATTCCATTTATCACATATTTATATACCATGTACCATACGATTATATATAATCTTATAATTACAACAACAAGTCTAGCAATGTTCCTTATGCGTAGTTGACTTTCTGAGTCAACGGTTTATCATTTTAACTTTCGGCTTAATCTCATATACTCATGACATCATAATAGGCTGTTTTGGGATGTTCGTTTACTGTACTTACGAGCTTGCAAAAATTACAATCTTTTTTATGTGACGTGCCCCTTGGAGGGATTATCATTGTGTTAAATTTTAAGAGTCTAACTCTCTACCAAAAATTTATAAAAATTCATTTACTAATCTGCCATCAGATTCATCACTTATGACTGCAGCTTACAGAAAAATTCATTTAAAATTCCTTGTTTATCCGATTGAGAAATTCCCGTTGGAGATTTTTGGAATCACCTGAAGCTACCTACAGTAAAAATTTGAGACCATAACTCAATTCCTAAATTGAGTTATGACATTTGTAATGGGCTGCAAATTCTGCCAGAAAACGCAGCCTGAGCCTTCGATACGGAAAAATTCACAATAGGTTCATTTTTCGTCAAAAAAATGCAATTCTAGTTGGGTTTGAAAAGTTTTTATTGGGAGTTCATCACAAACTCAATAAACATCAGTTTTTGACAAGATTTGACCCAGTTACAGTCGATTACATTCGGTTGTAACTTTCTGGATAGATTTAGTTTTCATCAAATCTTTTCTAAATATCTCTCATTCTAACTTCACCTAGACATTTCATCATACACCTTGTGTGCGTACTACCATCTAAGCCTAATGTATAAGTATTTTCATTCTTTTTTCTTCCTAGTTCTTTACTTTTAATTATCAACATAACAAAACATCAACTAATTTCATACCATGTTCAAGCTAACTTGCAAGAATTCATCATATACAACATAATATATCAAGAATTGAACAAAGATTAGACATGGGTGACATACCCATGTCACCATCTTCGCTATCTATGGTGGGTTTCACCTCCAAACACCTAATTGATCAAAATCATGCATAACACATGTTCCATACGAGGATTATAACACTTATTCATGCTCAGTTTTTGCATCAATTTACGGATTAACCATAACCCATATCATCAATGTAACACCCGAAAAACGGGTTTGGTAATTAAACCCCGTTAATACTAAAGAGCGGGTAGAATATCGTTAGCAGAAAAGATTAACCCGGAAATTATTAGGATTCAAATAAATAAGCCTAATAATAAATAAAAAGAGAGCAAACGACTTGAGAAGACAAAAGTTCATAAGGAGCCCGAGTTAACGGGATTTAAAATAAAACGGGTTTTTAACTTACCGAACCTACTAAGTTGACTAGGAATAATTCTAACCTAGTTAGATAGTGACTTATGAGTGGGTTAAAACACTTAAATTATGAACTAAGGAAAAAGGAGGGGCCAAACTTGTTAAACTTGAAACTTGATTTAATTAAAACAAATAAAAACCCACCAAACACACACAAGAGTGTGTGTGTCTGGTCGATTGAAGCAGAGGACGACCAAAGGGAAACCCCCAACCCTAGTTCATGCTAAATCTCTCAAATTGAAGGTCAAAATTAAGTTTAAATCGAAATCCAAGTACGAATTAGTGATCTTCACTGAGAAAGGAGTCACGAGATATGTAAATTTCATGAGAAATCTCTAGTTAAATTTCTGAGCAAACTTAGAGAATTCAAATTAGATGGTTGCATGTTCGTTATATGATGAAATAGGAACATTGTAGTGTCTAGGAGTAAACCCTAGACAAACATATGATGAAATTAGGTCTAATTCTTGTGAATTCATGATCACCATTGAAGGTGATAAGTGGGTTTTGACTAAATTCGTGTATGTGATGTTTTTAGGGTTTTTGATTGCTAAAAATAGTGTTATAATGTCATAAACATGTTTTAATTGAAAGCTGAATTCAAACAACTTCTGATTAGAATTTACAGCCAAATTATATTGGCTGTAACGTAGACAAAACGTGACAAAAACATGTGTTTCTAGAGCCTAAAATGTAACTCCAGGAAATATCTTTAAAACCCCACTGGAATTGCATTTTTTTCGACAAAAAATTGAATGTTTTATGAATTTTTCGGTATCGAAGGTTCAGGCTGCGTTTTTTGGCAGAAATTACAGCCCATTATGAATGTCATAACTCAAATTAAGAACTGATTTATGATTTCAAATTTTTACTGTAGGTAGCTTCAGGTAATTCCAAAAAGCTCCAATTGGAATTTCATCAATCGGATAAACGAGTAATTTTAAATGATTTTTTTTTTGTAAGCTGCAGTAAGAAGTGACGAATCTGATTGCAGCTTAGTAAATGAATTTTTACGAATTTTTGGTAAAGAGTTAGATCTTGAAATTTTAACACAAGGCCTATCCCTCCGAGACGTACGTCACATAAAAAAATGACAAGTTATAAACTAGTTACTGAATTGATGCTAATCTTGGCTAAATGTAAACAGGTTAAACAGGTCACCAAAAACAGCCTATTTTTCGGTGATATGAGTTAATGTTGTAAACCATGTGATTGAAAGTAGTTAACTTTGATAAGCTAAGTTAACTAATCATGAAGTCGAATAGTAGTTTCGACATAGAAAATAAGTGAGGTGGAATAGTCGTGATTATTAATGACTAATTTAACCGCCTTGTAAATGATTAACAATAGTTTGACGCTTAACGAGCTAGGTGGAGGCCTAGGAAAGAAGCGGTCAAATGAATCAAGTACGAGAAGAGAAGCGTAAACCGGATGAGAGGTAAGTGAAGCTTTCACCTCCTTCGTAATTACAATACATTTATTTGTATGTATTAGTCATGAAACATGTTAGGTATTGGAATTATGATGTTCCGGCATGATGGAACGCAAGTTGGAATAAATGAAAATGGTAAGAAACCATTAATTAGGGTAATAAGGGTAAAACTGTGGACTAGTCGAGTGAAGACTAATCAATAAGGAATTTTGAACATCACGCTTTGGGGTGAACCGTGATGGGTAAAAATGGTTAATTGACAATCCGTAAATGAGTTAGCGGATAGATAAAGATTTAAAGCGGTAATCTTTTGGTGTAAGTCTTAACGGGTCGAATAATTAAAGGAATGTCCTTTAAGTAATTGGAAGTCGTGGTGTAAACCGGAATAGGTTTAAGGGGCGAGATGGTATTAAAATACCATCATACGTAGATAAAAGGTCATTTCGACTAAACGGGTCAAATGGTGTGTTAATACCATTTGGCAATAATAACTGATGACAGTTTGTTAAGTCTGTGATCGCAGGAAATATCATATGGTTGTATTGCTTTAACTAGAAGATTTAAAAGCAAAAAGGTACTTAAACAAGTCAATGCTATGACCCGATTCCAGGTATGTATAAGTATGATTATGGCAAAAGTGAAATCTTGGCCAAACAGGTTGACAAAAGCCCTTCATCATAAAAGAAGGGGCTGAAAATTATCAAAATGCCCATGAACGTTAAATCGGGCAAACGGCCCTTTTGAATCGTTAGAAAATTTGTGTTATATTAAAGTTTAGCTTTCTTATGTGCAAAAGAGTAGATATGAATTCCTTTTTGGGCAAAATACCTCAAAATGGTATTCGTCGTAAATTGATAAGCCGAAAGGGGTAAATTCGGAATAGACAACTTACATCTTTTAATCCACCGCAAAGATAGTTGTGGTGGAAGTTATGCAAATACCTTAATGCGGTAAAATGTCGTGTGAAAGGAGAGGGCGTGATCTAAGCTTAATTTTTTAAAATTCTCTCAAACGGGTCAACAAATGTTATATTTAAGGTTCAAGTCGAGGGCTTGAAATCCAGGATCTTTTGCCCTCAAATGTCGGATTATTACTCCATGAGATGGAGAATAAAATTTCTAACGCGTAGGAAAAAGAATCGGTTAAAACGGATGTATAAATTGCAAGATATGCAAGTTCGAAGTTGTCAAAAAGGAATTATAAGTGCTGGGCGAATATGCAGCACCCAGCAACATTCCTTCTGTTAAAAAGGTGGCGTCGCGCCACGCCACGGCATAATATCCTCATCGTCGCGCGACGCGACGGCGGTGGCGGGCCGCGAAGGCTAAGCCAACCTTCGTCGCGGGGCGCGACAGCCTTAGTTGCTGGATTTTGTTTGTTATTTTTAATATTTAAACAGTGGAATATGTATAATTGTGTTTTAAAGAGGTCAAAACTAACTTTAATGTGGTTTTTGACCATAGGTGATTGCCAAGAGTGCCCGGATGCAGATCAAGCTCGAAGAGGAACCGAACACTTTCAATATACAAGCTTCCGCACGTTGTTACTTCGTCGCTTTTAATTGACGAACTTATTTCTATTACAATGTACAAAAAACCTTTGTAAAAGTTTTAATAAACCCGCATTTTTATATGAATGTGTAAATATAAATATACATTTAGTTGTTGATTTTTGTGAGAAAATCATTAAATAATGATAAGGGTCTTACAAGTTGGCAATCAGAGCTTAAGGTTAAAAGAATAAAGTGTTCGGTTCGAGGCTTGATCACAGATCCGGTAAGTACATGTATGTTAATAGTTTAGCATGCTAAAGTGTTGTAAACAACACATAGGGCTATCGTGTGATACACGTTACCTCAATTAAATGATAAATATAGTTGACAAAATTGCGCGCGTTGATGCGTATAGTAGAAAAGCCTTGTATTATAATACGGGCGATTATTGAAGTTGATGTTACTAATTCTTGTAAATGTTTTAATTGAAGGACACTCGCATCTGAAGATAGCGAGAGTTTAACAAATTGTGGATATGACGGTGGAACGGTCCGAGGTATGACAAGCAGAGCATACTCATCAAGGACCTAAATCACGTGACGATCACGAACAAGGTTAACGACATAGAAAGCCCGTTAGGGCAAGCATTTACAGGTGCGCATTTTAAATTATTACGTGAATAGTAATATGCAACAAATACGTAAAAATTAAAAGTTGCATATGTAGATTAAAAACTTGGAAAACCCGAATAGAAAAACTATCCGGGATATTGTTTCTAAGAGAAACAAATAGAGGCATTACTTACATGGGGTGTAATGTGAAAATTATAAAAAGGTCATGTATACCAGGTATTGATCGCTTACTCTGGCCAAGTAAGTGGTGAGCACGTGGTACCATGAACTTTTTATGATGGACATACTTACATCCGATGTAGTAAGGACAGGGTAAATGAGATAAATTAAAAGTACCTAAATGAATCAAATAAGCAAAATACTTGAGAATAATGTAAACGCAAGCCGGGTGATGGAAGCGTATTACATTAGAATAATGAGCCCGAGAGAAGGGACGAAAGAGCCATGGTTGATAAAATGGGCAAGTAAAACCAAAGTATAGACGATCCGCCGGATCATAAAAACGAAGGTATTGCCCACACGAAAAAGATAATCAAAGTTCTTAACTTTGGTCGTAGTAAAGAAAGGATGACGATGATAATCGTCATTCATAATCTATAAGGCCGTCAAGGATGGTCACATAAAGAATAAAAGACATGGTCGAATGAAAGCGATGGATTTCGCTAAGACGACCAAATAAATCAAAGCGAAGTCTTAATGCATACCGGAAGGGTTGCAATAATAACGACTTCGATAAAACACCTGGTTGATGGGTAAGGATTTAAACACATGCGTAGACCGAGAAGCAGGAACTCGGAAGGAAAGTCAAAAGACTCGGGTTTTGAGTCATGACTAAAAGATGATAAGATGCTGTAGATAGAAATTTTGAAAAAATACGTTCAACTATTTTAAAGTTGAATGGGTCAAACGAAGAATGAGGCTTGACACTTATAAGTGACGAAGTTCACACGAATAAGTCAAATGAGTTAAACAAAGGATGACGCTTGCTAATGCAAGTAAGCGTGAACTGAATAAATAAGAGCGCGGAATATTAATAAACCTATGTAAAGGGTCATTGGCGTTAAAAACATTAAGATAAAAGAACCCAACTAATGGGCTGTAAAGAAGTATAAGTATGAACCGGGAAACGGTAGACGTAGAGCAAACCGACGTGTATATGACGCGAGGAGTCATAAAGTCGGAAGATTACTCCGAAATGGGTTATAAATGAAGCCTTAGACTACGGTCAAGGTCAACTAAAGTTCAAAAGTGAAAACAAATGATTCCAAACAAACAAGGGATGTCTTAGGTACATTTGCATAAAGACACAAATAAAAGATGATCTACGAGATCGTCATAAACTACGGGATTATAAGTAGTGTTAAAGTCTACGGACCAAAATGACTCACGAGTCATAAATAGAAGGAAACGAATTGTTGGGTCTCACTTTAAAAAGAGGAAAAATCTAAAGAATTAGCCTATGAGACTAAGTGAAAGAACCTACGGGTCAATAGCGTAAAATGAGGGAACTGATTATGATTCCCCGTCTAAAACGAGAACAGAAAAAGAATAAATTGTGGGTTGTCAATTTCCTTGACATGAATAATTGACATAGTCAAAGAGAAAAGCGTTAAACTAAAATTTAGTATTAGTAAGAAACAACGCTTTAACAAATATGAATATTATGAGATGAATTCGGAAATGATTAGTATCAAAGAATAAAGATCTTGACATTGACAGGTGCTAGGCGATACATTCGAGAGAAAGATTTACGGTAATGGAAAGTCGAGATAAACTTAAACATGTCATGACACGTTCACGCTCAAGAAAAAGTAATAATGAATGTGACAACGTTGTAACGTGAGTCACAAGATAAGAGATCATAAACTTAGATAAGCCTCGGGAAGGCAAGGTGAATATACCCGAGCGATGGGGTATAAGGTAATCGGTGACTAACAAGTCTAACCGCCAAAACAAACAATTGATAAAGATAAAAAGATACCAGTTGAAAGTAACGGCCCACGAGGTCTTATACCCGAAATGCGTACGCTTAAAGGCCAAAAAACACATTACCACACTTTTTGGTAAGATTATTATAGGCGAGCAATGCTCAAGAGATCACCAAAACTAAGGTTTAGATAATCTGAACCAATAAAGTATGTGAGAAAGGTTTCGGGGACGAAACCTCTTTAAGGGGGGTAGACTTGTAACACACCGAAAACGGGTTTGGTAATTAAACCCCATTAATACTAAAGAGCGGGTAGAATACCGTGAGCAGAAAAGATTAACCCGGAAATTATTAGGATTCAAATAAATAAGCCCAATAATAAATAAAAAGAGAGCAAACGACTTGAGAAGACAAAAGTTCATAAGGAGCCCGAGTTAACGGGATTTAAAATAAAATGGGTTTTTAACTTACCGAACCTACTAAGTTGACTAGGAATAATTCTAACCTAGTTAGATAGTGACTTATGAGTGGGTTAAAACACTTAAATTATGAACTAAGGAAAAAGGAGGGGCCAAACTTGTTAAACTTGAAACTTGATTTAATTAAAACAAATAAAAACCCACCAAACACACACAAGAGTGTGTGTGTCTGGTCGATTGAAGCAGGGGACAACCAAAGGGAAACCCCCAACCCTAGTTCATGCTAAATCTCTCAAATTGAAGGTCCAAATCAAGTCTAAATCGAAATCCAAGTACGAATTAGTGATCTCCACTGAGAAAGGAGTCACGAGGTATGTAAATTTCATGAGAAATCTCTAGTTAAATTTCTGAGCAAACTTAGAGAATTCGAATTAGATGGTTGCATGTTCGTTATATGATGAAATAGGAACATTGTAGTGTCTAGGAGTAAACCCTAAACAAACATATGATGAAATTAGGTCTAATTCTTGTGAATTCATGATCGTCATTGAAGGTGATAAGTGGGTTTTGACTAAATTCGTGTATGTGATGTTTTTAGGGTTTTTGATTGCTAAAAATAGTGTTATAATGTCATAAACATGTTTTAATTGAAAGCTGAATTCAAACAGCTTCTGATCAGAATTTACAGCCGACTTATATTGGCTGTAACGTGGACAAAACCTGATAAAAACATGTGTTTCTAGAGTCTAAAATGTAATTCCAGGAAATATCTTTAAACCCCACTGGAATTGCATTTTTTCGACGAAAATTGAATGTTTTATGAATTTTTCGGTATCAAAGGTTCATGCTGCGTTTTCTGGCTGAAATTACAGCTCATTACGAATGCCATAACTCAATTTAAGTACTGACTTATGATATCAAAATTTTACTGTAGGTAGCTTTAGGTAATTCCAAAAAGCTCCAATTGGAATTTCATCAATTGGATAAACAAGGAATTTTAAATGAATTTTTTTGTAAGCTGCAGTCAGAAGTGACGAATCTGATTGCAGCTTAGTAAATAAATTTTTACGAATTTTTGGTAAAGATTTAGATCTTGAAATTTTAACACAAGGCCTAACCCTCCGAAAGGTACGTCGCATAAAAAATAATAATTTTTGAAGACTTGTAAACAGGTTAAACATGTCACCAAAAACAGCCTATTTTTCGGTGATATGAACTTGCCTAATTGATGTTAATCATTGCTAAATGACAAGTTATATACTAGTTGCTAAATATATGGCATGCTTTGATTGATAATAGTTTTAAATATCAAGTCGATTTAGACTTAATGTTGTAAACCATGTGATTGAAAGTAGTTAACTTTGATAAGCTAAGTTAATTAATCATGAAGTCGAATAGTAGTTTCGACATAGAAAATAAGTGAGGTGGAATAGTCGTGATTGTTAATGACTAATTTAACCGCCTTGTAAATGATTGACAATAGTTTGACGTTTAACGAGCTAGGTGGAGGCTTGGGAAAGAAGCGGTCAAATGAATCAAGTACGAGAAGAGAAGCGTAAACCGGATGAGAGGTAAGTGAAGCTTACACCTCCTTCGTAATTACAATACATTTATTTGTATGTATTAGTCATGAAACATGTTAGGTATTGGAATTATGACTTTGCGGCATGATGGAACGCAAGTTGGAATAAATGAAAATGGTAAGAAACCATTAATTAGGGTAATAAGGGTAAAACGGTGGACTAGTCGAGTGAAGACAAATCAATAAGGAATTTTGAACATCGCGCTTTGGGGTGAACCGTGATGGGTAAAAATGGTTAATTGACAATCCGTAAATGAGTTAGCGGATAGATAAAGATTTAAAATGGTAATCTTTTGGTGTAAGTCTTAATGGGTCGAATAATTAAAGGAATGTCCTTTAAGTAATTGGAAGTCGTGGTGTAAACCGGAATAGGTTTAAGGGGCGAGATGGTATTAAAATACCATCATACGTAGATAAAAGGTCATTTCGACTAAATGGGTCAAATGGTGTGTTAATACCATTTGGCAATAATAACTGATGACAGTTTGTTAAGTCTGTGATCGCAGGAAATATCATATGGTTGTAATGCTTTAACTAGAAGATTTAAAAGCAAAAAGGTACTTAAACAAGTCAATGCTATGACCCGATTCCAGGTATGTATAAGTATGATTATGGCAAAAGTGAAATCTTGGCCAAACAGGTTGACAAAAGCCCTTCATCATAAAAGAAGGGGCTGAAAATTATCAAAATGCCCATGAGCGTTAAATCGGGCAAACGGCTCTTTTGAATCGTAAGAAAATTTGTGTTATATTAAATTTTAGCTTTCTTATGTGCAAAAGAGTAGGTATGAATTCCTTTTTGGGCAAAATACCTCAAAATGGTATTCGTCGTAAATTGATAAGCCGAAAGGGGTAAATTCGGAATAGACAACTTACATCTTTTAATCCACCGCAAAGATAGTTGCGGTGGAAGTTATGCAAATACCTTAATGCGGTAAAATGACGTGTGAAAGGAGAGGGCGTGATCTAAGCTTAATTGTTTAAAATTCTCTCAAACGGGTCAAAAAAATGTTATATTTGAGGTTCAAGTCGAGGGCTTGAAATCCAGGATCTTGTGCCCTCAAATGTCGGATTATTACTCCATGAGATGGAGAATAAAATTTCTAACGCGTAGGAAAAAGAATCGGTTAAAACGGATGTATAAATTGCAAGATATGCAAGTTCGAAGTTGTCAAAAAGGAATTATAAGTGCTGGGCGAATATGCAGCACCCAGCAACAATCCTTCTGTCAAAAAGGTGGCGTCACGCCATGCCACGGCATAACATCCTCATCGTCGTGCGACGCGACGGCGGTGGCGGGCCGCGAAGGCTAAGCCAACCTTCATCGCGGGGCGCGACAACTTCAGTTGCTGGATTTTGTTTGTTATTTTTAATATTTAAACAGTGGAATATGTATAATTGTGTTTTAAAGAGGTCAAAACTAACTTTAATGTGGCTTTTGACCATAGGTGATTGCCAAGAGTGCCCGGATGAAGATCAAGCTCGAAGAGGAACCGAACACTTTCAATATACAAGCTTCCGCACGTTGTTACTTCGTCGCTTTTAATTGACGAACTTATTTCTATTACAATGTACAGAAAACCTTTGTAAAAGTTTTAATAAACCCGCATTTTTATATGAATGTGTAAATATACATATACATTTAATTGTTGATTGTTGTGAGAAAATCATTAAATAATGATAAGGGTCTTACAATCAAATATCACCAAAACATAAAATTAAACTTACTTGATGTGAAGAACACATGGATGATCAAGAATCCTTGTACATGCAATAGAATTGAGCCTAATTTCCTTGTCAATTTGAAGATTCTTTTGAATTAGGGTTTACACCCCTTTTCTTCTGCTTTGTTTTATCGACCAGAGACGCACACACACAGTGTGTGTGTGTGTGTGTTTTGATTTTCTTTTTATTCTTTTATTTGATTTCAAGTCTCCACTTTGGCAACCTTAGTCCCTTAAGTTTATGACACTATCATAATTGACACTAATTTCATTCCTTTACTTATATTGTTAGGTATTTAACTAAGTTTAATAACCTAGTTATTGTATTTCATTTAATTAAACATGGTGACACACCTACGAATTTAATAATTCAAGTTTTGGGGTGTTACAAATCTACCCCCCCTTAAAGAAGGTTTCGCCCCCGAAACCTACTTCATCAATATTAGTTTATCCATTAGTAAGGTAATAACTTTAAGAACATCATTTCTAGAAAATCCTTTCTCCATTTCTTTCAACAAATCAACCTACCTAGATTAATACGTATCATTCCTATAACATCAAACATATAATCCACCCGACCCGTTCATAATGGGCCAAAGTTTTTGACCATTATCATAGCCCCTCATACTTGTCTTAATTGATCCGTCCATGACGGGTCAATACATACCTTATTATTATTATCAAAATTTTCATCCCTTGCGACCCATTACAACGAGTCACTACTTATACCATCTCTTCATTATACTTTCTACATCATATTGACTCGTTTGTAACTGGTCAACTACATATACTTAACATTACAATTCTTTAACAATTTCTTCTTAAATTCTCAACTCATCACATTATCGTACTTAAACTAGTGTGTGCAAACTAGTAGCAATCTAAAGAGTCTAATACCATGATTTACATTACAACAATTTGAAGTTCATATGAACTTACTAACACACTTCACTGTTAGCATTAGTTCTAATAGTTTTACTTATTCCTGGAGTTTCATTTCTACCTCCTTACTAATTCACACACTGCTTACTACATAAGCCTAACAAAAACTCATTCTTAATCAACTTACAAAAGCCAAGCCTTTCTTTTCATAACACATTCTGCGCTACATTATTTCGTACAGGAGTACTTTTTCAACCATAGCTATAATTTTACATTCAGATATTAAACATTTCGCTAACCTTACTACTTTGGTGCAGTACTTCGATATGCAACAATGAACTGGTCCTCTTCATTACCATTCATACCATGTTCCGGATTGACCTCATTCATCCGTGTGATGAGCTTTCGCTCATGAGCATTCTTTCACCGACCTTGCTAGGTTTATCACATCCTGATTCCTGCCATTCTCATTATAAGATTAGGGGTTTACATATTTCATTCAGACGTGATGTTTATTACATCACCTTATTTGCATATTAATTCTTTCTCGATTCCTTTTTAAAACATTAGTGCATTTGACATGTTCAAGATAGATCAATACGTGTCTATTTCTTAATATACCATTTTTGTTGTTTGACCCATTCACGACGGGTCAATACATCACCATTCTTTCACAATTCTTTTGCTTATTTGCCAACTTCTGCAGTTTGAATTTTCAAAGTCAAACTGCCATTTCTCTCTTATTATAATTACACATATCGAAGTACACGTTTATATCTCTTTTCCATTCATGCATACTTGCAAAGACTTTATTTCATCATTTTAATTTTAATTGCAAGATTTTACCCATTCCCGTTCGTACTTAAATCGTTTGTCTAGGTCGTAGCCGTCATTCCTTCCGACTCCCAAGAGCCAATTAATAATATGTCTAACACGTAACTTATTTCAAAGCTTATTTCTTTCAACTAAGGTTTCTTGCTACTACAATAGTTTTCATCGGTTTTATCCACTTGGCGAATCAACTACTTCATACAACTTAACTATTACTTGCTTAATCACTATCAACTTACTTTGTTTGACTTTCAAAAGTTCAATTGTAATTAAATTCTGATCTATATTTATCAATTACCCAATTCTGACACATCCCTCTCTAGTCGAGCTATAAGCTCCTACTAAAAGCATAACCTTTATACATACCTGGCGCAAGTCAAATCCATTGACTCGTTATCCATGCTTTGCGTTGACTATTTCCTTCCATTTTATGACCTTACATGACCATATATTATGCTCACCTACAAATATATGACTTGACCATTTCAAACATTAAATACCGTGTTCAAATGGCAATCACCATTTGACCCGCATAACTCATTTGTCCTTTCGACCGTTCTTGCATACAACGCATTAGCATAAATATATTCATATATATATATATATATATATATATATATATATATATATATATATATATATATATATATATATATACGTTTAAAGTGTAACTTGAATCATATCCACTTTAAAGAATATTTACTTGTTTGGTTCGTACCTACTTACGAATTTAAACTTTTCATTACTTTTCATTCTCTTCTATGTCTTGAATCCGTTTCATGGATTCTAATATATCATTCGTATCCTTCATTCCTTCTATGTTTCGAATCCGTCTCGCGGATTCTAACATATCATTCAAACTTTTCATTCCTTCTATGTCTTGAATCCATTTCGCGGATTCAAACGTATCATTCATATCTTTCATCGCTTCTATGTTTTGAATCCGTCTCGCGGATTGGAACATACCATTCACACTTTCCATTACTTCTATGTTTTGAATCCGTCTCGCGGATTCAAACATATCATTCATACTTTTCTTTTGTATTTGGTACTTTCATTTTCTTGAGAGTCTTACTATTCCCTTCACCCTCACGTCCACCTACTACCTAATTCTACCGGACATACCTGTAACAATTATCACGGTCTCACGAACGTAATATGTTTCTTGTGTACTGGCCAGGTACACAATCCACATACTAGTTTCGTGTCTTCATGTAATCATCACCTTATGTCCGAAGTATTAGGTTTCGGCGCGTGTAACATTTTCAAAACTTCATTACTATTCCATTATTATCTCTCATTTAAAATTTTCCTTCCCTTGATAGGTTTTACCATTACATGCACCCACATGTTACTTTACGTACCTGGGGTCAATTTGTCTTATTACATGCCCTGGTGTCGGTCCTAGACCGCATTCGCGGACCATCCTCTCCAAACAATTATGCTTACCTTACACATAACATACTGTTAGTTTTCTTCATATACATACTTACATTCAATTCTACCTTTAGATCTTGATCGAGTCTTGGATTGTACGGGTTCCTTGTCACAAGAGCACACCGGTTTGAGTTCAAGTATTTACCTCCTTCTACTTGATTTCTCTCAAACCAGGGCTCTGATACCAACTTGAAACGCCCTAACACGTAATAACTTAAATACGATGCAGAGGAAAATATGAGCCCAAATATTTCGTTCTTTATTAGACACATTACTTACATGAAGACTCAAATACAAAATGTCATACATTCATTAGAAGGGATTCACAACATTCCATTATATTAATGCTTCAAGAAATATATAAATCAAACTATGTGACCGTTCTTTCTTGTACAATCCTTGCTCTCAACTCGATCTAAGTCCGCTTCTCTTCGTTAGTGGTAGAAGAAATCCGTGTAGTACCTGTGGACATCACATACAACTTAACCATTAGTCGTTAACAACAACATGCGACATTATTCTCATATAATATTATATCAAATAACATTCAAGAATATAAACTTTGATTCATTCAACTATCCTCTCGCATTTTCTCATTCCGAGTTCGACTTCGATACCTCATGAATCCGATATTCCTTTACCTGCATTACATTTCAACTTCAAGGCACACATTAGCAATCGTAAATGCCCAAACATAATGAAACCATTCCTTCATACATTTACAACATCTCGCATTCATACATGTATACTAATTCCTATTTGCATTCATAGCGAATTACATTCATATATGCATACATTTCCTAATTCATACATGCATACAAACATATACACCTACATATATACGCACACATTCGTATACGCGCGCATACAGACGAGCTCTCGTTTACCACTATTATTCACATACACCTATTCTTCTTGTCATAATCACAACCTTCCATAATATAGGTTTTATACCTATTGTCTTGCATACCTATTCGTTCCTAGATGTTAGTGCAGTATGTCTATCGCCTCCGTTATCTCAAGACCGTAGCAGAAATAGTTTAAGTTTAGGCTTATATTGTAATATTAGATAGAAAAGGAAAGGTGGCATTATTGTAAATAAGGGGAACTCTCCTTATATGCTTTGCCTATAAATAGAAGTCTTAGGGGTTAGCTTAGATACTTTTGCCACATTTGAGACTTGGAGCTTTGGAGAGCTAAGATCTAGAGAGAAAAAACTTAGAGAGAGAAAGTTCCTTGTACGTGATTCAGGTGCTGTACGTTATCAGATCTGTTAATAGAATCACGATTATATTACTTTCTCGTGTGTTCGATCACGATCGTGTACGGATTCCGCACGTCGCACGATCGGTACGCAATCGAAACGGAGATAAAACCGGGACCTACACTAGACTCGGTTACTTTTAGATTTCCTTCACTAACAAGAAGAAAAATCCATAGTCTCACTATTCGGAGACTCATAACATCTCTCATGTACAAAAAACAGCTTTAAAATAAGTTATGAAACATTGAAAATCATCCAAACATCGAGTCAGGATACAAAAACGAACAAGAAAACAAAAATCTGCAGCTTCTGGCTTCCTCGCGGGGCGCGGCGCCTACAGTCCCCAGCTCTCGCGAGGCGCGACACCTATCGCGTTGCGCGACAGTGAATCTGAAATGCTATCGCGTAGCGCGACAACCCTATTTCGACAGAATGCTTCCGTTTTGCTGCTGCACTTTTGCTCAGCTATGATTTTAACCAAAACACTAACTTCTAAATTCCATAACTTTCGATCTACATATCCAAATCACATGATTCTTGTTTCTATGCGAACGTAATTTAATTACGGATCCACTTATCACCTCAAGTCGCATCAAGAGCTGATTTATAAGCAAACGGCTTATAAATCCTTTATACCATTATTTGACCCGTTTAATCCTACTAGTTTACCTTCATTATAAATAACTCCTTTGCTATACTAAAAATAACACTTACCTTAATACTCTCATTCATTACATAATCCTTGCATAATTTTCCACACTCATAAATATTAAATTCTACATACGTACTAAGAAGTGAATCGGAATCACTTACCTCGTGCGTCCGAGTTCGTGCACAGCTTTCGTATTTACCTTTGACCCATTGCTCTTCTATGCTCATGTCCATGTTAACATGGCTCCTACGCTTTCAGGTTATCACAAACACATTCTTGTTAGCATACATCATTGTACTTGGTAACGAGCATACATTTGCATAATTTCACATTCAACTTGCATTAATCATTCCTAACAAGCATACGACATGTACCCGATTTCACATCCTTTCAAACCCATATAATCCATCATGTCATTCCATTTATCACATATTTATATACTATGTACCATACGATTATCTATAATCTTATAATCACAACAACAAGTCTAGCCATGTTCCTTATGCGTAGTTGACTTTCAGAGTCAACGGTTTATCATTTTAACTTTCGGCTTAACCTCATATACTCATGACATCATAATAGGCTGTTTTGGGACGTCTGTTTACTGTACTTACGAGCTTGCAAAAATTACAATTTTTTTATGTGAAGTGTCCCTCGGAGGGGTTATACTTGTGTTAAATTTTCAGGGTCTAACTCTCTACCTAGAATTTATAAAAATTCATTTACTAAGCTACAATCAGATTCGTCACTTCTGACTGCATCTTCAGAAAAAATCATTTAAAATTCCTCGTTTATCCGATTGACGAAATTCCTGTTGGAGATTTTTGGAATCACATGAAGATACCTACAGTAAAAATTGGAAACCATAAATCAATTCCTAAATTGAGTTATGACATTCGTAATGAGCTGCAAATTCTTCCAGAAAACGCGGCCTGAACCTTCGATACGGAAAAATTCATAAACCGTTCATTTTTCGTCGAAAAAATGCAATTCCAGTTGGGTTTGAAAGGTTTTTCCTAGGCGTTCATCACAAACTCAATAAACATCAGTTTTTGGAAAGATTTGACACATTTACAGCCGATTGCATTCGGCTGTAACTTTCTGGACATATTTAGTTTTCATCAAATCTTTTCTAAATATCTCTCATTCTAACTTCACCTAGACATTTCATCATACACCTTGTTTACGTACTACCATCTAAGACTAATGTACAAGTATTTTCATTCTTTTTTCTTCCTAGTTCTTTACTTTTAATTATCAACATAACAAAACATCAACTAATTTCATACCATATTCAAGCTAACTTGCAAGAATTCATCATATACAACATAATTATCAAGAATTGAACAAAGTTTAGACATGGGTGACATACCCATGTCGCCATCTTCACTATCTATGGTGGGTTTCACCTCCAAACACCTAATTGATCAAAATCCTGCATAACACATGTTTCATACTAGGATTATAACACTTATTCATGCTCAGTTTTTGCATCAATTTACAGATTAACCATAACCCATATCATCAAATATCACCAAAACATAAAATTAAACTTACTTGATGTGAAGAACACATGAATGATCAAGAATCCTTGTACATGCAATAGAATTGAGCCTAATTTCCTTGTCAATTTGAAGATTCTTGTGAATTAGGGTTTACACCCCTTTTCTTCTGCTTTGTTCGATCGACCAGAGACGCACACACACAGTGTGTGTGTTTTAGTTTTCTTTTTATTCTTTTATTTGATTTCAAGTCTCCACTTTGGCAACCTTAGTCCCTTAAGTTTATGACACCATCATAATTGCCACTAATTTCATTCCTTTACTTATCTCGTTAGGTATTTAACTAAGTTTAATAACCTAGTTATTGTATTTCATTTAATTAAACATGGTGACACACCTACGAATTTAATAATTCAAGTTTTGGGGTGTTACAAAAATCCCACAGTCATATGTTATTCGTTGGTATCCATATTATTCGCCTGATTCACCTTTTAAAGTTAATTGTTTTTGGTGGATGTGGGCTCTGGCAACTTAAATTAATTGTTGGACTTTATCAACTTGGGCTCCAGTATTTCGTGGACTTTTATTGGGCTGGGGTTGTTCGTCCCTTTTACTTCACAAGAACCAGTTTTCATGAAAAATAAGTATTATTCGTGGGCTTGTTATTTGGTTTGGGCCTGGTAACTCAAGTGGGCCATTCATCTTTCGTGGCATATTATTCGTTGTCTACCATTTTTTGTGGAAGTTCGTCGTTCACAGTTGTATCACAGAAGTTTCACCATTGCCTCTTAAGTTATTTCCTTTCATTTCACCATGAGTTTAGACTGGGGGGTTGGAAACCTGATCCTAATGCGGATATGTATACGGGTAAAGGTTTAGTGCTTTCAGGGGCTCAGTCTCCCACAACCTCGTCCTCATCACAAACGAGTTCTATTATGGCAATCCAGTGGGCATTTGTTACTAACCAAAATCAAAGTATACAAAGTCTTCTTTTGAGCGAAAATGAAACGGATAGTAACAACCATCCACCTAAGCTCATGCATATGAACGAGTATCCCGGATGGCAAGAGAGATTTCATACGTATATTCTTGGGCAAAACACGGAGTTGTGGTTGTCTTTTACCATGGAATTCGATTAAGCACTTGAAGAAGCCGGTTCAAATGCGGCGACATTTGCAGATCTTTCTGTAGATGATAAAAAGGCATATGATTTAGAAAAGAAAGCATTTTCAATTCTAACTCAAGCCTTAAAAAAGATATTTATCATCAGTTTGTGAGATTCAAAACGACAAAAAGTCTATGGGATGCATTAAAGGCGAGAGGTCAAGGAAATGCGTCGTCACGCAAGCTGAAACATGATCTGCTCAAAAAGGAATTCGACGGAATCATGTATATGGAAAGGGAGTCGCTGGGAGATATGATAAGTCGATATTATCATCTGCTGAGTGAAATGGATAATTTTGGGGTAGTGACAACTCCGGAAGAGGTGGTCACAAAGTTTGCCGATGCATTGCCAGCTCAATGGAATGGTTTCTTGGAGATTCTGAAATATAAAGGCATGCTAGCTACAACCAACATCCATGATTTCATTCAACTCTTGGAGAACAAAAATCAAGAGGAAATCAGGAAGGCAAAAAGTGTGTCGGTACCACAAAATCCTAAGATGTACTATGGAAATTATGGAGGTACCAGCACGGTTGCAAGACCTGCTCAACATGCTTAGCTACAAACGGCTTTTGTCTCGAGCACCGATATGTATGGAACACTACAACCAGCTGCCTCAGAGCAAAGCTATCAGTCTACTGGAGTACCATCATTTCTTGATCCAAACTACAAAGGCCAACAACAAGCCTGTTATGGAAATACTTCATCAACAGTCAATGCTTGGGTCCCCATCTCCAACTGATCATTTGAGTACATGTGCAGGGTGTTCCAGGAGGAACTGTCAGTAGTCTTTAGATTGTTGATAGTGGGGCATACAGGCACATGTCCGGCGACATGAAACTTCTCTACGACGTCAAATCTATTACAGGAGGTTATGTTGCTTTTGCTGGAGATAAAGGCGGGTATATTATTGGTGAATTAATGGTATCCAACGGGGTTGTTAGTTTTGACAAGATCAACTTTGTGCAACAACTTGATCACAATCTTCTAAGTGTTTCTCAAATCTGTGATAAGAAGTGTTCGGTGCACTTTGATGCAAATGGATGTTGTGTGCTGAAGCCCGGTTTCAAGATTCCCAAAGACTGGGTTCTCTTATCTGCACCAAGGATCAATGATTTGTATGTCCTTGATATGAGCGAAGCTATTACAACGTCTACACAAGTAACATGTTTTATTTCTAAAGCCACAGAAAAGGAAACAATCTCTTGGCACAGACGGATGGGACACATTCACTTAAGGAAAATGAATCATCTGGTGAATAATGAGTTATTAACTGGTGTTCCCGTTAGAAAGTTTCATCCTCAAGATGTCTGTGCTTTGTGCCAAAAAGGAAAACAAAGGAAGAAATCGCACCCGATAAAGAAGATCAACACGGTAGCAGTGCCTCTTGAACGCTTGCACATGGATTTATTTGGTCCTATCAAGCATAAAAGCATCAGTAATGACTCATACTATCTCGTAGTGACAGATGATTATTCAAGATTTTCTTGGGTGGCGTTCATGGCACACAAGAGTGAAACTTTCGAAATTATCAAAAACTTGATCACTACGATTGAGAATTTGTATACTTTGAAAGTAAGACGCATACGCAACAACAACGGAACTGAATTTAAGAATCATGCTATGGAGGAGTTCTGTAGATCCAACGGTATTTTTCATGAATTCAGTGCTAGATACACTCCTTAACAAAATGGCGTCGCTGAGCGTAAGAACCGCACATTGATCAAAACTGCAAGGACTATGTTGGTAGAGTCACAGTTGCCCATTCCGTTCTGGAGTGAAGCTGTGGCCTCTGCATGCTACACGATGAACCGAGTCCTTACAGTAAAAAGACATAACAAGACCTGCTTTGAGCTACTTCACAAACGGAAACCATACTTACAATTTCTTGAACCCGTTTGGGGCTCCTTGCACTACGATCGATCGAGATGGAAAATTTGGGGCAAAAGCAATTGAGGGATATTTTCTTGGGTATGCCACCCCAAATTTAAGAGTTTGGAATCTCGAAACTAAAAGGATCGAGGAATGGTCTGAAGTTAAAGTACAAAGGCACACACTGCAAGTCAGATGTCCTGGTCAGCCATGGATGTTTGAGTGCGATGACTTTTTCAATTCGATCAATATTGAGGAAGAAGTTGTAGATGCTGCGGCACAGATGTTTTTCGAGAGTGACAACACAACAGATTCACCGTTGGTTCATCCAATTATTGTCAACAATCAAGAATCATCTTCAGTTAACAATAATGCTCTCGAGAATGAGGATTTTCACGATGCTACTGAACTGAACGAATCTTCAGAGGATGATGAATTTTTCGATGCAGACCAAGAAGCCCCTGCAACAGTTGTGCATGGTACTTCTGAGGCTACACCCCCTGAGGACTGCCCAAAAACAACTGAAGCTACTACATCATCCTCTTCGCCAGTTCAGGGTATTGATTTAGTTTTTGATCTCAACTTCAACAATCTGGGTATAAATATTCCAGTTCTGAATAATCCAGAAACAAGAATTCATAATACCCATCCTCAACAAAACATCATTGCTAATGTTCATAGTGGTGTGCAGACGAGGAATCAGTTGAGGAACAACAACAATGCTGGCTTGTATGCAGCGATTAGAGAATCGGGTTTGCAGAATGATTGGTCCTTCGCGTGTTATGTCTCACAAGAAGAACCAAGGTCTTGGAAAGAAGCGATAAAGGATAATTCTTGGGTGGAAGCTATGAAAGAGGAACTGCAACAATTCCAGAACTGCAACAAGAAGATTGGCACCTGTTGGGTTTTCAAATGCAAAAAGGATGACCGTGGAGTAGTTGTCCAAAACAAGGCGAGATTAGTTGTTCAAGGTTTTCGTAAGGTAGAATGGATAGACTACAACGAATTTTATGCACCAGTTGCACGTCTTGAAGCTATTCGGATCTTTCTAACCTATGCTTCCTTCAAAGGATTCAAGGTTTACCAAATGGACGTGAAAAGTGCATTTCTTCATGGTGTAGTTGAAGAAGAGGTGTATGTCGAACAACCTCCAGGTTTTGAAGATCCTATTCATCCTGATCGGGTGTGGTTGCTTAACAAAGCTCTCTACGGATTACATCAAGCACCGAGAGCTTGGTATGCAACCTTATCTAACTATCTGCTGGAGAATGGTTTTCGCTGAGGTCTTATCGATTGCACTCTTTTCGTCAAAGAAAAAGATGTAGACCTTCTGTTGGTTCAGGTATACGTAGATGATATTATTTTTGGTTCAACTAACGATGTATTGTGTAGGGACTCCGAGTGTGTTATGCAGGAGAAATTCGAGATGAGCGCCATGGGGGAAATGAACTTCTTTTTGGGCCTACAAGTTCAACAAACAGAGTCTGGGATATTCATCCATCAGACTAAATATGTCGGAGACATCTTGAGCCGGTTCCAGATGTCCGAAGCGACGCCCATTGGTACCCCACTTCCGCAAAATCACTGGATTACTCCGGACTTGAAGGGTGAAAGCGTTAACTCTTCTCTTTACTGCGCAATGATCGGATCTCTTATGTATCTCATAGACTCGAGACCCATTGGTACCCCACTTCCGCAAAATCACTGGCCTCACATCTAACAGCTGTAAAAAGGATTTTCTGTTATTTGAAGGGTTGCCCAGACACCGGTCTTTGGTACCCTATGGATGATAGCTTCGACTTGATCACGTTCAGTGATTCTGATTTTGGTGGCTGCAAAATCGACGACAAATCTACAACGGCTGGATGTCAGTTTTTAGGAAATCGCCTAGTCACATGGAAGTGCAAGAAGCAGACTTGTGTCGCTACATCAACTTGTGAAGCTGAGTACATTACTGCCTCAAGTTGTTGCTCTCAAGTCCTGTGGATCCAACAACAAATGCTCGACTACAGTTTTGAATTATTATCTACTCCTATTTTCGTTGATAATTCTGCTGCCTTACAGATCACTAGAAATCCTGTGCAGCATTCAAAGACCAAACACATCGAGATCAAATATCACTTCATACGTGATTGTTTTGATAAAAGACTTATCGATGTTGTTAAGGTCCACACCGATGACCAACGTGCCGACCTTTTTACCAAAGCATTTGATAAATCGCGATTTGACTATTTACTAATGGTAAACGACGTTAAGGTCAAGCCAGAGTAAAACCAACATCAGAAAATCATTTTTGTAAATATTTTTTTTGTGTTTTTAATTTCTCGTACTTTTTACATTTTAGGGGAGTAAAAACGAAAAATACAAAAACATTAAAAATTTCAAAAATAAAAAAAACATCGATAAATTTCAAAAACACAAAAACAATAGAAAAACAAAAATGAGTTTCCTGGTGAGCAAAAGAGAAAATGATAGTACATCAGTGGTCTGTCCAAACTTCTTTGAATCTAAAATGCAAAATGATAAGCATCTCTATATAAGATGTATCGGTAGGCTCACAATCATTTTAAAGTGTGCAGGGTGATATAAACTAAATCGACTAAAAACCATGTAGGAACCGCTCATTCACATATGGTCTTGGTACCGAAAATTTCGTTTGATAGATTGCCGAGGTTCTGAGATACGTGGTCTTTATGTTGTTTATCATCTGGGTATCATGGTTGTTTCATTTACTGAAAACAATGGAGACACAACTCTAGAACTTCCATCATACCATACATACGTGTAAATATCATACAAACATGTGTATAATACATGATGCATACAACCATCAATAAGTGATAAAATATCACGATCACCCCCCGAATAAGTGATTCTAAATAACATTTATCATCCGAGAGTCAAGTTCGTCTCTTTGTTGGTACGATGGTACTAACCTATTCACGGACTTGCTCTTGTGCCCCGCATGCATCGAATATCAAGTTCCTCATTAATAAGTGTTTTAATCACATAGGACTTGTATTCATCCAAAAATAAGTGAGTACCTCACATCATATACGTTGAAAACAGATGATAAATGGTATACTCACCAGTAAGAAGAACTCTCGTGCATAGCTTGATACGGGAATGTATGGTGTGTGGATGAACACCAGTCGGTAAGTATAAATCATACCTTAACGTATCCCCTAATCTCAAGTACATCTGATAAGTTGAGCTTAAGTGGACAACAATACCGATAATCATTATAGGATGCTTATCAAAATATTAACTATTTGAACATCAAGAGCGTTTTGGCATGACCGTATACTGATATCATTCTCTCACCCTCGAAACTCGCAAAAAGAATGTCTGTAAATATTTATTTACATTTCTCCATTTCTACATCTCTATATATATTTATTTACTGCTTTCCGTCTTTACATTTGAAATATTCAAAAATACCAAAAAGATTTTAGGTGTGTTTTAATATAAACTTTATAAAAGCCAAAAAGATTTTATTTCGAACTTATTTTTTATTGCCCGATGTTGTATCTCGAGTCTTTACCACCTGAAACGTGATTGAAACCTAAAAAAATTGAATATTCATAAACGGTCGAAGTTAACAAGTGTTGAAAGTTAAAATCTAAATTGATCAAATTTTACAGCTTTCAAATTGTTGTCGGTCGGTAGTTGATTGAGAGTTGGTCACATGTGTGTCATTTGTTTATATATTGACTATATTCCTAGTGGTTGTTCTCATTACGCGTTTAGCTCTGTTGTGTGTGTAGATGCAACATCAAAATCAGATAAAGGCGAAGAGAACGTGTTTGATGACAAGCTTGGAATGAAGACACGACATGGATGCAATCAAAGGATCAAGATGATCGAATAGCCGCTGACCACTCATAGACACCACAAGGATCTGAAGATTAGAAGATTAAACATCTCACAAGCAACGTTCAAGGGGGAGTTTGCTGATACATTCCCTGTCCGTGACACGTGAAGAATTTAAAGATCCGATAACAACGTGAAGAATGAACCTCACGAGCAGCATCCAAGGGGGAGTTTGTTGATACATTTAATGTGGATACAGCTCATTCAGTTCAACAACATTACGAAGTGAAGGATGGGGTTAAGATATCCTCTTATCTTGACCCGGTACGTTGTTTATTTCGTATGTAATGTAAAACAGTTGCGAATGTGTGCAATCTGTTAGTTGATAGTTATATGTTTGCTGCTGTTTAATCTTCTGCAAGTCTGCATGAAGCAATCTCCGTGAAAGATCTGAACCAATACATCTGACCCATGAAGAACCTTCTTCCTGGGTATAGTTGTTCACTAATCCTACGAAGAATGCATGTTTGGCAAAGAACTCCATGCAACTAATATCCAACGATGAACTCTAGTATTTCATAGGAAGGCTATTCGCTGAACTGGTCCACGAAAAACATCAATGTTTCGTGGGTGTAGATCTTTCGTGGGCTTTGGATTAGGCCCAACTCTATCTTTTGTATTGCTGTAGATAAGGTTCCTATATAAAGAACACTTGCAGCAAATAGAAGAGATAGAACACAGTGTGAGCACTTTGAGAGTTTGAGAGCTTTTTCTAGTTTCATTATTTTGTAACAAACTCGTTCCGTGCAATACATTTAAGCTTAACTTTGAATCTTCTTCTTGTATTATCTTGTGTTCTTTGGCTTGAGTTGCATACCCGCTTGGATTCCATACTTGTGGGTGTGTTCAGTAACAAGGATAGGTTGATCTAGATCATCCTCTAGGGACGTACAACAATTAATCTTCTAAATCTTCACTGTCACCAGTCTCTTTCTTCTTTTTTGAATCATCCTAACTGGCTGTTTCGACTTTCTTATGATTCATTTTGTTTTTTTTTTTGTTTTTGAAGTAGCTTTTTTGTCGCCATTTGGAAGCACAAAGTGTGACATCAGCCTCTTTTTCTTGAAGATTTGTCCATCTCATGCAGCAAAATGTTATTGAGTTACACCCCTCAGCTAACAATCCATTCGGCGAAACTTCGCGTAGAACAATATTGAATATCCAAGGAACGATGTTTGATTTTTTAACTTTTTGGCGTTTTACCGAGAAAAAGAACGCCACTAAACAAAAGTACCTTAAATCTCTAAATTTGGTCATGCTAAACTCAATAATGTTTTTTTGTATGAGATGGACAACATTGTTAATTCTCAGTTAAGAAAGATGTCTAATAATGTTGTCCACCCCATACAGCTAAACTTTATTGAGAACAAAACTCAATAATATTTTTGTATGTTTTGGTGCTATAAATTGGATGGAAGTTGAGGATAAAGTCAATAAGATTTTACTCAATGAGATGGACAATATCCTCACTTAAGGATTTTGTCCATCAGATTGAGCAAAACCTTACCGACAACCAAACTGAATTTCAAAGAAACGTTTTGTTTTAGGGATATTTGATGTTTGGGTTTTTTGGCGTTTCTAAGACGAATGGTATATATTAAATATGGCGTTTTGGGTTTTGTGTATTTAATGGAAGGTCTGAGATGGTGTATATATAGGATGTTTTTTGGCGGTTGTTTTAGGCGAGATTTTATTATAATAAATGCTAGTAATTAAGTCCCGTCGTTTCAGTCACTGTTTGTTCAGCTTTATCGTTTAAAACAAGTTTGACGTTTTATATCTAATGGCGTTTAGATTAGGATGGTGTGTGCTATGTAGGTTAAGGCGGGAATTTAATGGCGTTTTATTCATGAGATGGCGTTTTGTGTAGAGAAGTCAAAAGACTTTTTTACCCTTAATGAAGCGCGCCACACTAATAAAAGTGATGTTGTTTACGAAAACGCCACCTCATAATCTAGTCCATTGATTGTTTTAATCTGACGATCCATAACTGTTCTCTCCGTTCTCACACTTTTCACCGTTTTCTCTAAATCCTGACGCTATATATATATATATATATATATATATACTTTCTATAAAAGGAAAAATCCCGATGACATAAGAAAAGCTGATGTGGCTGCTAGAGAGGCTGTCCAACAATGCTTTTCTTATGTCATTACTGCATCATAAAGCCTAATATATAAAATCATTTAAAATTCACTCAAACCTCTACCAATAACATCTACACTTCATTCACAATTAAAACATCTGCTCTTCACTTTACATTCAAACCTCTGCTCATCGTAACAAAAGTAAACCTCTGTACAGATTCAAAATTCTGGCTCCAGATCTAAAATTCAAACCATATATTCGAACCCTATAAATAAGATATATGAATCTGGCTCCACATTTAAATTTCAACTCTATCTCTCTCGCTCATATCTGCGAGCGTATCTCTCTCTCTCTCAAATGCATAGTTCTCGTGAATCAGCCGGCTAATCTCTGACTACACTTCTTTGTTCGAATATTTGTAGATTCTGTTAAACATCATCGTTCCAATATCATCTGTTTGAACTTCTGTTTATGTATTATCATTCCAGTATCATTGTTCCAACATCGTCGTTTCAATGAAGATTCCCTTCACACATCAACCTTTCAACATCGATGTTGCAGTATCATTGTTGCAACATCGTGAAAAGTTGCATGTGCTTGCTTCTTTGATGAGAGAGTTGCATTGTTCACACATCGTTAAATCAAAGCTCAGCTTTTCTTATGTCAGTGAGATTTTCTTCTTTTATACAAAGTGTAGATTGGTGCAATATCATGAAAAGTTATATGTGCTACCGTCATTGAGAGGAGACCTTTACATTTTAGGTTTGTTTCTTATTTTGATTACCTATAGTTTAATTTGATTATGAAGAAACAAGTGTTGATAGTGTTGATAGTTTTTATTGACAGTGACATTTTAGAATATGTTAAGATGCATATTAAGATTATTAAATTAAATAAACATACATAGAAAAATAAACATTTACTGAAATATTCATAAACTATTACACGCTAGAGTTAACACTTGCTAGGATTTCGTAGACTCTGGCCTTTCTCCATGTGATTTCATGCTCTCTTTTGTTTTTCAGATCAGTTAGCATGTTGCGGATTTTCTGATCCTGTTTTAGTAGTTGTGTCAAAAACTCTTCTGCATTCTTCTGGAAATATGATGGAGGAGAGTGGAGGACTTCGTCGAGCAATGCTATGTTGTTCCAGGTTTTGTTGTAATTAGTGTCATTGAGTATGTTGACTTTCCTGTTTAGTTCTTCGTCTGTTCTTTTTTCTTTGAGTGACCACATCGAGAATTGTGTTTTAACATCGCTGGTGTTTGACCAGTGGTAGAAGCTGAAGTTTGCCATGTAGATTTTTGTTGGATTGTCTGATTTGGAACAATTTTTGACAGACAGTGATTTGTAAGACAATTTGTTGATGATTTGAATCAAAAGTAATCATCGGTCTTTTATAGAGTTTAAAACGCGTCTATATGGTAAATGAAGAGGTTAATTGTAATTATGATAATCTGCTTTTTTTCTTTGAAGTTCTAAAATTTGTCCCTTGGGTTTCTTAATATTTAATTTTATAGTTTTCCTATAAAAGTTGGGGTTTGAAAAGGTTTTTGCATTAAAAGACTGTTGTTTTGAAATATACATTAATATGTTTATATTAAATCTACACGTTTTGATTGATTAGATTATTAAATGTACAATGAGTTTAAGTGTGATTTGTTTCACTGTTAGATATTTCAGTGTATAAACTCATTGCCACTTCACCTGTTTTTCATCACGTTTTCCTACGAAGATATCATACTTTCAGGAAAGTCGAGTAATATAGTTTATTGAAACGGCGTCATACACTTCTGCAAAATCAGATGATTTTAAAGCAGAGTTTTATCAGGCAAATTGAGGAACGGGTGTATGAGGATATGGCTACTCTTCGAGAGCTGAAGAGATGTTTTGATGGACTGCAAGTTGGCCTGTTCACGAGAGAGCAGGTTTCCAGAAATCTGATGCGGATACCTTCAACTTCCGTTCGTGAGCTTTGTGTTGTCAGTAATATATAGTGCAGTGATAGAGACGTGGAGTTCATGGCGATGCTGAAGGACATACATCGAGAGGTTCAGCAATCGATGGAGTTGAAGCTAAAATTTCTTAATTCTTGCTGTTATTGTTAGATTTGAAAGTTTAGTTGTTCAGTATGTTATGTAATTATTGGTCTTTTAATGTCATGAATAAATGAATAAATTTTAATCTTTTGGATCTATGTTGTTGCGTTTTTACTTTTACTTATTTAGTGTTTGAGTTTAATTTAGATTATGTTGATGTTGAATTGTGTGTGAACAGATGTTTGGTAAGTCAAAAGAGGTTTAATAGGATCAAGGGTTGGTTTAATGGTGAACTGATGAGTGCAAAGATAAAACAAGGTATAAAATTTGATCATTGATAGCAGTTTTTTGAAGAATTTGCTCCTGCAAATTACAGAGAGTCAATATTTGGAGTTGTAAAAGGTCTGTTGTAGTTAAAGTCTGTTAAAAGAGAACATCTGCTGATGATGAAAGATTGAAGAAGGAAATGTCTGTATGGGAGACCAGATGTTAAAGAACAACATATGATATTCAAAATATGTTGAGCTAACAAAAGGTTTTTATAGTAATAGTGGTTAGGTTAATAGCAGATGTTGGGAGTTTGTTAGCCAATAGATTAGATGTTGCACAATATGTGAAATTGTAATTGTAGACCTTTGTATAAGCATGCTGTTGTTATCATATATTCGAACATTCTTATGAAACAACTGTGTATCCTAACGACTGTTGATTTACCACTGCTGAATAAATGAATAAATTTTAGGGTTATTGGATTTTATCACCCGCAACTATCGGCCTTTGGCCGTTGCCACCTGCAACTAACACTTTGACACCCGGCACCCCCAACATGACTTTTTGTTTGCACTGGCACCACTCAGTTAAATATTCCCTAACTTGGTTAGTCATTTGTCCGACGTAGCACCATTTGGCTGATGTGTAAATGCTGATGTGGATGATGAGGTGTTATGTCTCCTTCTCGTTTATAACACATACATCCCAAATGAACCCTAATCTCCATTCATCCCACATAAGCACTGCAAAAGCTCCGATTCCCCCACAATTCATCGATTCATCCCACAATTTCTTCGATTCATCCCACAGAAACACTAATCGAGATGAGTTTATCTTCCAATTCATCGTGTAGTGTGAACCGAACCCCTAAATTGTTCAAGGTTGATTTGGATGGAAACTTGTATTGTCATCATGAAGTTGTTGCTGTTCTTCGCATCGCTGGTCCTAAAAGTGTTTGACATAGTGATCAATTTTATGGTTTCCCTCAATGGCCTGTAAGTTGTTTACTTATGGATTGAACTTAAATTCTTGTTGAAACTGAGGTTGGTATATTGTTTTGTAGTTATCTGATTGCAAGTTCTTTATGTGGAAACAAGATTTCGACAAATTTTTCGAAGCACATTCAAACTGTAGTTCAAGTCCAGTCAGTTATCAAGAATTGAAAAATGAGAACTTGGAATTGCAGAACAAGTTGCTACTCGAAGAGAACAGGATGCTGAAAAGACAAATTCTTGGCAAAAAGTCCATGTGGAAGCAACCATTTCTGTTTACTATGTGTTTTGTCATTGCATTATGGATGTACATTTTGAACAAGTGATTTAGTTAGGTTGTACAATATTGAAGTTATTAATGATAGTTGTTTAGTCTGTTTTGACCCATTTGTCATGACAGTTGTTTAGTTTGTTTTGACTCATTTGTCATGATTTGGTAATTACCAAACCAAAGTGCAGCCAAACATAAGTGAATGACCAACAGTGGTTTGTTTTAACCCATGTTAGTGATTTGGTAATCACCAAACATAAGTGCAGCAAACAACATCTGTTTTGACCCATATTAGTGATTAGGTAATCACCAAACATAAGTGCAGCAAACAGTTGTCACTTTTGACCCATTTGTCATGTTTTTGTGATAACCAAACCAAAGTGCAGCCAAACATAAGTGACCAATATCTGTTTTGACCCATATTAGTCATTTGGCAATCACCAAACATATATGTGCAGCAAACAGTTGTCTGTTTGACCCATATTAGTGATATGGTCATGAACAAACAGCTCCAAACTGATCAAATGCCCACAGCTCCAAACTGATCAAATGACCATAGCTGTTTTGACCCATATCTTAAACACCTGTCATATATACAGACCTGACATATATATACCACAACTGTCAAATGACCAAATTACCCCTGCAAGCTTTAAAGCTCATATAACCCCTGCATATATATACCACACCTGTAAAATGACCAAATTACCCCTGCAAGATTTAAAGCTCATATAACCCACTGCATATATATACCACACCTGTAAAATGACCAAATTACCCCTGCATGCTTTAAATCTCATATAACCCACTGCATATATATACCACACCTGTAAAATGACCAAATTACCCCTGCATGCTTTAAAGCTCATATAACCCATTGCATATATATACCACACCTGTAAAATGACCAAATTACCCCTGCATGCTTTAAAGCTCATATAACCCACTTCAAATATATACCACACCTGTAAAATGACCAAATTACCCCTGCATCATTAATATTAACTAACCAACACATTACATACCACATTAAGTCATTACATTACATAGATTCATTACTTAACATTAAGCCTACATGATTCTTGTCCAAAAGAGGCATTACAAAACACTAAATTGTCCAAACATAAGTCAAACATTCACCAACTAAGCACATCCTTCTTTGTTGCCCTTCCCTCTTGGTCTTCCTATTTTAGCTGACAGTTTGCCCCCTCTTTGACTGGTGGGTTGGCTGTTGAGTTGACTTTTCTGCTGAGTTGACTGCTGTTGAGTTGACTGTTGAGTTGATTGTTGTGTTGACTGTTGTGTTGACTTTCTCTTCCTTATGTTCCCCTTCTGTCTCTTTGATCCAGGTTCAGTTGTGAGCAATAAAATCACATTAGTTAGCATAATTAGAGATCTACAACAAATGAAATCACATTAGTTAGGCTTCACAATCAACATGAGTAGCCTTTCTAACTGCATCTTGTGACTGTCTCCATTCCAAGTCCTCTCTATCTGACTCAGAACCATTTACCTCTTCCAGAACCTCCTCCTCATCATGATCACTGCTTGGAACTAGGTCATCAATATCAGTATAATCATCCGATTCTCCTTATCCAGCTGATTGTTTATACTCACTGTCATCACTATCATCACCATATTCATTGTTTATATCCACTGAAACCCTATCAGTTGACCTAGCAGGCTTTGTGGATTGGCTTTTTGCTTATTGGGCTGGGGAGATGGGTTAGTGGGCCTGGAACAGGAGTGGGCTTCATCTGCCAGTATTGGACCTGGTTGGATCAGGACTTCCATAAATGGTGCATTCCATGTCATAACCTTACCGGCCAAGTGCAACACATCTTTATCACTCTCAAAGTGATGAAGTCCCCCATCATCAGCATCCAACCCATACATATGAAATTTTCTAGAACTGTAAAAACTGGATTCCATTGCATAATCTACAAGTTCAAAGTAAGAAATGTGGTCTACATCTACTCTAACAAGCTTTGAATCACCTCCTACATACTGTGCTTGACCAAATCCTACCTCAATGTGACCGCCAATCCATAGCATAACATCTATTGTTGAAGACATCTAAAAAAATGACTAATTTCAAGAACTCAGATAACTCTTACCTTACATTCGGCAGATTAGGGCTCCATTGTCATGATGTGATGATCGCGATGATGAGTGAAGGTGATGACTGTGATTATGATGTAAGGTAGGGTATATAAATGAGACATAACACCACATCATCCACATCAGCATGTACAGATCAGCCAAATGGTGCCACATCAGACAAATGACTAACCAAGTTAGAGAATATATAACTGAGTGGTGCCAGTGCAAACAAAAAGTCAAGTTGGGGGTGCCGGGTGTGAAAGTGTTAGTTGCGGGTGATAAAATCCAATAACCCTAAATTTTAATACTATTAATCTTTGTTGTCGCATCTTCATTTTAATTATTTCAGTCATTCCTAAGTATTATTATATAATTTTGAATAACAACTAAGGATTGCAGACTGATATTGATGTTGATGTGTAATTGTCTCTGGGTTTGATTTAGATTATGTTGATGTTGATGTTGAATTGTGTCTGAACAGATGTTTGTTAGTCAACAGAGGTTTAAAAGTATTAAAGGTTGGTTTAAGGCTGAACAGATGATTGTAAAGACAAAATAAACTAGAATATTTGTTCATGAATAACATTTTTTTGGAAGAATTTGCGGTAAGACCAAATTACAAAGAGTCAATATTTGCTATTGTAAAAGGTCTGTTGTAGCTAAAGTCTAACAAAAGAGACCATATGCTGATGAATAAATGTATGAAGATGCAAAGGTCTGCTATGGGCCAACAGATGTTAACGAACAACAGATGATATTCAATCTTAAAATGCTCAACAGAGGTTTTGATACTAACAGTGGTTAGGCTAATAGCAGATGTTAGACTAACGACTGTTGAGTTACAACTGTTAAAAACAACTGTTTTTGAAACCTCTGATTGCCTAAAAATACATCCACTGCTAAAAGGTACCGTCTGTTGTCATAACTTCTGTTTATCCTAATGACTGTTGATTTACTACACTGGTGACTGTCATTCACTATCACAAGAGAGGATCTGACATAGACAAATGTTAGCTAAAAATAAAACCACTGCTGAAAGTTATTATCTGTTCTCATAACTTCTGTTTATCTAACGACTGTTTGACTCACACTGTTCCCAACTTCTGTAGTTGGCCAACAGAGGTTACCAAACAACTGTCAACGGTTGTCACAAGAGAGGTTCTGACGTGGACAGATGTTAGCTAAAAATAAAAACACGGCTAAAAGTTATCATCTGTTCTCATAACTTCTGTTTATTTAATGACTGTTTGCCTCACACTGTTCCCAACTTCTGTAGTCGGCCAACAGAGGTTTCCAAACAACTGTCATCGGTTGTCACAAGAGAGGTTCTGACGTGGACAGATCTTAGCCATCAGATATTTGTAACTACTGCCATATCAGCCTTCACTTTTTCTCTCTATATAAACGTTATTCAATCCCTAAATCGAGCTTCTACCACTGCCGTCTCGAATTCAAAATTCTCAAAAGCAGTTTCCAACATATTAAAAACCCTCCAACTTAAACCTTGTTTCATCCCCAAATCACCTTTTTTCCCGATCATGTCTCTTAACATCAAAAACCCTCACAACTACCTCCCCATCTTCGAGAAAACCAGCAAAAATACCAGCTTTCACTCAATAATTGACCTTTTAACGTCATCAAAATACAAATCAATCATTATTACTGAAGCTCCGGTTGATACGGAAACACTCCGACAATTTTGGTTTAATGCTGAAATAGAGTCTGAAGATAATAATCCAGTTGCCATCACATCTAAGGTCCGGAAAAGTGTGGTACGAATTTCTCCATTTACAATTTCCACTACATTCGATTTGGACAACTTGGGAGGTAAGACCAACTTTGAAAAACCTGAACTTCATACAGAGTTCATTGAAAGAGGGTATGATGCACAATTAAAGGAAGTTACTATGTACAAACCAAACTTCCCTCCGCCAATGAAATTTTTATTTCATACTCTTTTAACTTGTCTCTCAGCCAAGACCACCGCATTTAATGAGATTCCTTTAAACATTCAGTATTTGGGTTATGCTATTTTAACAAAATCTGATTACAATTTATCACAGGCACTATTTTTTTATTTGTTAAATAATGTGAAAAAGGAGAAAAAAATTGAAAAAATGTGTTCGTAATAATGCTTTTCTGTTGCTCAAACTTCAGTTGTTGAGCCAACTGCTCCTGGTGATCATGACACCACAACCGGTGTTGCGAAACACACACCAGCAAAACGCAAAAAGAAACCTGCCACATCTAAAAAGCCCACCAAAACCAAACAAAATAAAAAGGTTCCTTTGGAAGATGAGATCCTAGAGGTTAATCCAGTGACAACACAAATGTCACTTGAAACCACTGCTGCTACTTCCTCAAAGGATAAATTAGGGATATGTTGATGAAAAATAAAAATCAGTAATAAAGAAGGGTTTTGGTATCATCTGTTGTATAGGGAGATTGTTGGATCAGCAGCTGTGACATTGTCTCCAGTAGCATATTTAACCAGATCACAACATGTAGCAAAGGACATATTGTTGCGTAACAAACTCTTGATTGAGTTTTGATGAAAGTTGTTTAGGCAGATGATCGTATGTTTTTAGTTAATGCTTGTTAAAACTTAAGTTGTATTCGAATTTTATTAAGTTTGTTAGATATCTTTTATATGTACTTATGTTTAAAACAGTTTACATTGTTAATGGGTGGATACTCTCTTTTTTGAATAAGAGAATGAAAATAATCATATGTAACTGATATATTAACTGATGATCTATGTTTATAGTTGTCTATTATCTTTAATAGATAATAAGTTTTGGTACAATATCTATACGCGTATCTATATGTTCTATTAATATGTGTTATTCATGGTTTTATAAGAAACCACCCGTGTTTTCACACGGGTGTTACCGCTAGTATATATAATAAAACAAAGGTAAACATTATTTTAAACGAGCTTAGCATCTATTGTCGCATTACATTTTTTAAATTAGTTTATCTCTCCACCTTCCTTGAATATAACACGTCTTTCCAAATTTCCAAATAACAACTCTCTCTCCCTTAAGAATCTTCATCAGTCATTAAGCTCAAATCGGTAAGCTTTTTCCATCTGTGATCCACACCCTTAATTATTATCATCAATATTTCTTTGTCTCCTTTGCTATAATGATCTTAAAGAAATTATATCTTGCCTAGGATACACTTTCTAATTTTAGTATTCTAAAGTTTAGTCCTTTCTCTTTTGTTCCTGGTATAACTTCATCAATAGAATAGTTGGATTCTCCACTGCTATATACTGTCTTTATTTTCCTGAATCTATTTGTTCTTGATATGCTGATTTCATTTGATTTGATATTGAGATCGCAGATTGCTGAAACATAAACTATGGGGAGAGGGAAGATTGTAATCCGAAGGATCGATAACGCGACTAACAGGCAAGTTACCTTCTCCAAAAGAAGGAATGGGTTGTTGAAGAAGGCTAAGGAATTGGCTATTTTATGCGATGCCGAAGTCGGACTTGTGATCTTCTCTAGCACCGGGAAACTCCATGAATTTGCTAGCTCAAGGTTAGGTCAACTCTCAAATATATTGATCTCTTAATTTGTTATGTATACTTGTTGGTTGACCTTGTTCATACATGCCCAAATGTTTAGGTCTTCATGCTAAAAATGAAAATATTAGGGTACATATAACTATATCCCTCTCTAGAACTCCCTCTCCCTCCCTCCCTCTCTCTCTCTCCCTCCCTCTCTCGATCTCTAGATGTTCGAAAGTCAGTCAATGACCAATCTATTCAATCCATTTTAATATATGTTATTATTTGGCCGTATGTATTGAAATGATTGTCAATACATGTTACTAACAAAAAAGAGGGTTAATGGTTGCAGTTTGCTGCTTCGTTGCTAGATCTTCTATTTAAAACTAATGATTATTCATAGAAAGTTATACTTTCGATCTGTTTTGTGAAGACACTAAACTTTAAAATTAAGAATATATGAACATAAATTATAGGACACACAAAAAATGATGATGATTTCTTAATTGGGCCAGTAGGCCACATGACTTACTGACAACTGCTGTTAGCTAACTTAATTATCAGTACAAGATTCTGCTTTATATCTAACCTAACTTTGTTATGTGGTTGATATACCAGCGCGCTATCGCTACCGGTATGCATACAGAATATGGTTCTCAGCTTAAGTTGATTATGTTAGCTAAAAAAAGTATATCATAAAATCAAGTTTGAGTGATTTTAGTGAGACAGTTGGGAAACTTTGGTTAAGTTTGATTTTAGGCCGAAAGAGCTTGCTGTACCCTTGATGAGCTTTAGTACATCAAAGTGTCTTGAACAACAAAGAACGCATGTTCCATGCCTTCCTAGCACGGCCGGCTCCATAGGCTTGCCAATCTAGGCACGGGCCTAGGGCCACAATAAAATAAGGCCCAAATAAATACGTTAATTTAAAAACTAAACTAGTTTTTCACTGAAGAAACCTAAAGTAAATATTGTTTAGCAAAAAAAAAAAGGCCAGTTTCAAAGCCAATTTCACGTTAATTTTCAGCTATTACAACATAGCAACAACCATCGACCTAATCATCATTATTTAGCGGCCTAAAGCCCCTAAAATACAGCTGCAATCATCGTTCTCACTTCTCATCACAACCTGCTTTCAATTTCTAGGCTATAGGCTATCACTAGATGAAAAAAGTAACGGTAATCATCTATGGCGACGGGTCCATCGGGATTGGAGGAGAGTTTATGGGCGAAATTAGGGCCCTTACTTCGTAGTTTGCTTAGAGTCTCTAAAAAGGTTGGAACGACCCTGCTTCCTAGTTATTGGATGGTTGTATTTATTTTTCTTTCGATTAGAGCCTTTAATTAAGACGATAAAATCCTTAACTCCATCAAGTACCTTTTGGAACAACTTCTTCTATGATGACCATCTAGGAAGATGCTAGATGCAAAAATGGGCATGGCTAAAAGGTATCAATACAAGCATATCTTCTTATTCGAGGATTATCACCCAATTGAACCAATATCCTACAACTTTAATACTCCTATCTCTAGCTTGTTACAATAATATTTAACCCTCATGAACCGTCCATTTTAAGTTTGTGGTTACATGAGTATCCGTATATTAATACACATGATCAAGAGTTGTCTTAGGATGGAAGTGCACCAAGATTATCACCCTACCATATCTTTAATAAAGTTTCTATTGGAGAGCTACTCTTATATGATGTCACCATTTGAGGGATTGTAGGTCTTAAGGGTATCCGGGGCCGTTGCGGGGAGATGAGCGGGGAAAGGAATTGCCGCACAGAGAATGTGCCGCGCGGTGTGTGTGGGGGGGGGGGGGGGGGAGGTGACTACTCACCGCATGCGGGAAGAGGAGGGAGAGGGGGTAATGGTGAGCCCCACTCTCTTTCAAATACATTTTTCCTTTTTAAAAAAAAATTGGTTTGGGTGAAACCACCTCTTGTGATTAAGTGTTTGAGAAGAGTTGAAGAGGGGAGTTGATATGGACGAATTTGATTGGCTCCAGTGAAGGGAGTTGAGGGGAGCACCCCTCTCAACCTAAGAAACTAAGTCTGGTGGAGTCTCAGTAGAGAACAGCATTAATTAGTATACATATCATACCTGGAAGTTATTCCTACAATATTCAGCTGTAATATTGTTCTTTCTATTTATCTCTCATATCTCTATTAGATACAAACTCAATATATAATACTCTTCCTAGTTTATATGGCAATAAATGGTACGCGAATGTTGAGATTGCCTCGCTAGTACTGTCGTTGACATAACCTCTCAACTGAGCCATGTAACTCCTGTGTTCTTTATCACTTTCTTGTGTGGCTTACATTCTCTTAACATACTTTTTGGTAATTTATAACTGTAATCGATTACTGTGACTTTCTAGTAATAATATTCAACCCTATATAGCTAGGATCATATAATCAACTTTGCTTCATGGATACCGCGTTGAAAGATGTGTTTTTTCCTCATCTCAGATGATAAAACCAATACAAACCCTAAAAGATCTTGCTTGTTGCAAGTACTGGAGGGAAAAGATAATCCAGTGATCACATCAAAGTTGAACTCTAAACCCACTATGGTTATGTTGTTTATATAATTATCTGATTAGCTTGTAACTAGATCACCGGTGGGAATAGTATTATCCATATATTGTGTTTATTCTAGGTCTGTTCATGAATTGAACCGATCGGACATTTGGTCGTGCTTGGTTCGTTTATAAACCAAACCGAACCGACCCGAGCGTTTTTTTCAACCAAGCCAAAGTCGAATGAGCACCTTTCGATATGGGTATTTTTCGAGCGAATGTCGAGCGAGTATCGAGCGTCGTAGAACAAACAGGAAAGTGATGACGGTGGTGTTAATTTTTAGAGTAAAGTGCAGTTTCTCTCTCCTAAGATTTCGTCAAATTTGTACACAAGTATAAATTAAACAAATAACAAGGAATAGAAAAAAAAAACTCTTAATTGGTTCTACTGAGATCATCGGAGCGGATAGATGAATCGTCTATCTATTGAAGCAAACCCTTATTGGAAATTCGAAATCGAATTAACCTATTGAAGCAAAACCTTTGGGAATTTTGGCGTCATGGCGATGGAGAATTCGAATAATGATGGTGGATGTGGGGTTTTAATTAGGATTATGCACTTCTGGATTGAATGGCAGGTTGACACTTGAGTATCGATTGAAGCTTCACATTTCATCATTTTGACATTTTGACTTAAGTACTCAAATTGGCAATGCAACTAGACTTACACGCAGTCACAGTCATTGATATTGGATTACACACTCTTATTAACGCATGTGGAACTAAGTTTTAACCACGGTGAAGTTGGTCTTGATGTTAAATGAAATAGGATTAAGTGTTTGTTAATTGTATAAAACCCCATGAAACACTTACAATGAATCACTAAAAGATAATAATAACAAAACTAAATCATATTATATCATCGAAGCCATGTTTATTTAGATGTCGATATAGCTTGTTTTCCATTGTATCTTTGCATAGGCTTTCCGATCTACTTTGAAGTTTTCAGATTTTGTTTGGACTTTTTTGGATTAATAGTTGATGTTGGTATTTATATTCCAAACTAGATTATAAATCCGTATAATACACGGCGTTGTACGATAAAAACGATATAATTATATAATCTGTAAAAAACATTATATAATTGACGTTTTTATTACCTATATGACAGTGCATACAACTAATTTGAATCTACCATAAAAACCGGCATATGTTAATTAGTAACACTGAAATAGTATTACCATAATAGCATGTGTATTACACGAGTCGAATACTAAAAATATGTAACACACTAATGTATATATTCTTCATATGATTGAAATTACATATAATATTGTATTATAATAATATTTTTTTATTATTGTGTATCTTTTAAATATAACTTTTATTTAAACTAAATGAAAATAAATTTATTGGTATGTTATATAAATTAGCTTTGTTATTCTTATTAATAATTGTTATGTTGGTTTAATTAATAATTAGTTATTATAAAATTAAGATTTCAATTAGCGGTTTATATACGTCGAATAAGGTATTTTCATAATTGATGGTTAATTTACATGTTAAAAATTGGTAGAAAAAAAAGAAGTTAATAATATTAAAATATGATTAAGTCACTTTTTTCTATTATGTAAAACATTTCTTTGTTTAGGATTGATTAAGTTACTCTTTCTTACTTTATGAAACATTTCTTTATTTAGGGTTATGATTAAATTTGGACAGGATAAATTTTGTGAGATGACATATGCCAACAAATAAATATGAGTCCTTGCCTAATATGGGTGTTACAATTATGGTATCAGAGCGCATACTCTTTATTACTGATTTTTTTCCTAATATAAAACATGTGAGCAATGAATAGATGTCGGGTTAGGACATGTGTATAAATTAGGTTATCACTGTAAATAGTGCTCATTTTCATCCATTATAGACGTATGGTATTCTAAATTATTTATCGGTTTCTATTGATTTAGGTTTTGTGTCTCCCTTATTCAATACCTTGGAAATATTTCTATTTATTTAGTAATTTCGATAATGAAATTTTCTTTTATAGTGGTATAGTTTTACTAAGAAAAAAAATACATAATACTTATACTTCAACAGTATTTTAAAATGAGATTAATGCCATTGATATTTGATGAAACACAGGTTAACACTATGGTTGATCTGTGGGGTTATTTCTTCTGTGGGTTCAATCTCTCTTCCTACTCGTGAGATGGCACGGTTCCTGCAAAACAGCAACACCGTTAGTCTCGTTAAGAGGGGAATATGGGGGTTTCCCTCTTAACCAGGCTCCGGCGTGAGAATAAGTACTGTTCCGAGGAGGATAAAACAGTGTGTGTTAAGTGTGAGAATAGAGAGAGCTAGATCCCTTTACCTGAATGATGAAGGGTTCTATTTATAGCCGGAGGGTGAGAGAGGGAAGAGCAGCGATGCCAGCTGTGGTTGCGCGCCAGCTGTCCAACCAAGGGGCATATCCTCTTGGTCTCCTCTGCTGTGGTCAGTGTAGTGGTACACGTGGCGCGCCCGCATTCGCTCATCTTGGAGACGTCGTACTGGCATTGTCGGGCTGCCCTTAGATTTGTTACAGGCCTACGTGGCGCCTGACGACTGGTGACACGTTGTGTCCTTTATGTCGGGTGGAGCATCTTTGGGGCCACCTAGATATTTTCCAGAAGCTTCTAGAAGCTTCTGGATGACTTCGTCGATGTCAGCGCCACGTCTGATGGGAAAAGTGGTGTGGTCCTTGCCATGTTGGCAAGGAATTGGGACCATACCTGTTCAAGTCCCCCCAGTCCAGTGTGCCTTCTAGTTGAGTTGATCGTCTAGGAGGGATTCTGGACTTATAAGTGTGGTATTTTGTTATGGCGTGAGGTTTCATGGGGTCTCTAAGGAATCTGCACCTGATGGGCCCACGGCGCGTGGAGTTTGGCAACTTGTATAGTTGAGCCGGCTAGACGCGTGGCGCACCGCGCATGGGTTCGGCCCTTTAAAAAGTTGAGCTAAATGGACGCATGGCGTGCCGCGCATGGGTTTTGGCCCTTTAAAAAGTTGAGCCAAATGGACGCATGGCGTGCCGCGCATGGGTTTTGGCCCTTTTAAAAGTTGAGCCAAATGAACGCATGGCGTGCCGCGCATGGGTTTTGGCCCTTTTAAAAGTTGGGCCGAATGGATGCATGGCGTGCCGCGCATGGGTTTTGGCCCTTTAGAAAGTTGAGCCAAATGGACGCATGGCGTGCCGCGCATGGGTTTTGGCCCTTTAAAAAGTTGGCGTCGAGAGGAAGCTTTGTCTGTCTTGGGACGGGATGACTGATGTGACTAGCGGGTGTCAGATGAACAGTTGCCTTTTCAGTCACCGTCAGTCGCTTTTCGGTGAAGTGTCAGGTATCTGTTCACCTACTTCCGGAAAAAGAGGTGTCGCCTTCTCTCTCCTCTGACGTGTCCTCTCCCTGTTGGTTGCTTTTTCGGAGTCTGACGCCTCCACTACCCATCGCATTAAATGCGATGGGTATAAATACATGTTGGTTTTCTCTTTCTTCTCCACTTATTCAAAATTTGAATTCCGGAAAACTCTCTTTTTCCTTCATTTTCTCTCTTCTTCCGTGTGAGTTCATCTGCATTATAGGAAAAGGAGGAACAAGGGGAAAACTCCTCCCGGCCCGGATCAGGCGGTGATAGGGTGGAAAGAGGAGGAATTCCAGAATTTAGTAAGGGAGATGGGTTTTCTCCCTGATTGGGGTGCTCAGTATCCTACTCCTGATTCTACAGCCATGGATGCTCCTCCCGGTCATATGACTCTGTATGCTGCCTTCTTCCGGGAGGGTAACTTCAGGCTACCAATGACCCGGTTTACTGCCGATGTGTTGAGGGGCTATGGTATCCACCTCTCTCAGATCAATTCCATCGGGCTCCCTCGGATTACTCACTTCGAGTTCGTTTGTATGGCGAACCGTTTAGATCCGACCTTTGAGATGTTCAACGTCTTCTACGCTGTTACGTATACAAGTGGGTTCTACTCTTTCAGTGCTCGTACCAACGTTTCTCCGGTCTGCTCTGTGCCACTGAAGAGTCTCCATGACTGGAAGCAGAAGTTTTTTTACATTCGCCGGGGTGTTGTTCCTGTGGACATGCATTACAGATCTGTGGATGAGGGTATCCCAAAAGTTGATGTGGTTGCAAATTTTGCTGATCAAGACTGGTATAAGAGGTTGACCCGTAAAGCCACTCCGATAATCCAGCTTGAGGAGATGGCGTTGGTTGGTGCCGGGATGAGCATGAAGTGGACCCCTAAACATCCGTTGGGGGTCCCGGTTTATGGTCACGAGGGCAAGTGTACGTCTCGTTCCGTAATCCTTCTCTCTTTTTTTTTTATTTGTATGTTGTACGCTGTATTGCTTGTGCATTGTTCTTTATCTCTGTCTTTTTGTGCAGTTGGGTTCACGTTGTTGAACGTTTTGGATCTTAAGGCACCGGGTGCAATGGTTGAGGCGATACAAAAACCTGATAAGCAGCCTTGGTTGGATCAGATCCGTGGCCGGTTTCTGCATCCGAGCAATGAGAGCTTCACCGCTTATGCGAACACTGTCTTAGGTGAAGATAGTGAAAATGATGATGATGCATTTGACTCCATTCGAGAGGAAGTTATCGTTCTCTCGAGTGATGGGTCTGGCAGATCTTTGGAAGACCTAACCTCTCGTTCCGCGCGTGCAGGTCCGGCGCAGGGGGTTGTGCATGAGCCGGTAAACGAGGTTGTTGGTGATGACTTGGAGATTCCGGTCGATACTGTTGACCCGTTGGAGACGCGGAGGAAGGCGAAAACTGACAAGGCGGAAGGGAAAGGGAAAAGGACTGAATGAACTTCCACTAAGTCTCCTCGTAAGCGACTCCATACTCCTCGTATCCTTGATTATGTTGTCGTTTCTGATACGTTGTCCGGTTTAGGAGTTGTAGAGAAAAAGCCTGAGTCGGACCCTGAGGACCGCGCGACTCTAACAGAGATAATGCAGAAGAAGATGTTTGAGGACAGGAAGCGAAAGCTTGACGAGCAGGCTGCTGCTTTGCTTGCCTCGAAGAAGATTAAACTTCAAAAAGAGAATCCTCCTGCCCCTTCTGAATCGGATATTGACATGGGTATTTTCGCTGAAAAGCCTAGTGATTTGCTGCAGAAAATCTATGAAGCTTCTGGTATTCGTTTTATTTTCTCCCGACGTCTCTTATGGTTTTTGTTTGTTTGTCCTTCCTTTCTTTGAATATGCTGCTCGTTTTGGAGCAGGTACCAAAACAGCCAAGAGTGGGCACAAGATTGACATTTCCAAGATTACTCCTCCAGAATCTCCGCCGTCGAGGGCGTTTGGGTTGTCTCCTCCGCATGACACTCCTGACGGGAAGAAGAAAGGAGATGTGAGAGTTGAGCAGGTTGGAGAAGGTGGTGGTAATGCAGGTGGTGATGCGGGCGTTGCTGCTGGTGATGATCGAGGTAAAAATATTGAAGTTGAGGTGGAGGTAAGTGGAACTACCCCTCATCAAACGGTGTATACCAAACGCCCACCGGGTGATGGTGGTGGTGCAACCTCAGGTGCTGTGCATGCCGATTCTTTTGATACAACGAATCCTGCTTGTGATGACCTTCCGCATATCCCCCGTTGGAATCTGACGCAGGGTTCCAGGATGGATAATCTGGATAATTGTCATGAATTTTTCTCCATGTCTCTCCCCCCAGCTGAAAGGATGTTCCAGAAGAGGCGCCGCCGGTTAGAGCTCTTGGATGAGCATGTTCAAGCCGGGGTTAATTTCTGGTCCACTTCACAGGAGATTGTCCGTGAGTGGAGAGAAATGGGGGAAGACATTCTGGAGTTTAAGAATGAGAAGAAACTCTTTGCGGAGGAGAAGGAACGGTTCAATGTTGAGAAGAAAGGGTTGATCTGGAGGTTAGCTGATACGGAAGAGAAACTTTCCCAAGAAAAACAAGCCAATGCTGATAAGCAAAAGAGCTGGGAAGCTGCGTGCGAGCGTACCAATGCGGAGCTTAAATCTCAACGTGCCACGATTACTCGTTTATCCGGAGAGAAGGCTGAGCTTGCTGATGAAGCCCAAAAGGCGCGTGTTGCCTTTGAAGAGAAGGAAAAAGAGTATATTGCGCGTATTGCTAAGCTGGAAGACCTTGCCAGGCAATGTGAGACTGTTGATCGTCTTCTTCAAGAGAAGACTGCTGAATGCAAGGCCTCTGAACTCCTTGTTGAGGAATCGTCCGCTGATTGCAAATGGTTGCTCTCGCGCGCGGTGCCTCTGGTAATTTCTTTTACTGAATTTTGTGACTTTCGTGAATTGTCCCTTATTTGGGTGTTTGTTGTAGATTGCTGATCGTATCGTCAACTCGCACGAGCTTGCCCATTATATGTATGAGTTGGGGCAAGCTGGTTACAGTAGCGGTCGTAAGGATGGGTACAACGAGGGTAGGGCTGCGGCCCTTAATAAGGAGAAAGAACACCATTTCGAGCTGTGGAAAGAGGATTGCACTGCTGCTTACGCCGCGAAAAGACAAGAGTTTTCATCTTTGGAGTTTGTTGTGGTTAAAGCTGCGAAAAAACTGGCCCGAAGGCCTGACGGTGTTGCGTTATTAAAGAAAGCGCTAGGTGATGAAGATGGTGCGACTGGAGGTGCTGGGCCTAGTCATTCCGAATGAGGGACTCCGGGCTGCACGCCGCGTATGACCTTGGTTGGTCTTGTATTTGACAATTGGATAAACAATTCTAACTTCCTTGTTACGTTTGTGGATATTTCGCTATGACTTGTCATTTGTTATGGTTATCGTTGTTTCTTTTTATGCGAATTTTGTTATCGTCATAATATGTGCATGTGTAATTACTTTGATTTAGGTATCACGAATGAGTGATGGCGCTGACAGGTTGTGTTGTGTTTATTGCAACGTTTTATTCTGTCGTATTTGTGCGCAGGTTGGATCGTGAATACGAAGTGATCGAGTTACAGGTTATTGTGTGTACCCGGCTGTTCTCAGCCTTGGGGGTGCTTACAATGTTTGTTTGTCCTGTGTTCGATGTTTTAGTGTTTATGTGGGCACGAAGTATTTGTTTGGCGTTTGTTAGGCTTTAGTTGTGTGTCTGACCCGGCTGTGCACTTGCTTGTGACAGGCCTTGGAGATCTACAACGTTTCCTAATGGTCGAGCCATTGATGTTTTCGTGTATGCCCAAAGTAATATATGCAGTTGTGACAAAGAAATTCGCATGATAGAAAGATAGCCAAACACTTCTTGTATAACTATAAATGTGTTGGCGAATTGGCCATTGCGATTACAAGAATTTCCTTCATAGGTAACATTTTCTCAGCTGTTGGGCGTTCCATGTGCGAGGAACCTCCCTGTTGTCGATGGTGCGCAGCTTATAGGCCCCTTTTCCGAGCACGGTGTCGATGACATATGGACCCTCCCACTTGGGAGCCAACTTCCCGGGTTTTTCTGCAATTGAGGCCTCATTGTCTCTGAGGACGTATTCTCCCGGGTTGAAGGTGCATACTCGGACTTTTGAGTTGTAATATTTTTCCAGCTTTGTTTTGTACTTTGCTTCGTTGATTGCCTCCATTTCTCTCCGTTCTTCTAGGAGGTCAAGGTCGATCCTCCTCTCTTCTTCATTGTTGATCATGTTCATCGAGAGCATTCTGGGTGACGGCAATCCTATCTCTGCTGGAATTACAGCCTCCGACCCATAAACCAAGCTAAACGGTGTTTCTCCGTTGCTTGTTTTGGGCATCGTCCTGTGGGCCCACAAGATGCTGGGCAGTTCGTCTACCCAACCTCTTCTTTTTTCTCCCAGCCTTGCCTTGATTCCGTCAACAATACTCTTGTTGACGGCTTCAACTTGACCATTCCCCTGCGGGTGCGCGACCGAGGAGAAGGTGTGCTCGATGTGTAATTCTTTGAACCATTGTTGAAGGTTGTCTTCGGCAAAGTTGGTTCCATTGTCGGTGATTATCTTGAGGGGTAATCCAAAACGACATATGATTTGTTCCCAAATGAATTTTTTGACAACGGCGGCTGTGGTTGACGCGAGGGCCTTCGCCTCTACCCATTTGGTGAAATAGTCGACTGCGACTATTATGAATTTGACGGCCCCTGGGGCTTCGGGAAAAGGTCCGACCATGTCGATTCCCCATTGTTGAAAGGGCCACGCCGTGGTGACTGGTACCAACTCATTCTTGGGGCGCATCATTTTGGGGGCATGTCTTTGGCATCCACTGCATTTCCTTAATTCTTTGACTGCATCCAAATGCATTCCGGGCCAATAGTATCCCGCATTCATGACTTTTGCTACCACCATTCTTGGTCCAGCATGTATACCGCAGATTCCTTCGTGCACTTCTCTGATCAAGTAGCGTGCGTCTTCGGGGTCAACACATCTTAACAAAGGCCCGAGGTATGATTTTCTGTACAAAATCCCATCAGCCATCTGGTAATGTTCGGACTTGTACTGGATTTTCCTTGCTTCTGCCTTGTTCTCCGGGAGTATTCCAGACTGGAGGTATGTGATTATCAGAGTCATCCAAGACGTTGTCCCTGTTTGAACGACGCTTACTTCTCGCAGTGGCACTGACGGGTTGCTTAAAACCTCTATGCGTACATCTTTTGCTAGGTGCTGGAAGCTTGTAGAGGCGAGTTTGCTCAGCGCGTCAGCTGGCTTATTCTCGCTTCTATTGATGTGATGCACTTTGTAGGAATAGAAGGTTTGTAGCAATGTCTTTGCTTGGCTTAGGTAAAGTGCCATTGTATCTCCCTTGGCTTCATATTGCCCGTTGATTTGACCTGCCACTAACATGGATTCCACATGCGCTTCGATGTGTCGTACTCCCATTTTGATTGCCAACCTTAAACCAGCGAGGAAGGCTTCGTATTCGGCTTCGTTGTTTGTGCTTTTAAAATCCAGGCGTATGGCGTAGGTGAACTCGTGTTTGTCAGGGCTCACCAGCCGGAGACCAACACCTGCGCCATCCTCGTTAGACGCGCCATCTGTGTATAGTAGCCATGGTTCTTCCACTTGTTGTTTCTCGGCCTTTTCCATCGCCTTGCATTCTCGATCTTTGTCATCCGGTACCTCTGTCATGAAATCTGCGAGTACTTGGCCCTTGATTGCCGGTCTTGGTCTGAACACTACGTTATGACCCCCGAGCTCTATCGCCCATTTTGCTAGCCTCCCTGAAATCTCCGGCCTTGCGAGTATGTTGCCAATGTTGTAGTTTGTTAGCACGTGAATGACGTGGTTGGCAAAGTACCTGCGCAGCCTTCTTGATGCATGAATCAGTGCGAGTACTAGTTTCTCCATGATTGCGTACCGGGTTTCTGGGTCGGTTAGAGTTCGTGACACATAATAGACTGGCGTCTGGACACCCTGTCGATCTACAAGCAACACTGCTCCTAATGCCCTGTCGGAGGCTGATAAGTACAGTACCAGAGGTTCGCCCTTGACTGGCGCAGTTAATGTTGGCAGCTTGATGAGGCAGTCTTTCATCTCGCGGAATGCGCTTTCAGCTTCCGGAGTCCACTGAAATTGACTCTTCTTCATGCAATTACGGAGAGTTTTTATAAACGGAAATGATTTAGCTGCGTGATTGGCCAGGAAGCGGTTGAGTGCTGCCAACCGTCCTGCCAATCGTCCTGCCAATTTTTGCATCTCCTTGATCGTTGAAGGTGACGGTATGCGTTCTATTGCTTGTATCTTGTCAGGGTTTACCTTGAAGCCATCTTTCGTGACAATGAAACCCAGGAATTTCCCCTCCTCCATGCCGAAGGAGCATTTCGCTGGGTTTAACTTGATGTTGACTCCGCGCAAGGTGTCAAACGTCTTTTGGATGTTCAGCAACATTGTACTCTCCTCTTTGCTCATAATAACCAGATCGTCCATATACACTTCTATATACTTGCCGATGGCGTCGTGGAAGGTTTCGTTCATGAGCCTCTGATAAGTCGCGCCCACATTTTTTAAACCAAAAGGCATTTTGGTGTAGCAGTATAGCCTTGTTGGTGTGCGGAACGCGGTCTTGTCTTCATCCTGCACGGCCATCTGTACCTGGTGGTACCCTTTGTAGCAATCGAGGAAACATTTCCATCGGAATGTGGCAAGTGAATCGCTCTTTTCATCGATGTCTGGTAAGGCGTAACAGTCGCGTGGACATGCCTTATTCAGATCTTTGTAATCCACGCACATTCTCCAGCTACCATTGTTCTTTTGGACCATCACTGGGCTTGCCACCCATGTTTGATACCTGACCTCCCTGATAATTCCTGCGTTTAACAGCTCTATCACCTGCTCTTTCATGGCGTCGTGCTTTATGTCTCCCAAATGGCGCTTAGCATGTACCACCGGTTTGGCTTCTTCCGAGACGTTTAAGCGGTGTTCAGCTATGTTCCGAGGAACACCCACCATGTCTGCTGGCGTCCAGGCAAAGACATCCATATTTTGGAACAGCAGTTTTTTTAGCGCCGCGCGCGTCAGATCGGACATTGCAGGTCCCAAGGTTACTGTCTGTTCCGGATATGCGCTGTTTAGCACCCATTTTTCTGCCTCTTGGCGTGCTTCTAGTTTCCTTGTCTTTGCAGGTCTTAACTCATCTGTCGCTAATACTTCTTTGCTTGCATAGATGATGGCTACTCCTGTTTCTGTTGGGAATCCCACTGCTGAGTGTGGGCCAGAGCAGATCATGCTGAAATCACCTTGAGATTCCCTTCCCAGCAGAATATCGTGTCTTGAATGTGCTGGCAGCACCATGAACGTGACTTCTTCTGTTCTTGAGTTTCTTCCGTCCGAGAGCAACACTGGGAACGATATTTGTCCTAGAGGAAAAACGGCTTCGTTGCAGAAACCAGTGAGCGGGTAATCAACTGGTTCTAAGCGCGCTTTATCCTCCTGATCGAACTGATTAAAACACTGTTCGTATATGATATCTGCAGTGCTCCCCGGATCGATGAAGATGTAATCCGTTTGATAATGCCCTATGACGCCCGAGATGACTATGGGCCTCCTTTCTCGTGGGCCTCCTCTTACAACAGGGAAAACGACTTGTTTCTCGCGCCATGAGTCATCTTGTGCGCGCTTGTTGTAGTTTCTTCTTGGCCTCCGTGGACCCCCTTGAACCATGTGGGTTTCTAACTTTCGGAGTTTTTTGTTATCCGACCCTTCTTCTTTTCTTTGAATCTGACGGTAATCACGCCTTCCACCTTTGACCAGGTGAGTTAACTTTCCGTCTCTTAAGGCCCTTTCGATCTCTTGTTTGAGGCTGAAACAATCGTCGGTTAAGTGGCCGGTGTCCTTGTGGAATTCACAGAAAAGATTCGGGTCTTGGCCCCTTTTGTTGCGCATTTGTAGTGGTGGCTTGAACTGGTGGTTCTCGGTTGCCAAGACTTCTGAAGGGGTTTTCGTTAGGACTGTCCACTGCTTCTCCCTGTTTTCTCTTTTCACCTCTTTTCGGTGTGCGATTTGGTTGATCGTGTGGCGCGCATCCTCTCTTACCGGGTTTCTTTCTCTGTGACCGGATGCTCTCCAAGGTTGGTTTCTGCCTTTCTTGTTGTGCCGGTCAGTATGGTTGTAACTACGCTGACGGTGGTCATCACCGGTCAACTGTCTATCCGACTGCGCGATGGTTTTGGCCGCTTCAATGAAGGTCTCCCAGTCTTTGGGTCCTCCGTCTCTTCCTTTTACGCGCTTGGTGAGGTCATCACACTTGACAGCCCTCATGAAGTGTGCGCGCATCATCTTCTCGCCTACATCACCGATCTCCAAACATTCTTTGTTGTATCTTGTAATGAAATCTTCCACGCTTTCGTGGTCTCTGCGCCATATGTTCAAACAATCGGCTGGATCCCTGGTGTGTCGTCGTTGCTGTGAGAAGTGTGCTAGGAACTTCTCTCGGAAATCGACCCATGATTTGATTTTTCCTGCTGGTAAGCTGTCAAACCAGATGCGCGCTGCGCCTATGAAAGTTTGAGCGAAGAGATGGCACCAGGTTGGTAAGTTCCATCCGCCCGTTGCTCCCGCACCGTTAAAAACTTGGAGATGATCGTCTGGGTCTGTCAACCCGTTGTATTTGCCCACGTTGTGTGGCAATTTTGTTTTGTCTATGGCAGCCGTGGCGATCTCTCTGATGAACTTTGAATTCTCAGCCATGTCGTCTGGACGATAGCTCAAGGTGTAATCGTGCTCCGCTTTTGGGTCATAACCTGCGCGCTTGCGCGGTTTGTATGCTTCATGCTCCGGTGGCAGCCTGCTGAACACTGTGTTCGTCTCATTGTCATCTTCAAGTTCGTCGTTTATGTTGCGCGGACCTAAACGACTCTGTATTGGCTTCTTTGGTTGGTGAGAATACTGCACGTAATTGCTTTCTGTTTCACCGTAAGTGTCGCGCGTGTCGTGCGCGCTTGGCCTTCTAATGTGTGGTGGGGGTACCGACTCAGGGCGTAGATTGAATGCATTGGTCTGTTGAGGCATGGGAGCGCTCAAAGGCCTTGGCAGTGGAGTGACAAATGCAGATTGGTTTGCTTGTGCCTGAAGCAGAGCTTGCTGCGCGCTGAGTTGTGTGTAAACGAGGTTAATAGACGCCACTTGTTCGGCATACCAGGAAGCCAGAGTTTTTCCTTCTGGTAGCCCTAGTAGTGCAGAAAAGTTTAGTTGTGCTTGGTCCGATGGAGCTGAGGGGCCAGCTCCATGGCTCTGAGTTTGCACTGACGGTGGTGTCTGTTGGACTACCTCTGACGGGGGCTGGAACGTAGCCCCGTTTGTGGTCTGAGTGATGATTCTGGGTGGAGTTTGGAAAGTAGCACCAGGTGCGTTTTGAGTAGCAATCCTGGATGTACTCCCAAAGATGCTGGGAAACTCATTGTGCACCGGCCCTTCTTGGATAATTTCGTTCCTTGGACCCCGCTGGACGTGTACGTTGTCCGAAATGAGTTCGAAGGAAGAAACGTCTCCGTCTACTTGGTGAGAAGGGTTTTGTTCGGCCATGTTTGACGAGTGTTTTTTGAAAAGAAAAAGAGATGAGAGTGGTTTTTGCTAAAAGCGGATGGCGCCAATGATGAAACACAGGTTAACACTATGGTTGATCTGTGGGGTTATTTCTTCTGTGGGTTCAATCTCTCTTCCTACTCGTGAGATGGCATGGTTCCTGCAAAACAGCAACACAGTTAGTCTCGTTAAGAGGGGAATATGGGGGTTTCCCTCTTAACCAGGCTCCGGCGTGAGAATAAGTACTGTTCCGAGGAGGATAAAACAGTGTGTGTTAAGTGTGAGAATAGAGAGAGCTAGATCCCTTTACCTGAATGATGAAGGGTTCTATTTATAGCCGGAGGTGTGGTTGCGCGCCAGCTGTCCGACCAAGGGGAATATCCTCTTGGTCTCCTCTACTGTGGTCAGTGTAGTGGTACACGTGGCGCGCCCGCATTCGCTCATCTTGGAGACGTCGTACTGGCATTGTCGGGCTGCCCTTAGATTTGTTACAGGCCTACGTGGCGCCTGACGACTGGTGACACGTTGTGTCCTTTATGTCGGGTGGAGCATCTTTGGGGCCACCTAGATATTTTCCAGAAGCTTCTGGATGACTTCGTCGATGTCAGCGCCACGTCTGATGGGAAAAGTGGTGTGGTCCTTGCCATGTTGGCAAGGAATTGGGACCATACCTCTTCAATATTGAAGGTGGTTTTATCAGATAATGTTTGTATAGAATGTATGAAATATTAAATATATCAATTGATAGAAAATAGAATTAATTATCTACAAAGAAAAAAGACGAAAGTTCTAAAAATTCATAAACAAAGTTTAATCCGCAATTTTTTTTTTTTTGATTATCACACAACGATAAATATATGATATGATTTCTAAGCATTTATATGTTATTACATATTAATAAAACATTTAGATATTAAATTAATATCCTAATTAATAATATTAACAACAATATTACTAAATTAATGGAGAGAATATCATATGTACTTAATTGAAATCTTTTAAGATGTCCTTAAGGTTTGATTTGGTTGATGAAGATTTTTAAATATATATTACATTTTACGATTAGGGTTTAATTATATATTTAGCCCATGGGTCATTGTTAGGTTTATATGGGGTTTGTTTCAAATATATTATGGGTTCCGTTATCGGTTAAATGTAGTTAATTACTTTTATATGGTATCAGAGCTAAGGAGCTCGGTACAAACCCTATTTGTCGTTTTCACTTTACAGTTATGAATCTTTTTCTTTTTCTATTCACCAACCTTTTCTTTCATTGCTCATCGTGTGTGCTATTCATCGCATGTACTATTCAAGGCAGGAATGTTATTCATCGTGTGTTATTGTTCACAGTGCCAGCTGATTATTACTATTCACCATGTGTTACTGAGTTCATAAACATTATTCGTCCAACTTAAAGTACTATTCGCCTAAAACCTACTATGAGTTGGCCTCGAAACCACTATTCACAACGGAAAGTCCTGTTAATTGTCGGAATGCATCCAACATAAAGTACTATTCGCCTACAACCTACTATGTGTTGGCCTCGAAACCACTATTTGTGTCGGAAACTACTGTTAATCGTCCAAAGCATTGTTCACTGCCTTCCTAGTTCACTGTCGTTCACATCGAAGGTACCAATCACCACCTTCAAGCTCCATGTGTCGCTGCTAGAATCTTGCCCGGACCCTAGTTTTTGCCAAATTGTCCTGCATTTCATGTCCCATTTCCTGCTCCTGTTCCGGCTTAAGTTCCTATTCTAGTTTCCTATTCCTGATCTTGTTTTTTGTTATTCTAGTTCCTGCTAGTCGTTTGATGTTTCATTCATAATGTTGTCCTGAATTGCTTCTTCTGTCTTGAATTCCTCTTCCTGGTGGTTTTCTGTTTGGTTCCCACTTTCCTACTCGTGTTCCAGTCTAGGTTTTTGGTCATGTTTGTTTTTTATGCTTTATTTGTAGGGGAAATTTGTTGTACAAATAATCTTAACATACTAAACATACAAATTGAAGGAAAACTCAAAAAGACAAGTTGTCATTTTTGTAATTATCAATAACTGTCAAAGTTACTCTACAAATATACCTAAAAACCTAAAAAAACCTAACCCCCCACCCCACCCCCCCCAAAACCTAAAAAAACCTAACCCCCCCCCCCCCCCCCCCCCAAAAAAAAAAAAAACCTAAACCCCCCCCCCCCCCCCCCCACCCCCAAAAACCTAACACCCCCACCCAAGCTAAGATGCTAAAAACTAAACCCCCAAAAAATCTAAAAAAAAAACACACACACACAAATTATTTTATTTTTTTAACATTTTTTATTAAAAAATCACTACTTTTAGTAGCAGCAAAAAAAAATTTTTTTACTAACAAAATGTAGCGATTTTTTTATAAAAATTATTTAAAAAAAATTGTGTTTTTTAGGTATTTTTGGTTGAGTTCACATTTGTATAGTAACTTTGATAGTTGGTGGTAATTACAAAAATGCCACCTTGTCTTTTTGAGTTTTCCTTCAATTTGTATGTTTAGTATGTTAATATTATTTGTATTTAATCTTTTGCCTTTATTTGTAACAAGCTGGACATGATTAGCATCTATGTTCCAACTTAAGGAGCGTGTTTAAAATATATATTATTTGTATATCCACAAGCATATATATAGTGGCTTGGCCAGCGCGATGCGACGGGTGTCATCGATACTATTTGGAGAGTGCGATCTAACCTCGTCTGCTTTAAACACGGATTATGTTTGGTATTATTATTATTATTATTATTATTATTATTATTATCTAAATATTTAGTAATTATATACTTTAGTATTTACATAAGATAATATTGCACGATGTAATCGGTGTCATCGAGGCTCTTTTGGAGAGTGCAATCTAACCCGGCCAGCCTTAAACACTAATTATTTTTACTATTATTATATTGTTGTTGTTGTTGTTTTTGTTGTTGTTATTATTATTATTAAGTAATTACATATTTGTATTTAAATAAGATAATATTTGGGAATATTATATTTTAATAATCTCAACTATTCGTCGTTGGCCGCCAACGGTCCCAACTTCAAAAATAACTACTAGCAGTCCTAACTATTGACATACTGGCCACTAATGGACCCTGACTAACAGAACCCTAACGTCGTTACTCACCGATAGCAAAAAAAATCGTTTTTGGCCAGAAAAAGTTTTTTAAAGGTCCGATCTTAGGTTACAAAGATGTTTGAGACGAAAATGTTGAGTTTTCCGATCAAGAATAAGTTTTCCGGCCAAAAACGTTTTTCCAGCGACCGAATACTAACGACGTTAAGACTCTGTTAGTCAGGGTCCATTGGAGGCCAATATGTTAATAGTTGAAACTGCCAGTGATTATTTTTAAAGTTGGGACTGTTGGCGACCAACGACGAATAGTTGTGATTATTAAAATCCAATATTCCTTATATTTATTATTATTATTATTATTATTATTATTATTATTATTATTATTGTGTAAATATTGAGTAACTATATACTTGGTGTCCCTCTTACAAATATAAAATTATGGGTTCAAATTGTTGCAAATACAAAGTAAGATGGAATCATTCTATAGTAATAAATAAAAAATCTTTTTTTGACACGTGTCAATCTCTGGTGTCTCCTTGTCTTATTTTTAATTTTTTTTTTCCTGTTAAAAAATAGTTTAACTAGATATATTTTAGATAAAGATAATAATTTTTTTATCAAACTTTGAATTAATAATATCCTTTTCTTATTTTTTAATTTCTTTTTCTTACTAAACAATTGTTTAACCAAATATAACTTAGATAAGGATAATAAGAAAATTATATTAAATCACAAAATTCATGGATCTCTCTTATTTATTTATTTTTTATTTTATTTTTTTCCGCTTATTAATAATCATCTAATATTTTATTGGTTCTATCACATGCAATACACATATTTCTAACCTAATAATAAATAAAAACAAATTAAAATTGTAATAACTAAATAGTTCATCAAAAGTAAGATGGAATCATTCTATAGTAATAAATAAAAAATCTTTTTTTGACACGTGTCAATCTCTGGTGTCTACTTATCTTATTTTTAATTTCTTTTTCCTGTTAAAAAATAGTTTAACTAGATATATTTTAGATAAAGATAATAATTTTTTTTATCAAACTTTGAATTAATAATATCCTTATCTTATTTTTTAATTTATTTTTCTTACTAAACAATTGTTTAACCAAATATAACTTAGATAAGGATAATAAGAAAATTATATTAAAACACAAACTTCATGGATCTCTCTTATTTATTTATTTTTTATTTTATTTTTTTCCGTTTATTAATAATCATCTAATATTTTATTGGTTCTATCACATGCAATACACATATTTCTAACCTAATAATAAATAAATAAAAACAAATTAAAATTTTAATAACTAAATAGTACATCAAATTTATCATTTAAATACATATCTTGACGCCCGTACATATTAATTGATTACATTATATTTATTTATTTCGTGCAATATACGGGGTATTTTAAAGACATAACTATATCGCTTATTATATAAAATTAAATTCATGCAACCAGTGTATAACACGGGGTTCTAAACTAGTTAAGGTAATACTTAAACTAAATAGTATATTTACTTATAAAAATATAAATAGTAATTGTAAATTTAAAACATAATTTAAAGTCTTATAAACAAAATAATAGTTAACGTAGGGAATTAAATAACATGTGCACTAGATAATGTATTAATTAGAAGAGATTTATTAAATGGTTGAATATTAGCAACTATTGAATAAAACACTTGTACCATATGTTTAGTAAGTTGTAACACATGTCTTTATAAGGTAACTAAAGTGACAAAACCAATAAATGTTTAGAATTGCAGACGATGATCCTTTATGAGCAAGATTACACGTGATAACCCTACAACAACACAAAAATAACATGAGGATAAAACTAAAAGAACATACAAAGAGGTTCAATAAAAAAACAATTCAAAAGCAAAACTAAAGGGATTTGCATGGGTTCATACATAGGGTTTTGAAGGTAAACTGCTATGTGGGACAATTCATGTCTCGTGCGACTAATACCAACTGGTGAATCCCACATTCGAAACTAATTTTGGGTTCTAAATCCCTAAATATAAATAAAATTACCTCTCGCAAGGCGGCAATCGACAAAGGAGGACCATCAGGGATGTCATCAATGTCATAAAGCGGCAAACTTTGAAGGAAGACCATAATTTAGGGTTAAAGTTTGGTTCGTTTACGAACGGAATGAGATGAGGCGAAAAAGAGGAACACCACCTTACATAGCCCATGGAGCATCGCTTGACCGCGGAAGGACACATGTTCTCCTTCTCCAGCAGACTGTTCTCTCTCCATTCTTTGGAATTTGGAAAGAGTGGGTGGGGAGGTGGGATATTTGATTTCGTGTAGAGGTGAAGATGAAGACACGCGTCTTAAGGGGGTGACCACCCAAATTGGGCAATCAAAACAAACCACGAAGAAAAACACTATTCATTCCCATTGCCTTATTAATAGATAAAAATAACCCAAGTGAAATCCATATTTCATGATTTCACTGCAATACAATAATCAGTTCAGAAGAAAGTTCATATCACTGGGGCAAATGTTCAACACAAAGCAAATAAATTAAAAAAAATCAATCTGAGGCTACTATACAAAACATCCATTATAGTAAAACCAATCATTCGACCTCAAAATCATATAGAAATCCAACAATAAAATCAAAATCAGATAAGTAAGCCTCAAAATCGAACAAGACCAAATATTTACGAATCAGGAGAAGTGCAGGTCTTAAGCTGAACCCTAGCCGAAGCACAACCGACTGTTCCACTCATCGTCGTTTGGTAGCTAGGATGGTTAAGCCGTGGGCCGTTGGAGTTCACTCATCGCCGTAGAGACAGCCGCGTCGCCGTAGAGGGAGAGCACATATGACCCCAGTTAAAAAGGAAAAATAAAAGCCAGGGGGTAGATTCGAACTCTTGCCAAAATCATGACCACAATGCAAACCAGCCACTACAACAAAGCTCCAAACATATCAAATCATCAAACACAAACCAATATATACAATACCAACGCAGAACAGAGGAAAGTAGACAACCAATAATGAAGAGCCACGTGGCAAGAATTTACTATTCACAACTTTGGTTTATTAATAGATAGAATAATTAATAATAATAATAATTAATGCCTTATTAATAGATATTAATTAATGCCTTATTAACAGATATTAATAGAGATATCCACAACTTGTGGCCTAGTGATAGGGAGACTTGGGATTTCCAATGGCGATGATCCTCATGATGCTCGGGGGATAATCCAACAACGAACTCTTTATTGGCGAATAGATCATCATGGAGTTGGATCTGATAACACATACATTGGTTTGCAATGCACATTTATCAGAAATTATTCATTATTAACAATTCTACCTTCTACACTAGTATCATTTTACAATTCAATGTGTTCAGTACAATGACATCAGTATCAGTTTGCAATTCACATACACACACATACATATTTTATTTAGAAAGTTGGAGGCAGATAAAATTAAAGTTCAAACCCATTGTGTTAGAAGGTTAGGCTACATTAAAAATGTGGCTGATGAAATTGGAGGTGCGTGTCTGCGAGAGAGAGAGAGATCGTTCAATAGTGGCAAATCAATGGGATGTGCGATGTGCACGAGAGAGAGAGAGAGGGAGTAAGATGGGGATGAAAATTAATTCGATTTTGATTTCAAATTTCCAACAGGAAACTCGTCGGAAACCCCACGGTAATATAGATTAGGAATATTGGATTTTAATAATCTCAACTATTCGTTGTTTGCTGCTAAGAATCAAAACTTTAAAAATAACCATTGTCAGTCCCAACTATTAACATATTGACCTCCAATGGACCTTGATTAACAGAACCCTAACACCGTTAGTCTCTGGTCGCCGGAAAACCGTTTTTGGAAAGGAAAAAAAGTCCCTAAAGGTCTGATCTAAGGTTACAAAGAGGTTTGTGACAAAAATGTTGAATTTTCCGGCCAAAAAGTTGAGTTTCCGGCCAAAAAGTTGAGTTTCCGGCTAAAAAGAAGTTTTCCGGCGACCTCATTAATTGGAGATTTTACTAGAAAAAGGTCACTAAAGGTCCGTAATAAGGTTATAAAGAGGTTTGGGACGAAAAGATTGAGTTTTCCGGCCAAAAACGTTTATCCGGTGGCCGGAGACTAAAAACGTTAGGGTTCTGTTAGTTAAGGTCTATTGAAAGCCAATATGTTAATAGTTGGGACTGCCAGTTGTTATTTTAAAGTTCGGACTGTTGGCGACCAACGGCGAATAGCTGAGATTATTAAAATCCAATATTCCTATAGATTATTATTATACACACACATACACACGCATACACACATACCCACATACCCACATACACACATACACACATACACACATACATACATACATATACACACCCGCATACTCCTACATACGCATATACATATATTCATTAGACACACACACAGATACGTACACACACGTACATATACACATACACATACAGACACAAATACACACACATATACACATACATAAACACACACACCCAACCATACACCCACAGCCCACACACATACACGCACGCACACATAGGTATATATGTAAATAAACTATAAGCCAAAAAATATGTCATAAGAGGTAAAGATGCATACAAATGTACAAACATACAAATACATAGAGTTACATATACAAACTACTATTGCTAGAAGCAGATATTTTCAAATGTTTTCTTGCCATAAGATACAAAGATACAAACACATACACATAAAGATACACATATCATACATCCATATATTCCCTAATTTCTATATGTGCGCACATGTGGAACTCCGATGGCTAGACGCTGGCATCTTAGAAAGCAACAGGGCAATGCTTTCCCGTCATTACCAGATGTGCACACGAACTCCAACAGCTCGAAGTGACAGATAGTTAAATACATTTTCATGTAGTTTGCCCTTTTTAGCCCTTTTTAGATAGATAGCAACAGTTTTTACCTTGGTTATCTTTGACCACATGCAGTTTGGTAATCTTTAACCACAGTTATGTTCTGAACTGCTCCCTTTAATCTTGCAGCATGAAAAAGGTGATTGAGAGATACAACAAAGTGAAGGAGGAGAATCATCAACTTCTGAATCCTGCTTCAGAAGCCAAGGTAACTCTTGTTTTCATATTAATTATCTGATCAGTATAGGAAGTATAGTTATAGTTTCACTTTATGGTTCATCTGCATGCATCAACTTCATATATAAAATATTATTATCATCATGCATGATTCTACATAAAAACAACAGATTGTGGCGGCAAATCCTCTAATCAAACAATTTATCTGGAGTTGTAAGATGGCTGTTTAGCTTTCCCAAAATAGACTTGGTTTGAATTTCATCTTTAGGGCACAGAGAATCTAGTTGCGATAACAAATTAGGCTGTCTTCGCCAGTGGTGGACCCAAAAATTATTTTCTAGGTGTGCGAACGAGGGGTTCAACCAAGTTTTTAAGTGGTGAGATCGGGATTTTAGCCTATAAAATACTGTAAAAAAATTCTTTTAAGGGGGGTGCCTGCCCACCCAACCCATAACTTGGGTACGCCCCTGGTATACGCTAAGGAGGTGGTCTGTTTCAGTTTCAGCCAGTTATGGTCAGTCTGTTCACTAAACGGGTCAGTTTTGACCTGTCCAACCAATTCAGTCGTTTGAGTTCAAGTTCGGTATACGAATACATCACTCCAGCTTCTGTTATTTGAATCTTCCATTTCAGCCGTCCAGGGCTGATCTATCCAATGTTTAGTTGCTTTCTCTTCTCGAAATAAAAATCAAATAAAATAATGAAGATTTGAGGAGGGGTATACACCCTCGCTTGATTTCTGCTGCAACACGGAGACAGCAAGGAGAACAATGTGTGAATGAAGAGAAACATGGTGCATGCATAATGCTCCTATGAACAAATAAACAAAGACAGCGTACGACTGTCTATGCACATACCTATAGTATGATCCAGAAGAGTAACATAGTTAGACATGATGCGATTCAAAATCTGTTACTTAAAACTTCTTGAATACCAAATTTGTAATAGGATTTTATACTAATGTTTAAAATACTAACCTTCATGAGATAATCGCATTCACATAGTTGAGTTCATTTACAACTTAATTATAGAGGATGATATAACGGATTAGAGCTTTTAAGGGTAAGGATATCAGGATATATGTGCATGGATAAGCTTGAATATACATCAATGTTTTAGACAACATATGGTAAAAAATGCAGGCGGCCAGTTCGAGTTTCATGTTGGGTTATACCGGTTTTGGACTGGTAAATGGTTTTTAATGAAAATAAGACCGACTACTGGACCGTAACATGTCAGTTTTGGATGGTTTCAGACAAGTTCCATACTAGGCAATCAGTTTGGCCAGTCTGGACCGATTTTTGCACACCCCTAAGTGAAGCAGACAGCAAGGTGGATAAAGAGGAAATATACATCATTGTAATGGTAAGATCTTATAAGGAAGACCAGTTTAAGTGCTGGAACACTTGCTGAAAGACGGTGTATGTTGTTAGGGAGAAAACAACTAAAGAATATATAGATTGGATATGCATCAGTAAGGACTTAATTGATGACTTGAATCAATATTTAAGGATGTAAGTAAGCCAAACAAAGCAGTTGCCATTATATCCAAGGTCCATCTAGTTTGGGTCTTAGAACTCAACTTCCTCAGTGCTATTTATCAGTTATTATGGCCTGTGGTCCCACAGAAGTTAATCACAGAGTCATTTCTACCAGAATATAACTTTCACCAAGTTCTTTGGCAAAATAAGAAGCAGAGTAATAATGCTAATATCCTTGCATTGGCTGGCAGACTTTTCACTAAGATTGCTTTGGTAAATTCATGGAGGTATATGGCTTGTGAAAAGCAAAAGCAAAAGAATAGAATCTGAAACATTATTTTGTTGAATTTAGTTTCAGTTTGCAACAGTTAAGGCTCAGCTAATACCTCTATGTTTCCATTTGCAGAAATTGAACAGGAACAGATGGTGAACACCAGATGTAAGTCTGAAGGCTCATAACAATCCCATTGAAAGATAGTTCGTTTTTGTTGACCTTATAGGATTCAGGAGAGCAAAGAGATAGAGGAAGTTTGGTACCAGTTTACTTACAGGGTGGAGCCTACACCAAGGTGCATGCATGGTAAGAATGTAAGATTGAACTGCAATAATAAAACAGGGTTTGCTTAGGAAGATTTTGGTGAAGGGAGTATAAATGGTGAGCATAAGCTTATATGCACGACGAGACACAAACTTTTAAAACATTATTACCATGACAAGTCATTTGTCGAAATTCCACTCCCAGCGAAGAACGTCAGGGTACCATCCCCGATGTATCATCTCCATCTCCACAATATCGATCAACATAGAAGACCATTACAGCTCACAGTTGCCTAAAAACAATGATCAAGTAGCATAAACATATTGTGTTATCAGAAATTCATCCACAGCATAGAAAACCAAACCGTAAGGATTGATCTTCTGGATGTAGTATTCGAAATCCCCCCTCAGTTACAATCCTTCATTTGTCTAAATTTCACTCCAAGGGAAGAACTTCAGGGTACCATCCCCGATGTATCGTCTCCATCTCCACAATATACATCAACATAAAAGGCCATTACAACTCACCTAAGCCTAAAAACAACGAACAAGTAGCATAAACATATTGTGTTATCACAAATTCATCCACAGCATGAGAAAACCAAACCGTAAGGATTGATCTTATGGATGTAGAAATCAAAATCCCGCCTCAGTTACAAACCCTCATTTGTCTAAATTTCACTCGAAGCGAAGAACTTCAGGGTATCATCCCCAATATGTATCATCTCCAGGTTTACAATATCCATCAACATAGAATTCCATTACAGCTCACCTACACCTAAAAAAATGATCAAGTAGCATAAGCATATTGTGTTATCAGAGATTCATCCACCAGCATGAGAAAATCAAACCGTAAGGATTGATCTTATGGATGTAGTATTTGAAATCCCACCCAGGGGCGGACCTACCCTTTGGCCAGGGTGGGCGACCGCACCCCTTGAAAAAAAAAATTGTGTATATTTTAGGCAAAAAACCCGACCGCACTCCTTAAAATATGGTTGAACACCTCATCCGCAACCCAGCAAATAATTTCTGGGTCCGCCACTGATTCCACCTCAGTTAAAAACCCTCATTCTCTCCTCTCATCCACATAATGTAAAATATTTGCAAAAATTTATTTATCTAATGAATCAAAGCAGCAAAAAATATGGTACCATGTTACAAGGAGATCAAATTTACATTCAAACAAACATACAAATGTACACCTATGCATGAATAAGAATCTTTCATGTAACCACTATAGGACAGATATGTTAATTAGCCGTGTTGGATAGTATACATGCAATAAAGATTTTTACCATTGATTAATGGTATGGCATCATTTGCACCTCACCATCAACATTAGCAGATTTCTAAGTTACATGTGAAAACTCATATCCACAAGCCTCTTTTACTTGTAGCTAATTTCAGGACAAAGGATATAAAGAGTCTGTATACCACATTCATTTACAAAAACACACTACACAAAACTCATATTTAAAGTTTTTTTTTTCACTTACTAGTTTTGGCAAGGAGAAGCAGTTCAGTTGAGGCAACAACTTCAGTATTTGCAACAAAGCCACAGGTAAGACTGCCTACTCTTTCTTTGGCTTTCCAAAAGGGAAGTACTAATTTGGATGTATAACATGTATGCATAGGTTCATCTCCCTTTTTTATATTTTCTTTCTGGTTTAATTTTTTTTGTATACCCTGCTAGTTTAGCTTAGAAGGATCATCTTCTTATAGCATATGTGATGGGAAAAAACCAAAATAAAAGACTCATGTTAAAAGATTTCCTCAAACATAGTCTCAGATGATAAGAATTTGAACCTTAATAGCATTTAGTGATGAAATTCACCAACATGTCACCAACCTTACATTACATGAAGTGATAGTTAATCGCTAACCATTTGAAACTAATAACATCCATTTGACACTAATTTATGAAGGAGTTTGATCCCCCGTAATCAGGAACAGGTATGGTAGCTTTATGGGTTGTACAAGTGTGGTTTTTCTTCCTATGGTTTCATCAACATAGACATCAGTTTCTTAATGGTAGGATTATAACCCTTTTTTTCATAAAATGAGAACAAAGAAACATGTACATAGCAAATGCAAATGAAAAATATAAGATCTATAAGGAAAAGAGTTAGGAATTCAGGGATGGTAAGCTATTTGTAACTAAAAACAGTATAGAGCATATAATTAATAAGATAGCTATCAATCAAATTGATGTCCTGCAAACTAGAGATCATGCAATAAAGCAACATGCTACAGATTAACCCTAACAATGTATCTTTTTGTCGTTGTGAGCACTGTTAGACATATAATTAAACTTAATCATGCTGTTATGTTTATATTAGTATTATAACTTATGTTAAGTATGATAACTTACATGGTGGTGATAAGCGGGTATAATTTAAACTGCTATGGCAGTTATTCCCGCCAAAACCTATGTATATATGTATGATATCCTGTGTTTAAAAAAGCGAGCTTTAAGCGTGAAGCGCTGAAGCGCTGGAAACATCGCTTTTTTTGGTCTGAAGCGTTACATTACGTGAAGCGCTGTGAAGCGAGCTTTAAGCGTGAAGCGATGATGGTTTGAAGCGACGCTTCAGCCCAATCAGGTCACATTTGGGCCATTTTTTAAGCCCAGCAGTCTTTAAATAGGGTTAAATGAGGCCTGTTTCTTTACCCTAAGTGTGTTTCGACTTTAATTTATGTTTTAACTATGTTTTTTATGTGTTAAGTGTGTTTCTTAATCATGTTTTTGTGTTTGTTATTGATTAACAAGTAGAATAGGTCATATTGATGTGTACTATATATATATATATATATATATATATATATATATATATATTTTAATTTTGAGCGCTTCGTATACGTGAAGCTCTCGCTTCGCGCTTGAAGCTTCGCTTAAAGCTTTTGGGACCAAAACGCTTCGGAGCGCTTCGCGCTTTTTTAAACCAAGATGATATCCAGCAACATGTTCCGGTATCAAGACAATATTCTGTTTCTTTAGAATTGTCTTCTCATTATCTTCGATTACCCTTGTTCCTTACTGTTTCTGCATATTCATTTCCTGTTAACCATGAATACCGATTCAAGTCAATCACTTACTTCCGCTGCAAATGTGCTTGAATCCCAACAAGCACATGAAGAGTGAAGATTAATGTAAGATCCCAGCCAAGATCATGAAATAATTGTTTCCATGTAGTTATGAAGTAGACACACAAATTAATATGAATACTAGAACCATTAACAAATTTAAATGGGTGTCATTCAGATGGGGATGTTTGGATGGACTAAGTCCATTCCATGATGATACTGAGATAGACAAACAAATAATATCATTAGCCGCATGTGAAACATTTGTATAAGAAGCAAACTGCTTTGGAGTTATGCTGAATTGGTTAGATTACTTAGTGTCACATGGAAGCTTAGAAAGATGAGTTCGTGATAAAGGGTATCAAGCAAGTAGTTTCAAGGGAATGACAACCAAGACCGGCATGCGCATGTGTATTGAATTTGTGGGGGGGCTATGAAAATCGGCGTTGAAAAGAGTTTCGACAATAATCAAGAGGAATCAAGGCCTGTCAAAGAATAAGGCAAACAACATGGACAGTAGATTTTGGATGTGAAGTCATCCGTGTTGGAGTTGATGATTCACGCCAATAATCGGAAGGGTTGGGATCAGACTTTTGTGGATCTAAGGGATGACTTCACGAGGGCTCGTAATGTGTTAAGTGACAACTTCAAACTTCAGATCCGTGACTTCATAGATATGTATATGGTCACGAGCGAGATTGTGAAGTTAAGCAAGGAAGTGGAGTAGGAGATATCCGTTTGTCATAAAAGCTCCAAGGAACTAGAAGTTGATGTGAGCATGTGCAAGAAGGCAGTAATAAGTGGAGCCAGTATTACACCTACCATTACAAAGCTTGAGATCCAAAACCTTCATTGCTCTTTGGCAAGAGAGAAGCAAGGCGATTGATGACTTTATTTGGAGGATGAAGCATTAATACCTAAAGGTGGTGCAAATCATTTACGACACAGTCAGATTTAGATGGTCACGATGTATCTGAATAATATTGCCCAACATGTGGACATTATACGAAGTACGTGCATCATGAATACTTGGTTTAAGTTTGTGCAAGGGCTTAATAGGAAAATGATATCTCGTGAATACTAACGATGAAGCAAAAAGTCAATTGTTCAAACTCATTATGGGATCATCCAAGAGCATGTGAAAGACTTCACAGCCCTAGCTCTTGAGATCTTCCAAACAAAGATTCTCTTTTCCACTTTCTTGATAGACTATAACCATGGGCAAAGCCAAGGATCAAAAGAGTACAACCTTGCCATGGTGATATGGGTGGCGATGCGAAAGGTTGAAAGAGAAGCAGGGGTATCCGAAATGAAGGAGCGTGAAATCCGCTACGGAATGTCAATAAGTAGAGTGCCTTATCAACATAACGAGCCACATCGAGCGCGCAATTGTCTCAGTGAAGCTTGCTTGTGAGCAATCGTGTCAAGAACAGGATAGAAGTTTTGTAAAGAGGAGGCGTACATTAAGTATCATAGGAGGATGCCAAAGGAGAATTAAGTACATCAATAGGAATAAATCGTGGGTGAGATATAATAGTACTGCAAAAAAGGCTGACATCTTATTTAAAAAAAAAAAAGACAAAGGAGCCTTGGAAGAAAGATCTAAAGTTCTCCATGGGAAATGTACAGAGGCTTCCATGGAAAAGTATGAAAACTTCATGGAAAGGCATGGATCTAGTATTAGAGAAATCTAGACTAGGAAGTTTCTAGACTATAAGCAAAGTGGTACAGATAATCATTGCATCATTCCGCATAAAACACCAGTGAAGAACCTTTGAAAGTAGCTCGATTACAAGTGTAACTGATGCAATTTCTTATGCACAATCAGTGGAACTCATAAATTCCCAAACAGAAGCCGTGCCAATTCTCTATTAAACAAAACCAATCGAAGTTTTTAACATAAAAGACCTAGAATATAAACTATTCCAGATCCTACAAAATAGGTAACAACCTAAAGAGATAAAACCAAAGTTAAACAAAGTCAAATAAAACAAAAGGAATTGAATAAAAATAATAAAAGATAATCTCCACTTTGGCGGCTTCCAGCTGGGTCTTCAACCCGGGTCGGGTCAGGTTAACGGGTCGGAACCTGGAACTAAGCTGCTTGCATCATTCTCCTCCTCTTCGAAAGGACTCGTCCTCGAGTCAAACGGGTCATCCTCCTCTGGAACAAACGGGGTAGGTCAGCCACATTAAAAGTTGCAGAAACATTGTAGTGACCCGGTAAGTCAATTTTATATGCGTTATCATTGATGCGTTTGAGAACTCGAAACGGGCCACCGGCACGGGGCTGTAGCTTACCAAACCATCCACCCGGAAATCTATCCTTACTCAAATAAATCCACACAAGGTTCCCTTCTTGAAAAAAGACCTTGGGACGCGTATTTGCTCGTCGCTGATAAACAATATTATTATTCTCAATCTGTGCGCGTACCTGCTTATGAATTTCTTTGATTTGGGCTGAACGTTCTTCCCCATCAGCACTAAAGTGATCAGTTGGGGGTATTGGGGTGAGGTCCAATGGGGTGAAGGAGTTCCGGCCATAGACAATCAAAAAAGGAGACATTCCTGTTGAGCGGTGTGTAGACCAATTGTAAGCAAATTCTGCCTGGGGAAGGACTATGTCCCACTGCCTGGGTTGGGTTCCAACAAGACTACGGAGCAGATTGCCAAGGGTGCGGTTTGTTACCTCTGTTTGACCGTCGCTTTGAGGGTGGTGAACGCTGCTAAAGTGTAACCTCAAACCTAGACGTTTCCAAAGTGTCCTCCAAAAATGTCCCACAAATTTAACATCCCGGTCAGAAGTTAAAGACTTGGGAACCCCATGGAGCCGCACAATCTCAGCAAAATAAAGACAGGCTACTTGACTTGCATGATACGTCTTGGCACATGGAACAAAGTGTGCCATCTTGGAAAATCGGTCGACGACCACCATAATCGAATCCTTTTGTCGTTGAGTACGGGGAAGTCCCACCACAAAGTCGAGACTAACATCTTCCCACGGGCCTTCCGGGACTGGCAATGGAGTATACAAGCCCGCATTTGAGTGGTGAGTTTTAGCAACGTGGCAGATACGGCACCGGTCGACAATCCGGTTGACATCAGTCTTCATTTTTGGCCAAAAAAACGTTCTTGAATCAACTTAAATGTTTTATCTTGTCCAAAGTGCCCTGCTAAACCCCCTTGGTGGCTTTCCAGAATAATAGCCTCTCGTAACGAACATCGAGGAACACACAACCGAGGTCCACGGAACAAAAACCCATCTTGGATGGTGTTACCTTTTGAAGGTGCCAACTGACACTCCACCCATAGTGTTGAGAAGTCGGGATCATCCGGGTAAAGGCTGCGAAAAATATCAAATCCTTCGACTTGAACTTGAAGTGAAGTTGGGAGGTTTCGGCACCGACTCAAGGCATCAACTACAGTATTGTGACTACCAGCCTTGTGTTTAATGACAAAAGAAAAATCCTGCAGATACTCCACCCACTTAGCATGATGAGCATTCAGCTTATGCTGGCCATTAATAAACCGTAAGGCCTGGTGGTGGAATTCTCTCGGTAGTAAATAGTGACGCCAGTACTCTAAACTTCTAATAATAGCATAGAATTCTTTGTCATATGTGCTATACTTCAATCTCGCATCACTGAGTTTTCCGCTATAGAAAGCGATGGGGCGGTGTTCTTGACTCAAGACTCCTCCAATACCGAAATCCGATGCGTCACATTCAACTTGAAAGGCGATGATAAAATTGGGCAATGCGAGTATGGGTGCTTGGGTGACCAACAACTTTAACTCTTCAAATGCCCTATTAGCAAGGGTGGACCAAGTGAACATCTGGCCTTTTAAACAATCAGTAATGGAAGCCACCACAGAGCTAAAATTTCGGATGAAACGACGGTAAAAGGATGCAAGGCCATGGAAACTTCGAACCTCATTGAGAGAAGTGGGAGTCGGCCATGACAATATAGCTTCAATCTTGGACTCGTCCATCCGAATTCCTTGTTTTGAAATAAGATAGCCCAAAAATAGGACTTCCCGTGAGAGGAAGTGACACTTCTTACTATTAGCATAAAGTTTTTGTTCCCAAAGGATTGAAAATACCTGTCGGAGGTGCTGCTGAACATCCTGGTTAAATACTAAGATGTCATCAAAATAAACGACAACACATTGGCCGATAAGAGCTTTGAACACATGATTCATTAAACGCATGAATGTACTTGGAGCATTTGAAAGCCCAAAAGGCATAACCATCCATTCATAGAGATCGTCGCGTGTTTTAAACGCGGTCTTCCACTCGTCCCCGGGTCGTATACGAATCTGATGATACACGCTACGTAGATCAATCTTGGAAAAAACCGAAGCCCCTTGTAACTGATCAAGGAGGTCCTCAAAATGGGGTATAGGAAAGCGATACTTGACGGTGATCTTGTTGACTGCCCGACTGTCGACACACATGCGATATGCTCCCCCGGGTTTTGGCACAAGTAAAGCTGGAACTGCACAAGGGCTCATACTTTCTTGAATGAGTCATTTGTTGAGTAACTCGGTGACTTGTCTATGGAGTTCCTCGAATTCTTTAGAGTTCATACGATAGGCAGGTTTATTAGGTATGACCGAACCCGGAATAAGATAAATACAGTGTTGAATATCCCGCACAAGTGGTAATCCTGCTGGAATTTCTTCCGGATATATATCACTAAATTCTTCCGGAAGAGGTTGTACTTCAATGGGTGGCACTGCTGAGGTATTCTGTTCGACAACCACAAGAGCATGTATGAATGGTGGTGCGGTAAGTCTGGTGAAATCGATGAAGGCTGATTTTGTGAGCACAACAGCTTCTGTCCCTGTTTCTCGAGTATCTAAGGGTGCGAGAATGATGTTGATTCCGTCTTTCAGAATGAGTAAGTGTTCTTAAACCCATCGTGTTTCGTTTGTCGATCGTATTACCACGGTCGCTCTAGAAGGAGATGACACGCATCCATAGGAATGACTTTACACCAAACCTTGTCTGAATACTTATTGCCAATCGAGAACTTTACCAGGCATCTTTGAGTGACTTTTACTACATTCCCCTTCTTCAGCCATGTTAATTGGGACGGGTTAGGGTGTGGATCCGCCTTCAAGCCCAATTTTTCAACCATACTAGTGGCCGCCATGTTTTCACAGCTCCCCCCCATCAACTATAATTATGCAAACCTTCCCTTTTACAGTACATCTGGTGCGAAAAATATTGTTGCGAAGCCACATGGTGTCGTCGACATGGGTTCCCGGGGCACTACTAAGGACCCGCTGTACAACGAAGAACTCCCCATTGTCTGGGTATATCACATCCTCATAAGTTGCTGATCCAGTTTCCTCCTGCCCAGAGGTATCGTAAACAGGGTCGATGTCTTCGGTAAGCGTAACAAGGTGCTTATTTGGGCAGTCTCGGGTGAAATGACCCAAGCCATAACACTTAAAACACTTTGTGACACGGGTTGATGTAGCTGCTGAACCGGAAGAACCACTCGTAGCCTCGGCTTTGATTGGGCCGGACCAATTGGTTGATGTAATAGGCGTTGGACTATGAACAACCTCAGCTTTGATTGGGCCGGGTTTGGATAGTGTGTTCTTGGACCTTGCCTTGAGTTGTTTCTCAACTTTCAGTGCCAGTTGGCACACATCATTAAGCTCCAATATGGTTGGAGTTGAACCATATCAGATATATGTCTGAACGTAAGGCACCCAAAAATCGGGCAATGATTTGTTCTTCTTCTTCGTCGGCCCCACATCGCATCCTTAACCTATCAAATTCATTAATCAAATCCTCAACGGTGGAGGTCCGTTGGGATAGGTTATGATACTCCAAGAAAGCTTCTTGGCGATAATTAGCCGGTAAAAATTTCTCCTTTAAAAGGTTCTTCATTTTTCCTGAGCCCTTTGATTTTTTATATGATCCCACCATAAAGATGCATATTTACGAAGTTTAATAGCCACAAGTTTTACCTTATTTGAGTCAGAAATGTCCTTGAGGTCGAAAATACGCTCCACGGTGCTGAGCCAATCGATGAACTCATCCAGCATTGCTCGACCGTCGAATTCTGGAATCTTGATCTTAATCCCCATGTTTCGAAGTGGATCTGGATTCGCTGGTTCCCTTCGTCGACCCCGTCGACCAAACGGGTTCCCGTCACCTTCCTCAAACTCCTGGACATCGATATCAGATTCTTCATAGTACTCTTCATGTCGCAACTCCAGGTCCCAGACCCGTTGTTGCAACCTCGCAATCTCTGCGATATCACGTGGGTCTCTCACGCCATATTTGTTGCCTCGGTCGGCGTCTCTACGGTGATGTCGTCGATTGTTTCCTCCACATTCCGCCATGGAGCTGTGCTGGGCTCTGATACCAACTGATGCAATTTCTTATGCACAATCAGTGGAACTCAGAAATTCCCAAACAGAAGCCGTGCCAATTCTTTATTAAACAAAACCAATCGAAGTTCTTAACAGAAAAGACCTAGAATATAAACTATTCCAGATCCTACAAAATAGGTAACAACCTAAAGAGATAAAACCAAACTTAAACAAAGTCAAATAAAACAAAAGGAACTGAATAAAAATAATAAAAGATAATCTCCACTTTGGCGGCTTCCAGCTGGGTCTTCAACCCGGGTCGGGTCAGGTTAACGGGTCGGAACCTGGAACTAAGCTGCTTGCATCAGTAAAGCTATGTTGTAAGAGTTTACTCAAGCAATACAAAGTGTACTTACTTATATAAACTTGTGATGTTCTTTAATTTTTGCCATCCTACAAGGTTTGAAGTTAGGTTGACCTAGTTGGACTACTAAGTGTCGCACCAAAGACCAAACCTTAGAAAAATGAGTTTGCGACATTCAACTCGGCTATCTTTCCTTTTAATTTGCCTTTTATCCAGAGTTAAAAATTACTTTGTAGTTAAAAGCGCACAAGGCACGCAGTCACACACTTTGATCGAGCGCGGCATGTTGGGTTATTTTTTCGTTTTGGCCATTAGACCTTCAATAATTAAACATTTTTGCGGTGGAAGAGAAGAGAAGGGGTAGAAAAGGAGGATAGAGTGTAAAAAACCTTGCAGAGCTAAGCAGATGGAACAGAAAAGAGATGAGTTGTGAGATGGAGTATAGTTATTAGGAGGGAGGCAAAGTTGAGAAATTGGTGGAGGCTTGGAGTTGAGTTATGAGGAGGGAAGCAGAGATTTGAGTACATGGGGTAGAAAGAAGATGAAGTTAAAGGCTAAAGTGTTTTCATGTATGTGTAAAAAGATTGATGGGATGTTAATACTTTTTATAGTATAGTACACTAATGCAGATAAGATGAAATAAGATAAGAGAAGGGAAGTTGAGATGGTATAGGCATGTCAAGGGGATACAGGTGGCCGGTGACGGCCACTGTTAGAATCATGGAAAGTCTCACTGTGGGGGAGGGGGGGAGAAGTTGAGGCAGACCCAAACTAACTTGGGAGCAGCGGATTAGGCAGGATTAGTTACATTTAAACCTCTCTAAAAACATGGTCGAGGATAGAAGTTTGTGGAGACGTAGGATTAAGGTGAAGGAATTTTAGGAAGATGATGCCTATTTGTTTTTTATTCTTGCCTTAGGAGCTTAGTTTTTTAGTTTAATTATGTGGTTTTTGTGTGTTATCGTTTGCATGTGTGTCTATATGATGCGTCATTCATCCCTTTTATACGTTTTCACCAATTTCCTATTTTTGTTACCTTACTAAGGTTATTTATAGGAATTCTTGTTTTTAGGTTAGATCGAGTTCTTTGAGTACCTATGTATGTTCTAATTGGACTTCCATGCATGTATATGATTTCGGAATTGGGGGGTCTCACCGGAAGCAGCCACTCTATCCATTGGGATAGAGATAACGCTTGCCTATATCCCACCATCCTCATACCCCATCAATAGCTTAGCTATGGGTGGGATTGTACTAGGTACGGTTGTTGTTGTTGTTGTAGTACTAAGGTAGAAAGCTGATGGTGTGTGTAGGTTGCGAGGATAGACAATACAGAGTGTACATTGATGTAACAACTGTATGGTATGCATAGGCTGCATAAATAGCATATTTTGTTTATTGTTAGATTATTAATTGTTTATTATTAATATCTTTATTTTTTTATTTTTTTTATTTTCTATGCCTGCTAAGGGTGTTTGGAATTACTTATTTAACTTAAAAAGTGTTTTTTTTTTTGTCAAAAGTGTTTATTGACTTATAACTTTTTCAAAAGTAGTTTTTAGAAAAGTGTTTAGATTAGCTTTTGTGGTAAGAAAAGTAAAACGCACAAAAAGGATGGGGTAAGTTTCCATGTTTGGTTGCTATTTTAAAGGGTGAGGATAAATTGGTAATTTTATGTTTAAAAAGATATTTAAAAAACCAGGTGTTAATGACTTTTGAAAAACAACTTTTTACTTCTTTTCAAAATACCAATATATAAAACACTTTTAGCAATGCCAAACACTTTTTAACTTCAGTAAATCAATTGAGTCATTTCCAAACTTAATCCCAAATTGTTTTGATTGTTTCCTCGTAGTGTGAAGTATTAGTCTTGGGCTTTGCACTTTTCTTGTGCCTTGCACCTAGACGACAAGCAGACCTTTGCACCTTTGACTACCTAGAAAAGTTACAACAAAAACAACCATACCATTAAATCCCACAAATAGGCAAGCTACTTGTAGGGTCTGGGGAGGGTGTGATGTAGGCAAACCTTACCTCTATCCCTAGAGATAGAGAGGCTGCTTCCAGAGAGACTCTCGGCTCAACAAGAGATAGCAGACCAAAACACATACCTAAAAAGTATATAAATAGGAAGTTACCAGTATCCAAGGAGGCAATGAGAGAGTAACACAGTAAAATTTTAGAACATGTATAACATCACCCAACAACATAAATACATACATAAAAACAAGAAGATAATCACCTGTAAAGTCAAAACTAGGCCCCTAGTACACAACTAAAACCCTACTGGACTCTTCCCTAGAAATCCTTAGCCATAATCTGCCGCCTCCACAAAGACCTATTTTGGACCATGTCCTCAGAAAGTTGAACTCTAGTAAATCGTTCCTAATACACTCATCTCATATCGGTTGGGTCTGCCTCTACCCCTCATCCCCTCCACAGTGATGGTTTCCACGGCTCAAAGTGGCGCCGTCATTTGCCTCCGCTTCACATGCCCAAACCATCTCAATCTCCCCTCCTTAATCTTATCAGATATACTAGCCACTCCTAACTTATTTCCAAAAACCTCATCTATTATCCCATATAACCTCGTGTTTCCACACATCCACCTCAGCATCCCCATCTCTGCCACCTCCATCTTGCGTGTTTGTCTCTATTATGTCTCTATGCTAATTAATTGTCTTTTTTTTTTAATTTTTATCCTACAAGACCATGTATCTGATATACCAACAGAAACCATCCAACCACTGTGTGCAAAAAAGATTTCCCACTCACCCATGTTCTTCCCTGGAGAAATTCTTCTATCTTTAGATTTGTTTTAGATTACATTTTGACCATTCAATTAGGTACACACAGTTTCAACTGCCTAAATACATATAGAAATGTGTAGGTCAACTAGAGCATTGGAGCCAATGCAGGACTAAACACAATATCAGAGAAAAACTAAATCCTTATATAACTAGAGGAATAACAAATAACAATGCACCATAAACATTAATACTGAATATTAATAAGGAAACTACAAATTATTATTGATGTTGGTATACAAGTCTATGTAGCAATTGGATTATGTTCAGGTGTAGAAGATCCCATAAAAGAACCTTACGAATGATATGTGCACATTTGGATTATATCAAGTAGTGTGTCTAACAGGTCAAGAATGAGAAAGTGTATACAGTTATAAATTTGTAAACTATAGAGCAGAGTTAATAAACTTTAAAAGTTTACCTCTTCATCAGCTTAATATAGTCTTATATTTATTCGTACCCACTTGCACCATTCTTGCAGGCAGCTGTTAGGAGAAGACCTTTCTGGTATGAATGTCAATGATCTGCACAACCTGGAAAGCAAACTGGAAATGAGTCTCAAAGGTGTCAGAACAAAAAAGGTACCCATTTTTCATGTTATTGTCACCCAAAATAAAAGAATCAACTGTTATGAGAAGAAAGGAAGGTCTAGATCCGTATTTCGAAACAAACCATGTTTAAATCACTCAAAAAAGTAAGTTAATATGGATAGCAAACCAATGATGCTAAGGACACTTACTTCATGCTGCAGGAACAAATCTTAACGGATGAAATAAAGGAAATACACCGCAAGGTACAAGAGCAACACAACTTGTTCAAAACATATAAATTATGGATGAAATAGGTTCTAATTATGATTATTGCAGGGGAGTCTCATCACTGAAGAAAATAACGAACTGCACAAGAAAGTAAACCTCCTGCTACAAGAAAATGCAGATCTGCAGAAGAAGGTTCTTATCAACAACAATCTTTCAAAGTAAAATAATCGCATTCTTATCACCAATAAACATAAATTATCATCCCCACAGGTTTACGGATCCACACACATGCATCACGATGATAACGAGCTGCACACACCCATAAGCCTCCAGCTAAGCCCACCACATCCACTGAGAACCTACTTACCAACCGAAACCATGAAACTCGGGTAAGTAACTTGCACCACTAATCGACCACACTACGACTTTATTCATATTGTTTTTATGTGTATAACTATGTTAACATACATTTCAGGTTACAGTTAAACTCAAAACCAAGCTAAAAGGTATTTATTACCGTTGGTATGATGTACTCCGCTGAATAACATGTGAAAAAATCAACCGTATACGAGTTATATGGTGATTTTTTTTTTATTGATTTTAAGGTGTAAATGGTAATAATAATCAGAAGTATAGGAAGATGTGTGATTGTAGATGCACCAGATTTTAATTTGATACATTGTTGAGAGTGATTAGGTATGTGTTGTGATGTTTATCCGCAATGTAAAGATTTTTAAACTACAAGTGATTGTTCTAGAACATGCATTCCAATATAAACTGTAAACATTTGCAATAATGAAATGTTTCACGATACAGTTAAACTAAAATAAAACTCATCGTGCATACATACATTTGATCACATGATTAAAGTGGCTCATAATAAGAAAAATGCGAGAAAGAAAGAAAACCTAAATTGTATGATCCAAGAGTTGTGGATTGAAGCATTGTGAGGTTGGGAGAGATATGAGGCGCTGCTGTTTCAGGACCCTTCACTGGTCGAATAGCAAAGAGCGGTGGCGCGTATTGCACACGACGAACAGAGGGGTCGAATAGCAAAGAGCGGCGGCGCGTATGCTACACGACGTACCATAGTGTTCGTTAGTTCTTACTTTGGTGATAAACTTTATAATTTTTTCAAAGTTTGAGGGTTTTTAGGTCAAACCTCAAATAAACCGTTATGTTTGTTAGCCATAAAATCGAACCCGAACTCTTAAAAAATAAAATCGAATCATTACTAAGGGTTAACGGGGTGTAAAGCGGGGACGGCTGGCAACGACCATTAATCGTGCGGTAACACCGAAGCCATCCCCGCATTCGATGCGGTAAACACAATGGAACGGGGAGGAGTCACCGCTTGTGCCATGTTTTTTTCTACTGTTGGTGTCTAATAGAGCCCGTAATTTATGGAAGTGATTTGACTTAATATTGTATAGACATAGCTGTTAGTATCATCTCCAAATATAGGAGATTTGTTTGTATCTTTATATACCCTTGATGGTAAATAAAAGAGATCATCTTGACAATCACATTATTCTATTGTTCTACATGGCATCAGCCTAAACCCTGATCCTCTCCCTCCTCCCTTCGAAACCCTTCACAGCCGTCGTCCTCCTCTTCACCTCTCAATGGCCGATAACAAACTCCATCCAGCTGTCACTGTTTCGAACACCAAAACCCTCATCCCTATCACCCTTGATAATGAAACCGCTAACTACAAAACCTGGTCCAAGCTATTTCGTATTCACTGCACTGCCTTTCTCGTTTCTGACCACCTTGCCCCACGCCCACCACCCGCCACTTCTTCCAAAACCGCGGACGCTGACCAACAACCTGCCGCCCCTCCCCCTGCTGACTCGTGGGAGCGTCTAGACACCATAGTCCTTCAATGGATCTATGGCACTATCTCCACGGGTCTGCTTAAAACCGTTATAAAAAAACAAAACAATGACGTATGACGACTGGAAAGCCATTGAATCACTCTTTCAGGACAACAAAGCCACCCGTGCTCTTCATCTTCAACAAAAGTTTGCCAACACTCGATTGGAAAATTTCTATCCATGAGTGCCTATTGTCAAGAACTCAAGGTCTTGTCGGATCAACTCTCTAATGTTGATGCCCTGGTTGACGAACAAGATCTTGTCCCCCAAACCCTTGTCGGCCTTACCGAATAATACGAAACCGTTTCCACCATTCTTCAAAAAACCAAGCCCCTACCATCTTTCTTTGAAGTTCGTTCACAGCTATGTATGAACGAAACCACAAAAGCTAACCAAGCCATCCATTCTACTTCCCAAGCCGCCACGGCATTACATACCCAAAGCCGAGCCACACCAACTTCGACCAACCCATCCCCACCTGCTGTCGACAACCGCTCGGACTACACCCGGGGTCATGGCCGGTCCCGCGGACGTGGACATGGCCGCGACAGAACCTCCTCTCAAACAAACAGCCGGCAGACCATCCTACTGGACCCAAAACTAGCACCCCTACATTGTTTTCCCAAATAACTAGACCAATAACCAGTGGGCTTCCCTACTCAATCAAGCCCAGAACTTCAGTCCACATACCAACCCATCACCGCCCTGTCCATACCCGTCCACACCTAGACCCACAAACGGCCAAGGCATCCTTGGGCCACGACCGGATCAGGCCCACATGGCCACTTACAGCCCTACACCAACTGATAGAGCCCAAGCTCTCTATACTCTTTCTATGAGTCAGCAACAGGACCCGGTCGGCATTATGGACACAGGAGCGACAAGACATATGCAACAACCAGGTAACCATTCTCCGTCTGTTTTTAATTCTTGCACTAACAAACAGATTATTGTTGGTAATGGTATGACCATTCCAGTACTTGGACAAGGCAGTCAAACCCTACCACCACCCTTCCCACCCTTTAAATTAAATAATGTCCTATATCCCCTAACCTTATTAACAACCTCATCTCTGTCCGTCGTCTCACGACAGACAATTTACTTTCCATAGAAGTTGATCTATTTGGTTTTCTTGTGGAGGACTTCAAGACCAAGGCTCCTATCCTACGATGCAATAGCTCGGGCGATCCCTACCCTCTGACCACCAACTTTATCAAGTCTCCTACCTTTCCCACTACTCTTGCTGCTGTCACTCAAGAACTTTGGCATCAATGCCTTGGGCACCCAGGCGCCAACCTATTGCATTCGTTAAAGTCTTCTTCTTTTATTAATTTTAGTAAACCTAATCATACGCTTTGTCAGTCTTGTGTTTTTGGCCAAAGCATCAAACTTCCTTTTTTATGATTCTATTAATAAAACTTGTTTGTCATTTGATATAATTCATAGTGATTTGTGGACATCTCCGATGTTAAGTACTGGTGGACATCGTTATTATATTTTATTTCTTGATAATTTAACGGACTTTCTTTGGACATACCCCCTTGCTAATAAATCTAATGTTTATCCCACGTTCACCCAATTTTATAACCTAATCCACACCCAATTTGATCAAAAAAATAAAACAATTCCAATGTGACAATGGTACGGATACACTAATAATAATTTCAAGAATTTTTGCTAAGTCAATGGAATGCAATTTCGTTTCTCATGTCCACACACTTCCTCACAGAATGGTAAAGCGGAACGCAAAATCCGCACCATCAACAACATGGTCCCGCACCCTCTTAGCCCAAGCCTCTCTCCCCCTCCTTCTGGCACCACGTGCTGGAAACCGCTACCTATCTCCTCAATATTTTACCAAAGAAAACCCATAAATTTCTAACACCCACCACTCTTCTTTACAACGTCCTACCGACAAAAGAGCATCTCCGTGTGTTTGATTGCCTATGTTACCCTATCCTCCCCTCCACCATAATTCATAAACTAGCTAACCGTTCCCAACCCTGTGTTTTCCTTGGCTACCCATCAAACCATTGTGGATATAGATGTTTCGATCTCACTACAAATCAAACGTTTATCTCACGCCATGTCCACTTCGAGGAATCCGTTTACCCTTTCTCCATTCAAAAACCGACCGCCTCACACACTTATGATTTTCTCTCACCTCCCTTCTCCCCATCATTCTGGGATCTCCTACACCCGTCCCCAACCGGCCCTCCATCTACCAGCCCACAACCATCCCTCACCACTCCACCACCCAGCCCAACTTCCACCAGCCCAAACCTTCCCCCTCTTCTTCCCAGCCCAATCAACTTCCCCATACCGCCTTCACATCCACCCGGCCCATCTTCTCCAGACCTACAACCTTCTGTTCCTATTCCCTCTGGTTCACAGCCTTCTTCGACCATTCCACCGAACCAAACAACCGCCCCTGCCCACCCCCATGTTCACCCCCACACCACCCAACCTGCTTCCCCATCTTCCATCCGTCCTTCTTGCACCATGCGCACTAAAGCCATGGATGGCATAACCAAACCGAAACACCCATTTAACCTCAATACTACCACACTTATCCCAATTCCCAAAACCCCACAGGTTGCCTTATCCACACCGGAATGATTCAATGCCATGAACAACGAGTTTAGTGCACTTATTAAAAACGAGACTTGGGAACTGGTGCCTCGTCGTCCTAACATGAATGTTATTCATAGTATGTGGTTGTTCAAACATGAGTTTCAGTCTGATGGCACCTTGGATCGGTATAAATCAAGGTTGGTTTGTGATGGAAGCAGTCAACAGGTTGGCGTCAACTGCGGTGAGACTTTTAGTCCGGTGGTTAAACCCACTACTATTAGGACCGTCCTCACCTTGGCTCTCGCTCAGTCGTGGCCGATACACCAATTAGATGTGACAAATTCATTTTTATATGGGCACTTACAGGAGACAGTTTTCATGCATCAACCAATGGGTTTTTGACACCACGACTACCGTGACCATGTTTGTCGTCTAAAAGGTCTCTTTACGGTCTAAAGCAAGCTCCACGCGCTTGGTATCAAAGGTTCACTGATTTTGTGGTACCACAAGGATTCTCTCAATGCAAATCGGACAACTCCTTGTTTATTTACCATCATGGATGCGACGTCGCTTATCTTCTACTTTATGTCGATGGCATCATCCTCACTACTTCGACTGACTCTCTGCGACAAATGCTTATGATTATTCTTGCAGGTGAATTTGCCATGAAAGATTTGGGTCCGTTAACATATTTTTTGGGCATCTCCGTCACGCTTCCTAGTGACCGATTATTCTTATCTCAACATGCTTACATAAAGGACATTATTCATCGGGCAGGCATGGACTCTTGTAAACCCGCCCCAACACCAGTTGACACGCAGAGCAAGTTGAGCAGTGAACCAGGTCCTCTGTTTGATGACCCTACTACCTATCGCAGTCTTGCTAGCGCGTTGCAATATCTCACGTTCACCCGGCCAGATATTACATACGCAGTTCAACAAATATGCATGCATATGCACTCTCCCTGCCTTACTCACTGGAATGCTCTCAAACGCATCATTCGATACCTCCAAGGCACTTCTGAGTTTGGTCTTCACCTCGGCTCATCTTCTGCTCTGTCTCTCCGTGCTTATTCAGACGCTGATTGGGCCGGTTGCCCTGACACCCGCCGCTCAACCTCAGGTTACTGTGTCTACCTAGGCGACAATCTAGTCTCCTGGTCTTCTAAACGTCAGTCTACCATCTCCCGTTCTAGTGCCGAAGCCGAATATCGTAGCATTGCAAATGTGGTTGCCGAGATTTGCTGGCTCGCAATCTTCTTCTTGAGCTTCGTCACTCACTGTCTAAAGCTTCTCTAGTGTACTGTGACAACATCAGTGACATCTATTTATCAGGAAACCCGGTGCAACATCAACGTACCAAGCACATTGAACTAGATATTCACTTTGTCTGAGAACACGTCCAGAAGGGTCTAGTTCGCATTTTGCATGTCCCATATCGCTTCCAAGTCGCTGACATTTTCACTAAAGACCTTCCTCGGATTCTTTTTGACGATTTTTGCTCCAGTCTAAGCATGGAGAAATATGAAAAAACTACAACAAAACCTAGTTCCCCAACTATCTCTCTACAAAATTACCTTTATGTTGATTATCATATGAATTTGTTAACAACTAGCAATAAAAAAACATAAAAACAGTCAATTTTTGGATGGAAGTTGTCCCATAAAAACTTGTTTTAATTTACGTGCCCACTTAAAGGAGTATTAACCATAACTTGAAAACTGCAAAATTTAAAGTTTCAGTGTAGCTTGAAGCAACTGTTTAAGATAGAATTTCTATTGTTAGGATCCTGAATGTATGAGTTCTACGGTAGGATCCTGATGTAGTTCATGTCAGGATTCTTAAAAGACTTAGGATCCTGAACGTGTTTGTTACTAATCGATTGCTTTTAGGTTGAAGAAATATTTTGTAGGAATACTCTTTCATAACGACTATTGAGGAACTTGCACCCAAATTATCATAGAGTTACCTGAAGAAAACGTGTAGAAGTGACGTTGGAAGCCTGCAACGGTCGAAGACCAATTCTTTCAGGATCTCAGAAATCTCGGAGTTGTAGTTAGGATTTGCTTTTGGCTTGTACTATAATTTGGCTTGATTGGATTAGCTAAGACACATCACACATTCATTGAAAACACTCAATACACTCACATATACAAAATACTCAGCTGTAACACTTAGATTCGATCGATCAAGCCACATTCTTTGTACTCATTTCAACTTTAATCTTAGTGGAGCTGTGTAGATCATCTACACCAAGAGGATCAAGGGCATTTTCCCTGTAACATATCATTTGTTTTAGTTTTTGTTCATTATTTTTTATACCTGTTTGTCGTGAATCTAAGCTTTTATCAAGTTAAATTACCATATAACTCATTTTAGAACTAAGGATCCTGATAGTAAACCCAGGATCCTTAATACAAAGTATAACATTCTCACAAGCATCAAACCTCACTTTCTTATTTTGGTTAATTAATTCACTTCACAAATTTTTGACCAAAACAATTTGACTCCCACCGTGGGGCAAGTTGTCACACCCCGACCGCGTAAAACAACCAATCGCGGCGGAATCGTCGGGGAGTGTTGTAACAGAATCATTGTTTCAAAACACACGGAAATTAAAGTTTCGTTTTATTAAACATTGAATATTTACATCGTCTGGAAATCTGAATAAACAATTTAAACATAGTCTATCATTGTTATTAAGTCACTAAGGCCTCGTCCAGTCCTATGTGAGCATGCATCCTAGCAATCAACATCATTCAACAACACCTGAAACATATGTGAAAACAAAGTCAGCAAAGAAATGCTGGCGAGTACATAGGTTTTTGAGAGTGTCGGATTCATGGCTAGTTTACATGTTGCAATACTTAATTAAAAACCTTGTTTTGAAAAGTGTAGTATTGCGACATAATTAACCAACTCAAATCAAGTTGGTTATAATTTATAAAATCTCGTAGCCATGATTCTTAACTCGAAAACATTTTGTTTTAGAAAACCAATTTGTAAAACATCTCGTATTAAATCGTTAATAAAACTCGTTAATAAATCTCGTTAATAAAACTTGTTAATAAATCTCGTTAATAAAACTTGTTAATAAATCTCGTTAATAAATCTCGTTAATAAAACTCGTTAATAAATCTCGTTAATAAAACTCGTATGGTTTATATCATTTCGAAAACCTCGTTTGTGTGACATCGTTTCAAAATCGTTTACCCAAGTGAACTAAATAACGCCACGGTATGCAATACGATGAAAACACTTATATATAGGAAGTACCAGCGGCTTATCCACCATGCTTTCATCACATTACACCCGTCCCGTTATCTAAACACAAACCGAAAACTAATCGTTTACTCAAATCGTTTAATTCGTTAAAAATCTCTTTAGTCGTTTAAATCATTCTCGTCTTAAATCGTGAAAACTAGTTTTGATTGTCTCGCTAATAACATCCAAACCTTCGTGACTCGACTATCTCGCCTATCGCTTCTCGCATTAATAAACCACCAAAGGGTAAATTAACAATCACAGATTCAGTCGTTACCCACCTAACCCACACATAACCATGGGCGCAGTCTGATAACGGGATTTGTCGGATCCTATGGTACCATAACCTAATACTGGTCGGTTCGGCCAAAACTAATGGATATTATTCGTTATGTAAATACAACCAACAAGTTTGTTTACTATATCGAAATCGTTATTAAATTAATATAAACCATTTTAATCGTTTTTGAAATCATTGTTATAATATCGAAAATCGTTTTGAAAACCACCGTTAAAACCTTGAAAACATTTAGCACATATGAATCACCCCAAAACAATTGAAAACCGTAAAATAGGGGAACTATGTACTCACCTGAGAATGCTTAGAGGTCTTGAACAACAACCAAGCAAAGCTAGAGGGAGCACGGAATCAATCGGCAACCTAATAACAATATAATTAAACCGGACCTAAGTCGGAAGATCGGATAGGATGAGGTTTTGTAAACCAAATGAGTATTGGGACTCATATGACATGGTTTAACAAAGTCTACATCCTAAATTGAAACCTAACCTAAGTGCTTTCGACCCATTGTGACCCATTAAGGTAGCTTAAGCTACTTTAACGTGTCATTCGCGCAAAAGCGCATTCGAGACGTCTAACTAGTCCTATGACAAGTATTATATGCCTAAACATGATTAAATATGTTGCATAATCAATTAAGTGACAAAAGTTTGTGTTACATATGCTTAATTACCAATTATGCATGAAAAGGGCATTTTGGTCATTTACCTAAGTCATATAAACTACCTATCATATAACTAATTAAACATAAGTGACCATAAGGTATAACCTCGGAAGGTTATTCCCTATGCAACTATGGTCACTAAACATGTTTGGTCGGATCCTAATGATCGACCAAACGGGTCGTGTTTGAAAGTCTAAGCGGGTGTTTAGTCCGCTTGACTTACGACTCCACACAAGCACTAATCTAAAAAGTGACGAGCTAAACATGTTTAGTTAAGTTAGAAAACAGGTTTTGATATCAAAACAAACGGTTTTGATACCCAAGAGTAGTTTGGTTGCAAAATATGCATAAATACACATTTTGGCCGAAACTACGACTCGTCACTACGCCTAGTCAACGTGGTAATCAGTAGGTATAGTCACAAGGGACTATAACCATCGTGATTACGCTCACGTTGCAAAGTTCAACGGAACTTTGTGTTGACCATTGACTGGTCAAAGCTGAAAGTCAAACTTGTTTGACTTTCATGCTTGAAATACAAGAACAAGCAAGGAGAGGACTTACAAAGGGTCCAAGAAGGATGTTTGATAGCTCAGGTATGAAGTGCAAACACCCCAACTTAGAGCTGATTTCAGATCAAGTGTGAGAATGAAGTGAAGTGGGGGTTGCTATTTATAGGAATTTCACAACCATTAGGATCATTTCTTGGAGAAGAGGGAATGATCTTGGCCTTACATTTGGGCACAAGGTTTTGAATACAATGGGGACATCAAATACCAGCCCATAGTGTGTAATTCAAGGGGTAAAAACCATTTGAGCAAGTGGAATAGGCCAGATTCATTGTTTCTGCAATTCTGTGGTTCTAGGGAAGGCTTACGGACCGTAAGCAAAGGTCCATACGGACCGTAAGGGACCTGCAGACCAGCAACTTTCAAAATTGGCAGTTTTAGTCCCTGAAGCCCCAAACTTGGTTTTCGATGCATTTTTGACACGTTTAAGCCCCGTTAACCCCATTTCAAAGCTCTAAAATGAAGTTAAAGTATAGGGAACTTAAAATGTGCTCAAAAATATCTCGGATGTCGGCTCGTTTGGTCATACGGTTGCGTTGTTCGGTTAATTATGACGGAAGTCGTAACGAACGCAAAAACGATCCAAATTAAGCGACGAATGGATTTTTCTTATGCCAAACACTAAAATAAAATATTTTAATGCTTACATAAATTTTTGGATGTCCGGATATATTCAGAACGTGAGATATGGGTGAAAATGCAAACTTGTGCACTTTTTGACGCTTTTAGTCCCTGAATGACCAAAAAGTTTATTTTAGCACACCGAACCCCTCAAAGCCTATTTCTAAGCTATGTAAAGGATATTTAGGGTATGTTTAACTTATGGTCATGTTCCAGAATGTTCGTTACAGTACAAATCGGCTTACTTTTGCAGTTTGTCAAAATTAGTCCCTGTAAGCGAATAAACTTGATTTCGCCACACCAAACCCTCCAAAACTTATTTCTAAGTTATGTAAAGGTTATTTAAGGTATGTTAAGCCTATATCACTGTCCCGGAGTGTTTTTTGCATTAAACTGGTTATATTTACGCATCAGTGCGCGTATAACCTTCCAGAAAGTGATTTAGAGCTCGAAATCGAACAAGAATTGATATGTGCAAATGATACACATATTTATACAAATCCCAAGTATTAAACACAACATTTCATTGATTTGGTATTTGTTCGATGGCTGTGGAGGCACAGATGTCACAGTCTCCCCTACTTCAGGAAATTTCGTCCCGAAATTTTAATTAGAGGAAAGTTGTGAGAGCTCAAAACATGAAGTCGAAAAGATAAAACAACACTGGTTAGGGTTCTGAACTTCTAGTAACTTTAAATAACATTATGCTTGCAATGTAAGAGGGACACTTATATACAAGTATATGAAGCGCCATTGGTGCGTCCACCGTACCTCTATTACATTGTTCACGTTTCGTTATTGTTGTCACTATTGGTTCTTACACATGATAAATCTTACTGTGGTTTCCGTGCACTGAATTTTTATAATTATGTACGTGTCCATAATTACGTAATTCCTTGCATAGTCCACACTGTGCATTTGATAATGTGTAGGGAAAAACCAAATGAATGAACCTGTGATGAGTGTGACTGGAGCACCATAGGGTCCTTTCAGTTGTATCATCACATGCCACTCTTAACCAGATTCTGAATCAATCTTTAACTAGACCACTCAAGGGTCTATTTTCGAATCATGGGATGGTACTATATAACCCAAGGGTCTTAACTACCACGTAGAAGCCCATTAAGGATTTAAGGTAGTACCTTTTGAATATCCTACTATGAATCCCTCATATGAAGATATGGAAGATTCTATGAGGATTTGGATAACGAAAATTGGATAACACAAAAACATAGAGGAGAACACATAAACACATAATCACATAATCGCAGAATCGTTTAATTTGACCTTTAATTTGTTATCTTTGGACACGGGTATTTAAAGCATACCAGGAATCCAATCCGTGGATTTCATTTGGCACTTTAAATATTTTCAAGAATCTAACTATGAAGATAGGAAGATCTTAATAGGAATTCGGTTTGTCCTTATTGAGTTGTAATGTACATATTAAGGTGTACAAGGAATCCAATCAGGGCTCCGATTTGGGCGATAATCATCCACAAGGATTCTTAAAATAAAGTAACCCATCGCCCTTTCGTTTCGAGTTTAAGCTCGAGTTGAAGTGGTAGCTCATATTTCAATAAGCCTTCGTTTACACAAGATCGTTGTGCTTGAAGGTCAAAAGATTTGAATATCAGATAGAGTTTGAACATAATGAAGCTTGACTCGTTCCTTTCGACTAAGCGCATCGGCTACGATATTCGCCTTACTAGGAAGGTAGCGAATCGCGCAATCGTAATCGTTCAAGAGTTCAACCCATTGTCGTTGCCTCATGTTCAGCTCCTTTTGATTAAGAATGAGCTGGACACTTTTGTGGTCTTGTGAAAACCACACACTTCATTCCATAGAGGTAGTGTCTCCAGATTTTGAGAGCAAATGTCACAACACCTAACTCGAAATCGAACAAGAATTGATATGTGCAAATGATACACATATTTATACAAATCCCAAGTATGAAACACAACATTTCATTGATTTGGTATTTGTTCGATGGCCGTGGAGGCACAGATGTCACACAAGTGGTGCTTTTCATTATATCCGGAGATCATCTACACCAAGAGAATCAAGGGCTTTTTCCCCGTAACATATCGTTTGTTTTAGTTTTTGTTCATTATTTTTATACCTGTTTGTCATGCATCTAAGCTTTTATCAAGTTAAATTACCATATAACTCATTTTTAGAACTGAGGATCCTGACAGTAAACCCAGGAACCTGAATACAAAGTATAACATTCTCACAAGCATCAAACCTCACTTTCTTATTTTGGTCATTTAATTCACTCCACAAATTTTTGACCAAAACAATTTGACGCCCACCGTGGGGCAAGTGGTGCTTTTCATTATAAAATTTCTATTGAATCAATTTCTTGCAAAATTATTTTCGAAAATGGCATCTCAACCAAAATCCTCATCAACCACATCCTTTTTAACTGCTGCAACAACGGGAACCAACAATCCTCTTCCCCTAGTTACTTCGAGAAACCAGAGGAAAGTCACTACTGCTATAGGGAATGTTTATTCAGGGTCAAGAAATTCCATTACAGGACCTATCTTGGCTTTAAACGATGAGATCTTGTCAATGTACGCCTCGGTGCAAAACCAGATGAAACAAAAGCATGAGACCAACCAACTGTTGTTCAAAGAATTGAGGGAGTTGAAGAACTCTAGAAATTCGACAGAAGTAACAACACCTCTCCACGCGGTGAACCGGTCCACGAACATGTCAGAAGAACTCCAGGAATGCAGCAGAAGACCGGCAGAAGAACTCTGGGAACACGGAAGAAGAACTCCTAAACTTTAATACTCCAGGATCTTCAGGAGTCCACCAGGGAGATTTCATGCCCATGCAATCAGGATTGGCACCAACTGGTCCTGGTTATTCTGTCAGGATCACATCAAACAGAGATTCAGGAGTTGCCCCAGGATCCTTGAGCCAGGATCCTAACACTGGTAATCCTATTAATAATAATTTGTTGAATACTGACGATTTTGTGTAGATTGCAGGAGTCAATCCAAAAATGGCAAGAGAACTGAGGAAGTTAAGGGATATGATCTCCAGTGTACCAGGAGTAGTGCAACTAATACCGGAGGTATCTCCTAAGAGTTACAGGATCTCCAGGTTTACTCCCCCAATTTGCAGTACGAAGATCCCAAAAAGATTCCAGACTCCCAATATGAAGTAGTATGATGGAACCATTGATCCTGAGGAGCACGTGGCCCAGTATTAGGAACAAATGGAGATCAATCCTATCCATCAGATCTCAAAGAGGCTTGCTTGTGCAAAGGATTCAAATCCACCTTGACAGGATTAGATTTGAAATGGCTGCTTAGCATTCCCCCATACTCTATAATGTCTTTTACTTATTTTGTTAATCTCTTTAATAACCAATTTTCATGTAGTAGAACTTTTGAAATGTTAACAAGTGATCTTTACCGGGTTACACAGGGTCAAGACGAATCCTTGATGGATTATGTGAGTAAATTTGGCTGAGAATCCTTAGAGATTCCAAACCTTGACACTTCTACAGCAGTTGAGGCTTTCAAAATGGGTCTCCAAAAGGATTCTCAATTTTATGAAGATTTAGTTATGAATCCTTGCAAGAACCTGGATGAAGTTCGTAACTGAGCTGTGTGTTGGTGCATATGTCTGTCGACTTCGTCTTGTATTGAGTCTTGTAATAGAATTGATAGATCAAGTCACGTAGTTCGAGAAAAAATGGAAAACAGGTCAGGACAAGCCAGTCCACACGAACTGGAGAGTGGTTGGTTCATGCGAACTGGATCTAGTATAAATAGGTGACTTGTGATTTCATTTGTAAGATTCCTGATTCCGGTAGCAGAGCTCTGCCGAAGTGTCGAACAAGCTGTAATCTGTTTCAAATCAATAATAACGACAGTTAAAGTGATTCCTAGTGTTAAACAAGCTGCAATGAAGATCAAATCATTGAATTCCGCCTTTGGTTTGATCTAGAACTCTTCTGATCGACTCATTTGATCGATTCAACGATCCTACAAGTGGTATCAGAGCTCAGGAGGAAGAGTTCTTACAATTTCAGCTTGATTTCATCAAGAAAATCTGATTTCTACTCATTCTTCTACACTTTTCTTCAAATTCACCAAGTTTTTACGGATAAAATGATCTAATTTCTTGATATAACATGCGAAACACTGTTTTAAACAATCCTAGAAGAAATCAGAACTTTATTCAACCTAAAATCGATTAAAATTGGACAAAATCATGATTTTTTGAACCAGTTCGTTCGATACTAAGTCGTGCAAAGTGAGATATTAGATCCAGGTCGCTTGAAAAGGTTACCCAGGTCGCACAGATTGAACACAATTGAACCAGTTTGCACGATTTGAGATTTCAGGTCGCTTAGGTTTGAACCAGTTTGTACGGTTTGCAAATCCAGTTCGCACGAGGTGTCAAGGTCGTGTGAAACGGGTCAGGTCATTTGGAATTGGACTCCAGGTCGCACGAAGTGACCCAGGTCGTGTAGAAAGTGTCCAGGTTATGTGAAAAGTTCCCAGGTCGTTTGAAAAGGTTTAGACCGTGTGAAACATCATCCAGTTTGCACATCATAGTGTGTTATAAAACCCAGTTCGTTTGAACCAAGTCGCACAGATTGAACTAGTTCGCACGGAGTGAAGCTTAGGTCCATTTCGTAATCCAGTTCGTTTGAACTAATCCAGTTCGTTTGAAGTTTGATCTAGATTGTTTGAACATCATCAGTTCGCACGAAGAGGGTTCAGGTTGTTTGAAGGTGATCAGTTCATTTGAAAGTGTCACCAAGTCGTTTGAACTCAGTCCGTTTGAAACTCCAGATTGTTTGAACTTTGTGATTTTGTGAATCTTTTCACCGAAACATGGATAACGAGTTTTACTAGGGATGGGATTGGTACAGTACCTGTACCTATACCCGTACCAGTACCGAAAATACCGGTACCAAATTTGAACAAAACTAGGTACCAAATACCGTACCAAATATATAGGTACGGTACGGGTATGAGTACGGGTATTTTCGGTACAGTACCCGCTTGGTACCATTTTGTTTTTATTTACTTTTTTAGCATTTGTACAAGTACTAAATAGGTAAAATTGACATGAGTACCAATATAGTACGAGTACTAAATAGGTAAAATTGGTACGAGTACCAATACGATACGGGTACCATATAGGTAAAATCAATACGATTACACTATAAATACCATAATATGAAATAAAACATAATACAAAAAAAACTTTTAAAGGTATACATAGAATTCGGTACCAGTACCCGTTTTTACCCGTACCAATACCGAAAGTACCGAATACCAAAATCAATAAAACTGGGTACCGATACATGTACCAAATACCTAAAATTGGTACCGGTACAGGTACGGGTACGGGTACGGGTACGGGTACGAGTACGGGTATTTGGGAAAAAAAGCCGAAAGATGATCTTGAAAATGAAAAGCCATTAAGTCAATATACACCGGAAGAAAAATTAAGATACACCAGTGAAAAAATGATGATTAGCATTCTCCAACAAGCGGTAAAAGAAGATATTTTTGTTTTGCTTCAACATGAGGGAACTGCTAGATCAATTTGGACAGCGTTGATTAAAAAGTTTAAGGGGTAGTGCTGAAATGATAAAAAATAACGTGCATTACTAAAAAAATCTTTTGATATGTTTACAACTTTTGAAGGTGAGACGACTTGGAAGATTATCAAGAGATATTGTCATCTTGTCCAGGAAATGAAAAGATTGGACATCAAGAAAGAAGATGAAGAATGGGTTGATAATCTAGCTGATGCGTTACCACAGAAGGAATGGGGAACATATCTGTTGATTTTAAAGCATAACCGACAATTTGAAGATATGAATTTGTGTAAGTTCATTCAGAAGCTTGAAGAACATGAATTGGCTGTTCAGAAAACTGCTATCATGAAGAATCCGGTTGCTCAACGAGATGTTAGTCTATACTATAGAGGAAGCAAAGTTGAGACTACTCCGAGTCCGAAGATTCAGACTGCTTTCAGTGCTGATGGTACTCCCGGAACAAATGCTAGCACTACAACTCAGAGTGGTGGATATTCTTCATCTTATTCAAGCTTTGAACCAAATTTCTCAACACCAAGTTCTCAACAACAAAGTTCAACAAATTTGCAATGCAATGTGACATTAAACATTCAAAATGGTCAAAATTTCTCTCCAGATATTGCAAAGCAACACATGGCATCTCTTGTTACTGTGTTAGAGTCGTATGAAAGCTTAGTTGCTGGAAGAATCGGAAATCCGATGCTCACCAAAGAGGATTATGATCAGATTGATTCTGAGGAAGTTGAGTTGATGGACATCAAGTGGTGTTTAGCTAGTGTTTTAAGAAGAGCAGAAAAATTCAAACAAATCACCGGAAGAAATGATCTTCGTGAAGCTGCAACATCTCAGCTAGGTTTTGACAAATCAAAGGTTACTTGTTTTCGTTGCCGAGAAAAAGGGCATTTTAAACGAGAGTGTACAAACAGAGAAGCAACCGGAAGACAAGATCCATTCGGAAACAACGATTATCATCGAAAAGCAATTTATCATCAGGTTGCTCAACAACCATATCAACAACAATCTTCACACTCAAATACTATTCCAATTGAAGATGGAAAGAAGAGAGCTTGTTATGGTATAATAGACCAAGATGATGAGAGAATTCCAGAAGGCTTTAATTGGGATGATTATGATCCTAACCGACCTTCAGTTTCTAAAGCATTTGTTGCTCGAATCCTTGAAGACTCAACCACAGGAGAAGAATCAGTCAAATCTAAGAATCGTCCTAGAAGACAACCGATTTTTAAATCTTCAGGAAGTGATGAAGACACTGATGATGAGGAAGAGTATATTAATAAAGCTAGAAAACAATTGGATTCTTATAGTTTTAATTTGTTTTTTGCAGATAAAATCGAGATTTTGAAAGAGAAAAAGGCTGCTAGACTAAAGAGAGAAATGGAAGCAAGAAGGATTGCTGAAGAAAAGGCAAAAATTGAAGAAAAACCGATGGAGAGAGTCGAGGTTGAAGAGAATGAAGTGAAGATGGAAGTTGAGAAAGAATCGATTGTGATTGAAAAGGTGGCGGAGAAAATAGTTGAAAAAATCGTCGAAGTTGAAAAAATAGTTGAAGTTGAAAAGATTGTAGAGGTTGAAAAACCTTGTACAAAATGTTTAGTATCTTGCAAAGATTGTGCTAAGAAAGATACAAAGTTGGCTGAATTGGAAAAGCTCAAAGAGAACTTACTGCACAATGTGAGAAGCATAAAGGAATCATATGATCTCCTAAGCAGTCTAGTGAACTTGTACAAAGGAGCTTGTGATGAGGATATTCTGATGAAAAATCTTCTAAAAGCAACAGTTCTTCAAAAGCAAACTGCAATCAACGGATATATTGAGATGAATGCTGAGCTGAAACAAGAATTGGCAGCAATGAAGATTGAAACCGAAAGAGTAAAAAATTTACTTCGAAGTTATCAAAATTCAGAATATGTGATTGATCGCATCTATCCTACCGTTGCAGCTCATAAGTTTGCAGATGAAGAAGAAAATTCTGGTAAGAAAACTGGTTTGAAGTATAAAAGAGTACCAAATCCAATGTGGGATGGCTATACCCCCCGAGACTTTGAAAAGGTGGCTGAAGCACTCAATCCGAATCTGAAATCCGAGTCTATCAATGGATTACCAGATAATATTGATGTCACCTTCACAACGTCTGACACTGATCATGAGTCCGAGTTAATTAAGAAAGTGGTCGATCAGGTGTTGGATAAAGATGAAGAGTCAAAGTCAGAGTCCAAATCTGAAAAGTTGAGTTCGTCAGAGAAAAGCTCAAGTTCACCGGTCAAAAAGGTTTATAATAAAGATTTTCTGATGTCAAAAATTAATTTGAATGATGAAACATTCAAAGTAGCATATACTTTGAATGATTCTGACAAATTATATTCTGATGAAGAATTTCCAATAAGAAGTGTTAAAACTGAAAAGATTAACAAGGTTTTCAAATTAACAGAAATTAATATTTCTGAAATAAAAGATGTAAATCTTACTTAAAAACCTAAAAAGTACACTTCAAGAGTTCAACAAAGATTGAACAAGAAAAAAGGTTACGTTCTGGTTCGGGTTATTGAAAGAAACCAAACCATAATAGTAATTTCAAAAAGAAAGGTTTAGGTTTTATTCCACCAGAAAATCATAAAAATGAGAAAATTTATAAACCAAAAACTAAATTTGTTTCAGGAGCAAGTTCAGAAGAAGAGAAGGAGAAACCTTTCTGGAAACAGTCAAACAAGGAGTTTCTCGCTGAAAAGCAAAAGAATGTGATGATGAAATCTGAATCGAGAGTTGAAAGAAGAACATGTTTCAAATGTCAAGAAGTTGGACATATCGCTTGGAATTGCCCAAAGTCCACCAACACAAAACAGGGAGTTTCTTCTAACTCTAAATTGAAAGAAAAAGATGTTGATAAAAAGGAACAATCGATGGAAAAATTTAAGGAGTTAAAAAATTCGACTTTCGAAGTTGGTGAAAGTTCGAAACAGTTTTACAAAAGAAGAGCAAATCTTGATAAACAAAAATGGGTTGTTAAGAAAGAAGAGGTTAATTCTGTCAATGAATCTGACTCGTCAAAGTCAGAGGAGCCACATGTTGTACAAAAGGATGAAAATTCCGTTCCAACAATAGATGATGAAAACTTTCCACCATTGTCAAACGGAAACTTGAAGTCAAAAGTTGGTAAAATTGAGATTTCAGATCAATTCTTCTCTGATGAGAAAGAATTTGATGCTGAAAAGGCATTCAATGGCAAAGTGTTACATACTTTTGGAAAAATGGCTGATGGAATGGTGAAGGGAGTGAAAGAATTTTATGAATCAAAAATTGTTAAACCAAATGCTGATGGTTCACCCATGATTGATCAGGCATGGGTAAGATTCTTTAAGAAGTAAAATCCTGACTTGTCGGAGCTCCCAAGTTGGTAATCGTGGAGCATGAATCGGCATCATTCTTGAAAATTAGTTTTGTTGATTTAACTGTCATACAAGTGGTAATTTGAAAACAATGTGATAAAACCCCATGTTTGTGAAATGACAAACAAATTAATTTTCCGAAAAAACCATTTTGATTAAAACAAACTTAAGTGTTTTGAAATCATAATGGGAAAATAGTTTGTTGTCAGGGGGAGTTTTGATTGTTTACGCCAAGTGAATGGAGAATTGAAGCAATTCACATCTGTTTGTCAGTTTATTTGTACACTTTATTGCGTTATTTTCAAATTTTCCCGGAAAATCAAAAATTTGAAACATATTTTTTGATTTTAGGGGGGGGGGGTAAAAAATTTAGAAATTTTGAAAATTTGAAAAATCCAAAAACATGATAAAATCTAAAATCCAAAAACATCAAAAATTCAAAAATGAGTTTTGTTGTGAAAAAGAGGACATGATAGTACATCAGTAGACAATCACGGTACCATAAAGAATTGGAAAGTTAAAATGTGATAAACGGTCTCACTGATGATATGCCAGTAGGTTTTTACACGCTTAGTAGATTGTGTTCGAGATATAAACCTAAATATGAAATACTTACTTATTTCGTGGGGAACATCTCTCGGATATATAGGTAACCCCTGAAATCTTGTTTGAAGGCTTTCTATTTCTGACATACTAGGTCTTTGTGCGTGATGATATCTGGGGTATTATACCGGGACTTTTGATTTTGCGGGAGAAATAGCCTAGTCCCCGTATAATACTTTGCACTGTTTTAATCATTAAAGCTCACCCTCAGCATAAAAAATGATGAAACATTGAAAAATGCTAATCATGTGCTGTTGAAAAGATCCCCAAGGGGGACACACCTAAAGTCGAGCCATCATCTCTCTGATTTTGTTGAAGCAATAGCCTGAGCTCTCATGGTCTCGCATTTACCCATTTACAGATATCATTAGTGTACATTCACCTGTAAGACTAAATATAGGAGTCTGGATATGGGAGTATATTCTGAGGTGGTACACGCGAATAAGTTTAAGTTCATTAAAACACAAATCTCATATCTCGAATCAATTGAACTTTGTGTGAAAATTTAAGTGAATCAGTATACTTACAATCTAAGTGAATCGTTTAGACCTTAAAGTGTTTAAAGCTCAACGGTGCTAGTGATTTGTTATAAACTGATATGATCTTCTTACACAAACTCACAAAAAGATTGTCTGTAAATATTTCGTTACTGCTTTTCATTAGTTTGTTTTAGCATAAAATTTTGGAAAATCAAAAAGATTTTGTTTCATCTTATTTTCGACAACTGATGTTGAAAAGCTGATTTTTAAAATTCCAAGTGCTAAACATGATGAACAACAGTGGGTTGGGAGTGTGTTTGATTTGAAAGGAAGTTTGAGATAATTTGAGAAATGTTAAAATAATCTTACAAATGTTGTTTTGAGAATGATTTTACGGTTAGTTAATCAAGGTCATTAATTTGAACTTGATATAACTATTGTTGATATTGAATGATTTCTACATAAGTAAATTTCACAATTGTCAAAGGCTAAATTTGTGTGTTATGATTTCAAGTGGTTAAGCAGAGATTAAAATTGTTATAAATAAAAATCTTACTCTTGGGTAGAGGTTTGTGCAGATCCTCGTGTTGCTACGAAGAGCCAGGAATCATTCCTGAACCTGTGAAAATGTCATATTACGATCCCGGAACAACTTAAGGGGGAGTCTGTCAGCAAAGGGGAGTCTGAAGAGTGAAAGATAAAGATTGAAGGATGCTTACAGAGAAAGACATTTTGGGAGGAGCGTGAAGACTGATCAAGACTGAAGACTCGACACACCGAAGACTCGTCAACATCCAAGGGGGAGTTTGTTGGTGCATATGTCTGTCGACTTCGTCTTGTATCGAGTCTTGTAATAGAATTGATAGATCAAGTCACGTAGTTCGAGAAAAACGGAAAACAGGTCAGAACAAGCCAGTCCACACGAACTGACCAGTTCATGCGAACTGGGTTTACCAGTTCGTGCGAACTGGAGAGTGGTTGGTTCATGCGAACTGGGTCTAGTATAAATAGGTGACTTGTGATTTCATTTGTAAGATTCCTGATTCCGGTAGCGGAGCTCTGCCGAAGTGTCGAACAAGCTGTAATCTGTTTCAAATCAATAATAACGACAATTAAAGTGATTCCTAGTGTTAAACAAGCTGCAATGAAGATCGAATCATTGAATTCCGCCTTTGGTTTGATCTAGAACTCTTCTGATCGACTCATTTGATCGATTCAACGATCCTACACTATGAGGTTCATAAGACTAGAGGAACACAGAAGATCCAGCAAAGGATCAACCCTCTTACCACTTATGACCACCCAAATAGAAAATGGGATTCATCTCAGAAATCCTACAACTCTAAATCGTACTCTAAAAACAATAACCATAGGGTTATTGCGGTGGACGATGAGGATCCTGAGGAAGATTATCCTAAACTATCTGACTACTGTTTTTTTTATTGATATTTCAGGATTAATGTATGTTATGCAGAATCTAGGAGATAAAGCTCAGTGGCCTAGGAAAAATGACAAGAATCCTGGCTGGAAAGACAAATCCAAATGGTGTGCCTATCATGAAGACTTCGGTCATAAAACTGAAGATTGTTATGCCCTAAAAAAGGAGATTAGTTATCTCCTCGGTGAGGGATACCTAATGGAATTGCTAGGTCGGAAGAAGGAGAGAAGCAAGGATCCTGAAAAGTCTGCCAAGCGAGCAGAATCCCCACCTCCAAATTCTAAAGTAATAAACTTTATCTTTGGAGGGTCTGATATATGTGGCACTTCTTATTCTGCAGCTAAAAGACATGTAAAAGAAGCAAAGGCTGAGCAGAGAGATAAACCTACAAGAACATCAACATTACCGGAGTAAAACGCTATATCCTTTAATGAAGAATATAGGGATGTTGTGTAGGATCCTCACCATGATGGACTTGTAATTACTTTGTATATGGCTAACCATTTTGTATGCATGATCCTGGTAGATGGTGGAATTCAGTGAATATCGTTCAACTAGACGCTTTGAAAGAATGAACATTCCTGAATTAGAGATCATTGCCAAGTCAGCAGTGCTAGTAGGATTTAGCGACGAAGTCAAGTATACCGTGGGAGAAATAAAGATTCTCGTGTACATAGAAGGAGTAAATTCTATTCAAAAGTTTTGTATTATAGATTCTCTATCCTATTATAACATCATTTTAGGTAGGCCCTGGATCCTTGACATGAAGGTTGTACCTTCAACCTATCACCAATGTGTTAAACTTCCTACTCCTTAGGGAGTTGTCAAAATAGAAAGCGACCAGCAGGAAGCCAAGGATTGTTACACTAGATCAATGAAAGCTTGCAGTAAAACAAAGCAAGCATAACAGTTACAGAACAGAGCACGAAATGTCTTGGAAGCTAAGGAGTAGGATATCAAAGAGATATCCTTGGATCCTCAAGATCTGACATCAAACTGCTCTTAGGAACAAAGATCCCTCAGGATCTTGAACAGGAGCTTATACATTTTCTTAAAAGCAAGGATCTAACATTTTCCTTGAAACATGAAGACATAACAAGTATATCAAAAGAGATTATTGCTCATAAATTGGGTGTTGATAACAGTGTTAGGTCAATACATATAAAACGGAGAAAGTTTGCTCCTGAAAGGAACCTGGTAATCCAAGAGGAGGTTGAAAGACTATTAAGAGCAAAGATGATAAGAGAAATCAAATTCCCTAGATGGTTGGATAACGTAGTTGTGGTCCAAAAGAAGAATGGAAAATGAAGAGTGTGTGTAGACTTCACAGATCTTAACAAGGCTTGTCCAAAAGATCCTTTCCCCTTACCACACATAGATGGAATGGTGGATGCCACAGCGGGGCATGAAATGCTAACGTTCATGGATGCTTCCTCAGGATTCTAGCAAATCCAGATGGAGCCTTCAGACTAGGAAGATACTGTTTTCATGACCCCTGACGTGCTTCGAGTGTGTACGGATTTTTAATATATTTTTTACCATTTACTCTTTTAAAAAGCTTTAAATTTATAAAACACGATATAAAACTATCACTCTCTACAACATGCTAGGGCAAATGCACCCATCGTTGGCGTAGTATAGTGATGGTAAGATACCGAGGTCGTCCAAGGACACAAAAGCTTTTAATATCGGAATATTGTCGACGTCTAATCTAACTAAATTTTGAGAGAAGATTTTTGTTTTTGATAGATAAAAATAAAGAAACTAAATAAATAAAAGAATAGATAGACAATATAGAATCACTTGAATCCGACTCGTGATTTATGTATCCTTTGTTGATTTCCGTGCTTCGGGTTTTTTAAGAGATTATCTTAGTTATAGTGGCATGTCCCTCTTTTGGAGACAACGCTACCCTCAGCCATATTGGTCTGAGTCAGCAGGGATACAGTCCCGTAAGGCCGAATTATTGAAAGATAAATAAGATAGTTATTAATGAAAATGTAGCATGTCCCTCTTTTGGAGGCAACACTACCCTCGGCCATATTTTTCTGAGTCAGCAGGGATACAGTCCCGCAAGGCCAGTTTAAAGTTTTAATAGTAGTTTATTTATAAGGGATTATAAGCCGTTCTTACTTCCCCTGATTTGATGCTATTTGCCTCAAAGAAAGTCCTAATAAGCTTAAATCAAGTCCTCGCAGGATCTAAACACTAAACGAGGCAAGAACTTTACCCAAACCACCCTTCTAACCCCCTTCTAAGCAGTTAACACGCTTTATATAGACTGTAAAGACACGAATGAGTGAATAAACAAAACATGAAGAAATGATTGAATAAAGTTCACTTTCAATATTAAAAAAATAGTTATTAAGTCATTAATGCATACCCAAATAAAAATTTACCGACACTTAGAAATCAAAAGTAATACATAAATAATTTGTCTTCACCAAGTGATGTAAGAGATTAGCCAAGCATGGCTTTTGTTTGAGAAAAACTCTTACTATCGATCTTAGATCCTAAGACTACTACACACACTCTAAGGATGGATGATGGATGAATGTGGTGGATGATGGTAGTAGTGGTGGTGGAGTGGTGGTAAGTGTGAGAGAAGTGGTTTGCCAAGTGATGAGTTGCAAGTGAGAGTAGTGGTGGTAGAGTGTCCCTTGTCGTCTTCTGTTTGTGTTTATATTCAATGAATCTTGAGTGGGGTACGGCCCCATGCCCGCAGGCACGGCCCCATGCTTGGGTTCTGGTTTATTGTTTTTGTCTTTGGGGTGAAGCTTGGAGGGTCGGTATAGTGTATCAATTTCCTTACTTCGTATTTATGTTGGTTTTTTGTCGTTAATTTGTTCCTTTTGTTCGTTTAAGCTCTTTTAATCCTAAAAATCAAAAGTAAACAAAGAAACGCACTTTTTCCAACATCAGTACTAAAAAGGGTTGTTTTTATACCTTATTTGCTACAATTTATATGTTGCATTTTATGCATATCAAATACACCCACACTTGAATCTTTGTTGGTCCTCAAGCAAAACTCTTTAATTATTGCTTACACTCCCAAATGGAATGGGTAGAAGAGAAGCTTTTGGGTCTTGTTTTTAGAGTGTCGGGTATCTAAGTTCTTTTTATTCGTGTTTTTATTTTATTTACAATCCTATTCGACATTGTGGATTCGCCCTGAGGATCGAATCTTCAGCCGTTGAATGCGTAAAACACGTATCTTGTGTGGAATCCAAGTACGTGTGTAGATTGAACACAAAGATGTAAGTAAATGTTGATTTCTATTGATTATAGAACATTACAAAACAACGAAATCAAACTGACAGAGTTTCCCTCTAAGTTAGCAAAGTTACAAATGAACAAGACCCTACACTCCTATATATAGGAACAGTGCCTTCGTAAGAAGCAGCCTATAGACGGACTCGGTTCGTACGAACCGACTCCCTTCGTACGAACCTGCTATGGTGACTCCCTTCGTACGAACTGGCTTCTGTAAACATGAACTTTATATTTTACTATGTTCAACACCAGTCTTGATTCGTCTGAATAAGCTACAATACGTGATTGACGGAAGTGACAGACGTATGCACTCACATACTCCCCCTTGGATATTGTTGCAGTCAATCTCGTAGCTTTCTATTTCTCTCTCTGAGTCTTCCAGAAGTGTTGACATCTTCAGCACCACAAACTCTCCCTTTTACTTTAACAAACTCCTATTGGATCTGCTTACCGCTTCAGATGCTCCCCCTATCAGCAAACTCTCTCTCTCTCTCTCTCTCTATCTCTTCATTTTCCTCTCCAGAATAGTCATTTGGCTCTTCGATTGTAAGCTCCGCCTTGCTTTGAACTTTTTTCCAGACTCCCCTTAGCCTCAGCTATCAGGATCGTAATCTGGTTTATGATCTTAAAATCTAACAATTCCAAACCACTTGTAAAATATTTGATAATTTAGATCCAAGATCAAGAACCCTAGCTCTAAACACAAATATTTAACAATGAAAGCTTTTAGGACATTTAGGATTCAATAATCTGGCTCTAAACATAGATGTAACAATATGTAATCTCCTAGAATTACCCGACTCTACTCCCCCTATCAAATAACTATATAAATTTGACAGTTAAGCATCCAAAACCCTCTCAGTTAATCATCCAAGTCCAAATAATGACCTTGGAGATTTCACAAACTGTTTTTGAATTTTCTCATGTTTTTTGCCTTTTTCAAATTTTCAAATGATTTTGTATTTTCAAAATTTTTACTCCCCCTAAAATCCAATAATTTAACAAAAATTTGACAAACTGGTGCAGATAGCTGTTGGTGCATATGTCTGTCGACTTCGTCTTGTATCGAGTCATGTAATAGGTTAGATAGACCAAGACGCGTAGTTCGAAAGAAACGGGAAACAGGTCAAAACAAGCAGGTTCACACGAAGTGACCAGTTCGTGCGAACTGGACATGTGTGTTTGGTGCGACCTGGCCATCCCTATAAATAGTAGGTCTTGGTTCTTCATTTGTAACCTCTGATTCCGGTAGCGAAGCTCTGCCGAAGTGTCGCCAAGCCTGTAAAACGTTGTAATATCTATCCAATCGACAGTTAATCTACTTCTAAGTGTAAATCAAGCTGAATGAAGATCAAATCAATGAATTCCGCCTCTGATTTGGTCTACAACTCTTCTGATTGTCTCGTTTTGATCGATTCAACGATCCTACAAGTGGTATCAGAGCTCAGGAGGAAGAGTTCTTACCATTTCAGCTTGTTTTCACCGAAAAATCTGATTTCTACTCACTTCTACTCATTCTTTTACACTTTTTCATCAAATTAACTGAGATTTCACGGATAAAATGACTTGATTTTGACATATAACACGTAAAACACTGTTTTAGTCAATCCTTGAACAAATCAGACCTAAAATCAACCTAAATCTTGATAAAATGGTCCAGACCTTGTGAAAACCTTGTCAGTTTGTTCGAAGATCACATCAGTTCGCACGAGTTGATGCACGAACTGAATCGGGTCGTGTGAAAGTAATCCAGTTAGCTTGAAATAGGTCAGGTCGTGTGGAAGTTTGTTCAGTTCGCTTGAAAGTTGACTCAGTTCGCACGGATAGAACTTAGGTCTTCAGGTCGTTTGAACTTAGGTCCAGGTCGTACGAATTGAAATTAACCAGGTCGTACGGTTTGAACCAGACCGTTTAGAATTTGAATCAGATCGCACGAAGTGTATCAGTTCGCACCAAGTCTAGATTGTTTGAAGGTTATCAGTTTGCACGAAATACTCAGGTCGTTTGAACTTTGTGAATTTTTAAAACCTAAACATGGAAAACGAATTCTACAACGCATTTGCTACCCCGATCACTATGGCTCAGAACGTGAACTTAGAAAATGAAATGGGAACCATGCAAAAACAGCCTAAGCTCATGAGTATCGAGGAGTATAATGGATGGGAGGAACGTTTTGAAAATTGGGTTCAAGCGAATCACTTAGATGCTTGGGAATGTGTTGAAGAACGATATGTTAGACCGATTGATGAATACAGAGAGATTGTTGCGATTAAAGATTTAGATGATGATGAGAAAAAGAAATACAAAAGTGAAAAGATGATGATTAGTATTTTGCAACAAGCCATTAAGGAAGACATCTTGATTTTATTGCAACACAACGAAAGTGCACACTCAATATGGAAAGCACTAAGAACAAAGTTTGTTGGAAGTCAAGACATGATCAAGAACAAAAAATCGCTTTTGAAGAAAGAATTTGATCTATTTCGTGGATTGAAAACTAAAAACACCAAAACGATTATAGAAAGATATTGCAATTTGGTGGTTTACATGACGCGATTGGATATCAAGAAAGATAGAGAAGAATGGGTTGAAAAATTGGCCGATGCGTTACCACAAGATGTTTGGGGCACGTATCTTATGGTTTTGAAGAATAATGGTGAATTTGCGAATCTATCGCTGAGCAAGTTTATGAAAAACTCGAAGTTTAAGAGATGGAACAACGGAAGATGGAAAAAATGAAGAATTATAATGGTGATCAGGACATTGGTTTGTACTATAAAGGGAGTTTGCACCAAAGATCGAAACTGCATTTAACGCAAACAATTATTCTGGAGGTTCATCTCAAGGATCAAACAACAATAAGAGATTTTCTTCATATCCGTCATTTGATCCAAAATTTTCAGCAATCAAGAATGGCCAAGTACTACAATGTAACATTGCATTAAATCTTGAGAATGGTCAAAATTTCTCGGAAGAGGTAGCCAAAGGTCATATGTCTTTGTTGGTGACCGTTTTAGAGTCTTATGAAAGTTTAGTAGAAGGAAGGATTGGTAATCCTATGTTAACAAAAGAGGATTACGATCAGATTGATGCTGAGGAAATGGAGTTAATGGATATAAAGTGGTGTATGGCTAGTGTGTTGAGAAGAGCTGAAAATTTTAAACAGATCACTGGAATAGATGATTTCCGTGATGCTGGAACTTCACCTTTAGGTTTTGATAAATCTAAAGTTACTTGTTTTCGTTGCAGGGAAAAGGGACACTTTAAGCGAGAATGCACAAATCACGAAGCAAGTGGAGCTCAAAATCCATTCGGCAACAATGACTATCATCGAAAAGCGATTTATCATCAAGTTGTTCCGCATCAACAACAATTGCCACAAACTTCACATGCTAGGAAGGAAGAACCATCAAAGAGAGCTTGTTATGGTCTGATAGATCAAGATGATGAGAGAATTCCAGAAGGTTTCAATTGGGATAATTATGATCCTAACAGACCTTCAAATTCTAAAGCTTTTGTTGCTCAAATTTTTGAAGATTCAACTACTGAAGAAGAATTAGCGTATACTTATTACGAATCTCAGCAATACAATCCTAAAAAGAAAGAAGAAGAACCAATTTCAACAAAAGAGGCTTCAGAAAAAGCACCAATCTTTGATCACCCATCAGATGAAGAGAGTGATGATGACAGTGAAGAAATTCGAAAACTTGAATTTTATAAAAGAGAATTTTCACCTGAAAGATATAATTTGTATTTTGCAGGTAAAATGGAAGAGATCAAAGAAAGACAAGCTGCGAAAAAGAAGAATCATAAGGCAGCAACTGTTAGAGAAAAAGATGACAGTGATGATGAAAATGTTCGAGTGATAAAGAAGCAGGTTAAAGAAAGTCCAGCTATCAAGATTGAGAAGGAAGCTGATACTGAAAAGATGCCTGAAAAGTGTGAAAACTGTGATACTGTGAAAAGGCACAACAACAAATTGATTCATAACATGAATAGACTGAAAGAATCTTATGATGTTTTAAACAAAGCTATGAATCAATATAACAAGTCAAGCAATGAACAAGCGATTGCTATGAAGACACTCAATGGAGCGTTCATGACGAAGCAGAAAATCATCAATCAGTACATTGAGAAATGTGCTGAACTTGAACAAAAATTGGAAACTCAGAGGATAGAAACTGAGAGGGTAAACAAGTTATTGAAAAGTTATTCATGTGCTTCTTATATGATTGACAGGATTTATCCTATAGTAGAAGGCATGAAAGCGTTTGAAGAGGAGAAGAAACCTGAAGTAAAGAAGAATACTAGTAAGAAACATAGTACTAATTATACAAAGTGTCCACCGCCGCTTGAAGAAGGATATTCTCCACGAAATCCTAATTCAGAAAGAGTCAAAAAGGCAACCAATTTAAAGTGGGAATCTGAACCTTCAGATGGATTACCAGACAACATTGACATCACATTCACATCGTCTGACACTGATCATGAGTCTGAGTTAATAAAGAAGGTGATTGATCAGGTGTTAGATAAAGATGAAATCGAGGAGTCAAAGTCAAAGTCAGAGTCTGACACTTCAAGTCCAACAGTTGAAAAGGGCAAAAGGGTTTACAATAAAAATTTTCTGATGTCACAAAATAATTTGAATGACGAAACATTCAAAGTAGCATATACTTTGAATGATTCAGACAAATTATATTCTGATGAAGAATTTCCAATAAGAGGTGTTAAAACTGAAATGATTAAAAAGGTTTTCAAATTAACAGAAATTAATATTTCTGACATAAAAGATGTAAATCTTACTAAAAAACCAAAAAAATACACCTCAAGAGTTCAACAAAGATTGAACAAGAAAAAGGGTTACAGTTCTGGTTCGGGTTATCGAAAGAAACCAAACCATAACAGTAATTTCAAAAAGAAAGGATTAGGGTTTATTCCAAAAGAAAATGAAAAATATGTTAAAGATTTTAAATCGAAAGTTGTTTTTGTTTCAGGGGCAAGTTCTGAAGAAGAGGAAAAGAGCTCATTCTGGAAGCAATCGAACAAAGAATTCCTTGCTACGAAGCAAGAAGGAATGAAGAATGATGTTGCTCAAAAGAAGGAGACGAGAACCTGTTATCAATGCAAAGTAGTTGGTCACATTGCCTTGAACTGTCCAAGGCAAACAACACAAAACAGGGAGTCTCTTAAAAATTGAAAGAAAAGTTTGTTGATAAAACTGAACCACCAACTGAAAAATTTAAAATGTTTAAAAATTCAACATATGAAGTTGGTGAGTGTTCTAAAAAGTTTTACAATAGAAGAGTGGATCTTAACAACCAAATGTGGATTGCTAAGAAATCAGATGTTAAATCTGGCGATGAGTTTGTTTCTTCGGAAGCAAAGGAGCCAGTTTCTGGCGATGAATCTGATTCGTCAAAGTCAGAGGAGCCACAAGTTGAGCAAAAAAGTGACAATTCCGTTCCGACAATGGATGATGCAAATTTTCCACCATTGACAAACGAAAACTTAAAGCAAAAAATTGGCAAAGTTGAGATTTCAAATCAATTCTTTTCTGAAAAGAAAGCATTTGAGGTTGAAAAAGCCTTTAACCCCAAAGTTCTAAATATTTTTGGAAAAATGGTTGACGGGAAGGTCAAAGGGGTAAAGGAATTCTATGAAAAGAAGAAGAAAGTAAAGAAACCGAGTAATGATGACTCGGAATCACCCAAGGACCGTCAGGCTTGGGTGAATCTCTTTAACTGAAAATCCTGACTTGCCGGAGCTCCCAAGTTGGTAATCGTGGAGCATGAATCGGCATCTTTCTTGAAAAATGATAATCTTCACAAGTGGTATCTTTCTTGAAAAATGTTTTTGTGAAAAAAACTACAATTGTTAATTTTTACAAAGTGGTTGAAAGAACAATGTGATGAATGAATACCCATGATGTGTGAAAACAACAAAACTAATTTTCCGGAAAAACCATTTTTATTAAAACAAACTTAAGTGTTTTGAAATAATAATGGGAAAATAGTTTGTTGTCAGGGGGAGTTCTGATTGTTTGAGCTAAGTGGATGGAGAATTGAAGCAATTCACATCAGTTTATCATTTTACTTGTACATTTTATTGATTTCATTTTCAAATTTTCCCGAAAAATCAAAAATTGAAACATATTTTTTATTTTAGGGGAGTAAAAAATTAGAAATTTAAAAAATTTAAAAAATTTGAAAAATTTGAAAAATCCAAAACATCAAAATATTAAAATGAGTTTTGTTGTGAAAAAGAGGAAATGATAGTACATCAGTAGACAATCACAGTACGCTAAAGAATTGAAAAGTTAAAATGTGATAAACGGTCTCACTGATGATATGCCAGTAGGTTTTTACACGCTTAGTAGATTGTTTTGGAGATATAAACCTAAATATCATATACTTACTTATCTCGTGGTGAACATCTCTCGGATATATAGGTAACCCCTGAAATCTTGTTTGAAGGGCTTTCTATTTCTGTCATAATAGGTCTTTGTGCGTGATGATATCTAGGGTATTATACCAGGACTTCTGATTTTGCGGGAGCAATAGCCTAGTCCTCGTATAATACTCTACACTGCTTTAATCATAAACCCCACCCTCAGCATAAAAAAATGATGAAACATTGAAAAATGCTAATCATGTGCTGTTGAAGAAAAGATTCTCTAAAGGGAACACACCTAAAGTCGAGCCATCATCTCTCTGATTTTGCGGAAGCAATAGCCTGAGCTCTCATGGCCTCGCATTTACCCATTTACAGATATCATTAGTGTACATTCACCTGTAAGACTGAATATAGGAGTCTGGATACGGGAGTATATTCTGAGGTGGAACACGCGAATAAGTTAAGTCCATTAAAACACTAATCTCGTATCTCGAATCAATTGAACTTAGTGTGAAAATTTAAGTGGATCAGTATACTGACAATCTAAATGAATCGTTTAGAACTTAAAGTGTTTAAAGCTCAACGGTGCTAGTGATTTGTCAAAAACTGATATGATCCTCTTACACAAACTCACAAAAAGGATGTTTGTATATAGTTTATTTCCCAAAATCCAAAAAGAGTTTAAGTGTGTTTTAGCATAAAATTTTGAAAATTCAAAAAGATTTTATTTCATCTTATTTTCGACAACTGATGTTGGAAAGCTGATTTTCAAAATTCCAAGTGCTGAACATGATGAACAACAGGTTTGAAAGAGTTTGTTTTGGAATGAGAAATGATTTTGAAATGATTAAATGGTTTCAAATTAATGAAATACCAAATTTGAATGTTTCGAATCCAAGTGGTTAAGAAGAGATTAAAATTGTAATAAATAAATATCTGCAAGTGGTTTCTAAATTTGTCAAATCTTAAAATTATGAAATTTACTTTTGGGTAGAGATTTGTGCAGGTCCCCGTGTCTTAGCCTGAGCGGAGTTTGAGCCAGGTTATGATCCTAGAACGAGAACTATGTCAGATTGCGATCCCAGAATAACTTAAGGGGGAGTCTGCTAGCAAAGGGGAGTCTGAAGACATTAGAGACAGATTCGAATCCTGCCGTCCACGCCAGCTGCTAATGCTGAAGAGCGTAAGGAATCAAGAGATCTAATCAAGAGAGAGGATAGAGCCAGATTGAGATTCTGAGAGAGAGAAGAGAGAAGATTGAAGGATGCTTACAGAGAAAGATACTTTGGAAAGAGCGTGAAGACTGATCAAGACTGAAGACTTGACATACTGAAGACTCGTCAACATCCAAGGGGGAGTTTGTTGGTGCATATGTATGTCGACTTCGTCTTGTATCGAGCCATGTAATAGGTTAGATAGACCAAGACGCGTAGTTCGAAAGAAACGGGAAACAGGTCAAAACAAGCAGGTTCACACGAAGTGACCAATTCGTGTGAACTGGCCAGTTCGTGCGAACTGGCCAGTTCGTGCGAACTGGACATGTGTGTTTGGTGCGACCTGGCCATCCCTATAAATAGTGGGTATTGGTTCTTCATTTGTAACCTCTGATTCCGGTAGCGAAGCTCTGCCGAAGTGTCCCCAAGCCTGTAAAACGTTGTAATATCAATCCAATCGACAGTTAATCTACTTCTAAGTGTAAATTAAGCTGAATGAAGATCAAATCAATGAATTCCACCTCTGATTTGGTCTAGAACTCTTCTGATTGTCTCGTTTTGATCAATTCAACGATCCTACAATAGCTTCATCTCGCCATCCATTTTCTGCTTTACATGCTCTGTTTTGTATAAAGCACCCCCATGATTTACAACACATTGATTTTTGACATGTTAAAATCATTTTCAACCACTTGTGAATTTAATCATGTTTGTTTAGCCGTGAGGGTTTCAGTATATTCAATCAACAATTTTCAAAATTTTTGACTTTTTTAACAATTTTAAAACAAACATATTTTTTTTTATTTTTCAATTTTTGACAAAATAAAAACATATTTTTGGTTTTTATATTTTTCTATTTTTAGGGTTTTTGAATTAATTTTATTTATATACAAAAATAAACTAACTCCCTGTTTTTTTTAATCTTAGGGATCTGCCTCCTCTTGTGCCCTCTGTGCCAGGCTGCTCCGCTCTGCATGATGACATTCATTTGACTGCTGGAACACCTGCACATTCACACTCACTCAATTACTTGAATAATGCGACCCAAGTCTGTTTGACCTTGGGTATTGTGACACAATACGAAATGTTCAATTTCGGAAAATCTTTGTCATTTTTAACAAAAACTATTTCATTCTTATTTTCAACCTTCTTGGTTGAATCGATTTTCCATTTAACATTCACAGAAGTCTTTTGTTGCTTGACAACCCAAATTTGTCCATTTGAAACATTCTTTTGATAAAATCTTGGATCGGTTTGAATGATTCTTTTTGGCAAATCATTTTTAGGTTTCCAGATTTGGTTTGATTCAAATTTGGAAATTTTTTGTTTCCAATTTTTCTTTGGTTTAGAAATCTCAACTTTTTGTTTCCAAATCTGTTGTGGCACAACTTTGTGTGTCTTTGGTTTCCAAGTTTGTCGTGACTCAACCTTGGTTGACTTCTGTTTAATAGCTTCAGTTTGTTGTTTCTTCTGTTCAACATTAACATTCTTTTTCTTTTCAACATCAACAGGCTTCAGATTTGAACATTTGCGACCAACATGTCCACTTTTATCACATTTAAAACATGTTTTCTTTGAAGCATCTTTAGCCTGTTGTTGTTGCTTTTTCTGAGCATAGAACTCTTCATTAGTCTATCGACTAAATCGAAGTTCTTTCTCTTCTTCAGAACTCGTTCCGTGAACAAAGTTCGTATTTTTTTGATAATTTTTCTTTTCAAATCGTTTCTTATAATTTTGTCTCTTTTTATAACCCAACCCAGCCTTTGTGTTTTTCTTTTTGTAACCAGGTTCGTTATAAAAGGTTTTCTTGCTCTTACCAGCAAATTTTGCAATTTCAGATTTCTCAATTTCTACCAATTTGAAAACTTTTTCAATCTTTTCCGAAATCACATTTTGAATCGAAAATTCAATATCTGAGAATAATTTGTCCAATCCAATCATGGTATATGCCAATCCTATTGAATCATCATTCGCATCTTTCTCAGATTTTGAATTTTTCAGATAGTTTTTGTGAAAACTTTCCTCATTTTCATCATGTGATTCGGACTTATCTATTTTGGTAGACTCCTCTGTCAAAACGCTTTCAACAACCTTACCTACCACCTCTGAATCACATAGATCATCAGATTTGGTGTAAGTCACATCGATGTTGTCAGGTAATTGGTCAACCATGATTATTGCTTTTTCCACATTCTCGTTATCACAGAATGTATAATTATTCTCCAACAGTGGTGGAACCTGATGATATTCTGACCCAATTCCCTTTTTGTTCTTTTAAGAATCTTTACCATCTGGTGTGATGTTGAAAATACGTTCCAGAATATATGAAGAAGCATGATAACTTTGAAGTTTATTAACAACTTTTTCTTTTTCAGCCAATTCTTGTTTAAGTTTAGCAACTTCATCAATATATTGATTTAAAACCCGTTGTTTTCCTTCATACCTGGCTTCAACTAATTTTGTTGTTTCTAAACATTTTGACAGTCTCCCATCCAGACTTTTAACTTTACTCTTCAAAGGTTCATAAGCTTCTTTTACAGTATGATATGACAATTTCATTCCATTATATTCTTTTTGCAACGTATTAAATAATTTTATCCTTTCGAATACATTCGTTGCAATCAGCTGAACACTTTTGTTTTAAAACTTTGTTTTCTTTTTCAAGACTATCACATTTTTGTGTCAGCTCTTCTTCCTTTTGTTTCAAATTTTTTTCATTTTCAGGCATTTCAATACATTTTTCTTTAAAAATATGTTCTATTTTAGTAAAATCAATGTTTCTGGATCTTAAATTTTCATCCTTCTTAGTATAGGCACTGCATGTTTCCGTGCATTTCCTGCACTGCACTTCAGTTTTGATTTCTATTTTATTTGATGATATAGAAAATTCAATTTTAGTTATTACCTTAGTATTTGGCACCGTGGCTTCTTTTGCCATCTGATTCTGATCGTCTTTAATCACTTGATGTTTCTCAGCAACAGCTTCCTCTGCTAATCTTTTCAGCTTCTCATCACCAGCTTTTTTTGTTGTTTTCTTCAACTCATCCACCATCTTCTTGCTTTCATCAACAATTTCCTCTACAGTTTTCTTCTTCTTCTTAACACTAGCACAGATTACCCTTCTTATGCCATCCTCTGCTTCTTTCTTGTAGTTCGGATTCTCTCTGATCCATGATGCCCATACTCCTACAGTTGGAATTGCAGCAACAAGCGCTTTAAAATCTACCTTTTCAGGATCGACTGCCGAATTTCCTTGAGGATCAATAAAACATTCTCTTTCACTATCCCATCTATTTGCATGCTTTGCTTCTATAAAAATCTCATACACATCACTCAACCACATACGTGCATGACGTTCCTCTCGGCTCGGTCTCGTCTCAGAAACCAAAGAAAGTTTCTATTTTGGAATATATTTATGCCAATTGAAACCTTCATCCTCTTGAACTGTTATCAAGGCTTGTTTTCTCTCTTTGGATGGACCTTCATTGATCTGCTTTTGATTTGCTTTTGACGACTGCTCATTTGTGCGATGATAGATAGCTCTCTTGTAATAGTCTTCATGAAATGGATTCACACTATCATCAGCTTGCCAATTGGTACACTCTCTTTTAAAATGCCCTTTTTATTTTCACTTGAAACAAGTGAGCTTAGCTTTGTCAAACCCCAGCTTCATGTCAGGACCTTCTAGACATTTTCTCCCAGTGATCTCCATAAAACGTTGAGCTCTCCTAATTACGCTAGCCATACACCACCTGATATCCATGAGCTCCATCTCTTCTGGATCTACCTGGTCGTAATCCTCCTTTTTCATATTTGGATTTTCGATTTTTCTTGCGACCAAACTTTCGTAAGATTCCAGAATAGAAGCCAAGAAACTCATATGCTGTCTAGCAAAATCAGTATTCAAGTTTGGAGAATCTTTCCAATTCTGATTAGGATTAGATTTCGTCAATGCAGATGATGAATGATATCCAGAATCATAACTCGGAGATTTGCTCTTTGACGAATCACCAGTGTTGTCAGCACTAAATGTTGTACTGATCTTTGGTGCCTGATTGTTCATCAGCATACTTTTTCGATAGTATAAATCAACTTTCTGCTGATAACTTCAACTGGTACAGATCATGACCTTCAAGTTTTTCAATCAAACTATCCAAAGTGATCTCGTCAAACCTGGCATCATTTTCAAAACTACCACAAATGTTTTCCAATCATCGACATGTGGTAATGCCTCGATCAATTTGTCGATAATCTCTTCTCTGTCCTTTCTAATTCCAAACCTCTCTAACCATATTTTCAAATGACAAAATCTTTCTATCATTTGTCGGACACTTTCTCCTTTCATGCATCCGAACAGATCAAACTTCTTTTTCAACAAAGAAATTGTTGGTGCACACATCTGTCGTCTTCGTCTTGTATCGAGTCTCGGTTCGGTGCGGATCTAATCAAGACATGATGTCATGATGACATCATCTAGGTGACATCATCAATGACATCACATCACAAAAGACAAAACAAATTACATGCAAATTGTAAGATTTCGCTTGAACAGAATGATTGTACTTTGAAGATTTCGCTTGAATTAGAAAGTAAGGATTTCGCTTCAAGAGTTTCAAGCGAAATCCTTAGGCTATAAATAGATGATGTTAGATTTCAGTTCCAACAGTTTTTGCCAAGTGATACCGAGGTGCTGCCGGTTATCCTTCTGATTGTAAAGGTTGTAATATCAATATACAAGAGGATTAAAGTGAAACAAGCTGTTATCACGTCCGTTTCTTAGTTTCCGCCTCTGAAACGGACTAGAACTCTTCCGAACGACTCGTTTAGGTCGCAATCCGATCCTACAATTGGTATCAGAGCTCAGGACGAGGAGTTCTTACCAAAAACAGCCTGTGTTCATCACGATTTCTGTTTCTACATCATTCTTTTTCGAAATTTCAAACTTTTTACGGATAAAATCGACTAAAATTCTCAAATATCACGCATAATCATGTTTTAACAGTTCCTGGAAAGTTTCAGCATCAAAATCAGCCTAAAACTTGTAATTTTGTGTGATTTCGCTTCAATTGTTCGAACATATGATGACATCAGCAACATTTTGTACATGATTTCGCTTCAAGTTGATGTATTTATGTTGATTTCGCTTCAAGTTGAGAACATTATTTGATTTCACTTGAATAGTTGAAGCGAAACTGATCTGATTGAATTTCGCTTGAAAACGTGTACTTTGCTTGAAAACTGAGTTTCCGCTTCAAACTGTTTTAAGACTTCGCTTCAATCTGCACTGAGTCTGCTTGAAATATCTTGAGTGTTCGCTTGAATATTCATTTAGATCTGAATTACCTTGAATCTGCTGGATAGTGCACTGTATCGTATTTTTTCTAGTAAACAAGTTTGTGTTTAGTGTGGAAAATACATCGTGTTGTGAGAATATATCGGTTTATATAGTGCATGTGAAGTCTGAAACATCGATTCTATAGATTTGCTTTGAATATTGATATTGTCGATATATGTGATTTTTAAAACATTGTCTGCCATTAAAAATTTTTGTCGGTTATTGCATGTGACTTTGTAGTTATTCAAAGTAAATTCAGATTTTAAAATGGTGCATGAAAAGTATCAAAAGTTGTTGTCAGCCTTGCTTTAATTGATAAGAGCATGTGATTGTTGTCGACAAGATTTAGAAAGGTGTCTGCCATATTGATTACATGTGATAGTGGAGTGTGGACAAGTCAAAATTGCTTTATAAAATCAATTTTGCTTTATCATAGTTGTCAGCAAAAGTGTTTGTTATATCATGTGATCTCATCGATTTGTGTTACTGTTGATGTCTGCATATGTAATTCAAAAGTATGATTTTGTGATATATTAGTTTACATGTGCTAGTTGTTCGAGTTGTGTGCAATTTTTAGTTCAAATTGTTTGAATAGAATATACAGTTTGTGTGGGTTGTCATTAAAATCCATTCACATCAAATTTGTTCACTTCACACGGTGTGTACTCAAATCGCGTGGTTTGAGTCGTGATTTCTGTCAGTTTGTACAATTTGGAGTTCAAAGGGTCAAATTGTTTGATTTCGATTCGGGTCATATCAGTTCGCACAGTTGGTCAACGTTCAGTCCGCACAGAAAATCATCAGTCCAAGGTGTTTGCCAAAGGATATCAAATTTCCCAAAGTATCTCCTGATTACCAAAACATGGAAGAAGAATTCAAATCAAAACCAAAAAGAATACCGATTTTTCCAGATCTTGGAAGCGATGTAGATACTGATGATGAGGAAGAATATCTTAACAAATGTAGAAAAAGTATTGAGCCTGATAGTTTTAATTTTTTCTATGCAGATAAAGTTGATATGCTGAATCAGAAGAAGATTGCCCGCTTAAAAAGGGAACTGGAAGCAGCAAAGTTACTTGCTAATGAAAAGGCAAAGACAGAAGTTGGAGAAACAAAAGTTGAAGCAGTGACTGAAAATGCAATAGAAAAAATTGTTGAAGTGAAGAAAGTGGTAGAGAAAATAGTCGAAGTTGAAAAATTGGTCGAAGTAGAGAAGATTGTTGAGATTGAAAAGATAGTTGAAAAAGTGGTTGAAGTTGAAAAACCATGTTTGAAGTGTTCAGAATCTTGCAAAGCTTGTGAAGAGAAAGATAAGAAGATTGCTGAGTTGGAGAAGATTAAAGAAGACTTACTGTCTGATGTGAAGTACATTAAGGAGTCGTACGATGTGCTCAAGAACACAGTTGATCGTCTGAAAAAGACGAATACTGAAACCGAAAAAGCAATGGATAAAATGAGTGCAACATTAATGACAAAGCAAAAAGTCATTAATGAGTATATTGAAGATTGTGCACAGTTAAAGAAAGAAGTGGAACTTGAGAAGATTGAGAGTGAAAGGATTAAACGATTACTGTTGAGTTACACTACTTGTGATTATTTGATTGATCGTGTTTATCCTACTGTTGCAGGTCTGGAAGCGTTCATGGACAAAAAGACTGAAGATACTAATACTGGTAAGAAACCAAGTGTCAAGTATAACAGATGTCCGCCCCCGATCCATGAAACTTATTCTCCTAGGAATCCAAATGAAGAGCGTCTAAAAAAGGCAGTCAACATCAAGTTAAAGTCTGAAATCATTGATGAATTACCAGACAATATTGATGTTATATTCACAGCGTCTGACACTGATCATGAGTCTGAGTTAGTAAAGAAAGTTGTCGATCAGGTGTTGGATACGGATGAGGAGTCAAAACCGGAGTCTAAGTCTGAAAGTCAGAGTTCGTCAGAAAAGAGTCCGAGTTCACCGGTTAATAGGGTTTACAATAGAGAATTCCTATTATCAAAATCTAATTTGAATGACGGGTCAATCAAAGTGGCATATACTTTGTATGATTCAGACAAATTATATTCTGATGAGGAATTTCCAATCAGAAGTGTAAAAACTGAAATGATCAAACAGGTTTTCAAATTAACAGAAATTAATATTTCTGATTTAAAAGATTTAAATCTTGATGAAAAACCTAAAAAGTACACTTCAAGAGTTCAACAGAGATTGAACAAGAAAAAGGGTTATGGTTCTGGTTATGGTTATCGAAAGAAACCAAACTACAACGGTAATCTCAAAAGGAAAGGTTTAGGATTTATTCCTCCTGAAAATTATCAAAATCAGAAAACTTATAAACCAAATACAAAATTTGTTGCAGGTGGAAGTTGTGAAGATGAGCAGAAGAAACCGTTCTGGAAGCAGTCGAATCAAGAGTTTCTTGCTGAGGTAAAGAGGAATGTGAAGAAGTTTGCTCAAAGAGTTGATAGAAGAACTTGCTTCAAATGCCAAAAAGTTGGGCATATTGCTTGGAATTGCCAACAGTCCAACAACACAAAGCAGGAAGTTACTTCTAACTCAAAACTGAAAGAAAAACTTGTCTTTGAGAAGAAACAATCAACTGAGAAATCAAAAGTGTTTGAAAATTCTATTTCTGAAAAAGGTGAAAGTTCAAAACGGTTTTACAAAAGAAGAGGTGATTTAACCAAACAAAAATGGGTTGTAAAATCTGAAAGAAGTTCTGACAATGAATCTGATTCCATAAAATCAGAGGAGTCATTTGTTGAGAAAAAGATTGTAAATTCCGTTCCTGAGGTGAACGATGAAAATTTTCCTTCATTGTCAAAGGAAAATTGGAAGTCGAAAGTTGGGAAGGTAGAGATCTCAAATCAATTCTTCGCTGATAAGGGAGAATTTGATGTTGAGAAGGCTTTCAACGGGAAAGTCAAACATATTTTCGGGAAGATGGTTGATAGGAAGGTAAAAGGTGCTCAAGAATTTTATAAATCAAAATGTTGGTGGGACAGATGTTTGCCACCAAAGTCACCCAAGGCTGGTCAGGCTTGGGTGGAAGTAATGTTTGATTAAAAACCGGACTTGCCGGAGCTCCCAGGTGGGTTTAAGTGGAGCAGGAATCGGCACATTTCTTGAGAAATTCACGAAAGTGATTTCGACTTACAAGTGGTAAATCAGGGACATTAAGTTGTACTTAATTTTCTACAAGTGGTTTTTGATATGACAACAATGTGATGAAACCCCTAACCTACAAATGGTTTAAAATCAACAAAACTTATTTTCCGGAAAAACCATTTGATTAAAACAAACTTAAGTGTTTTGAAATCAATGGGAAAATAGTTTGTTGTGAGGGGGAGTTCTGATTGTTTATGCCAAGTGGATGGCGAATTTGATGCGATTTGATATCAGTTGTCATTTTATTGTACAGTTGGTTTTTCAAATTTCCTAAAATGTGTTTGCATTTTAGGGGGAGTAAAATTTTTAGAAAATCCAAAAACATTTGAAAATTTGAAAAAGCCAAAAACATGATAAAATCAAAAATGAGTTTTGTTGTCTAAATGAGGAAATGATAGTACATCAGTGGACGATTACGGCATGCTAAAGAAATGGAAAGTTAAATAGTGATAAACGGTCTCACTGATGATGTGTCAGTAGGTTTTTGCACATTTAGTAGATTGTGACGAGATATAAACCTAAATTTCAAACTTGCTTGTTCTGTGGGTTAACACAAACTTGGATATATAGGTAACCCCTGAAATCTTGTTTGAAAGGTCCCTTATTCTGAGATACTAGGTCTTTATGCTCAGTGATATCTGGGGTATTATCCCGGGACTTCTGCTGAAAGAAATTTCTGACCTAGTCCCCGGATAATGCTTTCTGCAAATGCTTGAAACATAGCATCGCCCTCAGCAAGCTGATGAAACAATAAAATTGATAGTCGCTGCTGTTGTAATGCAAAAGATCCTCTAAAAGGGGACACACCAAAAGTCGAAGCCGTCATCTCTCTGCGTATCGAAAGATCGACCTGAGCTCTCACGGCCCTCGTACTATAATTTATTCCCTTACAGATATCATATGTGGTATACTCACCTGTAAGACTGAATATTGGGATCTGGATACAGGAGTATATTCAAGTAGTGGGACACACGGATAAGTTCAAGTGCTTAAAACATTAATATCGTATCTCGGATCAATTGAACTTTGTATGAAAATTTAAGTGGACCAGTATACTGACAATCTAAGTGAATCGTTTAGAGCTTAAAATGTAATGAAGCTTAACGGTGTTGGTGATTTGTCTCATAAACTGATATGATCCTCTTACACAAACTCACAAAAATATTGTTTGTAAATATTTCTTTACTGCATTTCATTTCTGTTATTTCAAAAATCCAAAAACATTTTCGGTGTGTTTTAGCATAAATTTTGAAAAATTCAAAAAGATTTTAGACAACTGATGTTGAAGAGTTGATTTTCAAAATTCCGAGTGCTGAACATGACGAATAGGTTTGGGAAAATTTGATTGAAAAGTTTTTCAGAGATAAAAATTCGTTAAATGATCATTGTTAATGTTTGTTTGTATATTGATTGGAGAAGGATCAGTGTTGGTGCATGAAATTTGATAAATTGTTAAATATTTTTTTGTGAATCTTATTTTTGGGTAGAGGATGTGCAGGATAGTAGATAGAGTGCCAGGTTCCGATACCTGAGGATTCTGATACTGTAAAAGTCAGACTACGATCCCAGTATGTTTTGAGGGGGAGTCTGTTAGAGAGAGAGAGAGAATTGGAGATAGAATAGAGCCAGGTAGAGATTCTGAAGGAAGATCAAAGACTGATAAAGACTGAAGATTGAGAAGACTCGACACTTAAGACTCGTCAACATCTGAGGGGGAGTCTGTTGGTGCACACATCTGTCGTCTTCGTCTTGTATCGAGTCTCGGTTCGGTGCGGATCTAATCAAGACATGATGTCATGATGACATCATCTAGGTGACATCATCAATGACATCACATCACAAAAGACAAAACAAATTACATGCAAATTGTAAGATTTCGCTTGAACAGAATGATTGTACTTTGAAGATTTCGCTTGAATTAGAAAGTAAGGATTTCGCTTCAAGAGTTTCAAGCGAAATCCTTAGGCTATAAATAGATGATGTTAGATTTCAGTTCCAACAGTTTTTGCCAAGTGATACCGAGGTGCTGCCGGTTATCCTTCTGATTGTAAAGGTTGTAATATCAATATACAAGAGGATTAAAGTGAAACAAGCTGTTATCACGTCCGTTTCTTAGTTTCCGCCTCTGAAACGGACTAGAACTCTTCCGAACGACTCGTTTAGGTCGCAATCCGATCCTACAGAAATTTTGTTCTTCTTAATATCTTTTCCACCCTTGGCTTTCACTTTCAGTGCTTCTCACATTGATTTGGACGTTTCACCATGTTGAAGCAAGAACAAAATCTCTTCTCTAACAGATTGTTGTAAAAATGTTATCATTCTTAGTATATTAGAGTGGTCCTTTTTATCTTTATCTGTAAAAGCTTTAATTTCAAGTAATTCATTTTTATCGTTTATAGGCTTTTCATATCCCAATGTTAACATAATCCAGCTATCATTAGCGTAAGCCTTCACCCAGTTTTCAAATCTAGTGCTCCACCAATGATAATCTGCGATATTCATTAATTTTTGGTGGCTTTTGATGATTTCTGTAAATATTATCATAGTTCAAACTCTCGGGAATAACATTTGAAGCAGTCTTTGTCACGAGTGTTTCTTCGGTTGTGAAGGCAATGTAAAATGTGTTGTAGAATTCTTCAGCCATGATCTTGAAAATTTGAATAACCTGCAAACACACAATCAACCACTTGATTCAGCTTTGAAAAATAAACCAACACAAGATCTCGGTTCGTACGAACGTGGAATGGTTTACTGGGTTCGTACAAAGGAACACTAAAAAATAATTTGATTATAAATCCCGGTTCGTACGAAGCTACCTCCTGGGTTTGTATGAATGCGCAATAAAGACAATTTGATAATAGGTCCCGGTTCGTACGAAGGCACCCTCTGGGTTTGTACGAATGGATAATCTCTAGGTTCGTACTAACTCAGTTCCGTAACGAACAACCTTCAAACTTCATATTTTTCATTAATTTGATCATGATTTTGTATGAATTTTGATCTGAAACTTTGTAGGATTGATTAAAACTGGTTTTCACACAACATATCCGAAATTTAGCCAATTTTAACCGTGAAATCTTTGTAGATCTGAGTTTAAAGTTCAAAAAGAATGAGTAGAAGATGAGTAGAAGAAGATGTGTGTAGAAGATGATGAAATCAGCTCTGATGAAGATGAATCTGCGTAAATCTTCGTGTCTTCAATCCGTGCAATCAATCACCCGCTCTGATACCACTTGTGGATTTGCCCTGAGGATCGAATCTTCAACCGTTGAATGCGTAAAACACGTATCTTGTGAGGAATCCAAGTACGTGTGTAGATTGAACACAAAGATGTAATTAAATGTTGTGGATTATAGAATGTTACAAAACCACAAAATCAAACTGACAGAGTTTCTCCTTTAAGTCAGCAAAGTTACAAATGAACAAGACCCTACACTCCTATATATAGGAATAGTGCCTTCGTACGAAGCAGCCTACGGACAGACTCGGTTCATACGAACCGACTCCCTTCGTATGAACCTTCGATGGTGACTCCCTTCGTACGAACTGGCTTCAATACACATGAACTTTATATTTTACTCTATTCAGCACCAGTCTTGATTCATCTGAATAAGCTACGTTACGTGATTGACGGAAGCGATAGACATATGCACTCACAGACATGATTGATTTAGAACTTTTTTTTAAGAAAAACAAATAGTTTTAAGCATAACATATAGTTTAAAATTTCATTTAGCTATATATACATTCACATACCTCACAAGTGATTACTCAACACTTGGCCAAAGATGTATAAAGTGAAACGCTCGGTCCCGGTACGGAACTTACTCATACCATATGCTTGTCAAGCAATCAAATCTCCTCCTTTTTAACTTAAACCTTGTAAATATCAAGAGGAATTTGAAGGGGTAGGCTTTTGGTTAAGGGTATGGTAGTTTTATTTAAAAGTGGTTAAAGGCGTAAAATGTCAGTTTTCTTTTGAAAATTTATTTGTGACTTTATGAACTAAATAAGTGCTTAAGCAATAGATTTGCTTATTTATTTTGAGCAAATATAGAGATTTTTTTTTCATAAAATAAAGTCACATTCTTTTGCGTTTTTTCAAAAAACCAAATTTTACTAAAATAAAGGATGTAAAAATAAAAAAGATGGTTTTTGGGTGATGGTGTTTTGTGGGTTTTGAAATGAAATGGTTAGGCTCAAATGGGTTGACTTAGGGGAGTTTTTGTGGGAGATAAAAATAGAAAATTAAGGTTGAAATGAAAAAGGGTTTAAAAATCTTAATGCCACAATCATATACTTACTTGGATTAGTTGGTAAGGAACAGCAATGTATTGTCTTGTCAAGTTCTAGATTTGTAAGAACCATACGGGTTATTTACACAAGAAATGAAAGATGAGCATTTAGTATAGATATGATATTGGATGCTCGTTAAAGGCTCAAAACTCACAATTTTGTGGAAAAGGGTAAAAATGTGAAAGTACATATACAATCAAATTTTAAAAATTTGCCATGCCTTTTGTATGAATTTTTCTTATGTGGTTCTTTTAATCACAGCGTCATCGGTTGTAAATTTGTAAAAACTTGAACCTTTTAGAATTTGGTTTTCTAACTTAAACTATAAACAAGACAAAACAAACTAAAAAAAATTTTGGAAAAGATTTTGGGTGTTTTAGCGGTTCCAAGTAGAGTTTTGTGAAAGACTCGTTTTAGGACAAACAATTTCAAGTTATTCAAGCCCCCCCCCCCCCCACACACACACACTTAAAATACACATTGTCCTCAATGTGTCCAAAATTGGTTAGATTGATTAAATGTGTAAAATGTGTGTTAAAAACAACAAATTTTTCAAAAACAGGCACTGGACATGGCCCCCTGTCAAAAGTACCAGTAACGAAATTTTCTAGAAGACAAACACGGGGGAGTTCCTATGGGGCACGGCCACATGTCAAGGTTCCAGAATCTAAAATATTTTAGCAGACTTGGGGCACGGGGGCGTGTTTACCTCACACGCCCCCGTACTGCACTTACCGATTTGAAGATTTTCAGTCGGGAGTTGTATGTATTCATGCATTGGGTGCTGGTTCAACATAGATAGATAGATAGATGCCTTAGGAGATTTTATTTAACCCCTAATAGCTTTTCCTTAGAGCTTTTGAGGGCTTCAAGCTATTCTCCGGACGTGCTCTTTTAGAGGTCGTTGAGCATTTCCACTATCTCCCTTGGTAGGAAGATAAATGGTTCCTCGTCGACCTCCTCTTGAGTCAGGGGAGTGGGATATATCGGAACCTCGAAGTCAGCATTGATTGGAGGCTTCGGTGGTATCTCGTCCCATCCGGTGGGGTGAATGACCTCGTTGGCAAGGTTCCAATCTTCTTGAGGCCAGATTGGCTCCATTGGGGGCACAGCCAAAATGTTCAACCTTTGGTGAAGAAGGTTGATCTCCCTAAAACTATCTTCCAGGGCCATGGTGAGGGAGTTCACTCGGTCCATTAGGACTTCCTCCACCGCGGTTATTTATTCGATGGATTCTCTCAAACCACTCACGTATTGGACAAGAGTGGCCTCTAGAGAGAGTCTTCTCCCCCTGCGGTTATTCCTTGAGCTTGTTGATGATGTACTACTCTGTTGGCTCGACATGCTAGTTAAACATGACAAACCATTAACAGACAAGTCACACGGCCCCGTGCTTATGAGGCACGGCCCGTGTTGAATCAACAGCTCTGATGTTTCAGCCCAAGAATCTTTATTTTAAGTTAAATATGTTTGATTTCTTACATTTCTAGACATAAATAACTTAAAATAAACTTTTAAAATAGTATATTTGCAAAAATTTGGGATAAAAATCATGCTTTTGACCTACCAATTGAAGCTTTCAAGCTTGAAGCTTCAAGATTCAATGGAGGTTGTTGAAGGAAGAAGAAGAAGAAGTGTAACAACCCTCGGTAAAACCGACACTCTCATAATATTTCCGACACCTCTGTATATTTTATAATACCCTCATATGTCTTTAAATACACCCCGTATGTGAAAACCGAACCCAAAATATGTTATAGCATTTAAAATAAATTAAAAACAATAAAAATTAAGTTGAGGCAGGCCGCGTAGACCAACCCCAACAATTCACGCTGGCGGTATCAAGGTGGATACCTAATTTCGTTAGTTTTCATAAGTTAAAGCGGGCCGCGTAAGACCCCGTTTAAGTTAACGCGGGTCGCGAGAGATCAACGACACGGCAACACCCTGAGCTGACACGTGTCGACATCGTGGCGGGTCTAGATCATGATCGGGACAAGCTATGCTGTTGACCAGGGTTGACACGGGCCGTGTAACCCTTGTCTGTTCTTTACGCGGGGCGCGTGAGGAACAGATTTCAGCACTATATAAGCAGGCAACGGGTTTTCGTTTTCCGTCACTCATTCCTTTCATTCTAAATCACAATTTCTGGAGTAGGCTTATAATGCGCGGGTATTATACCCCCTAATTAGCGAAGTTCTGCCCTGTTGTAAGTATTATAACCCCAGTTTCGTAATAGATACGCTGCCCGATTGATTTAGGGTTCCGTAACAACTGTCGTGGTTCTGCCCGACGTAGTTGTTGGAATGCCGTCTTGGGGAGGGTATCATTAATATTTTCAAAGGGTTATGATACTAACCAATGTACATTTGTATAAATTATAGATTATATCCAGGAAACCCTTACACGAAGTCTAAGATAGCAATGTGAGTTTATCCTCTTTTTGTTAACTTTTGTATAACTAATTTACAAAACCTTTAATGCTTAATAATATGGTTAAGCAGTGATTGAGTCTTTGTAGTTCTTCAATTGTTTCTGGTATGTTGGGGTTTTGTATACAAAATTTACTACTCTGTAAAGTAGAAAGTCGGGGATGACAGTACGTTACCATTGGACGACGAGTTAGCCAATGTGTAATATGACCCACAAGTCAGGATTGACAGTACTGAATGAGTAATTGTGTAGAAATAAACAATGTGATCGCTCTCAATACTTTTTTAATTGATAAATTGTTTCTTGATTAAACTGGGATTCACTCACCAGTATTGTAACACCTCGAAAATTTACGTCCTATAATGTGTTGACACGTGTCATAGGTTTGAACGTGTGAAAGAATGTTCTTGAAGGACTAAAGTTGACAAGCAATGAAACTATGTAAATATAAGGGTTCAAAGTGTCAACAATGAATAAATATACTTTACAATAACCCTACACGATGTTTATAACCTTAAACGAATGGATCATGGATCATACGAAACGAATTGTGAAAGAAAGTGAGAGATTACAAACTACAGGGGTTAAATGTGTCAACATGTTAACATATACCTCTGAGTGACCTTTTAGCAAACCCGAAGCCTTGTAACGATTAAATATGCTCACTAGAATATACCATAAAAATTTCACCAAGTTTCGTTACCGTATGAGAAAGTTATGATAAAATTCGTGTGTGAGGGTTAGAATCGTTAACATTGGAATTTAGGGCTTTTCGGGTGATCACAAAGTTACCCGAGGACTTAACAAAGATAGTATAAGTTTTAAAGCCCCCATATGTCAATATTAAGGGTTTAAGATGCAAGAAATGTAGTGAAAATGACCTTTCGGGGGACCAGGGATCAAAATTGCAAAAATATGGAGCCTGATGAATTGTTGCGCACCGCAACAAATAATTGTTACGGTGCGCAAGCAGTGCCCAGCGACAGAAAAACCCACAGGTGGCTGTTATCATCTTGTAACCGACTTTAATTGCAAGTTTTGGATTCTATGGGCTTGCTATACTGGTATATAGCCTATAGATGACACATGTATTCATCCTTGATCAATTGTAGACTCATTTGTCATCAATCAAAGGAGTTTGGATCAATTTATAAAGTTCCTAATGTTGACAACTTTGAACATTCATTCCATACTTCATATCTGAGCATTTCTGGAACTCAAGACCATCTTCCAAGCTTTCCAAATCGTTCATAAGACTTGTGTAAGTATGTTTAACCCTTCTTAATCAAGTTATGCTTAGTTTATAGCCTAGAAATCAAACCGTCGTAACTACGGTTTGACTTAACGATAAAACACAAACGGTCCAGGGTTTTGTCGAATCGAAAGTTGTTATAAGTTGGTTATCATGTGGGCTTTAAACCCTTAAAAGGGCACCCACTGATTCAAATCCTAACCAGGTTGTTTGTCGAGTCAAACTTCTTCCGAAAAAGTCAACAGAAGCATTAATCGTGTAATTAACGATACAGAAGGCATGTAATCTATTTTATCATCCATATAACTTGAAAATAAGTATAATAACTTGTCTACGCTTGTTTGATTCGACAACTTTCTGTTTTGAAGCGATTCAGAACCGAAAGACGCAAAAGTTTGACTTTTGCTTTGACTTCAGTTCTGACCTGGTTTTGATAGATTTAGACATGCCTTAAAGTTCCATTAGGACCTAGCTACATGTGTGTATAACCCTCTGCGTTTATACCACATAAATCCTTATTTGTCCGACGTTTCCGTTAATCGCTTAAATATTGACCGTAATGCCCTTATGATCATAAAACGAGATTTTTGAAGATATGAAAGTACAATAAGCTTAGTTACTGATTATTAAACATGTCCCTAAAATTTCACATCAAACGGAGGTCTAGATTAGGAGTTATGCTTAATGACGTAATTAGAACGCTTCTTTGTAATTAAACGGCGTCATTAGCGTAAAGCCTATCAAAACCCAATTTTTGACACCAAACCTTTTACCCACTGATGTAATATTATATTTTGGGATTTTTGAAGATTTTTAATTATTTTTAAACTGATCATAAGCTAGGGTTAGTGCCTTGATTCGGTAAATACCGAATATACCCTTTTCGGCCATAAAATGAGTTTTTCAAATCCTTTTGATGCCAATCCAATTGCTACTGATTTTAAATAATAAATGGAGTGTTTTGAACATGTTTAACTGATCAGAAAACTCAGAATCCTATTTTAACCCGTACGTCGCTTAAAACGGCTTTATACGCGTATTATACACATAGTTAGGGTTTAAAACTATCTTGGCATATAAGACTTATAACCAAATGTTATAAACTGTTAAAATAAACCATTTTACTGATTTAATCAGACCCAGATCACAGAAGATAAATTAATTCCTTTTATAATCTTTAAAATGACCAAAATACCCCTACGGGGCTTAATTTGAGATTAAACTCGTTTTGGGCATAACGGAAGGTATCCTACTGATATCACAACATATTTAAGGCATGTTAACTTAGAAAACCTGTTTAGGACTCTTATGGTTACCCGTTACGCTTCATACGCGTTCGGTTCGGTTTATGTAACTAGTTTACATAAATTAGCCGAAACGGGTCAAACCTTATCGGTTTTATCTCAAAATCCAGAATGTGTATAATATACCCATATTAAGCAAGTCTTCAAACTTGTCGAGTCTAAATCACATTCTATCCGGTCTTCGCTTAATCGTGCGTACGAACCGTATCTTTAAAACTAACCGGTCTAAGCGTAAGCTTAACTAAAGACCCGTTAGGATTCTAATAGGTTATTGTTAAACCTTCGTTCCAGATTAGGAGAACCGGTAAAAGATACTTGCACTCGCTAATTTTGATTTATACTTGCTCAGGTAAATACTTTTAACTTATTTCCCTATACGGGCTTGGGGTACGGTATATAAAATACCGCTTGGTCGGACATTGATTCTTTAATTGTATGATAGTTAAAGTATTGAGATGTTTCGTTTAAATTTTTTTGTTTGCTTAAAGCCTTTGGGGGTTAATGACCGTGTCCCGGATATCCCTGGCATCATTTTACGAAATGGCCACGACCTTAGCACTCAGGTGTAGGCGTACACCTGTCAGTGTCTCATTTAAATAAAGTGGTGTGTCTATTGATCTTTAACCCGGCTCGATCCGGGCTACTGAACGCATAAGGAACATGTAAATCCTTTACAAGTTTATATATTTAAATAAGCATCCCAAGTTATAAAATATTATTTGTGCCTTGTGCCTTAAATGCATTTTCTTAAACTCTTTTCAAAATGAGTCGGTTGATTGTATTTACCAGTGTAAACTGACGTATTTTTCTTAAAAAGGTTAAGGGAAGGTACTACGCGAAATAGGCTGGCTTGTCTCCTAGCATCCACAATAAGTCTCGCAAGCTTGGATGTCATAGACTGTTGAACACTGTTTCCTTTTATTTTGATCTACCTGTGGATTTATATTCGACTACTTGTGATACTTAATATTACAATATAGTTTGGTTGAAATGAATCTATACTTTGCTTCCGCTGTGCATTTAAATATTGTGTTGTTTGACTATTATGTTGCCAACTACGTCACGATACTCCCCTACCGGGCCCACCGGTAACACGTGGAAAATTCGGGGTGTGACAGGTTGGTATCAGAGCCAACACTGAGTGAATTAAACACTAGTCTTTTGTGTTTAATCTCAGTTACACAATTGCACATTCCTAAATCTTCGAGTCTAGACAAAGAACATAGGAATAATCCAAAATGTTTTTATTTTAATTTAAATTTAGTCCTTTATTTTTCCTTGTCGTTACCTTTGTTATATTAACAGGTTTAGCAATGCCGCCAAGATTCAGGCGAGGAGATCGAGGAAAGGCGCCGATCAGCGCCCCTAACGACCACGAGGCCGGGCCTTCGGGCCGGCGAACTCCTTCTACTACAAGGAGTGCAGATCCACGAGAACCTTGGAGGATTTACGAGGAGCCTTCCAGACGATCCACGTCACATAGCTCAACGCCTCCATACCATCATTCCTTTGGGCCGCAGTCCGAGAACGAGCCCAACAACCCGCAACCTTTATACATACCGTTACAGCGATCCTCATCGCAAGATTCCTTCCGCGACCCTACTCCTGTTTTTCAGGGCCAGTTTAACCCAGCAGAGTACCTACCAGAACAAGTGGGCTTTAACCCACTAGGACCGGAGGATCACTTTTCTGGTGATCAAGATATGGACGAGGACACAGATCCCGTCGAGGCTTCCACCGGAACCCAGAACCATCCTTTTGTGATCCCAGACGGTTCGTCTTTTCACGGAACACCATACCAAGGTCCGGATAGTCACATGGCACGGTTCGAACGGTGTGAGTGGTACTATACACCATCTTACCACTCATCACCTCACCAGCAGCCGTCACAGCAGCAGCAAGATCCCTCTGGGGATCCACGTTTCAAGGCAGTCACGCCACCGCCTCCACCGCCGCTAGTTCATCTAGAGCCTCCAGAACCACCAAGACGTAGGAGGACTGGCGCACGGATGTCATCACGAGGAGGGGAGTTTCATTTCAGTACCCCTCAACACTCTAGCGGCAGCCACTACCCGCCTATATATGAAGACCCACAGATGGGTGGACCTTCAGTTCCAGTTTCAGAGGTGAATTCGGCACCTATTGCACCGCCATCACCAGGTTTTGGCCACCCTATCCCTGCTTATACTGCTCCGGTAGCTTACAACCCTTACGGACCGCCAGCATACCATAACTATAACTATGCCGAGGCCGACCCATACCTAGTGGCAGCAAACTACCTTGCCCAAAATCCTGAGGGACCATATGGAACCCCTTGGGGAATAGGACATCCAGCTCGGGGGTATCAAGTACCTGCTCAGCCGCCGCCACAGTACCAGCCACCACGGTTTTCTCCACCAGAGCAGGAGGATCTCCGTCAAAGACTGGGCAGGGTTGAGCGAGACCTCCAAAGAGAGCGTAAGAAGAATGAGGGATTCATGAGTGGTTTGGCAAATTTGCTGAAAGGAAAGAAGAAACAGGATCGTTAAATCCCAATATGTATTATTGTATTTCCTTGTTTAAATCAAGTCCCTACGTGGACATTTATTTATGTGTGTATGTAGTCCCTGCATGGACATCTATCTTTGTACTTAGTCCCTACGAGGACTTGTCTTTATTAGTCCCTGCGTGGACACTTATTTTAGCAAACAGTCCCTGCGAGGACTTGTATTGCCAGTATAGCTCCTGCGTGGGCAAGTGTTTCTGTGAAAAGTCCCGTTTAGGGCAAAGTGTACTACTTTTAAGTTCTAATGGAATGTAAGTTTATAAATTTCATCTTTGCTATGTTATGAATAATTAAATTAGATATGAAATAAATAAATTGGAATCATTCCTTTTAAAAATCTATCTGCCTATGCTCTTTTTAATTAAGGATCTTAAAAGTATAACCTAGCCTGCATGTCATTTTAAGACCTGGCCCAGATCGTAAAACTTGTTAAAAAGATTCAAATCCCTGTTAACATCTGAAAACATGTTAACACTCCTGTCAGATATGATTCGTTAAAAGCACACGTGTTATTATTATATATGGATCTTTTCAAAGATTCCAAACCCAACTAAATGATCTCTGAATCATGGGTTAAATCATTAATAAATATGATCAGTTCTTTTTACCATCCATTGGTAATGGAATGCCTACGGGCCCTTCTCATTTTCATATGAGACAAAAGACAGTATTAGTCTGTGACCCTGTCGGATAAAGGTAATGAACTTTGTTCAAACCTTCATGCTTTGATTCTCTGAAATCATAGCTTATAATCTAAATTGTCCCTGTGACTAGGCCTTATGTGCTAATAAAACTGTTATTGTTTTATAATTAGGATAAATTATATTAGAAATCCTAAATTTATGTGAGTAATAAATTAACCATATATGGTCTACGTTTACCACGGTTAATAAATTGCCATAAAAGACAATTTTATAATAAACTCACCAATAAATTGATGTCGATATGTAACAGTTCAAGCTACATGGCAGACTCAAATGAGGTCAACAGTCACCCAGGGAGAGAGCATGATAATGCCCGAGTAAATGTAGCGGGTGCAGAATTACAGGCAATGATAGATAATGCCGTAAATCGAGCTATGGATAGACAGCTCCATGAATCCAGTGGTACCCGTGCAAGGACCCAATCTGCACCACACTCTAGAACACCCTCCAGGACCCACACTGCCCATAACAGTAATTCTCACCACTCATCAAACCAGAGGAGTGCTCCATCCCAAAGAGTCGTACAGAATCAAGAACCCCGTAATAAGGGTTGCTCCTATAAGTACTTCGTATCGTGCAAACCCAGGGATTTTACTGGGGAAAAAGGAGCAGTAGATTGCATGACTTGGATGGACGAGATGGATACGGTTGTGGATATCAGTGGTTGCAATGATAGGGATATTGTGAAATTCGTGTCACAGTCTTTCAAGGGAGAAGCATTAGCTTGGTGGAGATCTTTGATCCAAGCTACGGGGAAAATCCCGTTATACAATATGACCTGGGAACAGTTCATGACGCTGATTAAGGAAAATTTCTGCCCTCAACACGAGGTTGAGAAGATCGAATCTGACTTCTTGTCGCTGGTCATGAGAAACCTAGACTGTCAGGCCTACCTTACCAGTTTCAACACCTTGTCAAGGTTGGTTCCATATTTGGTAACTCCGGAACCTAAACGTATAGCTCGATTCATTGGGGGTTTGGCCCCGGAGATCAAAGCAAGTGTGAAGGCCTCCAGACCAACTACTTTTCAGTCTGTAGCGGACATATCGTTGTCCCTTACCTTGGATGCGGTCAGGCTGAAATCGCAGAGGAACACCGATACCGAAAAGAGGAAGCGTGAGGATGACAACTCACGACGTTCAGACATGAAGCAGAAGGGAAACAATGACCACCGGAAGGGGTCAGGATTTAGGAAGGATGGTCAGCAGTCGGATGAAAAACCCAGATGTAAAATCTGCAAGAGGCAGCACTTTGGGAAGTGCAGGTTTGAATCGAATTCGAATTCACAATCGAAAGCTTTTGCATGTGGGTTGTGCAAGTCCAAGGAACACAAAACCTTGGATTGCAAAAAGATGAAGGATGCGACCTGCTACGGTTGCAACGAAAAGGGGCACATCAAGACCAATTGCCCAAAATATGCCAAGAAGCCAGAAGAGACTAAGAAGACCAATGCTAGGGTCTTCAGGATGGATGCTAAGGAAGCCGTCAAGGACGACAATGTGATAACAGGTACCTTTCTCGTAAATGATGTTTATGCGAGAGTGTTATTTGATTCAGGCGCTGATAAGTCGTTCGTAGATAATAAGTTTTGTGAATTGTTGAAATTACATGTTAAGACTTTAAGTGTGAAGTATGAAGTGGAACTAGCAGATGGTACTTTAGAAACCGCCTCAACCTTATTAGATGGGTGTTTCATATCCATTAAGAACCACTCTTTTCCTTTGTCCCTACTTCCTTTAAAACTAGCCGGTTTTGACATAGTTTTAGGCATGGACTGGTTATCTCATAACCAGGCCCAGATTATTTGCAATAAGAAGCAAGTGATGATCAAGACTCCGTCTGGTGAATCACTTACTATTCAGGGAGATACCCAGTATGGGCTACCCGAGAAAATGTCTATACTCAAGGACTCTAAGTGTTTGAAGAAGGGTTGTGTCATCTACATGGCACAAGTGATTATTGATGAGCTGAAGCCCAAGATTGGGGATATCCCCGTCATTTCTGAATACCCCGAAGTTTTTCCAGAAGAACTACCTGGTTTGCCACCAGATAGGCAAGTAGAATTCAGAATTGACATTATTCCTGGATCAGCACCGGTAGCAAGGGCGCCTTATAGGTTGGCACCAACAGAGATGAAGGAATTGAGAACGCAGCTAGATGATTTGCTAGCCAAAGGTTTCATCAAACCTAGTTCGTCTCCTTGGGGAGCACTAATTTTATTTGTCAAGAAGAAGGATGGATCGATGCGTCTGTGCATCGACTACCGTGAGCTTAATAAGGTTACTATCAAGAATAGGTATCCTTTGCCCAGAATCGACGATCTGTTTGATCAACTTCAAGGGGCAAGTTTCTTCTCGAAGATTGACCTGAGGTCAGGCTACCATCAATTGAAGGTTAGAGATGAAGACGTGCACAAAACAGCATTTAGGACTCGTTATGGTCATTACGAGTTCCTAGTGATGCCTTTTGGGCTCACTAATGCACCAGCCGCGTTCATGGATCTCATGAATCGCGTTTGCAAGCCGCACTTAGATAAATTCGTCATCGTCTTCATCGACGACATTCTCATCTACTCAAAGAACCAAGCTGACCATGAGAAGCATCTTCACTGCATTTTGGAACCACTTCATAAAGAAAGGCTCTATGCCAAATTCTCGAAGTGTGAATTCTGGCTTCGGGAAGTCCAATTTCTTGGACATGTTGTTAGTGAGCGTGGTATCCGAGTAGATCCCGCTAAAGTTGAAGCTGTCATGAATTGGCATGAGCCAAAGACGCCTACAGAAATACGTAGCTTCCTAGGTTTGGCAGGATACTATAGGCGATTCATTGAAAACTTCTCAAGGATTGCTGCACCCCTGACTTCGCTGACGCGTAAGAAGATTTAGTTTGACTGGGGTCCTAAGCAGCAGGAATCCTTCGATATTCTGAAACAAAAGTTGAGCAATGCTCCAGTGCTGACATTGCCTGATGGAATAGAGGAGTTTGTAGTTTATTGTGATGCATCACACACAGGGATGGGATGTGTGCTTATGCAGAAAGGTAAAGTCATTGCCTATGCTTCACGCCAGTTAAAGGTGCACGAAAAGAATTACACCACCCATGACTTGGAGTTGGGTGCCGTTGTATTCGCACTAAAACTGTTGAGGCACTACTTATATGGAATCAAATGTGTGATCTATTCTGATCACAAGAGCCTTCAACATCTGTTCAATCAGAAGGATTTGAACATGAGGCAACGCCGTTGGATGGAAACTCTGAATGATTACGATTGTGAAATAAGATACCATCCCGGCAAGGCGAATGTAGTCGCCGATGCCTTGAGTCGGAAGGAGAAGGTGAAACCCATCCGAATCAATGCCAAGCGCATGGAAATAAAGAATAATTTGATGGAAAGGGTGTTAGCTGCACAGAAGGAAGCTGTGCTAGAAGCTAACTATCCTAATGAAAAGTTAGGAGTAACTGAGGAGCAGTTAACTCTTAGCAAGGACGGAATTTTAAGATTGAATGGACGAATATGGGTTCCACTTTATGGGGGACTTCGTGATGTTATCCTCCAGGAAGCCCATAGTTCCAAATACTCCGTTCATCCGGGAGCTGATAAGATGTACCAGGATCTTAGGGCAAATTATTGGTGGATAGGCTTGAAGAAGTCTGTAGCTACCTATGTAGCTAAATGTTTGACCTGTGCGCAAGTCAAAGCAGAACATCAAAAGCCGTCAGGTTTGCTACAACAGCCTGAACTTCCCACATGGAAGTGGGAGATGGTGACGATGGATTTCATCACCAAGCTGCCAAAGACAAGGAAAGGCAATGATACTATATGGGTGATCGTTGATAGACTGACTAAGTCAGCTCATTTCTTACCCATCAAGGAGACTTATAGCTCCGACATGTTAGCCCAGTTATACGTGGATAAGATTGTAGCCTTACATGGCATACCTGTGTCTATTATCTCTGATAGAGATACTAGATACATGTCACATTTTTGGAAGAGTTTCCAAAAATCTTTGGGCACACGTTTGAATTTTAGTACGGCCTATCATCCTCAGACTGACGGTCAGAGTGAGCGTACTATTCAAACGTTGGAAGACATGCTACGCGCATGTGCAATTGACTTGGGTGGTAGCTGGGATAAGCACCTACCATTAGTCGAATTCTCCTACAACAATAGCTACCATACCAGCATTAAGGCTGCGCCTTTTGAGGCATTATACGGAAGAAAGTGTAGATCGCCCATTTGTTGGGCAAAAGTTGGAGACGTCCAATTATCGGGACCAGAGATAGTGTTCAAAACGACGGACAAGATTGTCCAGATTCGTGACCGTCTCAAAGCTGCCCGTGATAGGCAGAAGAGTTACGCTGATCCAAATTGTAAGGATTTTCACTTCGAAGTAGGTGACAAAGTCCTACTTAAAGTGTCACCCTGGAAGGGGGTGATGCGATTTGGTAAGAAAGGCAAGCTAAGCCCGAGATACATAGGACCTTTCGAGGTTATTGAACGTGTCGGGTCAGTTGCCTATAAGTTGAACTTACCTGAAGAGCTCAGTAGTATACATAATGTTTTCCACATCTGCAATCTGAAGAAGTGTTTCGCTGACGAATCACTGGTCATACCCCATACAGATGTGCATATAGATGAGAGCTTGAAATTTGTGGAAAAACCATTGTCGATCGAGGATCGACAGGTTAAGAAGCTTCGAAGGAAGCATGTACCGATTGTAAAGGTCAAATGGGATGCCCGTAGAGGTCCCGAGTATACGTGGGAGGTTGAGTCCACGATGAAAGAAAAGTACCCTTATCTATTTCAGTAAATCTCGAGGTCGATATTTCTTTTAAGGGGGTGAGGATGCAACACCTTGAAAATTTACGTCCTATAATGTGTTGACACGTGTCATAGGTTTGAACGTGTGAAAGAATGTTCTTGAAGGACTAAAGTTGACAAGCAATGAAACTATGTAAATATAAGGGTTCAAAGTGTCAACAATGAATAAATATACTTTACAATAACCCTACACGATGTTTATAACCTTAAACGAATGGATCATGGATCATACGAAACGAATTGTGAAAGAAAGTGAGAGATTACAAACTACAGGGGTTAAATGTGTCAACATGTTAAGATATACCTCTGAGTGACCTTTTAGCAAACCCGAAGCCTTGTAACGATTAAATATGCTCACTAGAATATACCATAAAAATTTCACCAAGTTTCGTTACCGTATGAGAAAGTTATGATAAAATTCGTGTGTGAGGGTTAGAATCGTTAACATTAGAATTTAGGGCTTTTCGGGTGATCACAAAGTTACCCGAGGACTTAACAAAGATGGTATAAGTTTTAAAGCCCCCATATGTCAATATTAAGGGTTTAAGATGCAAGAAATGTAGTGAAAATGACCTTTCGGGGGACCAGGGATCAAAAGTGCAAAAATATGGAGCCTGATGAATTGTTGCGCACCGCAACAAATAATTGTTACGGTGCGCAAGCAGTGCCCAGCGACAGAAAAACCCACAGGTGGCTGTTATCATCTTGTAACCGACTTTAATTGCAAGTTTTGGATTCTATGGGCTTGCTATACTGGTATATAGCCTATAGATGACACATGTATTCATCCTTGATCAATTGTAGACTCATTTGTCATCAATCAAAGGAGTTTGGATCAATTTATAAAGTTCCTAATGTTGACAACTTTGAACATTCATTCCATACTTCATCTCTGAGCATTTCTGGAACTCAAGACCATCTTCCAAGCTTTCCAAATCGTTCATAAGACTTGTGTAAGTATGTTTAACCCTTCTTAATCAAGTTATGCTTAGTTTATAGCCTAGAAATCAAACCGTCGTAACTACGGTTAGACTTAACGATAAAACACAAACGGTCCAGGGTTTTGTCGAATCGAAAGTTGTTATAAGTTGGTAATCATGTGGGCTTTAAACCCTTAAAAGGGCACCCACTGATTCAAATCCTAACCAGGTTGTTTGTCGAGTCAAACTTCTTCCGAAAAAGTCAACAGAAGCATTAATCGTGTAATTAACGATACAGAAGGCGTGTAATCTGTTTTATCATCCATATAACTTGAAAACAAGTATAATAACTTGTCTACGCTTGTTTGATTCGACAACTTTCTGTTTTGAACCGATTCGGAACCGAAAGACGCAAAAGTTTGACTTTTGCTTTGACTTCAGTTCTGACCCGGTTTTGATAGATTTAGACATGCCTTAAAGTTCCATTAGGACCTAGCTACATGTGTGTATAACCCTCTGTGTTTATACCACATAAATCCTTATTTGTCCGACGTTTCCGTTAATCGCTTAAATATTGACCGTAATGCCCTTATGATCATAAAACGAGATTTTTGAAGATATGAAAGTACAATAAGCTTAGTTACTGATTATTAAACATGTCCCTAAAATTTCACATCAAACGGAGGTCTAGATTAGGAGTTATGCTTAATGACGTAATTAGAACGCTTCTTTGTAATTAAACGGCGTCATTAGCGTAAAGCCTATCAAAACCCAATTTTTGACACCAAACCTTTTACCCACTGATGTAATATAATATTTTGGGATTTTTGAAAATTTTTAATTATTTTTAAACTGATCATAAGCTAGGGTTAGTGCCTTGATTCGGTAAATACTGAATATACCCTTTTCGGCCATAAAATGAGTTTTTCAAATCCTTTTGATGCCAATCCAATTGCTACTGATTTTAAATAATAAATGGAGTGTTTTGAACCTGTTTAACTGATCAGAAAACTCAGAATCCTATTTTAACCCGTACGTCGCTTAAAACGGCTTTATACGCGTATTATACGCATAGTTAGGGTTTAAAACTATCTTGGCATATAAGACTTATAACCAAATGTTATAACCTGTTAAAATAAACCATTTTACTGATTTAATCAGACCCGGATCATAGAAGATAAATTAATTCCTTTTATAATCTTTAAAATGAACAAAATACCCCTACGGGGCTTAATTTGAGATTAAACTCGTTTTGGGCATAACGGAAGGTATCCTACTGATATCACAACATATTTAAGGCATGTTAACTTAGGAAACCTATTTAGGACTCTTATGGTTACCCGTTACGCTTCATACGCGTTCGGTTCGGTTTATGTAACTAGTTTACATAAATTAGCCGAAACGGGTCAAACCTTATCGGTTTTATCTCAAAATCCAGAATGTGTATAATATACCCATATGAAGCAAGTCTTCAAACTTGTCGAGTATAAATCACATTCTATCCGGTCTTCGCTTAATCGTGCGTACGAACCGTATCTTTAAAACTAACCGGTCTAAGCGTAAGCTTAACTAAAGACCCGTTAGGATTCTAATAGGTTATTATTAAACCTTCGTTCCAGATTAGGAGAACCGGTAAAAGATACTTGCACTCGCTGATTTTGATTTATACTTGCTCAGGTAAATACTTTTAACTTATTTCCCTATACGGGCTTGGGGTACGGTATATAAAATACCGCTTGGTCGGACATTGAATCTTTAATTGTATGATGGTTAAAGTATTGAGATGTTTCGTTTAAATTTTTTTGTTTGCTTAAAGCCTTTGGGGGTTAATGACCGTGTCCCGGATATCCCTGGCATCATTTTACGAAATGGCCACGACCTTAGCACTCAGGTGTAGGCGTACACCTGTCAGTGTCTCATTTAAATAAAGTGGTGTGTCTATTGATCTTTAACCCGGCTCGATCCGGGCTACTGAACGCATAAGGAACATGTAAATCCTTTACAAGTTTATATATTTAAATAAGCATCCCAAGTTATAAAATATTATTTGTGCCTTGTGCCTTAAATGCATTTTCTTAAACTCTTTTCAAAATGAGTCGGTTGATTGTATTTACCAGTGTAAACTGACGTATTTTTCTTAAAAAGGTTAAGTGCAGGTACTACGCGAAATAGGCTGGCTTGTCTCCAAGCATCCACAATAAGTCTCGCAAGCTTGGATGTCATAGACTGTTGAACACTGTTTCCTTTTATTTTGATCTACCTGTGGATTTATATTCGACTACTTGTGATACTTAATATTACAATATAGTTTGGTTGAAATGAATCTATACTTTGCTTCCGCTGTGCATTTAAATATTGTGTTGTTTGACTATTATGTTGCCAACTACGTCACGATACTCCCCTACCGGGCCCACCGGTAACACGTGGAAAATTCGGGGTGTGACAAGTATTTCCCACTGACAAATGTTTTTAAAATGCGTTTCAGGTAACACAATGTGACAACCAATTAGTAAAAAGCCAGCTGGAGAGCACTGAAGGCTTAGTAAAAAATGTGGCTATAAAAGTTACCTAAAAGACGATGTTTTAAATTCAATAAAATAGGGTTTATCCCTATAATTGTATTGTAATAAGAAACTTGGGTTTTGCCCATGTGATTATTAATATTAAATATGGTGGTTTTACTCTGATAAACATTTCCTAACTACGGTCCTAATGTAAATTCCACTGCCAAATTAACAAGCTGATACCACCACACTCTGAGCTCGCTTCCGCCCGTTCCCGGGACAGATAAGGGATCGGGGTTGCGACAGAAAGTGGTATCAGAGCCTAGCCACTGCTTTAAGCCAAAGAAGTGTTCTGCTGACACTTAAATTCTAAATTTTGTATTAGGAAATAAATTACGGAAATACGTGCATAACTGTATTTATTTGTTATGTGTTATTTGATTAATTGTTAGTTTCCAGTATGAGTGATCAAGGATCCTCATACATGTGTCGTCAGTTGTCTGATTCACCTAGGAGTGAAGGTACCTCTTCACAGCCTGCCCTTTCTGGGTATTCTGCTGATCAGGAAGAAGGGATGTTTGCTTTTAAAGCTCAGTCAGAAGAGCCATTCCCTCATAAGAAACGAGGATGGTTCAGTAAGGAAGTCTTTGCACGTAGGAAAAGAATGTGAAAGTTGCAACAGCAAAGAATTCTAGCGGCTGCTAAGCGAAAGACAGATGCCCATACACAGGATATGCTTAATAGAAGCTTAGCCAATTTCCATATCCTAGCTACAACTGCTGCTGACCCAAGTCTGGAACAACTAGTAGCCCCACAACCACAAATCCCAGATCAACCCATGGAGATAGAGAACCCTGAAAACCAAGTGGAGATGCATGACTTTAATCCAGAGGAAATCCCTAGGGTACCTGCACCAAATCCCCTAGACCCAAATTACGATCCCTGGTGGGACGATAATAGGGACTTTGTGCAACGTTACCCTATCCATGAAGACACAACCATAGGAGCCTATCCAGGTATGGACCCTCTAGATCCCTATTACCAAGATGATTATATTAGGGAGATCTTAGAAGATCCTTACCGATTTCAGGCACTTTCACCCCCATATCAGGAACCCGCACCCCAGATTCCAAACCCAGTCCTAGAACCTGCACCCCCAATGAGTGCAGAAAACGTGCAAGAGCTTAGGACTTTTGGGGAGGAAATTTTAGAAAGCAGTGAGAGAATGAGACAGGTGGGAGGGCGTCTCGTATGGAAATACGATGAGCACAATATGGATTTTTGGAGAAATCCATATCCGTAATGTGATAGAGGAGATGATAATAGTAATAATAATAAAATAAAAATAAAATAAAATATGTGTGTACGGATGCCTATTAATATTAGTGTAATTTTCTTTTCGTTGGTATTGTAATCTTTAAATTCAGTACTAGTGTGTAATAGACGCATAGTATATGAAAATAGAGTACAAGTCGCAATGATCGACGTTTTTGGCTAGATTGTGTGTCATATGATTAACTATATTAAATATTACCTTGTGATATTAATATGGGGTAAATGTTTAAAATTCAGATGGCCGACGAAGGAAATCAAGGAAATCTGAATAACGATAACCAGAGTAACATTAACGTGGTTAATGAGAATCCGAGCATCAATAACAATGGAAACCAAATGGATAATAGTGCTGTTCAACATATAGTGGCACAAGGAATCATAGATGCAATGCCATTTATTATTCAAACTATTCAAGAAGCGAATAATAAAAGTAAGCATAGCAGTAAGCGACCAATCGAACCCGAAAACAGCGTGAACAATGGACCTGTACTTCAAATGCCCATTCCCAAAAGAAGAAGAACCATGCCTTATGGTTGTTCTTATAAAGAATTTTGGTCTTGTAAACCAATGGAATTCTCGGGCAACGAAGAAGTCATTGCAACCCTACGCTGGATAGAGAAAACTGAGGCAGTCTTAAGAATAAGCAAGTGTGCTGAAGAAGATAAGATATTGGTTGCTTCTAATTTGTTTAAGAATTCAGCGGTAGAATGGTGGAACACTATCCTACAATCAAGAGGAAGTGATAGAACTTACACTATGGAATGGGAAGAATTTAAGAACAAGGTAGAAAGGAAATTATGCCCACCAAATGAAAAGGAACAGATAGCAAACAAATTCTTAAATCTTAGAATGACTGGTGTGGATAGTAAGGGATACACTAAAATATTCTTCGAATATGCTAGAATAGTGCCAACTCTTTCTTCACCAGAACCAGTATTAATCTCCCGTTATATTTGGGGATTAATTGGAGAGATAAGACATGTAGTCAAGGCAGCTAGACCTCAAACCATAGACTGTAGAACTAGCAAATACCTTGACAAACGAATTAGTCCGTACCCAAGAAGAGGAGCCAAGGAGAAACCTAACTCAGAAGATCACTCAAGAATTTCGTTCTGGAAATTCTAATCGTGGGAAAAATATAGGTTCTGCCTCTGCACCTTACTGTAAGAATTGCAAAAGAAAGCATTCAGGAAGATGCTCCATATACTGTAACTTTTGCAAAATATCGGTACACAAGGAGGAAAATTGTAGGAAGAAAGCTAACAACAGGATATGTTACAACTGCGGAGAACAAGGTCATATCAAGCTTAATTGTCCGAAATTAGCTCCAGCTACAAACAACAAGAATACTCAAAATGCTAGAGCATTTGTTCTGACTGCAGATGAAGCCAAGATGATTCCAGATGTCATAGCTGGTACGTTTTTAGTTAATGATGTCTTTGCTAAAGTATTATTTGACTCTGGTGCAAACCAAAGTTTTATTAATATATCATTTTGCAAATTTCTAAATCAATCATTAACTAAACTACCACAAGAATGTCTAGTAGAGACAGCTAATGGAGAAACCGTTAGGATTTCTGAAATCTTGCAGGGAGCAAGAATAGAAATTTTAAATCAGAAATTTATTGCAAATCTTTATCCCATGAATCTGGCAGGATTTGATATTGTTTTAGGAATGGATTGGTTAATAGCCAATAAAGCCAGTATTCTATGTGATCAAAAGTCAATTCAAGTAAATTCACCAAAAGGTAAAATGATCACAATAAAAGGAGATAAACCATCTAGATCCACAAAATTTATCTCTGTGATGAAAACTGCAAGTTGTATAAGAAAAGGTTCTATAGTGTATTTGATTTCCATAATCACTAACACTAAAGGAAAGGAATTAAAGGATATTCCAGTAGTATCTTAGTTTTCTGATGTATTTCCAGAAGAATTGCCAGGGCAACCTCCAGATAGAGAAGTTGAATTCAGAATCCATTTAATACCAGGAACATCACCGATTGCCAAAGCACCTTATCGTTTGGCACCTGCAGAAAGGCAAGAATTAAAGAAACAATTAGACGAATTGTTAGAGAAAGGATTTATACAGCCAAGTTCGTCACCATGGGGAGCACAGATACTGTTTGTTAAAAAGAAGGACGGATCAATGCATATGTGCATTGACTACCGTGAACTAAACAAAGTCACGATTAAGAATCGGTACCCATTACCAAGAATCGATGATCTGTTTGATCAACTACAAGGAGCTCGATTTTTCTCTAAAATCGATTTAAGGTCAGGATATCATCAATTAAAGGTACAGGAAGAGGACATTCCTAAGACCGCATTCAGAACAAGGTATGGCCATAATGAATTTACTGCCATGCCATTTGGTTTAACCAATGCCCCAGCTGCATTTATGGACATGATGAACCGAATATGTAAGCCATATTTGGATAAATTCATAATTGTTTTTATATATGATACTCTCATTTATTCTAAAAATAAGGAGGATCATGCAAAGCATTTGCACGCACTTTTAAGTTTATTAAGAAAGGAAAAGCTTTACGCTAAATTTTCTAAGTGCGAATTTTGGTTAGAACAGGTACAGTTTCTCGGACATTTAGTCAATCATGAAGGAATTCATGTGGATCCCACAAAGATCGAGGCAATTACTAAATGGAAAACCCCTGAGTCACCAACCGAGATTAGAAGTTTCTTAGGATTGGCCGGTTATTATAGAAGATTTATTCAAGATTTTTCTAGAATAGCCATTCCTTTAACTAAGCTAACCTGTAAATCTGTTAAGTTTGAATGGGGATTAAAACAAGAAGAAGCATTTAGAATTCTTAAGCAAAGATTAACCCATACACCTATATTAGCGTTACCAGAGGGAACTGAAGATTTTGTAGTCTATTGTGACGCTTCTAAATTAGGTTATGGATGTGTATTAATGCAACGTCAAAAGGTTATAGCTTACGCATCTAGACAACTTAAGAATCATGAAGTGAATTATTCAACCCATGATTTAGAGTTAGGAGCTATAATTTTTGCTCTTAAGATTTGGAGACATTACCTTTATGGTAGTAAGTTTACCATATTCACTGATCATAAGAGTTTAAGGTATATTATCAAGCAAAAAGAGTTGAATATGAGACAAAGACACTGGATGGAGATGCTTAGTGATTATGATTGTGATATCCAGTATCATGAAAGAAAAGCAAACGTAGTGGCAGATGCTTTAAGCCGAAAGTATCATGAAAAACCAAAAAGGGTACGTTCTCTTAAATTAAATCTGCAAGTAGATTTAAATGATCAGATAAGAGAAGCACAAGAATCAGCAATCAAGGAAGATACTGAAAAATTGAAAGGTATGCTAAAAGAATTAGAACAAGGAACAGATGGAATTTGGAGATTCCATGAAAAGAGAATGTGGATACCTAAATTAGGAAATCTACGTCATCGTATACTAGAAGAAGCCCATAAGTCTAAATGTACGATGCATCCAGGAAGTGATAAAATGTACCAGGATTTAAGGAAAAATTTCTGGTGGATAGGAATGAAGAAGGACATAGCAGCCTATATTTCTAAATGTTTAACTTGTTCACAAGTTAAAGCTGAACACCAGAAACCCTCAGGTTTGCTACAGCAATTAGAAATGCCAGTGTGGAAATGGGAATTAATAACAATGGATTTTGTTACTAAATTACCCAAAACAAAGAAAGGAAATGATACAATCTGGTGATTGTAGATAGGCTAACCAAGTCAGCTCATTTCTTACCAATGAAAGAAACTTTCAGTATGGAACAATTAGCTAAATTGTATGTAAATGAAATTGTTTCTTTACATGGCATTCCTTTATCAATTGTTTCTGATAGAGATAGCCGATTTACCTCTCATTTTTGGTCAAGTTTCCAAAAGGCAATGGGAACCAAGTTAAAATTTAGCACCGCTTATCATCCTCAAACGGATGGACAGAGCGAAAGGACAATTCAAACAATGGAGGACATGCTTAGAGCTTGTGTAATTGATTTTGGAGGTAATTGGGACGATCACTTACCTTTAATAGAATTTTCTTATAATAATAGTTATCACACAAGTATCAATGTTGCACCATTCGAAGCACTTTATGGACGTAAGTGCCGAACCCCAGTCTGTTGGGCAGAAATTGGGGAAAAGCAACTATCTGGACCTGAGATAGTGCAAGAAACAACTGACAAGATTATTCAAGTCAAAGAACGACTGAAAGCAGCACGTGATCGACAGAAGAGTTATGCTGATAACCGATGCAAGCCCTTGGAGTTTCAAGTAGGAGATAAAGTATTGTTGAAAGTCTCTCCTTGGAAAGGAGTGGTAAGATTCATCAAACGGGGAAAGCTAAGTCCCAGGTATATTGGACCTTTTAAGATTATTAGAAAAATAGGACCTGTAGCCTATCAGCTATAACTACCAGAGGAAATGGCAGGAATACATGATGTGTTTCATGTATATAATCTCAAAAAATGTTTAGCTAATGAATCACTGATAGTACCTCTTAAGGATATAGAGGTAAATGAACAACTCAAGTTTGTAGAAAGGCCTCTACAAATTGAAGACAGGAAAATCAAGAACCTCAAGCATAAGAGACTAGTTCTGGTCAAAGTGAAGTGGGACTCCAAAAGAGGACCTGAGTACACATGGGAACTCGAATCTGAAATGCAAAGGAAATATCCGCATTTGTTCCAGTAGATCTCGAGGACAAGCTCTAATACAAGGTGGGGAGGATGTAACAACCCTCGGTAAAATCGACACTCTCATAATATTTCTGACACCTCTGTATATTTTAAAATACCCTGATATGTCTTTAAATACACCCCGTATGTGAAAACCGAACCCGAAATATGTTATAGCATTTAAAATAAATTAAAAACAATAAAAATTAAGTTGAGGCGGGCCGCGTAGACCCACCCCAACAATTCATGCGGGCGGTATCAAGGTGGATACCTGATTTCGTTAGTTTTCATAAGTTAAAGCGGGCCGCGTAAGACCCCGTTTAAGTTAACGCGGGCCGCGAGAGATCAACGACACGGCAACACCCTGAGCTGACATGTGTCGACATCGTGGCGGGTCTAGATCATGACCGGGACAAGCTATGCTGTTGACCAGGGTTCACGCGGGCCGCGTAACCCTTGTCTGTTCTTTACGCGGGGCGCGTGAGGACCAGATTTCAGCACTATATAAGCAGGCAACGGGTTTTCGTTTTCCGTCGCTCATTCCTTTCATTCTAAATCACAATTTATGTAGTAGGCTTATAATACGCGGGTATTATACCCCCTAATTAGCGAAGTTCTACCCTGTTGTAAGTATTATAACCCCAGTTTCGTAATAGATACGCTGCCCGATTGATTTAGGGTTCCGTAACAACTGTCGTGGTTCTGCCCGACGTAGTTGTTGGAATGCCGTCTTGGGGAGGGTATCATTAATATTTTCAAAGGGTTATGATACTAACCAATGTACATTTGTATAAATTATAGATTATATCCAGGAAACCCTTACGCGAAGTCTAAGATAGCAATGTGAGTTTATCCTCTTTTTGTTAACTTTTGTATAACTAATTTACAAAACCTTTAATGCTTAATAATATGATTAAGCAGTGATTGAGTCTTTGTAGTTCTTCAATTGTTGCCGGTATGTTGGGGTTTTGTATTCAAAATTTACTACTCTGTAAAGTAGTAAGTCGGGGATGACAGTACGTTACCATTGGACGACGAGTTAGCCAATGTGTAATATGACCCACAAGTCAGGATTGACAGTACTGAATGAGTAATTGTGTAGAAATAAACAATGTGATCGCTCTCAATACTGTTTTAATTGATAAATTGTTTCTTGATTAAACTGGGATTCACTCACCAGTATTTCCCACTGACAAATGTTTTTAAAACGCGTTTCAGGTAACACAATGTGACAGCCAATTAGTAAAAAGCCAGCTGGAGAGCACTGAAGGCTTAGTAAAAATGTGGCTATAAAAGTTACCTAAAAGACGATGTTTTAAATTCAATAAAATAGGGTTTATCCCTATAATTGTATTGTAATAAGAAACTTGGGTTTTGCCCATGTGATTATTAATATTAAATATGGTGGTTTTACTCTGATAAACATTTCCTAACTACGGTCCTGATATAAATTCCGCTGCCAAATTAACAAGCTGATACCACCACACTCTGAGCTCGCTTCCACCCGTTCCCGAGACAGATAAGGGATCGGGGGATGCGACAAGAAGAAATGGCTAAAAGTAGTAAAGAAAATAGGTTTAAGGAAACCTTTTAAGAACATACCTTTCCTGGTATGTGCGCAAGATCTGGAAGGATCTTAGTCTTTTAGGAATGGGTCTAAACATTCTTCTCATGACTGACTTTATAGAAAGTGTCAGCATGTTGACACGGCCCATGTCTCCTGCATAAGTCAAGGTTGTCCGTTCGTGAGACACGGCCCATGTCAAGGTTGACACGACCCCGTGTTGAAAAAGATGGGGGGCACGGCCCCGTGTTCTTTTGACACGCCCTCATGTCCGGAAGTAGATGGCACACGGCTCCGTGTTCGAGGAACATGGCCCCGTGTCTTAGGATTTTTATGAAGTTTCGTCAGAAGTTTTAAGGAACCGTGTTTTATCGGGGGGTTCCTTACTAGTTGGAACAACACCGAATTGCCTGATATACCTTAGGCTCCGGCGAGAAGTACGAAAACGCAAGAGGTTATCGGAAAGATAGAATCCTAATTTAAAAGTAGGAGGGCAAAACCTTCCTTTATTACCTTTTCCGGGATCTTGTTAAAGAAGGTGTGAGTCGACTCGCTCTCGTCCAAACCGTCGGTGTGAAACTCACACACTATATAGGGGACCTTCATTGCGAGGTCGATACAGGGACGATTATCGCCTTCGTTTTCGCAAGTGACTAGGGTAGTTTTGTTAGTCTCGGTATTGTTTATTCCTGAATGTGGCTCCATCGAATCTCCTTCGCTTTTATTCATTGATGAATATCGCGCCTTCATCATAGATTCTATTTCTTTGAGTTTCTGGAGAATCCTCTTTTCTATTTGACAAACTTCTTCTGAACCTATGTCTCCTATGGAAGAGGTTTGATGGAATTTGGGTGGATGGAAGTTATTATTGTTTTTACTCCCGCCCATCTTAAGGTAATCGTCACAAGAAAACGATGGGTCTAAGTAGTGGGGATTAAATCTTAGAATGGCACATTCTAATTCTTTATGCATTCCTCCACATAACCGACACCAGTCACCGTAAGAGTGGCGGGGGTAAAAAAAATCATTAACATCCATGTTTGCTAGATAAATTTTAATCGTCGGGATCAAACGGTACTGTTTTCTCAACAACTGTTGTTGTCATACGGCCCTGTGTTGTAGTTTGTGTCTGGCAGAAAACCGTTTTTGTTACTAGGGATGTGACACGGCCACGTGTTGATCACACACAGCCCCGTGTTACTCTTGCAGAAAATAGAAAACAAGGAGAAAAAGAAGAAAAAACCTAAAAAGAAAAGTTAGAAAAGTATAAAAATGATTAGGCCGCCGATTTTAAACTTTCTTAAAATTCTTATGTCCACGGCAATGGTGCCAAAAACATGATGTGCTTCGAGTGTGTATAGATTTTTATTATATTTTTAAGTACCTTTTACTCTTTTATCAAGCTTTAAATTTATAAAATACAATATAAAACTATCACTCTCTACAACACGCTAGGGCAAGTGCACCCATTGTTGGCGTAGTATAGTGATGGTAAGATACTGAGGTCATCTAAGGACACAAGAGCTTTTAATACCGGAATATCGTCGATGTCTAATCTAACTAAATTTTGAGAGAAGATTTTTGTTTTTGATAGATATAAATAAAGAAACTAAATAAATAAAAGAAAAGATAGACAAGATAGAATCACTTGGATCCGAATCGTCATTTATGTATCCTTTGATGATTTCCGCGCTTTGGGTTTTTTAAGAGATTATCTTAGTTATAGTGGCATGTCCCTCTTTTGGGGGCAATGCTCCCTCAGCCATATTGGTCTAAGTCAGCAGGGATACAGTCCCGCAAGGCCAGATTATTGAAAGATAATAAAGTAAGTTATTAATGCAAAAGGTGGCATGTCCCTCTTTTAGAGGCAACTGTCACACCCCAAAAACGTCGCAGCGGAATATTAAACGTAGTGGTGACGGAAGTTGGTGCCCATTTATATCTTGTCGAGTGATGCATTTTATTATTGGACATATTGGTTCATTTTAAACATAAGTTATTAAACATTACGTTTTAAGACACGACACAACTACATAGTTAAGATGTCTTTGATCCTCACGGATCTTATTACAAAACGTCCCAGAAAGTTTAAAAGTTGTCCAACATTTTCAAATTAGACAACATGCATCATCAAACACAAGATACGCCATGATTTCCCGAAGACGAACTCAAGTACCTGTAGAACACGTTAAAATCAAGTGTCAACACAAAGGAAGGTGAGTTCACATATTCGTTTACTAACAAATTTTATTCCAAGGAAAACTTTTTGTTTAGGTGTTTATTTAAAAACATCCATTTAATTCTTAGAAAGTTCATTTTACTTTCTTATTAAAATCCATGGGCCTTCCGTCGCAGTTTCACGAACCCGACAATATTGTTACTGCCCAAGTTTTGTATATTAAATTATTGGTTCAACTTTCAGACTCGTATGTTAGCTAGACGATACGAACTATATATTAACCATGCAGGGATAATCAATGATAGACAATAAACAGAATCAAAATTCGTCGCTTGATTTGACACGGGGCAACCAGTCACGACGGGGTTGTCAACCCGATAGATCTACCAACAATTCCTCGCGTACATTACTTAAATGATTAAACGACATCATGGGCGCAGGGTTCTTTCTCGAAGAACGATATGATGTCTGCCTCACGTACAATATATATATCCTACTAATATGACAATTTAATACACGGTGTTATACGAATTCCCCTGTCACTCAAATGTTGAGACCCAGTCCGGAATTCATCCCCAATCCGTACGGTCGTGTTTCGCTTAGGAAAATACCGTACTTTCAATATTCATTCATCAAAAACGTTTTACTTCGAAACGTATGACTTATCAAATCTCATATATTTTGAGCGAAAATATATATTTTATATTAAAAGGTATGTTTTATTTCAAAAACATTATAAAACCCTTTTAATGACGTGTTCTACCCCCAAAATATATACAAAGCAGTAAAAATAGAGATTTAGTGACACTCGCCTTTGGGTGCGTATTTTAAATAGCGCAATCCCAGAGATTGATTTCTACACGTCCAATTATATATATATAGGAACGATTTTAAATCAGTACATATAACACAAAAATCCTAAGTTTCTCCGTTTCTTAGAGTTATCACATAACTTTGAGATTTTCTCAAAAAGTTATAATTTTTTATTTATGTTGGCACGTTAATATATATATATATGTTTTTATGATTTTGCGACTTGAACGATCTTATTGGTGACCATTATTGTGTAAATCCGTTAACTCTCCCGTTTATACGCAATATATCTACGACTTGCGCGTCGTAATATATATATATACATATACGTTCACATAATTTAACACTGAAACACGCGAAGTCTTGTTAAATTATCTATTTTGTCAATTTTTAAAGCCAATATACTTAAAATATCTCATACGTATCAAATTTCAGGCTCGACAAACAAGTTACACATTTAACGCAATTTTTACCGTTTCTACCGCACAAAACGTACAAGCATACATGCAAAGTCTAAACTTCCAACAACATATTAAAACCTAACATACTGTTACATTCTCATGTTTAAATCACATAACACATTTTAACACATAAGGTTTACCAAAAATTTTACCCATACTAGTGCACATAGAAAAATGCGTATTTTAGCGATTCGGTAACGTTTTCGGGCGTCGGAAGTCACGTATGACCAACCAAACACCAAGTAAACTTAAAATTAGTTAAAATACTTATTTTTATACTAAAAACATCAGTTTACTTACTGATCTAAATCAGTTTTATAAAAATCACTTGAAAAGCCGATTTTTTGACCGTTTTAACGCATAGTTTTGCGTTAAACGTTACTATAATCATCCCAACTCAAAACGACTTGATATTTTAACACAATACATATTATTTACTGATTAAATAGTGGTTATAATCAGATTAGTGCAGTTTTGTTTAAGTCACATAAATCATTCGATTTCACATATTTTACAACTTTTAATGCACCAAGTACAACATGTAAAGCTAGCAAACATTAGGACAAAGTTATATGTCACTAAACACTTTAAAATAACTTTATTTTAGTGTTTATAATCTTCTCATAACTTTTTTTTACTAAATCATACTCAATTCACATTATTTCACATATTTTACAAGTTTCTAAGCCTCATGTATATCATGCAAAGCTAGTAAACCTTATGACAAAGTTTTATATCATTTTAACACTTCAAATACTCATATTTTTCGTGTTTAATTTCTGATCAAAACTCATTTTTATCAAATCATGCTTAAATCATCATTTCATGCTTTCATATCATCATGCATGTTCATGTATGTGCATCTAATGCACTCATACAACATCAACATCATTTTATATGCACTAAAATATATATTCAACTTATTTTTAAATCATGTTCAATTATTCAAGAAAATCATATTCTACACATGTGTAACACCTCGAAAAATCACGTCCTATAATGTATTGACACGTGTCATATGCTTGAACGTGTGAAAGAATGTTCGGAAAGGACTGAAGTTGACAATCATGAAAAGTATATGAAAAATACGAGTTCTGAATGTCAACGGTGAATAAATATATTGTACATTAACCCTACATGATGTTTATAGCATCAAACGAATAAATCATGGATCATGCGAAGCTAAAAGTGAGAAATTACAAACTACAGGGGTTAAATGTGTCAACATGTTTAAGTTATACCTCTGAGTGACCTTTTGACAAACCCGAAGCTTTGTAACTGTTAATTATGCTCACTAGAATGCACGATATAAATTTCATAAAGTTTCGTTATCGTATGAGAAAGTAATGATCAAATTCGTATGTGAGGGGTTAAAGCGTTAACGTTGAAAGTTATGACTTTTCGGGTTAACCGGAAATGTCCAGGGACTTGGCAAAGTGGGTAGAAGTCCTAAAGCCTTTGTAGGTAAATAAGAAGGGGTCAAATTGCAAGAAATAAGTCGGTTGCCCTTTCGAATGCTTGAAAGGCCAAGCCTTTGTTTCTGCCAAAGGCTTGCGCACCGCAAGGGTCAACCCTTACGGTGCGCAAGCAGTGCCCAGCGACAGAAAGTTGCCTGGTTGCTGTTTAAACGGATTAAATGACCTTTAAACGATTTTCCTCATCTCCCTTGGCCCCTAAACAATCCCTAAACATCTAGGGACACTTGTAAATAACTTATGGTCAGTAGTAGACTTAGTTGTCAACACTTTGTGGAGTCTTGGTTACTATATAAGGCCTCTAAGTGCAAACACATTGATCATTCAATCCTCAAGCAACTTCTGATCAAGTGTGGAGCACCAGAGCACCTTCCAAGCCTTCCTCATCAGTCTTTAGACACTTGTAAGTTTGCTTAACCTTCTTTAATTAAGTTTAGCTTAGTTATTTAGCTAAAAGTCACACCGTCGTAATTACGATTTGACTTTGAGATTAATTAATAATGGCTCAGTCAAATCTCGAATCAAAAGTAGTTATAAGTTGGTAATTATGTGGGTAATAAACCCTCAAAAGGGTTCCCCCTGATTACCACTCTAACTAGGTCAAATGTCGGGTCAAACTTGCTAAGAGAAAGTCAACAGGATACTTAAATTCTAATTTATGCATAATTAGCAATTTAGAACATATACAACCTGTTTGATCATTAATATAACTTGGTAATTAGTGTAAGAACATGTCTAAACATGTTCAACTCGACAATTTCCTGTTTAGACCCGGTTCGGAACCGAAAGTCGCATAGTTTGACTTATACTTTGACTTTCAGTTCTGACCCGTTTTGGTATGATTTAGAAATACCTAAGAGCTTCATTTGGACCAGGTTACATGCTAGTATAACCCTCTGTGATTATACACCTCGGATCATTAGTTATCCAATTAATATGCATGATTCCGTTAATTGCTCATATGTGACCATTATGCCCTTTTCACCTTAAAACGAGATTTTTGGAAATATAAAAGAGTAGAAACCTTATTTACTGATATATAAACTTGCATACAAAATTTGACATCAGTTTGAGGTGTAGGTTAAGAGTTATGCTCGTTAGCGTAAAATTAAAGCTTTATGTTAATTAAACGGCGTATTTAGCGTATAGCCTACTTAAACATACTTTTTGATATCAAACTCTTTACCCACTGATGTAATATATTATTTTGGGATTTTTAAATATTTTTAATTAATTTTAGGCTGAGCATAACTTATAGTCGTAGGCTTAATCCGGTAATTGTCGGTTTTGCCCTTACGGGCTATAAAATGAGTTTTACATATCTAAACGACTCCAAACCTTTTGCTACTGATCACATATGATAAATAAATTATTTTAAGCCTTCTGGAAATATAAAAATATCACATTTATGTATCAAACCCGGAAATGGCCTCTAATCGCCTTTTTAAGCGTTTTTAACGCATAGTATGTACTAAAACCATTTTAAACATACAAGGGTTGATACCCACTGATATTTGAGGCAAATTATAATATTTTAACAGTAAGCAAAGGTTGTTAAACTCAGACTTCAGTTTTGAGCTTTTCGGCTTATGTGAAATTACCAAAATGCCCCTACGGTGCATAGTTTGGTTATAATTGATAAATTTCACATATATACTTTACCCTACTGTTATAACTTATTAAATCGAGTATGTTTGTTGTTTACATCAGACCTGTAACTCGAGCAAACACTTAAACTCTTTTATAAACTTTTAAATGACCAAACTACCCCTACGGGGCATAGTTTGTGTTTAAACTCATTTCGGGCATAATAAAAGACATCTTACTGATGTCACAACATATATGAAGCATATTAACTTAGGAAACCTGTAAATGGCTCATATGTATACCCGTTACGCATATTACGCGTTCGGTTCGATTTATGTAACTAGTTTACATAAATTAGCCTAAACGGGTCAAACCTTATCGGTTTTATCTCAAAATCCAGAAGGTGGTTAGATTACCCATATTATACAAGTATTCAAACTTGTCGGGTCTAAAACACATTCTATTCCGGTCTTCTCTTAATCACGCGCTTAAACCGTATATTTCCTTAAGACTATCCGGTCTAAGCTTAGTCTTAATTAAAGACCCGTTAGCATTCTAAATTGGTTATTTATACCATCATTCCAGACTAGAGCCTTCCGGTAAATGGTACCTACGCTTACTTAAGTGAATACGGCTGATTTATTAAATTCTTGCTATTTAAGACAGGAGCTAGCTCAGGTAAATACTCTTAACTTATTTTCCCTATACAGGCTTGGGATACAGTATAATGATACCGCTTGGTCGGGTATTGAATATTTAATATTATTGTGGTTAAATTATTGAGGTAACCCGGTTTAATCTGTATTGTTTGAAATAAAATCCTTTAGGGGTTAATGACCATGTCCCGAATATCCCTGACATCATTGTGTTATAAAATGGCCACGTCTTAAGCACGGGGTGTAGGCATACACCTGACAGTTGTTTAAGTAATAACGGTATCTCACTCTCTTGTGGGCCTATACTTGTGGCGTGTCTGTTAATCTGACTCGGTTTCTACATCGGGCCTTGAACGTACAACGAACAAGTAAATCTGTATACAAGGTTATAAATATAATTGTCCCAAGTTATAAAAGATTAATTTTGCTTTTGTGCATCTTAATCAAAGTGTCAAAATATTTTGTGCCTGGTGCATCTAAATCAATTTTCTTAAACTCTTTTCAAAAGAGTCAGTTGAGTGTATTTACAAGTGAAAACTGACGTATTTTCCAAAAAGGTTAAGTGACAGGTACTGAACGTAATTGGCTGGAAGCTCAAGGCGGTAATAAGGAATCTTGCAAGTTCTAGGCGTCTAAAGTCTGTTGAACAAATGTTTATATTTTAAGATCCGCCTGTGGATCCTTTACTTTCCGTTGTAATACTTGGATATTACTTTATATTCGGATTGTAATATATTTACCATTTTCTTCCGTTGTGCATTTATATATTGTGTTGTTTGACTATGATGATATCAACTACGTCACGATACTCCCCACCGGGCCCACCGGTGACACGTGGAAAGTCGGGGTGTGACAGGTTGGTATCAGAGCCAACATTGAGTGAATTAAACACTAGCTTTATGTGTTTAATCTCAATGACACAGTAGCACATTCCTTGACCTTCTGAGTCTAGACTTAACATAGGATTATTCTCAATCCTAATCTGAAAATTTTGCTTCCAAATTTTTATATTAGATGCGTCGCCAAGCGAAGAAGCTGTAATAAAAATTCTCCACATTCGGAGCCCTGAAATGCTGAGCTTTGTACCGCGACCAGGATGAAACGTGCAACCAAGGAAAAAGCATTCAGGAAATGAATGAAGAAGAAACTCCTCTTACTGAAGATCGTTTCCTTAATAAGTCCTTATAAGGGCATATTTAGCTTTTAGTCCCTTCGAGGACAACATTATTCCTTTCAAGTCCCGTTTAGGGCAACCGTGAACTTTTAATAGTGGAATGACTAAATATTTATCCTAATCAGGAAATATTAAATAAATGGAAAATAACATTCCTTTTATAAGATCTACCATTATAATAAAATGGCAAAATCTAAAAGGACAAGACCTAGCCTATTGTCATATTAAGACCCGGCCAAGATGGCAGTTCCTCAATTTAGATTCAGATCCTTATTAACATTTCAATTTAGAAATTGTTCTGCGTTAATTATTAAAAAAGAATCTTAAAGGTAAAACCTAGCCTAAATGTCAATGCTGACATGGCCAAGATGGTAAAACCTAGCCTAAATGTCAATGCGGACATGGCCAAGATGGTAAAACCTAGCCTAAATGTCATTGCAGACATGGCCAAGACTGTAAAACCTATCCAAAAGATTCTTAACCCAACTAAATGATCTCTGAATCATGGGTTAAATCATCAATTAAGATGATCATATTTTGACCATACGTGGTAATATAACGCCTACGGGCCTTGCTCATTTCTACATGAGCCAAAAGACAGTGGTAGCTATGACTCCCTGTCTGACAAAGGTAATGAACTATGATTCAAACCTTCATGCCTCGATTCTCTGAAATCCTGGCTAATAATTTAAAAATTGTCCTTGTGACTAGGCCTTATGTGCTAATATATATTGTTATTGTTTATAATTAGGATAAATTATAATAGAAATCCTAAATAAATGTGAGCAATAAATTAACCGAATATGGTCTCTGTTTACCATGGTTAATGAATTTCCCTAAGGGGCAATTCCATAAAAAACATCCCTTAGAAGGGAAGTACCTACGGGCTATAATTAATGTCCTCTGAGACTAAAGACAGTGGTAGCCTACAACTCCCTGTCAAGAAAAGGTAATGAACTTTGATTCAAACCTTAATGTCTCGATTCTCTGAAATCATGGCTTATAAATTAAACTTGTCTACGCGACTAGGCCATTTGTGCTATTATTAAAACCTTAATGCCTCGATTCTCCGAAATCATGGCTTATAAATTAAACTTGTCTACGCGACTAGGCCATTTGTGCTATTATTAACTTATAAATTAGGATTTATGATAAAAATCCTGAATAAAATAAATATCCTTCCTTCCCTGCCAGTATGCATTTTAAAAAGAATCTTAAAGGTGAAACCTAGCCTACGCGGCCAAAATGGTGAAACCTACTCAAGGGATTCAGATCCTTGTTAACACCTAAGAACGTGTTAGCACTCATGACAAATGTGATTCGATAAAATCATAACAGCCATCCCTATATTGGAAATTTCTAAATTCCTAATTTGCCTTATGATCTAGGAATCATGGCTTATATCATCTTATAAGATGATCATATTATAAACATCCGTGAGTGATGAAGTGCCTACGGGCTAAACTTGTTGTCCGATAAGACAACGACAGTGGTGGTCTTTGACCTCCTGCCTAAAAATGTTGGACCATGTCCAAGCATAATAGTCGGTATGATCCATACGATCTCGACTAATATCATCTGAAAAGATGATCATACCATAAATATCCCTTAGGAAGGAAATGCCTACGGGCTATAATAAACGTCCTCCGAGACTAATGACAGTGGTAGCTTACAACTCCCTGTCAAGAAAAGATGTTTTGCCTACGGGCTATAATAAATTGTCCATCTGAGACATTGACATTGTGATCTTTATGATTCCTTGTCTAAGGTGGTGAGCTATGCTCAAGCCAAATAGTCAATATGATTAATGCAATCCTGATTTATATCATCTAAAATGATGAATCCATTGTAAACATCCATTGGTGATGTTTCGCCTACGGGCCATATTATATTGTCCATTTGTGACACAAACATTACGATCTTATGATCCCCTATTCAAAATGGTGGGATTATACCCAAACCTAATAGTCAATATGATCGATGTGATCATGACTAATATCATTAGATGCGATAATTATAGATAGACATCCATTAGTGATGTTAATTGGTTTACCTTTCTGTTAAGAGAATCGCCTTTCAAGACGATGACAGTTGTAGTCTATGACTCCCTGTCCAAAGGTGAAGAACTATGTTCAAGCCTTAAAACTCCTGATCTATTAAGATTGCAGCCTATGAATTAATGTCCTTGTGACAAATCCACAAGTTATAATTCAAGTCACCCATAACAAGCCTCCGTGCTATAATTCGTCGTTCGTGACAAGTTAACATACTAAGTGTTAACATCCCTGGTGACAGGCCTTAGTACCATATCCTATAACGTCCTAGAGACAAGGCCATTTGTGCCGTATCTAAATGTCATTACGACAAGGCCTTCGCGCCATATGATTACTTATGTCCTTCATGACTGGGCTTTATGCCATATCTTTCTACGTCCCTCGCGACAGGCTTCTATACCACATATGTATATATATATATATATAACCAAAGTCATGTAAGGCTAGCCCTTGAGCTATTTATAATCGTCCTTGTGACAAAGACAGTTGTGACATTATAGTCCCCTGTCAAGCAGGAATTGGTCTCGCTCCAAACCTTGGATGCCATTAATAGACCTTTAGTAAACCATAAGCTTAGCAAACTTTTGATTGCATACATAAGAACTTCAGATATTAAAAATAAGGTATAATTTACCAATGGAATCTTTAATGACTCTCTCTCCCATCCTCGGAGAAAATCCTTTCATAAGAATCTGGAGTACTCTTCCCTAAAAAGAGTATGACAATATATATTACTTTATTTTATTATCTTCCTCATCGTTTTCTATCGCATGCGAATGCCAAACTATGTTTGAAAAAAAAAGTGCCATATGAGGGTTGGCGTATCCTATTGTGTCCCATAGATTGCTTCCATGACTGATCAGTATGGAGGTTTAATGCATGGAACCCCTGAGATATCCCAATGGTCATATTGTACTAAAGTCGACTAGTAGTATTCGAAGAAGATATCCAGAATATGGAATTGTCCAAGTAAATGTTCCCGATTAAGGAATTCGTGGACTTATGACATAAATGTGTCACTTATTTGACACAAGCAATGATGGATGAACTGGAGCCTGAGATATGGAAAATCTCTGTAGCCTCCTTGTATCTTGATCACCTTCTCCTAAGACTACCCTGTTTACCCCCTGAAAGGCAAGTAGAGTTAAGATTAACATCCCGCTTTGGGTTAGAGGGTTGTAAGAACCCCATGTTGATTATGGAATAACCGAAACCCTGATTAAGTAAATTTTAAGATATAGATTCATATAGCCTAACTCAATATCCGGAGAATTCAGTATAGTTAAATAAGAAAGACGGTTCATTTTGCTTATGCATACATTACCGCAACCCTAATTAGGCAACGATTAAGAATTTCCATCAGCTACCCAGGATCGTCGAATTGTTCGACTAACGACAAGGATTAGCTATTCCTTAATATTAGTTAAGTAGTGGTTGGAATAACTATCTCCCCTTAAGATAAGCCTTGCTATAATAGTTGATATGTAAGCATCAAGGCTGCTCCCTTGGAGACCTTGTAAAGATGGAATGTTAAACATCTATTGTTAGGACAATGGATTGGTAAGTCCACCTATCAGGATCTGAAAGTCGCATTAGAAACAACGAATAAGATCATACAAACCCCTAATTATCTATAAGTTGCCATTATTCGGCAGAAAATCAAGGATTAATGGAAAGTAGTAACCTTCCTAAATTCTTGTTAAGAAATAAGGCTCAACAACAGATATCACCCAGGAAGGGTGTGCCAAATTTGTTAAAATTATCAGGCTAGTCAGGCTCTGAGTATATAGAACCATTCGAAGGATTAGAATGTATCAAGATTAAATAGCTTACGAGCTAAGACCTAAATAAGGAGCTCGGTGGAACGCGCAATGCACCCCACCCTAATGATTTAAGGACGTGTTTCGTCAATAAGTCAAGAAACACTATCACATAATGACATACATATTTATGATATGATGAGCAACCTGTGTCGAGTAAGGATCGACAGGATTAGAAACTCCAAAGGATACATGTACCTATCATAAAGGTCAATTGGAATGCCATAGAGGCTCAAAGATACTGGGGAAGATTAAGCCCAATATAAGGAAGAAAATACTTCCTTTACTTTAACAAATCTCGAGGTCGAGATTTCTTTTAAGGGGGTGAGGATGTAACACCTCGAAAAATCACGTCCTATAATGTATTGACACGTGTCATATGCTTGAACGTGTGAAAGAATGTTCGGAAAGGACTGAAGTTGACAATCATGAAAAGTATATGAAAAATACGAGTTCTGAATGTCAACGGTGAATAAATATATTGTACATTAACCCTACATGATGTTTATAGCATCAAACGAATAAATCATGGATCATGCGAAGCTAAAAGTGAGAAATTACAAACTACAGGGGTTAAATGTGTCAACATGTTTAAGTTATACCTCTGAGTGACCTTTTGACAAACCCGAAGCTTTGTAACTGTTAATTATGCTCACTAGAATGCACGATATAAATTTCATAAAGTTTCGTTATCGTATGAGAAAGTTATGATCAAATTCGTATGCGAGGGGTTAAAGCGTTAACGTTGAAAGTTATGACTTTTCGGGTTAACCGGAAATGTCCAGGGACTTGGCAAACTGGGTATAAGTCCTAAAGCCTATTGCAAGAAATAAGTCGGTTGCCCTTTCGAATGCTTGAAAGGCCAAGCCTTTGTTTCTGCCAAAGGCTTGCGCACCGCAAGGGTCAACCCTTACGGTGCGCAAGCAGTGCCCAGCGACAGAAAGTTGCCTGGTTGCTGTTTAAACGGATTAAATGACTTTTAAACGATTTTCCTCATCTCCCTTGGCCCCTAAACAATCCCTAAACATCTAGGGACACTTGTAAATAACTTATGGTCAGTAGTAGACTTAGTTGTCAACACTTTGTGGAGTCTTGGTTACTATATAAGCCTCTAAGTGCAAACACATTGATCATTCAATCCTCAAGCAACTTCTGATCAATTGTGGAGCACCAGAGCACCTTCCAAGCCTTCCTCATCAGTCTTTAGACACTTGTAAGTTTGCTTAACCTTCTTTAATTAAGTTTAGCTTAGTTATTTAGCTAAAAGTCACACCGTCGTAATTACGATTTGACTTTGAGATTAATTAATAATGGCTCAGTCAAATCTCGAATCAAAAGTAGTTATAAGTTGGTAATTATGTGGGTAATAAACCCTCAAAAGGGTTCCCCCTGATTACCACTCTAACTAGGTCAAATGTCGGGTCAAACTTGCTAAGAGAAAGTCAACAGGATACTTAAATTCTAATTTATGCATAATTAGCAATGTAGAACATATACAACCTGTTTGATCATTAATATAACTTGGTAATTAGTGTAAGAACATGTCTAAACATGGTCAACCCGACAATTTCCTGTTTAGACCAGGTTCGGAACCGAAAGTCGCATAGTTTGACTTATACTTTGACTTTCAGTTCTGACCCGTTTTGGTATGATTTAGAAATACCTAAGAGCTTCATTTGGACCAGGTTACATGCTAGTATAACCCTCTGTGATTATACACCTCGGATCATTAGTTATCCAATTAATATGCATGATTCCGTTAATTGCTCATATGTGACCATTATGCCCTTTTCACCTTAAAACGAGATTTTTGGAAATATAAAAGAGTAGAAACCTTATTTACTGATATATAAACTTGCATACAAAATTTGACATCAGTTTGAGGTGTAGGTTAAGAGTTATGCTCGTTAGCGTAAAATTAAAGCTTTATGTTAATTAAACGGCGTATTTAGCGTATAGCCTACTTAAACATACTTTTTGATATCAAACTCTTTACCCACTGATGTGATTTTTAAATATTTTTAATTAATTTTAGGCTGAGCATAACTTATAGTCGTAGGCCTAATCCGGTAATTGTCGGTTTTGCCCTTACGGGCTATAAAATGAGTTTTACATATCTAAACGACTCCAAACCTTTTGCTACTGATCACATATGATAAATAAATTATTTTAAGCCTTCTGGAAATATAAAAATATCAGATTTATGTATCAAACCCGGAAAAGGCCTCTAATCGCCTTTTTAAGCGTTTTTAACGCATAGTATGTACTAAAACCATTTTAAACATACAAGGGTTGATACCTACTGATATTTGAGGAAAATTATAATATTTTAACAGTAAGCAAAGGTTGTTAAACTCAGACTTCAGTTTTGAGCTTTTCGGCTTATGTGAAATTACCAAAATGCCCCTACGGTGCATAGTTTGGTTATAATTGATAAATTTCACATATATACTTTACCCTACTGTTATAACTTATTAAATCGAGTATGTTTGCTATTTACATCAGACCTGTAACTCGAGCAAACACTTAAACTCTTTTATAAACTTTTAAATGACCAAACTACCCCTACGGGGCATAGTTTGTGTTTAAACTCATTTCGGGCATAATAAAAGACATCTTACTGATGTCACAACATATATGAAGCATATTAACTTAGTAAACCTGTAAATGGCTCATATGTATACCCGTTACGCTTATTACGCGTTCGGTTCGATTTATGTAACTAGTTTACATAAATTAGCCTAAACGGGTCAAACCTTATCGGTTTTATCTCAAAATCCAGAAGGTGGTTAGATTACCCATATTATACAAGTCTTCAAACTTGTCGGGTCTAAAACACATTCTATTCCGGTCTTCGCTTAATCACGCGCTTAAACCGTATATTTCCTTAAGACTAACTGGTCTAAGCTTAGGCTTAATTAAAGACCCGTTAGCATTCTAAATTGGTTATTTATACCATCATTCCAGACTAGAGCCTTCTGGTAAATGGTACCTACGCTTACTTAAGTTAATACGGCTGAGTTATTAAATTCTTGCTATTTAAGACAGGAGCTAGCTCAGGTAAATACTCTTAACTTATTTTCCCTATACGGGCTTGGGATACGGTATAATGATACCGCTTGGTCGGGTATTGAATATTTAATATTATTGTGGTTAAATTATTGAGGTAACCCGGTTTAATCTGTATTGTTTGAAATAAAAGCCTTTAGGGGTTAATGACCATGTCCCGGATATCCCTGACATCATTGTGTTATAAAATGGCCACGTCTTAAGCACGGGGTGTAGGCATACACCTGACAGTTGTTTGAGTAATAACGGTATCTCACTCTCTTGTGGGCCTATACTTGTGGCGTGTCTGTTAATCTGACTCGGTTTCTACATCGGGCCCTGAACGTACAACGAACATGTAAATATGTATACAAGGTTATAAATATAATTGTCCCAAGTTATAAAAGATTAATTTTGCTTTTGTGCATCTTAATCAAAGTGTCAAAATATTTTGTGCCTGGTGCATCTAAATCAATTTTCTTAAACTCTTTTCAAAAGAGTCAGTTGAGTGTATTTACCAGTGAAAACTGACGTATTTTCCAAAAAGGTTAAGTGACAGGTACTGAACGTAATTGGCTGGAAGCTCAAGGCGCTAATAAGGAATCTTTCAAGTTCTAGGCGTCTAAAGTCTTTTGAACAAATGTTTATATTTTAAGATCTGCCTGTGGATCCTTTACTTTCCGTTGTAATACTTGGATATTACTTTATATTCGGATTGTAATATATTTACCTTTTTCTTCCGCTGTGCATTTATATATTGTGTTGTTTGACTATGATGATATCAACTACGTCACGATACTCCCCACCGGGCCCACCGGTGACACGTGGAAAGTCGGGGTGTGACAACATGATTATCATCCAAATCATTCATCATAAGTGCAAGACATGCACATTCTTACACATCTAAGACTTTTAAGCATAAAAAATTCTCATGCATGTATATATATATATTTACATACATACACGGCCATATACATATACATATGATTCTAAAAAAATTACTTTTCACTTAAACTCATTTCAAACCAAAAAGCTTCCATATCACAACCTTTAAAACATGCATGTAATCTAACATTCAAGTAACATATTAATCAAGAATCACTCAATCAAAAATCAAAACATAATCACCTACACACACACCCACACTCACGACCTCACATACATACACATACACACCCATTTCCATTTTGTACAAAAACCCATTTGTTTAAGAATTCAAGTTTGTGAATCATTCTAAGATTCAAGAGAAACCTTTCACTATTATTTTCAACACTAAGAATCAAGAACACTTTTGAAAAGAATAGTTTTATACCCTTAAGATTCAAGTGGGTTTTGACATGATTTTTGATGTTTGAAAGCTTGTTTCACCAAGAAAACACCTTTGGACCATCAAAATAGCTTGGAAGCACCTTGGATTTAAGTTGATTTCTTACAAGATCATCAAATCTTGAAATCATGGAGGTGAGAAAGGGGATTTTTGGCTGAATTTTTGTAGAGAGAGAGAGAAGTGTGGAAGTGTTATAAGTTTTAGTCTTGAAAGGTGAATATATGGGGTAATGGGAGACATAATCATCTCTACCTCTTTTTGGTCCAATAACAAGAGGAGAGAGAGGGTGTAACTATATTGCATGGCTTCCATTTCATAACTCTTGTCCCACCTTACTCACATATACATCGAATATATATATATATATATATATATATATATATATGCAATCTAGACCAAAAACTGGTATTTTACTGGATACCAGGTATTTTATCTAGCGTTTTAATCTTGTTTTAGCGCGTTTTAAATTATTTTTAACACTCTATAAAAATAAATTCACCAAAATATTATTGAACAATATTTTGTTTGCCGGGACTGGCGACGTTGCTGGTATTTGGCAGTATGCGCGCTATGCTGCGCGGTACGCGCTTAAAATCGCAAAAATAGGGATTTATGCATTTTTATTCATTTTTATCATTCTTTAATAATAAACACATCAAATTAGTATTAAAATGATTATCAGTTGCCTTGACAGGCTGTGTTGACAGTATTTTGTCGGTATACGCGCTGCATCGCGCGGTACGCGCTCAAACTCGAAAAATAGAGTTTCCTAGCGTTTTAAATTATTTTTCCACACGGATATGATTAAAATTATTATTCTAATCATAACAGATTATTTTTAGGATTTTAACACTGATCGGGTGGTCACCGACATTCGTTTCGCATTTTAATCGTTACGCGATAAGCGTTTATCTTACCGTTGCCAACATAATTTTTATCAAAGTTTAATTTTACTAACACATTAAATTTCACATATAAACATCATAACCAGTCAAATATAGCTCTGTTACCTATTCATGACACGTGTTACAATTGTACGGTACGGCCTGAAAAGCCGGGTGTCACAGTCTCCCCCTGTTTAGGAAATTTCGTCCCCGAAATTTTTACTCTACAGGTTTTGTTTTATGTAACACCTCATAAAATCATGCCCAATATAATAAAGACACGTGTCATGAAATTTAAAGCGTGTTATGAACCCGGATCAAGTAAAAGATACATGAAGTGATTAAAAGCGTCAACATGTTAAATTATTACCTCTGAGTGACCTTTTAACATTTTTACATTCTCATGAAAATCTGATAAGGATTTCATGAGTATCCAGTTAATCTTGTAATAAATAAATCAACATTCAAAGAAATGGGATCACATGTATATAATGTGACAAATCTACATTAATGGCCTTTTCACAAGACTCCAAGACAACACTAATGCATGGAATGCATTCTGAATCATTCAGACCTGATCATGAGGGCCCTTACTACTAATAATAACCAGAGATTCGAAGTATTATAGGTTGCATGGTCAAGGTCAAAAGTTCTCAAAATTTATGTCTTCTGACCAAGTCTTACGGACCGCAAAGAGACCACCTTACGGACTGTAATGTGGCTGATCTGGGCGATAAAGATTAAAAAGCGGATACGGACCGTAAGGCCCTAAGCTTACGGTCCGTAAGACCTGTAACTGGGCAGAAAATAGTGGACAGCTGCAGGTTCAGCCGGTTCCACCGCCTTAGATGCATGGTTTTCGAATTCAGGGGCTGCACCAATGGTATTTCATGCGTAGGGGACACCTGGGATGATCAAGAAACACTTATAGACTTGTGTGGAATGATCTTGTTGCATCTAAATCACTATATAAGGACCTTGTGTTGCAACCATGAACTTGCTCATTCATAAAATCATTCTAAACTTATTCTCTGGAGCTCTCTAGACTTCAAGCAAGATTTCTTAAGCTTCTAATTCTTGCTAAGAGCCTTTGTAAGCATTCTTAGCTTCTCTAATTCATGTTTTATTAGTCTAATGACCAAAAGTCAAAGCCGTCGTAATTAAGCTTTGACTTAGTGATTAATCACTAATGGTCCAGTCATTCCTCAAATTGAAAGTGGCTATAAGTTGGTAATTATGTGGGTAATAAACCCTTAAAAGGGTACCCTCTGATTCCCACTCTAACTAGGTCAATTGTCGGGTCAAACTTAATATTAAAAAATCAACAGAAAGCTATTTGGCAAATAAACTCATAATTAACAATGTAGAAGCCATGAAACCTGTTTTAACACTTATATAACTTGGTAATTAATGTAAGAACATGTCTAAGCATGTTCAACCCGACAATTTTGAGTTTAGGCTCGGTTCAGAACCAAAAGTCGCAAAAGTAGACTTTTGCTTTGACTTTCAGTTCTGACCCGATTTAGCTTAGTTTAAATATGAATTAGAGTTCTATTAGGACCATGTTATAGGTTAGTATAACCCTATGAGGTTATACAACTTGGTTCCTTATTTATCCGAATCATTTGCATGTTTCCGTTAATTGCTTAAATGTTGACCATTATGCCCTTTTGACCTTAAAATGAGATTTTTGAAAATGTGAGAGGACAAAAACCTTTATTACTGATTTATAAACATGTCCTAAAAATTTGACATCAGTTTGAGGTCTAAATTAGGAGTTATGCCCAATATCGTAATTTGAAAGCTTTTTATTAATTAAACGGTATTATAAGCATAAAGCCTATCTAAACCCAAATTTCGACACCAAACTTTTTACCCACTGATTTAATATAATATTTTGGGATTTTTGAAGATTTTTATTTATTTTTAAACTGGTCATGGCATAGGGTTCTTGCTTTGATTTGGTAATTGTCGGTTATACCCTTTTTGCTAATAAAATGAGTTTTACATAACATTTTGATACCAAACTTTTTGCTACTGATTTTATATGATAAATAAAATATTTTAAGCCTTCTGGACTGATAAAAACCTCAGCTTCCTTATACAACCCGAAAATCACCTAAAACCGACTTTTTACGCGTTTTAAACGCATAGTATGGGTTAAAACTATTTTTGGCATATAAGACTTAATACCAACTGATGTTTTAAGTAAATTTTGATACTTTAGCAGTAAGTAAAAGTTTTGAACTCAGATTTCCAAATTTGACCTTTAAAGCTTATGTGAAATGACCAAAATGCCCCTACGGTGCATAGTTTGGTTATAAATGATATATTTCACATATATGCAATATCTTACTAATATAACCTACTAAAATAAATATTTTTACTGATTAGTTTAGACCATAATCTCAGATTATTATTTAACCTCTTTTATAATCTTTAAAATGACCAAAATACCCCTACGGGGCTTAATTTGAGTTTAAATTCGTTTTGTGCATAATGGAAGGTATCCTACTGATATGACAACATATTTAAGGCATATTAACTTAGGAAACCTGTTCATGACTCATTTGGTTACCCGTCATGCATTTATCACGTTCGGTACGATTTATGTAACTAGTTTGCATAAATTAACCGAAACGGGTCAAACCTTATCATTTTCACTTCAAAATCTAAAATGTGTTTAGTTTACCCATATTATACAAGTCTTCATACTTGTCGGGTCTAAACCACATTCTAATCCGGTCTTCGCTTAATCATGCGTTTTGAACCGTATACCTTTCTTTAAAACTAACCGGTCTAAGTTTAAACTTAAGTAAGACCCGTTAGGAATCTAATAGGTTATTAAAACCTTCATTCAAGATTTAGGAGCCCAGTAAAAGATATTTGCACTTGCTGATTTATACGGCTGGGATAAATTTGTATAATTTGCTCAATTAAATACTTTTAAGAGTAAATTACAAGTTTTGTCCTTTATGTTTGTCCCAAATTTCAGGCGCTGTCGTTTACCTTTAAAATTGATGAGTTTTGTCCTTAATGTTGCAAAATCTTGCACGTTATGTCCTTTAGGGCAAACCCAGTTAGATTTTTTGGTTAAATCTGCTCACCAAAGGGTATTTTTGTCTTTTTACCTATGTATTTAGTATTATTATTTAAAAAATTAAAACAAAATATATTTAAAAAAATACTATTATTTATATACATATACAAGTATATATCAGATCTTCACTCTCTCTCCTTCTATCTACAACTCTCTCTCTACACCTCCCTCTCTCTCTACCACCGCAACCACCATCCTCACCCCTGCAACCACCATCCTCACCCCTGCAACCATCATCCCCACCCCTGCAACCACCTCCCCCACCCCACCTACCACCACCACTGTCAACACCACCAACTGCCACCACCCCCACTCTCTCTCTTCTCTCTATCGGCGATTCGTCGTCCTTCTTCTTCGTCTTCCGACGCTATTTGACCGGCGAAGTGGTGGCTCTAATTTCTTATTTTCTTCCTTCGATTTTGCAGCCTGGAGATAGAGAGATGAATGTTAATGTTGAATCTGGTGTTGTTGCAGATTCGGGTTATTCAAGATTTGCTCGATTTTTCAGTTTCAAGTGTGTTTTTATTTTGATTCTTGGTGTTGCGGTTTCTCTCTCTGTGATCTTTTCGGTCTTTTATTTGCATCACCGACAATTTGGGTTTGATGCTAGTGGTTTGATTAAGGATGGAGGATTTGATGATTGGGCATATGGGTTTGATTGTGGTTGGGTTTAATGATGTTGAGTAGTTGAATTAGGGTTTTTTTGTTGGGGGTTTCTCTCTCTGCGATCTTTTATGTAACAGGGTCGGAAGACGAAGGACGACGGTAGAGAGGAGAGAGAGAGAGAGAGAGTGGGGGCGGTGGCAGATGATGATGTTGACAGTGACGGTGGTAGGTGGGGATGGTGGCTTGGCGGTGGTTGGGTAAGAGAGAGTGGAGTGAGTGGTGATGGTGGGTCAGGCGATGGTGGAGATGGTGGGTGGTCGGCGGCAGGTGAGGGTGGGAGCTGGTAGTGGTCGACGGCAGGTGAGGGTGGAAGGTGGTGGCGGCAGGTGATTAGCTATGTTTTATTTGATTTCTAAAAATCATTTATAAATTAGATAAATTAGGATGTGAAAAGACAATGCTACCCTCATGTGCCTTGCACATGACCAGATTTAACCAAAAAAATTAACTGGGTTTGCCCTAAAGGACATAACGTGCAAGATTTTGCAACATTAAGGACAAAACTCATCAATTTTAAAGGTAAAGGACAGCGCCTGAAATTTGGGACAAACATATAGGACAAAACTTGTAATTTACTCTACTTTTAACTTATTTTCCCTTATACGGGCTTGGGGTACGGTATATAAAATACCGCTTGGTCGGGTATTGAATTTTTAATCGTATGAAGGTTAGATTATTGAGATAACCCGTTTAATCTATTTTGTTTATTCTAAGCCTTTGGGGGTTAATGACCATGTCCTGGATATCATCGGCTCATTCATTGAAATGGCCACGACCTAAGCACGGGGTGTAGGCATACACCTGCCGGTGCGTATGTAAAAATAATGTACCCACCTGTTCGAGAATAACTCGCCGTGGGATATATTATGTGGTGTGTCTATTAATCTTTAACCCGGTTTTCAACCCGGGCAACTGAACCTATAATAAACATGTAATTCTTTAACAAGTTTATTTTTAAATAATTATCCCAAGTTATAAAAGATTACTTGTGCCTTGTGCATTTAAATCAATTTTCTTAAACATTTTCAAAATGAGTTGGTTAATTGTATTTACCAGTGTAAACTGACGTATTTTCCAAAAAGGCTAAGTGCAGGTACTAGGCGGAATAGGCTGGCTACTCCTAGCATCAATAAAGAGTCTTGCAAGCTTAGATGTTTATAAATCTGTTGAACAATGTTCCTTTTACCTTTGATCCGCCTGTGGATCCCTTACAACCGTTTTTGTAATAATTGATATTACTTTCATTCGGTTTGTAATGTTTTTATCTTTCGACTTCCGTTGTGTATTAAACTGTGATAATTGTGTATGATGATATCAACTACGTCATGATACTCCCCACCGGGCCCACCGATAACACGTGGAAATATCGAGGTGTGACAGGTTGGTATCAGAGCCAACATTGAGTGAATTAAACACTAGCCTTTTGTGTTTAATCTCAATGACACAGTTTGCACATTCCTCGACTTCCGAGTCTAGACAAAGAACTTAGGACTAATCCTAATTTATTTTTATTTTGTCCTTTATTGTTTTCCTTTGTTGTTTCTTTTTTTTTTTTTTGACAGGTTCAACAAAATGCCACCAAGGTTCCGAAGAGAAGGACGAGGAAAAGGGCCATTCAACGCCCCCAACGATCACGAGGCCGGACCTTCCCACCGGTGAACTCCGTCTGTTACAATGAGCACCAGTCTTCAAGAAGACTGGAGGACCTACTTAGAGCCTGCGAGGCGTTCTGTCTTGCTTAGCTCCTCACCTTCCTAACATGATTCCTTCGGACTCCATCAAGGCAGCGAGTCCGACCATTCACGCCATTCCTACCTACCACTGCAACGGGCGGGGTCACACCGCGCATTTCAAGACCCGACCCCATATTTCTAGAGCCGGTTTAACCCGGCAAATCAGATTGAAGAACCAATGGGTCATAACCCATTGGGCCCCGAAGACCATTTCCCTGAAGCTCAGGACATGGAGATGGATGATGACCCGGATCCCGCCGAACCACCATCTGGGACACCGACTCACCCCATCGAGATTTCGGATGGGTCGTCTTTCCATGGATCACCTTATCGTGGTCCAGATAGTTATGAGGCAAGGTTTGCCCAATAAGACTGGGTGTTTACTCCCTCTTACAACCCATCACAGCAGCAGCAGCAGGATCCCTCGGAGGATTCACGTTTTGTAGCGGTCACTCCACCGCCACCACCGCCGCCAGAGCAGCAACCGCCTCCGGAGCCACCGAGGCGTAGGAGATCAGGAGCACGGATGTCCGTGCGAGGGGTATTCCATTTCAGCACCCCTCAGCATTCAAGTGGCAGTCATTACCCGCCACTATATGAAGACCCACAGATGGGTGGGCCTTCAAACCCCGTTTCCGAGGTGGACTCTGCGCCAGTCGCACCACCACCAGTGGGTTATGATAACCCAATTCCTTCATACGCCGGTGCAGCGGCGTATAACCCTTTTGAGCAGCCAGCCCATACCAACTACAACTACGCCGAAGTTGACCCATACCTTGTAGCGGCGAACAACAATGCTCTTCATCCCGAAGGGCCCTATGGAGTCCCATATCAGACTGGGTACCCGACCTATGGGTACCAATACCCGCCACCTCCTCAACCTCCGCAGCATCAGCAGCCGCAGCCGCCGCTAATACCACCACCGCAGCAACAGGAGATTCTTCAAAGGTTGAGTCAGTTGGAACGGGAGGTTCAAGAAGAGCGTAGGAGCCACCGAGGATTTCTCAAAGGTCTGGCGAATCTAATCAAGGGAAAGAAGAAAAGGGATTTTTGAAGATTCCTTATTTATTTATTTGTATTGTAATTTCTTTGTTTCAATCAAGTCCCTGCGTGGACATCTATTTATGTATTCAGTCCCTGCGAGGACTCGTATTTTCAGTTTAGCCCCTGCGTGGGCAAGTCATTTCTGTTAAAGTCCCGTTTAGGGCATTTATGTACTCTTTTTATTTAATTATGGAATGTGTTGAAGTTAAAATTTCAATTATCATTACATGAATGGAAATAATATATGAAATAAACTAAAATATCATTCCTTTTAAAAATTAAATTCTGCCATTATATATTAAAGAAAATCTTAAAGGCAAAACCTAGCCATGTGTCATTTTAAGACCGGGCCATGATGGTAATTCCTTGTAAGATTCAAAATCCTTGTTAACATCTGAAAACATGTTAACACTCCTGGCAAATGTGATTCGATAAAATCACATAAGTCATCCTTATATTGGATCCTTCCAATTCCTTTCTTATTATTTTTAAACATCCATTAGTGATGTAATGCCTGCGGGCCATATTCATTGTCATATAAGACAAAAGACAGTTGTAGTCTATGACTCCCTGTCAAGAAAGGTAATGAACTATGATTCAATGCCTTAATGCCTCGATCATATAAGATCATGGCATATAGTTTAAATTGTCCCTGTGACCTGGCCTTTTGTGCCATTATAATATATTTATAAATTATGACTGAGGATAATTATAATGAAAAATCCTGAATGAATATGTTTAATAAATTAACCAATATGGTTTATTAATACCATGGTTAATAAAATTAACAAGATGAAAATCCTGTTATAGAATTCTGAATGAATCATTACCATTATTTTATGTAGCAATCAAGCTACATGGCAGAATCTGAAGAAATCAACAGGCACCCTGTAGAGAATCATGATGCTACCAGAATCCATGTAACTTGTGTGGAACTTCAAGCATTGATTGACAATGCTGTTTCTAAAGCCATGGACAGGCAATTCAGAGAATCTAGTGGTACTCTCGCTCAAAGACTCACTCTGTGGCTCATAGTAAGCCACCTTCTAAATCTCATGAGTCTAAAAAGGATGATGCTCAACACTCATCAAACCAGTACATTATCCCGTCTAAGAAGATTATATTTGATCAAGAGCCACGTGCAAAGACCTGTTCATATAAGTATTTCGTCTCCTGCAAGCCCAGGGATTTCACTGGGGAAAAAGGCGCCATTGATTGCATGACGTGGCTAGACGAGATGGATACGGTGGTTGATATTAGTGGATGTGCCGAGAAAGATATTGTAAAGTATGTTTCACAGTCATTCAAGGGAGAAGCCCTAGCTTGGTGGAGATCTTTAATCCAAGCTACTGGAAAGATTCCGTTATACAACTTAACATGGGCTCAGTTTGTTGCTTTGATCAAAGAGAATTTATGTCCTCAACATGAAGTTGAAAAGATCGAGACCGACTTTCTGACATTGGTTATGAAAAACTTAGACTGTCAGGCATATCTCATGAGTTTTAACACCATGTCTCGACAGGTTCCTTACTTGGTGACACCGGAACCAAAGCGTATAGCCCGTTTCATTGGGGGTTTAGCCCCAGAGATCAAAGCGAGTGTGAAAGCATCAAGACCTACTACCTTTAGGTCAGTAGCTGATTTGTCATTATCTCTTACCCTTGATGCGGTCAGGCAGAGATCGCTCAGGAATTCTGATGCTGGGAAGAGAAAACGTGAGGATGATAACTCACACCGTTCAGACAAGAAGCACAAAGGGAACTCTGATCACAAGAAGAGTTCAGGGTTCAAGAAAGAGGACCAACAATCGGGTGAAAAGCCCAAGTGCAAGACCTGCAAGAAGCGCCATTTGGGAAAGTGCAGGTATGAATCAAAGTCCCAATCATAGCCAAGAGCTTGTGGGATCTGTAAGTCTTCTGAGCATAAGACGTTGGATTATAAAAAGATTAAGGATGCAACTTGTTACAATTGTAACGAGAAAGGGCATATCAAGTCCAACTGCCTAAAGTATGCAAAGAAGCCTGAAGAAGGCAAGAAGACCAATGCTCGAGTCTTCCAAATGAATGCTCAAGAAGCGATCCAGAATGATAACGTGATAACAGGTACCTTTCTTATCAATGATGTTTATGCAAGGGTATTGTTTGATTCGGGTGCAGATAAGTCATTTGTAGATAATAAGTTTTGTGAGCTATTAAATCTGCCTGTTAAAACCCTAAGCATAAAATATGAGGTAGAATTGGCCGATGGTACCATAGAAACTGCTTCAACCGTGTTAGATGGATGTTTCATATCCATTAGGAACCACTCTTTTCCATTGTCTTTGCTTCCTTTGAAACTAGCTGGGTTCGACATAGTGATTGGCATGGACTGGTTATCTCATAACCAAGCCCAGATTGTTTGTAACAAGAAACAAGTGGTTATCAAGACTCCGTATGGTTAGCCACTTACCATACAAGGAGATACTCGACGTGGGTTGCCTAAACAAGTATCTATGCTTAAGGCATCAAGGTGCATGAAAAAAGGTTGTGTCGTCTATATGGCACAAGTAACAATTGATGAACCAAAGCCCAAGATTGAAGACATCCCTATCATTTCTGAATACCCTGATGTATTCCCTGAAGAACTACCTGGTTTACCCCCAGATAGGCAAGTGGAGTTCAGAATCGATATATACCTGGAGCAGCACCTGTTGCAAGAGCACCTTACCGGTTGGCCCCAACTGAGATGAAAGAGTTGAGAACTCAGTTATTTGTTTGCAAAAGGATTTATTAGGCCTAGCTCATCTCCATGGGGAGCACCGATCCTGTTTGTGAAGAAAAAGGATGGATCAATGCGTTTATGCATTGATTATCGAGAGCTGAACAAGGTTACAATCAAGAATAGATATCTATTGCCCAGGATCGATGATCTATTCGATCAGCTTCAAGGAGCCAGTTACTTCTCCGAGATCGACTTGAGATCAGGATATCATCAGCTGAAGGTTAGAGATGAAGATGTGCACAAGACTGCATTCAGAACTCGCTATGGTCACTACGAGTTCTTAGTGATGCCTTTCGGATTCACTAATGCACCAGCAGCGTTCATGGATCTCATGAATCGCGTTTACAAACCCTACTTGGACAAGTTTGTCATTGTCTTCATTGATGACATTCTTATTTATTCGAAGAATCAGGCTGATCATGAGAAGCATCTTCGTAGTATTCTTAAACTTCTTCAACAAGAAAAGCTCTATGCCAAGTTTTCAAAGTGTGAATTTTGGCTTCATGAAGTCCAATTCCTTTGACATGTGGTTAGTGAGCGTGGTATCCAGGTGGATCCCGCTAAGATTGAAGCTATCATGAATTGGCAAGAGCTGAAGACGCCCACAGAGATTCGTAGCTTCTTGGGTCTGGCAGGATACTACAGGCGTTTTATTGAAAATTTCTCAAGAATTGCAGCACCCCTAACTTTGTTGACTAGGAAGAATATCAAGTTTGATTGGGGTCCTAAGAAACAAGAATCCTTTGAGATTCTTAAGCAGAAGTTGAGCAATGCTCATGTGTTGAGATTGCCTGAAGGGATCGAAGAATTTGTGGTTTACTGTGACGCATCACACACTGGCATGGGATGTGTGCTAATGCAGAAGGGCAAAGTTATTGCCTATGCTTCCCGACAATTAAAGGTGCACGAAAAGAATTACACCACCCACGACTTGAAGTTGGGTGCCGTTGTGTTTGCACTAAAACTTTGGAGGCACTATTTATATGGTACCATGTAACACCTCGAAAATTCACGTCCTATAATGTATTGACACGTGTCATAAGCTTTGAACGTGTGAAAGAATGTTCTAGAAGGACTAAAGTTGACAAACATGGAAAGTATGTGAAATAAGGGTTCAAAATGTCAACAAGGGATAAATATACTTTACAGTAACCCTACATGATGCTCATACCCTTAAACGAATGAATCATGGATCATACGAAGCTAATTGTGAAAGAAAGTGAGAGATTACAAACTACAGGGGTTAAATGTGTCAACATGTTTAAGGTATACCTCTGAGTGACCTTTTAGCAAACCCGAAGCTTTGTAACGATTAATTATGCTCACTAGAATACATGATAAAAATTTCACCAAGTTTCGTTATCGTATGAGAAAGTTATGATAAGATTCGTATACGAGGGGTTAAAAGCATCAACGATGAAGTTTACGACTTTTCGGGTGATAACAAAGTTAACCAAGGACTTAACAAAGTGGGTATAAGTCTTGAAGCCCTTATAAGTAAATTGAAGGGCTCAAAATGCAAGAAATAAAGGTTGGGTGACCTTTCGAAGGACCAAGAGCCAAGGATGTAAAAGCTAAAAACTTTTTAACCTGACAGCAGGTCTCAAGCGGGTCGCGTAAGCCCAAGTAGACACTTACGCGGGCCGCCTGGCACGCCCAGATGCAGAAAATAACAGGCAGCAGCCTGTTCAGCCTTGTAACCGACTTAAATAAGATATTTTCACTCCATAGGCGACCCCTAATAATTCCTAGGCACTTAAGGACACTTGTGGATGATCAGGGGTCCATGATAGACTTGTTTGTCAACAATCTAATGAGTTTTAAGCACTATATAAAGTGCCATAGTTGCAACATTTTGATCATTCATTCACCATTCAACATCTGATCAATTCTGGAGCACAAGTGCTTTTCCAAGTCATCTCTAATCGTGCATAGGACTTCTATAAGTATACTTGACCTTCCTTGATTAAGTTTTACTTAGTTATTAGCTTAAAAGTCAAACCGTCGTAATTAACGTTTGACTTAAAAGTCAAACCATCGTAAACCATCGAATTGAAGGTAGTTATAAGTTGGTAATTATGTGGACAATAAACCCTTAAAAGGGCTCCCTCTGATTCCCACTCTAACTAGACCATTTGTCGGGTCAAAGTTGATTAGAAAAAGTCAACAGAAGCTTAATTTGCGGATTAACATGTAATTAGCAATGTAGAAGGCATGTAACCTATTTTATCACTCATATAACATGGTAATAAGTATAAGAATTGGTCTAAGCTTGTTTGATCCGACAATTTCCTGTTAAACCCGGTTCGGAACCGAAAGTCGCAAAACTTTTACTTTTGCTTTGACTTCAGTTCTGACCCGAATTAGATAGGTTTGGAAATGCCTTAGAGCTTCCTTAGGACCAGGCTACTTGTTGGTATAACCCTCTGTGGTTGGTTCATTGATTACCCGATTCGTTTACACGTTTCCGTTAAATGCTTAAAGTTGACCATAATGCCCTTTATGACCATAAAACGAGAATTTTGGAAATGTGAAAGGACAATAATCTTTGCTACTGATTTATAAACATGTCCCTAAAATTTCACATCAGTTGGAGGTCTAGATTAGGAGTTATGCCCAATAGCGCACTTAAGAAGCTTTTCGTTAATTAAATGGCGCAATTAGCATAACGCCTATCTAAACCCAATTTTTGACACCAAACCTTTTACCCATTGATGTAATATAATATTTTGAGATTTGTAAAGATTTTTAATTATTTTTAGCCTGCTCATAACCTAAGGTTATGGCCTTGATTCGGTTAATACCGATTATACCCTTTTCGGTCATAAAATGAGTTCTACATAATATTTTGACACCAATCCAATTGCTACTGATTTTATATAATAAATAAAGTATTTTGAACTTTATAACCTGATCAGAAAACTCAGATTTTCCTGTATAACCCGGAAATCTCTTAAAATGGCTTTTTAAGCGTATTAAACACATAGTTTATGTTTAAAACCATTTTGTCATATAAAACTTATTACCAACTGATATGACCTATTAAAATAAGTTATTTTACTGATGTATTCAGACCCGAATCTCATAAATTCATTTAATCTCTTTTATAACCTTTAAAATGACCAAAATACCCCTACGGGGCTTAAATTAAGGTTAAACTCGTTTTGGGCATAATGGAAGATATCCTACTGATATCACAACATATTTAAGGCACATTAACTTAGGAAACCTGTAAATGACTCTCATGGTTACCCGTTACGCTTATTGCGCGTTCGGTTCGGTTTATGTAACTAGTTTGCATGAATTAGCCGAAACGCGTCGAACCTTATCATTTTTATCTCAAAATCCAGAATGTGTTTAGTTTACCCATATTATACAAGTCTTCAAACTTGTCGGGTCTTCTCTTAATCGTGCGTTTGAACCGTATCTTTCTTTAAAACTAACCGGTCTAAGTTTAGGCTTAATTAAAGACCCGTTAGGATTCTAATAGGTTATTATAAACCTTCGTTCCAGAATAGGAGACCCGGTAAAAGCTACACGCACTTGCTATTTGTGATTGATACTTGCAAAGGTAAATACTTTTAACTTATTTTCCCTATACGGGCTTGGGGTATGGTATATAAAATACCGCTTGGTCGGACATTGAATCTTTAATCGAATAGAGGTTAAATCATTGATATGCTCCGTTTTGAAATGTTTTGTTTGCTTAAAGCCTTTGGGGGGTTAATGACCATGTCCCGGATATCCTTGGCATCATTTTACGAAAGGGCCACAACCTAAGCACGGGGTGTAGGCGTACACCCGTCAGTGCCAAAATAAATGAATAATGTGGTGTGTCTATTGATCTTTAACTCGGTCTACAGATCGGGCTACTGAACGCATAAGTAACATGTAATTCTTTTACAAGATTATATGCAAATAATTATCCCAAGTTATAAAAAGTTTGTGCCACGTGCATTCAAATCAATTTTATTAAACCTTTTCAACTGAGTCAGTTAATTGTATTTACCAGTGTAAACTGACGTATTTTCCCAAAAAGGTTAAGTGCAGGTACTACGCGAACTAGGCTGGCTTACTTCTAGCGTCCACAATAAGTCTCGCAAGCTTGGATGTCAAAACTGTTGAACAATGTTTCCTGTTTATTTTTGATCCACATGTGGATTATTTTCAACTGTTGTGATACTTGATATTACAATTTACTAAAGTTGAAATATATCTATCTTTTGCTTCCGCTGTGCATTTAAATATTGTGTTGTTTGACTGTAACGTTACCAACCACGTCACGATACTCCCCCATCGGGCCCACCGGTCAAACGTGGAAATATCGGGGTGTGACAGGTTGGTATCAGAGCCAACGTTGGTGAATTAAACACTAGCCTTTTTGTGTTTAATCTCAATGACACAATTGCACATTCCTAAATTTTTGAGTCTAGACAAATAACATAGGACAAATTTTGTTTTGTTTTATTTTTGTCTTTTGTTTTATATATATTCTTGTTGTTATCTTTGTTTATATTGACAGGTTTAACAATGCCGCCAAGATTCAGGAGAGGAGGACGAGGCAAGGGGCCAATTACCGCCCCCAACGATCAAGAAGCCGGACCTTCGCACCGGCGAGCTCCTTCTACTACTACGAGTGCCGATCCGCAAGGAGTCTGGGGACCTATACGGAGCCCGCTAGACGGTCTGTTTCGCACAGTTCAACGCCTCCCTATCGTAACTCCTATGGGCCACAGTCAGAAAACGAGCCCGATAACCCACAACCTTCATATATACCTCTCCAGCAATCCCTTTCGCACAATTCCTTTAGCAACCCCACTCCTGTCTTTCAGGGCCGGTTTAACCCGGCAAATTATATTCAAGAACCAGTGGGTTTTAACCCATTGGGACCAGAGGGTCACTTCTCGGAAGACAATGCAATGGACATGGACGAGGACACGGATCCCGTCGAACCTGCAAGCGGTACCCCCAACCATCCTATTGAGGTCTCTGATGGTTCATCCTTCCACGGATCACCCTACGGTGGTCCAGACAGTTACCAAGCAAGGTTTAACCAATATGAATGGTACTTCACACCTTCTCACCATTCATCACCTCACCAGAAGCAGCAGCAGCATGATCCCTCTGGGGATTCACGTTTCGTGGCTGTCACGCCACCGCCTCCACCGCCTCCACCGCCGCCAGTTCATCAAGCACCTCCGGAACCACCAAGGCGTAGGAGAACGGGCGCACGTATATCCGCGCGTGGAGGGGATTTTCACTTCAGCACCCCTCATCACTCAAGTGGCAGTCACTATCCGCCACTGCATGAAGACCCGCAAATGGGTGGGCCTTCAAACCCAATTCCAGAGGTGAGCTCTGCACCAGTTGCACCACAGCCGCCACCAATGGGTTTTGGTAACCCGATTCCTACGTACGCTGGGTCAACAGCGTACAATCCGTTTGAGCAGCCGGCTCACAAGCATTATAACTATGTTGAAGCCGACCCGTACCTTGTAGCGGCGAACTACAATGCCCTTCATCCGGAAGGACCATATGGAGCTCCTTGGGGAGTGGGATATCCAGCTCATGGGTATCAAATACCTGCTCGACCTCCGATTCGACAACAGTCGCTGCCACCACGATTTTCCCCACCGGAGCAGGAGGAAATCCTCCAAAGACTAAGTCGGGTGGAACATGAATTCCAAGAAGAACGCAGGAACAACATGGGATTCCTCAAGGGCCTAGCAAGCTTGTTGAAGGGGAAGAAGAAGAGGGATCATTAAATCCCTATATGTAATGTTGTATTTCTTATTTCAATTAAGTCCCTGCGTGGACATTATCTTGTCTATTTAGTCCCTGCGTGGACTTGTCTTTTAGTCCCTGCGTGGACATTTGTTTTAGTACTTGGTCCCTGCGTGGACTAGTATTTCAGTTTGGCCCCTGCGTGGGTAATTTGTCTATTAGAAGTCCCGTTTAGGGCAATGTGTAATCCTTTTTAATATTTAATGGAATGTTAAGTTTATAAATTTCATTTTTGTCATTATATGCATAAATATATTATACATGAAATAAATAAATCAACTTCATTCCTTTTAAAAATAATCTGCCTATTATATATTAAATAAGAATCTCAATGGTATAGCCTAGCCTGCGTGTCATTATAAGACTTGGCCAAGATGGTAAGACCTGTCTAAAAGATTCGGATTCCTGTTAACATCTGAAAACATGTTAACGCTCATGGCAGACGTGATTCATTAAGAATCACACACGTCATTCTGATATAAGGATTCTTCAAAAGATTCCTAACCTAACTTAATGATCTATAAATCATGGGTTTAAATCATCAATTAAGATGATCATATGTTGACCATACATTGGTAATATAGTGCCTACGGGCCATACTCATTGTCATATAAGACAAAAGACAGTAGTAGTCTACGACTCCCTGTCAGAAAAGGTAAAGAACTATGTTCAAACCTTCATGCTTTGATTCTCTGAAATCATGGCTTATGATTAAAAATGTCCCTGTGACTAGGCCTTTTTGTGCTAATAAAACTGTTATCGCTTTATAATTAGGATAAATTATAATAAAAATCCTAAATAAATGTGAGTAGCAAATTAACCAAATACGGTCTATGTTTACCATGGTTAATGAATTGTCCTAAAAGGCAATTCCATAATAAACTCCCAAATAAATTATTGTCAATATCTTATGTAACAGTTCAAACCAAAATGGCTGATTCTGACGAGATCAACAGTCACCCTAAGGAGAATCAGGATGATGCCCGAATTAATATAGCGGGTGCTGAACTGCAAGCGTTAATAGACAACGTTGTTACGAAATCCATAGAGTGGCAGTATCAGGAATATAGCGGGACTCGGAGTAGGACCCTATCTGCACCGCATTCAAAGCCTAAGACTCATTCTGAGGCTCACAGCAAGCCACCTTCCAAGAAGGAAGAACCAAAGAAAAACGATGACGATCGCCAATCTTCAAATTAGCAAAGTGTCCCATCTCAAAGGATCATACTGAATCAAGGACCCCGTGATAAGGGTTGCTCCTACAAGTACTTTGTTTCATGCAAACCCAGGGATTTCACTGGGGAGAAAGGAGCTATAGACTGTATGACATGGTTGGATGAGATGGACACCGTGGTTGATATCAGCGGGTGCGCTGAAAAGGATGTGGTAAAGTTTGTGTCTCAATCGTTCAAGGGTGAGGCCTTAGCCTGGTGGAGATCGTTGATTCAAGCTACTGGGAAAATCCCATTGTACAATATGACATGGGAATAATTTATTGCCCTCATCAGGGAGAACTACTGTCCTCAGCATGAGGTAGAAAAGATTGAGTCAGATTTTCTGTCCTTAGTAATGAAAAATCTGGACTGCCAAGCTTACCTCACAAGCTTCAATACAATGTCAAGATTGGTTCCATATCTGGTGACCCCGGAACCCAAAAGAATAGCTCGTTTCATTGGGGGTTTAGCCCCAGAGATAAAGGCAAGTGTAAAATCCTCTCGGCCAGCTACATTTAGGTCTGCAGCTGATATATCCTTGTCCCTCACACTGGATGCGGTCAGACAGAGATCGCTGAGGAACACGGATGCCGAGAAAAGGAAGCGTGAAGATGATAGTTCACGACGGTCAGATAAGAAGCACAGGGGAAACAATGACCACAAGAAAGGGTCTGGTTCTATGAAGGATGGGCATCAATCGGGAGATAAGCCCAAGTGTAAGATTTGTCAGAAGCACCACTTCGGGAAGTGCAGACTTGACTCAAAATCCCAATCTCAGCCGAGGCCTTGTGGGATTTGCAAGTCTTCGGAACATAAGACACTAGAGTGCAAGAAACTGAAGGACCCAGCGTGCTACAGTTGCAACGAGAAAGGGCACATTAAGACAAATTGCCCAAAATATGCAAAGAAAGCTGATGAAGGAAAGAAGACCAATGCTAGGGTCTTCAGGATGGATGCAAAGGAAGCTGTGCAGGACGACAATGTGATCACAGGTACCTTCCTTATAAATGATGTTTATGCAAGAGTGCTATTTGATTCAGGAGCTGATAAATCATTTGTAGATAATAAGTTTTGCAAATTGTTGAATTTACCTGTTAAAACCATAAGATTGAAGTATGAGGTGGAATTAGCAGATGGCACCTTAGAAACCGCCTCAACCATATTAGATGGATGTTTCATATCCATTAAGAACCACTCTTTTCCTTTGTCCCTACTTCCTTTGAAGTTAGCCGGTTTCGACATAGTTTTAGGCATGGACTGGTTATCTCATAACCAGGCCCAGATTGTCTGCAATAAGAAGCAAGTGGTAATCAGGACTCCGTCTGGTGAATCACTTACCATTCAGGGAGATACCCAGTATGGACTACCTGAGCAAGTGACTATGCTCAAGGCCTCTAAGTGTTTGAAGAAGGGTTGTGTCATCTACATGGCACAAGTGACTATTGATGAGCCGAAACCTAAGATGGAAGACATCCCTGTCATTTCTGAATACCATGAAGTGTTCCCTGAAGAACTGCCTGGTTTACCACCAGATAGACAAGTAGAATTCAGAATTGACATCATCCCTGGAGCAGCACCAGTTGCTAGAGCACCTTATAGGTTGGCACCAACAGAGATGAAAGAATTGAGAACTCAACTAGATGAATTACTAGCCAAAGGTTTCATTAGACCTAGTTCGTCTCCTTGGGGAGCACCAATCTTATTTGTCAAGAAGAAGGATGGATCGATGCGTCTGTGCATCGATTACCGTGAGCTTAATAAGGTCACTATCAAGAGTAGGTATCCATTGCCCAGGATCGACGATCTGTTCGATCAACTTCAAGGGGCAAGTTACTTCTCTAAGATTGACTTAAGGTCAGGCTATCATCAACTGAAGGTTAGAGATGAAGACGTACACAAGACTGCATTCAGGACTCGTTATGGTCATTACGAGTTCCTAGTGATGCCTTTTGGGCTCACTAATGCACCAGCCGCATTCATGGATCTCATGAACCGTGTCTGCAAACCATACTTGGACAAATTTGTTATCGTCTTCATTGAAGACATTCTGATTTATTCAAAGAATCAGGTTGACCATGAGAAACATCTTCGATGTATTCTTTCACTACTTCAGCAGGAGAAGCTCTACGCCAAATTTACTAAGTGTGAATTCTGGCTTCGAGAAGTCCAATTCCTTGGACATGTGCTTAGTGAACGCGGAATCCAGGTATATCCCGCTAAGGTTGAAGCTGTCATGAATTGGCAAGAGCTGAAGACGCCCACAGAAATTCGCAGTTTCTTGGGATTGGCAGGATACTACAGGCGTTTTATTGAAAAATTTTCAAGGATTGCTGCACCCCTAACTTCCTTGACTAGGAAGGATATTAAGTTCAACTGGGGACCCAAGCAGCAAGAATCTTTCGATATTTTGAAGCAGAAGTTAAGCAATGCTCCTGTACTGACATTGCCTGAAGGTACCGAAGAATTCGTGGTTTACTGTGACGCATCACACACTGGCATGGGGTGTGTGCTTATGCAGAAAGGCAAGGTTATTGCCTATGCTTCACGTCAGTTAAAGGTGCATGAAAAGAATTACACCACCCATGACTTGGAGTTGGGTGCCGTCGTATTTGCACTGAAACTATGGAGGCACTATTTATATGGTATCAAGTGTGTGATCTATTATGATCACAAGAGCCTCCAGCACCTGTTTAATCAAAAGGATTTGAACATGAGGCAACGACGTTGGATGGAAACCTTAAATGATTATGACTGTGAGATAAGATACCATCCCGGCAAGGCGAATGTAGTCGCCGATGCCTTGAGTCGAAAGGAAAGAGTAAAGCCCATAAGAATCAATGCCAAGAGCATTGAGGTAAAGAACAGTTTGAATGAAAGGTTGTTAGCTGCACAGAAGGAAGCTGTGTTGGAAGCTAACTATCCTAATGAAAGGCTATGAGTAACCGAAGAACAGTTATCTCAGGGCAAGGACGGAATTCTGAGATTGAATGGACGAATATGGGTTCCAGTTTATGGAGGACTGCGAGATGTTATCCTCCAGGAAGCCCACAGTTCTAAATACTCCGTTCATCCTGGAGCTGATAAGATGTACCAGGATTTGAAAGCAAACTTTTGGTGGATAGGCTTGAAGAAGTCTATAGCTACCTATGTAGCTAAATGTTTGACATGTGCGCAAGTCAAAGCTGAACACCAGAAACCATCAGGTTTGCTGCAACAGCCTGAACTTCCCACGTGGAAGTGGGAAATGGTGACGATGGATTTCATCACCAAGTTACCAAAGACAAGGAAAGGAAATGATACCATATGGGTGATAGTTGATAGGTTGACTAAGTCAGCACATTTCCTACCCATTAAGGAGACCTATAGCTCCGACATGTTAGCCCAATTGTACGTAGATAAGATTGTATCTCTACATGGCGTGCCTGTGTCTATTATCTCTGACAGAGATACTAGATACACATCACATTTTTGGAAGAGTTTCCAACAGTCTTTGGGCACGCGCTTAAATTTTAGTACGGCTTACCATCCTCAGACGGACGGACAGAATGAGCGTACCATCTAAACTTTGGAAGACATGCTTCGTGCATGTGTGATCGATTTAGGTGGTAGTTGGGATAACCACCTGCCATTAAACGAGTTCTCGTACAACAATAGCTACCATACGAGCATCAAGGCCGCGCCTTTCGAGGCCTTGTACGGTAGAAAGTGCAGAAAGCCCGTTTGTTGGGCGGAAGTTGGAGATGTCCAACTGTCAGGACCGGAAATAGTCTTTGAAACAACGGACAAGATTGTCCAGATCCGCGATCGCCTGAAAGCTGCCAGAGATAGGCAGAAAAGCTACGCAGATTTAAAGCGTAAACCTTTTAACTTCGAGGTAGGTGTCAAAGTGTTGCTTAAAGTATCACCCTGGAAGGGAGTGATGCGATTTGGTAAGAAAGGAAAGTTAAGCCCGAGATACATAGGACCATTTGAGGTCATCGAACGTGTCGGATCAGTTGCCTATAAGTTAAACTTACCTGAAGAGCTCAGTGGTATCCACAATGTATTCCACATCTGCAATCTGAAGAAGTGTTTCGCTGATGAATCACTAGTCATACCTCATACAGATGTGCACATAGAAGAGAGCTTGAAGTTTGTTGAAAAACCAATGTCGATCGAGGATCGACAGGTTAAGAAGCTTCGAATGAAGCATGTACCAATCGTAAAGGTTAAATGGGATGCCCGTAGAGGTCCCGAGTACACGTGGGAGGTAGAATCCACAATGAAAGAAGAGTACCCTCATTTGTTTCGATAAATCTTGAGGTTGAGATTTATTTTAAGGGGGTGAGGATGTAACACCTCGAAAATTCACGTCCTATAATGTATTGACACGTGTCATAAGCTTTGAACGTGTGAAAGAATGTTCTAGAAGGACTAAAGTTGACAAACATGGAAAGTATGTGAAATAAGGGTTCAAAATGTCAACAAGGGATAAATATACTTTACAGTAACCCTACATGATGATCATACCCTTAAACGAATGAATCATGGATCATACGAAGCTAATTGTGAAAGAAAGTGAGAGATTACAAACCACAGGGGTTAAATGTGTCAACATGTTTAAGGTATACCTCTGAGTGACCTTTTAGCAAACCCGAAGCTTTGTAACGATTAATTATGCTCACTAGAATACATGATAAAAATTTCACCAAGTTTCGTTATCGTATGAGAAAGTTATGATAAGATTCGTATACGAGGGGTTAAAAGCGTCAACGATGAAGTTTATGACTTTTCGGGTGATAACAAAGTTAACCAAGGACTTAACAAAGCGGGTATAAGTCTTGAAGCCCTTATAAGTAAATTGAAGGGCTCAAAATGCAAGAAATAAAGGTTGGGTGACCTTTCGAAGGACCAAGAGCCAAGGATGTAAAAGCTAAAAACTTTTTAACCTGACAACAGGTCTCAAGCGGGTCGCGTAAGCCCAAGTAGACACTTACGTGGGCCGCCTGGCTCACCCAGATGCAGAAAATAACAGGCAGCAGCCTGTTCAGCCTTGTAACCGACTTAAATCAGATATTTTCACTCCATAGGCGACCCCTAATAATTCCTAGGCACTTAAGGACACTTGTGGATGATCAGGGGTCCATGATAGACTTGTTTGTCAACAATCTAATGAGTTTTAAGCACTATATAAAGTGCCATAGTTGCAACATTTTGATCATTCATTCACCATTCAACATCTGATCAATTCTGGAGCACAAGTGCTTTTCCAAGTCATCTCTAATCATGCATAGGACTTCTGTAAGTATACTTGACCTTCCTTGATTAAGTTTTACTTAGTTATTAGCTTAAAAGTCAAACCGTCGTAATTAACGTTTGACTTAGCGATTAATCATTAATGGTCCAGTGATTAGTCGAATTGAAGGTAGTTATAAGTTGGTAATTATGTGGGCAATAAACCCTTAAAAGGGCTCCTTCTGATTCCCACTCTAACTAGACCATTTGTCGGGTCAAAGTTGATTAGAAAAAGTCAACAGAAGCTTAATTTGCGGATTAACATGTAATTAGCAATGTAGAAGGCATGTAACCTATTTTATCACTCATATAACTTGGTAATAAGTATAAGAATTGGTCTAAGCTTGTTTGATCCGACAATTTCCTGTTAAACCCGGTTCGGAACCGAAAGTCGCAAAACTTTTACTTTTGCTTTGACTTCAGTTCTGACCCGAATTAGATAGGTTTGGAAATGCCTTAGAGCTTCCTTAGGACCAGGCTACTTGTTGGTATAACCCTCTGTGGTTGGTTCATTGATTACCCGATTCGTTTACACGTTTCCGTTAAATGCTTAAAGTTGACCATAATGCCCTTTATGACCATAAAACGATAATTTTGGAAATGTGAAAGGACAATAATCTTTGCTACTGATTTATAAACATGTCCCTAAAATTTCACATCAGTTGGAGGTCTAGATTAGGAGTTATGCCCAATAGCGCACTTAAGAAGCTTTTCGTTAATTAAACGGCGCAATTAGCATAACGCCTATCTAAACCCAATTTTTGACACCAAACCTTTTACCCACTGATGTAATATAATATTTTGAGATTTGTAAAGATTTTTAATTATTTTTAGCCTGCTCATAACCTAAGGTTATGGCCTTGATTCGGTTAATACCGATTATACCCTTTTCGGTCATAAAATGAGTTATACATAATATTTTGACACCAATCTAATTGCTACTGATTTTATATAATAAATAAAGTATTTTGAACTTTATAACCTGATCAGAAAACTCAGATTTTCCTGCATAACCCGGAAATCGCTTAAAATGGCTTTTTAAGCGTATTAAACACATAGTTTATGTTTAAAACCATTTTGTCATATAAAACTTATTACCAACTGATATGACCTATTAAAATAAGTTATTTTACTGATGTATTCAGGCCCGAATCTCAGAAATTCATTTAATCTCTTTTATAACCTTTAAAATGACCAAAATACCCCTACGGGGCTTAAATTAAGGTTAAACTCATTTTGGGCATAATGGAAGATATCCTACTGATATCACAACATATTTAAGGCACATTAACTTAGGAAACCTGTAAATGACTCTCATGGTTACCCGTTACGCTTATTGCGCGTTCGGTTCGGTTTATGTAACTAGTTTGCATAAATTAGCCGAAACGCGTCGAACCTTATCATTTTTATCTCAAAATCCAGAATGTGTTTAGTTTACCCATATTATACAAGTCTTCAAACTTGTGGGGTCTAAATCACATTCTATTCCTGTCTTCGCTTAATCGTGCGTTTGAACCGTATCTTTCTTTAAAACTAACCGGTCTAAGTTTAGGTTTAATTAAAGACCCGTTAGGATTCTAATAGGTTATTATAAACCTTCGTTCCAGAATAGGAGACCCGGTAAAAGCTACACGCACTTGCTATTTGTGATTGATACTTTCAAAGGTAAATACTTTTAACTTATTTTCCCTATACGGGCTTGGGGTATGGTATACAAAATACCGCTTGGTCAGACATTGAATCTTTAATCGAATAGAGGTTAAATCATTGATATGCTCCGTTTTGAAATGTTTTGTTTGCTTAAAGCCTTTGGGGGGTTAATGACCATGTCCCGGATATCCTTGGCATCATTTTACGAAATGGCCACGACCTAAGCACGGGGTGTAGGCGTACACCCGTCAGTGCCAAAATAAATGAATAATGTGGTGTGTCTATTGATCTTTAACCCGGTCTACAGATCGGGCTACTGAACGCATAAGTAACATGTAATTCTTTTACAAGATTATATGCAAATAATTATCCCAAGTTATAAAAAGTTTGTGCCACATGCATTCAAATCAATTTTATTAAACCTTTTCAACTGAGTCAGTTAATTGTATTTACCAGTGTAAACTGACATATTTTCCCAAAAAGGTTAAGTGCAGGTACTACGCGAACTAGGCTGGCTTTCTTCTAGCGTCCACAATAAGTCTCGCAAGCTTGGATGTCAAAACTGTTGAATAATGTTTCCTGTTTATTTTTGATCCACCTGTGGATTATTTTCAACTGTTGTGATACTTGATATTACAATTTACTAAAGTTGAAATATATCTATCTTTTGCTTCCGCTGTGCATTTAAATATTGTGTTGTTTGACTGTAACGTTACCAACCACGTCACGATACTCCCCCACCGGGCCCACCGGTCAAACGTGGAAATATCGGGGTGTGACATACCAAGGGTGTGATCTATTCTGATCATAAGAGCCTTCAACATCTGTTTAATCAGAAAGATCTGAACATGAGACAGCGTCGATGGATGGAGACACTGAATGATTATGATTGTGAAATCCGATACCATCCAGGTAAGGCGAATGTGGTCGCCGATGCTTTGAGCATAAAGGAAAGGGTTAAGCCCATTAGAATCAATGCCAAGAGCATTGAATTGAAGAACAGCTTAAATGAAAGATTGTTAGCCGTTCAGAAGGAAGCTGTATTGGAAGCCAACTATCAGAATGAAAAGTTGGGAGTAACTGCTGAGCAGCTATCATATGGCAAGGATGGAATCCTAAGATTGAATGGACGAATATGGGTTCCAATCTATGGAGGACTTCGGGATGTTATCCTCCAAGAAGCCCATAGTTCCAAGTATTTTGTTCACCCTGGTAGTGACAAGATGTACCAGGATTTAAAGGCAAATTACTGGTGGATAGGTTTGAAGAAATCTATAGCCACTTATGTGGCCAAATGTCTGACGTGTGCTCAAGTTAAAGCAGAACACCAGAAGCTGTCAGGTTTGCTACAACAGCCTGAACTTCCCACCTGGAAGTGGGAAATGGTAACTATGGATTTCATCACAAAGTTACCAAAGACAAAGCAAGGAAATGATACTATTTGGGTTATAGTCGACAGATTGAACAAGTCAGCCTACTTCTTACCTCTTAAGGAAACACACAGCTCAGATAAGTTAGCTTAGCTGTACGTGGACGAGATTGTATCTCTCCACGGAGTGCCAGTGTCTATCATCTCCGATAGGGATACAAGGTATACATCGCATTTTTGGAAAAGCTTTCAGCAATCCCTAGGCACTCGATTAAACTTCAGCACTGCATATCATCCTCAGACGGACGGTCAGAGCGAGCGTACAATTCAAACTCTGGAGGATATGTTAAGAGCTTGTGTTATTGATTTAGGTGGAAGTTGGGATGATCATCTTCCGTTGATCGAATTTTCGTACAATAATAGCTATCACTCAAGTATTCAACCTGCACCTTTTGAAGCTTTGTATGGAAGAAAGTGCAGGACGCCCGTTTGTTGGGCAGAAGTTGGAGACGTCCAACTAACAGGACCTGATATAGTCCTAGAGACGACAGACAAGATTGTGCAGATACGTGATCGTCTCAAAGCTGCCAGGGATAGGCAGAAAAGCTACGCAGATAAAATGCGTAAACCTCTGAAATTCGAGGTAGGTGACAACGTGTTACTTAAGGTATCACCCTGGAAAGGGGTAATGCGATTTGGCAAGAAAGGCAAGTTAAGCCCCAGATACATAGGACCATTCGAGATCATCGAATGTGTCGAAACAGTGGCTTACAAGTTAAACCTGCCTGAAGAGTTCAGTGGAATTCATAATGTGTTCCACATCTGCAATCTGAAGAAATGTCTAGCCGATGAATCGCTAGCCATGTCACATAAGGACGTGCATATAGATGAGAGCTTAAAGTTTGTTGAAAAACCTTTGTCGATTGAGGATCGACGGGTTAAGAAGCTTCGAAAGAAGCACGTACCAATTGTGAAGGTTAAATGGGATGCCCGTAGAGGTCCCGAATACACGTGGGAGGTTGAGTCCACAATGAAACAGAAGTACCCTCTTTTATTTCAGTAAATCTCGAGGTCGAGATTTCTTTTAAGGGGGTGAGGATGTAACACCTCATAAAATCATGCCCAATATAACAAAGACACGTGTCATGAAATTTAAAGCGTGTTATGAACCCGGATCAAGTAAAAGATACATGAAGTGATTAAAAGCGTCAACATGTTAAATTATTACCTCTGAGTGACCTTTTAACATTTTTACATTCTCATGAAAATCTGATAAGGATTTCATGAGTATCCGGTTAATCTTGTAATAAATAAATCAACATTCAAAGAAATGGGATCACATGTATATAATGTGACAAATCTACATTAATGGCCTTTTCACAAGACTCCAAGACAACACTAATGCATGGAATGCATTCTGAATGATTCAGACCTGATCATGAGGGCCCTTGCTACTAATAATAACCAGAGATTCGAAGTATTATAGGTTGCATGGTCAAGGTCAAAAGTTCTCAAAATTTTTGCCTTCTGACCAAGTCTTACAGACCGCAAAGAGACCACCTTACGGACCATAAGGTGGCTGATCTGGGCGATAAAGATTAAAAAGCGGATACGGACTGTAAGGCCCTAAGCATATAGTCCGTAAGACCTGTAACTGGGCAGAAAATAGTGGACAGCTGCAGGTTCAGCCGGTTCCACCGCCTTAGATGCATGGTTTTCGAATTCAGGGGCTGCACCAATGGTATTTCATGCATAGGGGACACCTGGGATGATCAAGAAACACTTATAGACTTGTGTGGAATGATCTTGTTGCATCTAAATCACTATATAAGGACCTTGTGTTGCAACCATGAACTTGCTCATTCACAAAATCATTCTAAACTTATTCTCTGGAGCTCTCTGGACTTCAAGCAAGATTTCTTAAGCTTCTAATTCGTGCTAAGAGCCTTTGTAAGCATTCTTAGCTTCTCTAATTCATGTTTTATTAGTCTAATGACTAAAAGTCAAAGCCGTCGTAATTAAGCTTTGACTTAGTGATTAATCACTAATGGTCCAGTCATTTCTCAAATTGAAAGTGGCTATAAGTTGGTAATTATGTGGGTAATAAACCCTTAAAAGGGCACCCTCTGATTCCCACTCTAACTAGGTCAATTGTCGGGTCAAACTTAATATTAAAAAGTCAACAGAAAGCTATTTGGCAAATAAACTCATAATTAACAATGTAGAAGCCATGAAACCTATTTTAACACTTATATAACTTGGTAATTAATGTTAGAACATGTCTAAGCATGTTCAACCCGACAATTTTGAGTTTAGGCTCGGTTCGGAACCGAAAGTCGCAAAAGTAGACTTTTGCTTTGACTTTCAGTTCTGACCCAATTTAGCTTAGTTTAAATATGCCTTATAGTTCCATTAGGACCAGGTTATAGGTTAGTATAACCCTCTGAGGTTATACAACTTGGTTCCTTATTTATCCGATTCATTTGCATGTTTCTGTTAATTGCTTAAATGTTGACCATTATGCCCTTTTCACCTTAAATTGAGATTTTTGAAAATGTGAATGGACAAAAACCTTTATTACTGATTTATAAACATTTCCTAAAAATTTGACATTAGTTTGAGGTCTTAATTAGGAGTTATGCCCAATATCGTAATTTGAAAGCTTTTTATTAATTAAACGGCATTATTAGCATAAAGCCTATCTAAACCCAAATTTCGACACCAAACTTTTTATCCACTGATGTAATATAATATTTTGGGATTTTTGAAGAATTTTATTTATTTTTAAACTGATCATGGCATAGGGTTCTTGCTTTGATTCGGTAATTGTCGGTTATACCCTTTTTGCTAATAAAATAAGTTTTACATAACATTTTGATACCAAACTTTTTGCTACTGAATTTATATGATAAATAAAATATTTTAAGCCTTCTAGACTGATAAAAATCTCAGCTTCCTTATACAACACGAAAATCGCCTAAAACCGACTTTTTACACGTTTTAAACGCATAGTATGGGTTAAAACTATTTTTGGCATATAAGACTTAATACCTACTGATGTTTAAAGTAAATTTTTATACTTTAGCAGTAAGTAAAAGTTTTGAACTCATATTTCCAAATTTGACCTTTAAAGCTTATGTGAAATGACCAAAATGCCCCTACGGTGCATAGTTTGGTTATAAATGATATATTTCACATATATGCAATATCTTACTGATATAACCTACTAAAATAAATTTTTTTACTGATTAGTTTAGACCAGAACCTCAGATTATTATTTAACCTCTTTTATAATCGTTAAAATGACCAAAATACCCCTACGGGACTTAATTTGAGTTTAAATTCGTTTTAGGCATAATGGAAGGTATCCTACTGATATCACAACATATTTAAGGCATATTAACTTAGGAAGCCTGTTCATGAGTCATTTGGTTACCCGTCATGCATTTAGCGCGTTCGGTATGGTTTATGTAACTAGTTTGCATAAATTAACCGAAACGGGTCAAACCTTATCATTTTCACTTCAAAATCCAGAACGTGTTAGTTTACCCATATTATACAAGTCTTCTTACTTGTCGTGTCTAAACCACATTCTAATCTGGTCTTCACTTAATCATGCGTTTTGAACCGTATACATTTCTTTAAAACTAACCGGTCTAAGTTTAAACTTAAGTAAGACCCGTTAGGAATCTAATAGGTTATTAAAACCTTCATTCCAGATTTAGGAGCCCAGTAAAAGATATTTGCACTTGCTAATTTATACGGCTGGGATAAATTTGTATAATTTGCTCAGGTAAATACTTTTAACTTATTTTCCCTTATACGGGCTTGGGGTACGGTATATAAAATACCGCTTGGTCGGGTATTGAATTTTTAATCGTTTGAAGGTTAGATTATTGAGATAACCCGTTTAATATGTTTTGTTTATTCTAAGCCTTTGGGGGGTTAATGACCATGTCCTGGATATCCTCGGCTCATTCATTGAAATGGCCACGACTTAAGCACGGGGTGTAGGCATACACTTGCCGGTGCGTATGTAAAAATAATGTACCCACCTATTCGAGAATAACTCGCCGTGGGATATATTATGTAGTGTGTCTATTAATCTTTAACCCGGTTTTCAACCCGGGCTACTGAACGTATAATAAACATGTAATTCTTTAACAAGTTTATTTTTAAATAATTATCCCAATTTATAAAAGATTACTTGTGCCTTGTGCATTTAAATCAATTTTCTTAAACATTTTCAAAATGAGTCGGTTAATTGTATTTACCAGTGTAAACTGACGTATTTTCCAAAAAGGCTAAGTGCAGGTACTAGGCGGAATAGGCTGGCTACTCCTAGCATCAATAAAGAGTCTTGCAAGCTTAGATGTTTATAAATCTGTTGAACAATGTTCCTTTTACCTTTGATCCGCCTGTGGATCCCTTACAACCGTTTTTGTAATAATTGATATTATTTTCATTCGGTTTGTAATGTTTTTATCGTTCGACTTCCGCTGTGCATTAAACTGTGATAAATTGTCTATGATGATATCAACTACGTCACGATACTCCCCACCGGGCCCACTGGTAACACGTGGAAATATCGAGGTGTGACATTTTCGCACAAAGTGGAAATAGTAAAAACAAGCTTGATGGATAAGGTCTTGTAGTTTCTGCGAGAAACTTTGATTCTTACAAAGAATCTTCGTAGACCTATATTACATACACTCTCAATTCCTAATCTCACATCTCAACGCTCTCCACCCTTTCTAAGGTCCAACATTCACAAGCACTTACTCAAGAAAATTAAGTCGAAATTCCACCCATTCGGGTTCTACATACGTATATTTACATATACATTACCCCGTACCTAAGATAGTCTGAGTTTACACCCGATTGATCCAACTCGAAATGGGCTCTCGAAAGAATCAAATCTCATAAACTCGTCTTCCTTCCTTCTTGCATTCATTTCAGATATCCACAAATCACCAAGTCAATAAGTCGCATACACGACTAGGATGTTGTAATCGCCTGTCCGGTTATTAACATAACTCTTCTAACTATACGTACTGTTTCTACGGTGCTTCGATAAACTTCCGTTTATCTTCCAAACAAATCTCTATAAGGAACATAATCAGTGTATTATCCATTATACACTTTCTCAACTGAACCCAAACAATACATTATGCACACTATTCCATCCTTATGATAGCTTGAGCCTATAAGCGACTGATCCAAGTCAAGATGGGCTCTTGAAAGGACCAAGTCAATGTGGCTCAGCTTTTCTTTCCCCTGCTAAACCTAATAGCATCTTTCACAAGATAACTCCTTAAACAAAACTAAATCTTCAATTTGGAATCGCATTAGTTCTTTCAATTGTCCATGTATTCCTTCTGTCGATCAATTGGCGACTTTTAACCTTCCCTCGACCCAGGAAAATCATGTCGCTGGTTTCCTAGATAAACTAAGGTCTGGTTAATTGTCCTTTGTCACGTTACAAACATAAGAGTTAATTCTGCTCCTAATGGTTTGATGTCATTTCGGGCGAAATCATGATCACTATATATAGTGATGTCTTAGGAGCGAAATCATAGAGATAGTTCTAGGTGTTGTCTTCCGGTGAGCCACGAAGTGCTGCCGAAGTGTTGACTCGGTTGTAAACGTCATTCAAATCAATAGAAGCAACAGTTTAAATTGTATTATCGCTGAATTGAATCTGATTTGTCTGTTTCTGCCGTTCAAATCAGTAAAAGCTCTTCTGATCGACTCGTTCGGATCCAAAAACGATCCTACAAGTGGTATCAGAGCTCAGGAAGAAGAGCTCTTGCCAATTCAGCTGCATTTTCTGTTTTTCTACACCTTCTTTTCAAATTGAACATCATTTCATGGTTAAAATCGGTTCAAATTTTCACATTGTGTTCGGAATTGATAGTTAACAAAGCCTTGAAAGTTTCATGTCCAAATTCAAACTAAAACTGGTTATTTTTGTGATTTCGCTCATAATTGCTCGATTGATATGATGACGTCATCAGTGATTCAGCTCAAAAATTGGTCCTGATTCCGCTCTAAACTTAGATTCCGCTCCTGAGTAATTTGTTGATTCCGCTCCTGAGTAGATTGTTGATTCCGCTCCTGAGTATATTGTTGATTCAGCTCTTGAGTAGATTGTTGATTCCGCTCCTGAGTAGATTGTTGATTCCGCTCTTGAGTAGATTGTTGATTCCGCTCCTGAGTTAAGTCTGATTTCGCTCTTAATTGTTGTCAGTGATTCCGCTCAGAACAGTTATTGAGTGTTTCCGCTCCAAAGGGTTTTAGTGCTATCAATTCAAAGTTGCATGTACTTCACAAGGTGATACAGCTCATTTGAAAATCCAAAACATGGACGAGGATTTTTACAACGCATTCGCTACCCCGGTTACCCCGATGAGTATTGCACAGAATACGATATTGGAAAATGAAACGGGCACGATGCAAAAGCCGCCTAAACTCATGAACATCGAAGAGTACAAAAGTTGGGAAGAAAAGTTCGAAAACTGGGTACAAGCAAATTATTTAGATGCTTGGGAATGCATTGAGATGAAATACATTCGACCGATGAATGATGATGAAGAAGTGGTTCCGATAAAAGATCTAAGTGCCAATGCTAGAAAGAAATACAAAGATGAGAAAATGATGCTAAGTCTTCTACAACAAGCAGTGAAAGAAGATATCTTGGTTTTATTGCAACATAATGGAACTTCTTATTCAATCTGGAAAGAATTGAGATCAAAGTTTCATGGAAGTCAAGAGATGGTCAAAAACAAGAAATCACTTTTGAAGAAAGAGTTCGATCTGTTTCGTGGGTTAAAAAATGAAAGCACAAGGCAGATAATAGAAAGATACTGCAATTTGCTAGCTAACATGAAGAGATTAAGCATTAAGAAAGATAATGAAGAGTTGATCGAGAAGCTTGCTGATGCTTTACCACACGAGACTTGGGGCACATATCTCATGATGCTTAGAAACAAGAAAGGTTTTAGCAGTCTAACACTCAGCAAATTCATTGAAAAGATTGAAGCTCAGGAGATGGAACAGAGAAAGGTTTCAAGAATGAAAGATTTCGACGGTGAACAAGACATCAGTCTTTATTACAAAGGTGGTGTTAGTGATAAATCCACCAACTTGTCACCAAAAGTTCAAACAGCTTTCAATGCAAAGAATTCATCTGATAGTTCATCCAAAGGATCAAGCAGCAACACAACTTTCTCATCATTTCCATCTTTTGATCCGAACGTTTCAACAACAAGAAATGGCAAAAATCTTCAATGCAACATTGTATTGAACATTGAAAATGATCAGGAATATTCTGAAGAGTTAGCAAAAAGCCATATGTCTTTATTGGGAACTGTTCTTGAATCTTATGGTAGTTTTGTTGTAGGTCGAATCGGGAATCCAATGCTGACAAAGGAAGATTACGACCAGATCGATGCTGAAGAGATGGAACTGATGGATATAAAATGGTGCTTGGCCAGCGTGTTGAGGAGAGCTGAGAAATTCAAGCAAATCATTGGAAGAGATGATCTTCGTGAGGCTAGTGTTTCTACTTTAGGTTTTGACAAATCTAAAGTCACTTGTTTTCGATGCAGGGAGAAAGGTCATTTCAAGAGGGAGTGCACTAATCGCGAAGCAAGTGGAGCTCAGAATCCTTTTAACAACAACAATGATTACTACCGAAAATTCATCTACCATCAAGTTGCTCAGCAACCATCTCAACAACATCAACATCAAGCACAAACTACACATGGAAGGAATGTGATTGAAGACTCTGGAAAGAGAGCTTGTGTAGTGAATCAGGATGACAAAAAGTCAACGGAAGGTTTCAACTGGGACAACTATATCTCAGCTGATAACAAAGCATGCCTGATTAACCAAGAAGATGAAAAGTTACCAGAAGGCTTTAGCTGGGCAAATTTTAACTGGGATGATTATTGTTCGGATAAAGAGATTCAAAATCAAAAAGCATTTGTTGCTCGAGTTGAAGAGGATAGTGATGATGATAGTAAATATTGGTCAAGAAGTTTGAAAGCTCATCTCAAAACAATGGCAGAGAGTGACAGTGAAGATGAAAAAGCTAAAAAGAAAAAGGTCAAGACTCCAGTCAGTAGTGATGATGAAGCTGTTCTAGTGATAAGACAAAAGAAAATAGAAGTACCAAAGTTCAAAGTTGGTGAAGATGTTAATGCTAAAAAGATTCCTGTGAAGTGTGACACTTGTGAAGCTATAAAGAAGCAGAACAACACACTGATTTACAACTTGAACAGTTTGAAGGAATCTTATGATGTTCTGAACAAATCCATGAATCAATACAACCAAACAAGTGAAGAGCAAGCAACTGCAATGAAGACACTTCAGGGTGCATTCATGATAAAGCAGAAAGTGGTGAACAACTACATCGAGAAGTGTGCTGCTCTTGAATAGAAACTGGAACTGCAAAGAATAGAAACTGAAAGAGTTAATCGTTTGTTGAAAAGTTACTCATGTACTTCTTATGTCATTGACAGGATTTATCCGACTGTTGAAGGCATGAAGGCATTTGAAGAGGATGAAGTAACTGAAGAAAAGAATGATGATGGAAAAGTGGCTGAAGAAAAGACTCCAGAAAAGAAGAACAAGAAGAAGAGTGACACAAAGAAAAAGATTGACAAGAAGGATTCTGGTAAGAAACAAGATGTTGGTTACAACAAGTGTCCACCCCCGCTAGAAAATGGATATTTGCCCAGAAATCCAAATAAGGAAAGAGTCGAAAAAGCAACAAATTTACAATGGGAGTCGGAGTCCTCAGTCAATTTGCCAGAAAATATTGATGTTGTGTTTACATCATCTGACACTGATCATGAGTCCGAGTTAATAAAGAAAGTCATCGATCAGGTGTTGGATAAAGATGAAACTGAGGAGTCAAAGTTGGAGTCAAACTCAGAGTCAAAGTCAAAGTCAGAGTCAAAGTCTGGTTCTGAAAGTTCGAGTTCGACAGTCAATAGTCCAAAATCTTTGGTTAAAAGGGTTTACAACAAAGAATTCCTGTTATCAAAATCTAATTTGAATGATGAAACGGTTAAAGTTGCATATACTTTGAATGATTCTGACAAATTATATTCTGATGAGGAATTTCCAATAAGAGGTGTCAAAACTGAATTGATCAAAAAGGTTTTCAAACTAACAGAAATTAATATTTCTGAAATAAAAGATTTAAATCTTAATGGTAAACCTAACTTTACACCTCAAGAGTACAACAAAGATTAAACAAGAAAAAACGTTACAGTTCTGGTTCTGGTTTTCACAAGAAATCAAATCCTAACCGTAATTTCAAAAAGAAAGGTCTTGGTTTTACTCCAACAGAAAAACAGAAAAATGAAAAATATGTTCGTGATTTTAAAGCAAAAATGACATTTGTTTCAGGAACTAGCTCTGAAGAGGAAGAAAAGAAAGAATTCTGGAGACAGTCAAACAGTGAGTTCCTTGCAAAGAAGCAAGATGACATGAAGAAGATGGCTGAACAGAGGAAAGATACGAGAACCTGTTTCCAATGCAACACTGTTGGACATATTGCCAGAGATTGTTCTAAGGCAATATCATCAAAACAGGGAGTTTCTCATAAACAGAAAGAGAAAGAGGTTGTGTTTGAATCACCAATTGACATAACAAAATTATTCAAAAATTCTACATTTGAAATTGGTGAATGTTCAAACAAGTTTTACAAGAAAAGAGCTAAAAATGACAAACAAAAATGGGTGGTTAAGAAGTCTGGAGGTAGTTCTAGCGATGATTCTGATAGGTCAAAATCAGAGGAGCTATCTTCTGACGATGAATCTGATTCCACAAAATCAGATGAGCCACAGGTTGAGGTAAAAGGAGAAAAATAAGTTCTGACTGTGGATGATGAAAATTTTCCATCACTTCGGACTGAAAATTATAAAAAGAAAATTGGTAAAGTTGAGATTTCAAACCAATTTTATGATGACAAAAAGGTTTTTGATGTTGAAAAAACTTTTAACCCTACTGTAAAACATATTTTTGGAAAAATGATTGATCGAAAAGTCAAAGGGGTTAAAGAGTTTTACGAGAAGAAAATGAAGAAAGATAAAGTTGAACCATCCCTGGTTTGTGACTGGGATGGTACATATTACGAACAGTAAGTCTCTGGACTTGCCGGAGATCCCAAGTTGGTAATCGTGGATCAGGAATCGGCATCATTCATAAAATTTTTGTTTGTGGAAATTTTTAAAATGTTTAAATGTATACAGGTGATGGACTATGCCGGAACTTCCAGGTTGGTAAGTGTGGAGTAGGTATCGGCATTTATCTTGAAATTTACTTTGATAAGTTCATCGTACAAGTAGTACAGAGGTTTGTTTTGACATAGTGATTACTCAAGGTCATTAATTTGAACTTGATGTAATCTTCATACAAGTGGTTGAAAGACAATATGATGAACCATGCCCCTATAAGTGGTAAAAACAAACTTATTTTCTGGAAAAATCATTTTGATTAAAACAAACTTAAGTGTTTTGAAATCTAAATGAGAAAATAGTTTGTTGAAAGAGGGAGTTCTGATGGTTTATGCCAAGTGAATGGCGAATTGATGCGATTTGATATCAGTTGTCAACTTTCTTGTACAGTTTGTTTTCAAATTTCCTAAAATGTGTTTGCATTTTAGGGGGAGTAAGAAATTATTTCAGAAAATCCAAAAACATTAGAAAATTTGAAAAATACAAAAACATGATAAAATGAAAAATTAGTTTTGTTGTATAGAATAGGAAATGATAGTACATCAGTGGACGATCACAGCATGCTAAAGAATTGGTAAGTTAAAAAGTGATAAATGGTCTCACTGATGATGTGCCAGTAGATTTTTGCACATTTAGTAGATTGTGACGAGATATAAACCTAAATTTCAAACTTGCTTATATCGTGGAGAAACATCTCTCGGATATATGGGTAACCCCCGAAATCTTGTTTGAAAGATTCCTTTTTCTGATATACTAGGTTTTTATACTCAATGATGTCTGGGGTATTATTCTAGGACTTCTGCTGAATGGAAGTTCTGACCTAGTCCTCGAATAATACTTTCTGTAATGCTTGAAACATAGCATCACCCTCAGCATAAATGATAAGACAATAAAATTGCTTAGCAATGCTGCTGTAAAAAAGATCCTCTAAAGGGGACACACCCAAAAGTCGAAGCCGTCATCTCTCTGCGTATACGGGAGTATCGACCTGAGCTCTCACGGCCCTCGCATTATAACCCCTTACAGATATCATCTGTGGTATACTCACATGTAAGACTGAATATTGGGATCTGGATACGGGAGTATATTCTGAGGTGGGACACGCGATTGAGTTTAAGTGCTTAAAACATTAATTTTGTATCTCGAAGCAGTTGAACTTTGTGTGAGAATTTAAGTGGACCAGTATACTGACAATCTAGGTGAATTGTTTAGAACTTAAAATGAAATGAAGCTTAACGGTTTTGGTAATTTGTCTCAAAAACTGATATGATCCTCTTACACAAACTCAAAAAAATATTGTTTGTAAATATTTCTTTACTGCATTTCGTTTATTTTTCAAAAATCCCAAAAAGATTTTAGTGTATTTTAGCATAAATTTTTGAAAATACAAAAAGATTTTCGACAACTGGTGTTGAAGAGCTAATTTTCAAAATTCCAAGTGCTAAACTTGACGAACTGGTTTGGGAGTGTTGTGTGTGAAAGAATTTTAAAGTCTTGTTACAAGTGGTCATTAGAAGTTTTGAAAATGATATTTCTTCAAGTGGTTCATCAGAGACTATAAGTGTTAGATCATTTTTGTGGTATTTACAAATGGTGTCTGAGTGTGATAAAGTTTAATATTAGAAAATTTATTTTTGGGTAGAGAATGTGCAGGTTATTTGAATGATAGAAAGTCAGGTTTCGATACCTGAGGACTTTGTGATTTCAACAAGCCAGACTGCGATCCCAGCATATCGAAAGGGGGAGTCTGAAGACATCCGAGTAGAGATTGATCGTGAGGAGTCTGTTGATGTTGAAGAAGAGAAGAGAGAAGATTTGAGGATTCTTACAGAGTCAGACATTTCACAAGAGTTCGAGAGGACTAGTAAAGACTGAAGATGCGAAGACTCGACACTTAAGACTCGTCAACATCTGAGGGGGAGTCTGTTGGTGCATACATCTGTCGTCTTCGTCTTATGTCGAGTCTCAGTCTCGTTGCGGTTTTGATCAAGACATGATGTCATCCTACTCATTGATGACATCATGAAAATGACATCAATGATGACATCATTACATGATATGGATACGTGAAATAGAATGTAATGTTCATATAAGACAAATGTATAGTTATGATTTTGCTCAAACATGCATGTGTAGATTCCGCCCGGAAACATAAGAGTTAATTCCGCTCCTAATGGTTTGATGTCATTTCGGGCGAAATCATGATCACTATATATACTGATGTCTTAGGAGCGAAATCATAGAGATAGTTCTAGGTGTTGTCTTCCGGTGAGCCACGAAGTGCTGCCGAAGTGTTGACTCGGTTGTAAACGTCATTCAAATCAATAGAAGCAACAGTTTAAATTGTATTATCGCTAAATTGAATCTGATTTGTCTGTTTCCTCCACTCAAACTGAGAAAAGCTCTTCTAACCGACTCGTTCGGATCCAAAAACGATCCTACAAGCTTCAACGAAATGGTGATCAGCACTTCCATCCATGCAAAGCTTCAAATGGAGCAACCTAAATACTAGCATGTTAACTATTATTGTAAGATAACGCTGCCAAGGGCATGTGAGTATCTTTAACTTCCTTCGGAGTCCATCATACACGCTCCCAACTTTTCTTTCAAGGGTCTGAAAAGCTTCCTGCCATCTTGTTGTCCAATCAATTTCCCTTTTCCTTTTGGGGTTATTAGTGTCGAGGGCTGCACTAATTTAGAGAAATTCCTAATAAATTTTTGGTAGCACCTAGATAGCCATATGGATCATCTTACTCCCGACGGGGTCTTTGGCGCTCCACATCATTCACCGACTCCATAGTTATCTTCAAATGTTACTTAGGATTCTCCGTGGTTCGCACATAGGTAAGTATGTCGTTGATGAATATTATCACGAATTCATCCGATTAGGGTTTCCATACCCTGTTCACGTGATCCATGCATATAAATGGCGCATTAATTCAGTCAAAAGGCATGACTAATAACTCGTAATGGCCATATCGTATTCGAAAAGCAGTCCTCAGCATATCTTCATCAGCAACGTTCAACTGACAATATCCCAATCGTAGATCGATCTTCGTGTAATAGCTGGATCCATGTAGCTGATCGAACAAATCGTCAATCCCCGGTAAAGGGTACCGATTCTTGATAGTCAACTTGTTCAGCTCTCTGAAATTAACACACATCTTGAAGGATCCATCCTTCTTTCTCTCAACAAAATAGATGCGCCTCAAAGGGAAAAGTTTGATCGAATGAAACCCTTGTCCAGTAGCTCTTGAAACTGACTCGACATTTCTATCATTTTCAAACGGTGCTTAATTTGTAAGGAGATTGTGCAATTGGGTGCAGCACCGGATGCCAGATCGATTCGGAATTTGATCTGTCTTGCAGGGGGCAATCCAGAAAAGTCTTTTTAGGAAAACTTCTGGATAATTGCGAGCAATAGGAATCTCTCTGATATTCCTACATTCGGCTTTTGTATCCACCACGTTAACAAAGAATGCAGGATAGCCTTTTGGCAACAACTTGAGCATCCTCAAAATAATGACGACTCTCAACCATCAACACTCGACACTCGATCGGTCTTTGTGAACAACTTCCGCCTCTCCACTATCATCAGGACGAGGTATCCTAACTGGCTTCTTCAAGCGATAGTCCTCACTTCGCTCTTGGATAATCAATACATCCTTGCATCCACGTCAAAGCTTCCCAGCTCCACTGGAAATAAACCAACACTAAAACTACGATCACCTAACTAAATACTAATACCGCAAACGGCCTTACTAGTTTCTATCAACTTACCAATTGTTAGTTCTATCGAGCACTTTATACCCAGCTTACTTGTTGGTGAACACAAAAATGGTTCAAAGTTTTTCGAACAAAACTCAAGTCAGCTTTGGTATTAAAAGTATGAACATAGATTGGTTTTTTATTCAAAATGTACCGGTAACAACAGCAAGATCGTCTCATGCTTTCCCCGCATTTAGATCGAATGCTCTACCCCTGGCATCCTAACCCTTCATTCTCAGACAATCTCTCTCGAAATGTCCTTGCTCACCACACTCGTAGCATCCCTCGAGCGTAACTCCATCCAACTTACTCTTAGCATAGTACTCGCGAGTCATATGTCTAGTCCGACCACATCTGACGCACTTTCCCCGCTCATCCCCGTGAGTCTTCTTCCCAAAACTACTCCTGCCATCCCTGGCATTATCCTTTCTAGAATGACTAGAACTGGCTACATACGCCTTCCTCGAACTGCGTTTTCTATCATGCTTCTCATCGGTTTCCTTCCTCAAACTCTCTCAGACTTTCGCTTTCGCGAATCCCCAGATCCAGGCTCGGAATGCAGAATTATTTGAATAGTCGATTCGCTAAGAGGGCTCGACATCACGCATACCGTTGCCACGTCATTGCATAGGGTACCAGTATATAATCTTGGGTTACAACCCTGGATTGTTTTATGTGTACATCTATATATTGTCCACAAGGTTAATGAAAAATCAGGATTACGCTCCGATTATATCATAACACAGGAACATCTAAAACCTTCCGATCATTATATTACCTGGAGGGTTTCTGATTCTGTGTCTTACCAAAACCATGCCCACAAGCACCACGTCCACGTTCCTGGCCATTATTCTGGTTAGCACCGCGCTGTTCCATGGCAGTATTAACGTGTTGGGCTATGAGTTGTGCCAACTCCTCTGGGGTAATAGGTAATCCAGAACCCTGTCTCGCTTTTGGCGGCATTTCGTCGTTTCTATTATTTACAACAATAATAATCATATAAGACGATAACCAAAAATAATTCAATCATTAAATGGTAGTGGACCAAACATTACGCATGTATAATATCCACATATTAATGAGAACAATTCTTAAACCAAAAGAAACCCATTTGATATTTATACCAGAAATTTACAAAGCTTGTTTCTAGTACTAAGACTAATCAAAATTCAGCGTGTCTACATCAACACCCGCAATAAGTCTATATGAAATTTCCTCCTAAATATCTGAAATTTTGGCATGCAAGCCATAAATAGGGTTCATCAAATGAGACATACAAATCAAACAACAGAAATAACCAACAACAAACGCTTCAATCCCTGGAAGTCCAACATCTTCCTAACAAGCTCTTCCAGCTTATCATAACAGTCCATATGTCCCTCTAAGTCCTTCATCGTCTCCATGCCTCCGCGTAACATGGCAAACTGACGATCACAGTGAGAGCGATTGACCCAAACCCCTTTCTGCCTCTTCAAAGCGGACGCTATCTCAACTCTCAAATTCGATGCGATCTCTCTAATGGGTCGAGTCCTCTTCCTACGACGAGTGTAGACTAAAAGAGGTGTAGCAAAACACATGACACGAATATCAGAACAAACGATTCTGTAACGACGGGTGAAAGAATCTCAAGTGTAGGTTCGACAGTATCAGTGAGCAGGACTACTGATGGTTCTGTAAACCGAGACGTGACATATCGTAACCGTACAAAGTAAGTGTGTGATCAACGTGAATAGTAACACATAAGTCCTAAATAAACAGAAAATCACGTATGCACATAAACACATAAGGGTTTTCATACATGATAAAATTTTCCATGTTTATTTAAAAATCTTGGCTTCGAGAATTTTGGACTTTAAATTTCAAAATTCTTCGGTTGAAGTCTAGTGTTTTCCTTCGAAAACATCTAGTTCGCTAACAACCATTGGCTCTGATACCAACTTCTGTCACACCCCAAAAACGTCGCAGCAGAATATTAAACGTAGTGGTGACGGAATCTTGTCGAGTGATGCATTTTATTGTTGGACATATTGGTTCATTTTAAACATAACTTATTAAACATTACGTTTTAAGACACGACACAACTACATAGTTGAGATGTCTTTGATCCTCACGGATCTTATTACAAAACGTCCCATAAAGTTTAAAAGTTGTCCAATATTTTCAAATTACACAACATGCATCATCAAACACAAGATACGCCATGATTTCCCGAAGCCGAACTCAAATACCTGTAGAACACGTTAAAATCAAGTGTCAACACAAAGGAAGGTGAGTTCACATATTCATTTACTAACAAATTTTATTCCAAGGAAAACTTTTTGTTTAGGTGTTTATTTAAAAACATCCATTTAATTCTTAGAAAGTCCATTTTACTTTCTTATTAAAATCCATGGGCCTTCCGCCGCAGTTTCACGAACCCGAAAATATTGTTACTGCCCAAGTTTTGTATATTAAATTATTGCTTCAACTTTCAGACTCGTATGTTAGCTAGACGAAACGAACTATATATTAACCATGCAGGGATAATCAATGCTAGACAATAAACAGAAACAATATTCGTCGCTTGACTTGACACGGGGCGACCGGTCAAGACGGGGTTGTCAACCCGATAGATCTACCAACAATTCCTTACGTACATTACTTAAATGATTAAACGACATCATGGGCGCAGGGTTCTTTCTCGAAGAACAATATGATGTCTGCCTCACGTACAATATATATATATATATATATCCTACTAATATGACAATTTAATACACGGTGTTATACAAATTCCCCTGTCACTCAAATGTTGAGACCCAGTCCGGAATTCATCCCCAATCTGTACGGTCGTGTTTCTCTTAGGAAAATACCGTACTTTCAATATTCATTCATCAAAAACGTTTTACTTCGAAACGTATGACTTATCAAATCTCATATATTTTCAGCGAAAATATATATTTTATATTAAAAGGTATGTTTTATTTCGAAAACATTATTAAACCCTTTTAATGACGTGTTCTACCCCCAAAATATATACAAAACAGTTTAAAGAGGGGTTTAGTGACACTCACCTTTGGGTGCGTATTTTAATCCCAGAGATTGATTTCTACACGTCCTATTATATATATATATATATATATATATATATAGGAACGATTTTAAATCAGTACATATAACACAAAAATCCTAAGTTTCTCCGTTTCTTAGAGTTATCACATACTTTGAGATTTTCTCGAAAAGTTATCATTTTTTATTTATGTTGGCACGTTAATATATATGAGTCCATATATATATATATATATATATTTATGATTTTGTGACTTGAACGGTCTTATTGGTGACCATTATTGTGTAAATCCGTTAACTCTCCCGTTTATATGCAATATATCTACGATTTGCGCGTCGTAATATATATATACATATACGTTCACATAATTTAACACCGAAACACGCGAAGTCTTGTTAACTTATCTATTTTGTCAATTTTTAAAGCCAATATACTTAAAATATCTCATACGTATCAAATTTCAGGCTCGACAAACAAGTTACACATTTAACGCAATTTTTACCGTTTCTACCGCACAAAACGTACAAGCATACATGCAAAGTCTAAACTTCCAACAACATATTAAAACTTAACATACTTATACATTCTCATGTTTAAATCACATAACACATTTTAACACATAAGGTTTACCCAAAATTTTACCCATACTAGTGCACATAGAAAAATGCGTATTTTAGCGATTCGGTAACGTTTTCGGGCGTCGGAAGTCACATATGTCCAACCAAACACCAAGTAAACTTAAAATTAGTTAAAATACTTATTTTTAAACTAAAAATATCAGTTTACTTACTGATCTAAATCAGTTTTATAAAAATCACTCGAAAAGCCGATTTTTTGACCGTTTTAAAGCATAGTTTTGCGTTAAACGTTACTATAATCATCCCAACTCGAAACGACTTGATATTTTAACACAATACACATTATTTACTGATTAAAATAGTGGTTATAATCAGATTAGTGCAGTTTTTGTGTAAGTCACATAAATCATGCGATTTCACGTATTTTACAACTTTTAATGCACCAAGTACAACATGCAAAGCTAGCAAACATTAGGACAAAGTTATATGTCACTAAACACTTTAAAATAACTTTATTTTAGTGTTTATAATCTGCTCATAACTGATTTTTACTAAATCATACTCAATTCACATTATTTCACCTATTTTACAAGTTTCTAAGCCTCATGTATATCATGCAAAGCTAGTAAACCTTATGACAAAGTTTTATATCATTTAACACTTAAAATACTCATATTTTTAGTGTTTATTTTCTGATCAAAACTCATTTTTATCAAATCATGCTTAAATCATCATTTCATGCTTTCATATCATCATGCATGTTCATATATGTGCATCTAATGCACTCATACAACATCAACATCATTTTATATGCACTAAAATATATATTCAACTTATTTTTAAATCATGTTCAAGTATTCAAGAACAATCATATTCTACACATGATTATCATCCAAACCATTCATCATAAGTGCAACACATGCACATTCTTACACATCTAAGACTTTTAAGCATCAAAAATTCTCATTCATGTATATATATATTTACATACATACACGGCCATATACATATACATATGATTCTAAAAAAAATCATTTTTCACTTAAACTCATTTCAAACCAAAAAGCTTCCATATCACAACCTTTAAAACATGCATGTAATCTAACATTCAAGTAACATGTTAATCAAGAATCACTCAATCAAAAATCAAAACATAATCACCTACACACACACCCACACTCACGGCCTCACATACATACACATACACCCCCATTTCCATTTTGTACAAAAACCCATTTGTTTAAGAATTCAAGTTTGTGAATCATTCTAAGATTCAAGAGAAACCTTTCACTATTATTTTCAACACTAAGAATCAAGAACACTTTTGAAAAGAATAGTTTTATACCCTCAAGATTCAAGTGGGTTTTGACATGATTTTTGATGTTTGAAAGCTTGTTTCACCAAGAAAACACCTTTGGACCATCAAAATAGCTTGGAAGCACCTTGGATTTAAGTTGATTTCTTACAAGATCATCAAATCTCGAAATCATGGAGGTGAGAAAGGGGATTTTTGGCTGAATTTTTGTAGAGAGAGAGAGAAGTGTGGAAGTGTTATAAGTTTTAGTATTGAAAGGTGAATATATGGGGTAATGGGAGACATAATCATCTCCACCCCTTTTTGGTCCAATAACAAGAGGAGAGAGAGGGTGTAACTATATTGCATGGCTGCCATTTCATAACTCTTGTCCCACCTTACTCACATATACATCGAGTGTGTGTGTGTGTGTGTGTGTGTGTGTGTGTGTGTGTGTGTGTGTGTGTGTGTGTGTGTGTGTGTGTATATATATATATATCAGTCTAGACCAAAAACTGGTATTTTACTAGATACCGGGTATTTTATCTAGCGTTTTAATCGTGTTTTAGCGCGCTTTAAATTATTTTTAACACTCTATAAAAATAAACTCACCAAAATATTATTGAACAATATTTTGTTTGCCGGTACTGGCGACGTTGCTGGTATTTGGCAGTATGCGCGCTGTGCTGCGCGGTACGCGCTTAAAATCGCAAAAATAGGGATTTATGAATTTTTATTCATTTTTATCATTCTTTAATAATAAACTCATCAAATTATTATTAAAATGATTATCAGTTGCCTTGACAGGCTGTGTTGACAGTATTTTGTCGGTATACGCGCTGCATCGCGCGGTACGCGCTCAAACTCGAAAAATAGAGTTTCCTAGCGTTTTTAATTATTTTTCCACACGAATATGATTAAAATTATTATTCTAATCATAACAGATTATTTTTAGGATTTTAACACTGATCGGGTGGTCACCGACGTTCGTTTCGCATTTTAATCGTTACGCGATAAGCGTTTATCTTACTGTTGCCAACATAATTTTTATCAAAGTTTAAATTTACTAACTGTCACGGCCCCCGACCCAGTTTGACCCGTTTCAGGAGTCGCGGGACAGAAATATTGCGGTATTTAATTGATTAAGTTTAACAGCGGAAGTTTATTTAACAGGATCGTTTAAAGCTAAAATTTTCCCCAATTATTTTATTTCACAATTCGGGATAAAACCCCAATAATTTACAAAAGTATGATTTTATAAAATCTTTATGTTACAAACTTATTTCCTTATTTTTATAATGAGCCACTATCTTAAGCTTGAAATGCTTCCCAGCACTTTTTCCTGAATTACAGCAGATCACCTGAAACATGTTTGAAAAAGGTTTTGTCAGCGGGAAATACTGAGTGAATCATTCATTTTTACTAAAATGACTCATTTGTTATAATTTACAGTATTAAGGAAGATTACAATGTTTCTGATATCAAACCAACTACCCACAGTATTTGTCACTCGAATCTTTACGGTGACTGTGGTCATATCACCATTGGCTGCCCCAATGAATGACGAATATCACTAAATTTAGGTTCGCCCACCTAAAGTGATAAAAATGTAATACTGTGCACAATACCCCACATACCGGCTGTAATTTGGTGATTACATAAACTTAATCACTGTAATTATAACTTTGAAAATATTTTAATAATTTATAAAGCAATTTGATAAAAAGAGAATGACTCACATTGCTGATTTAATACGGACAGAGTCTAGTCTATGATTTAGCCTTGTTAACCTAATTTAAATAACAATGCACACAAAACTGGGTTAGTAATCAATCCAGCAATTACGATAACTCACGAGATCAAATTCTCACAATGAATGTAAAAGTGCAATACTTCATCCATCGAATTAACGATGATCCGTCAAATTAATGATGAACGACAAAGTATAATACTTTATCCATCGAATTAACGATGATCCGTCAAATTAATGACGAACGATAAAGTATAACCCTAATGTGGGCGGCACTTAAACATTCATTGGATATATTGATCGTCGGAAAATGAATCGTAGCAGCGATTGTGCTAATACCCTGTTTTGCAGCGTTGATTTGTGAACTGTGATAGTAATTTGAACGTAACTCAGTGAATATTTCGAAATTTTACGTCGTTTCTGTGCCCAGATTCCAGTCCCAAACCCCACTATTTATAGGTGAAATTTCACCCTTACGCGGCCCGCGTGAGGTTTAAGCTTATCCTTACGCGGCCCGCGAGACACCTAGTTTTAGGCATAGGGTTGCCACGATTGGCACTAGCTTAGCTGAGTTGACAGTTTTCGATAATTCCTTGTTGCCAACGTTTTAGATGGATAATCGTCCATAGGGTTTAACCCCCCCTGAGTTTTAGGGGCCCTAATCCTGATTCTGAAAATTATGAAAATTTTAGGGTTTGTCCAGAATTACTTGGGTGTCTCAATTAGGGTTTCCTTTTTGGACTAATTAATTTAATAATTATGACTTTTGATTAGAGTTGTTACATTCTCCCTACCTTAATAAAAATCTCGTCCTCGAGATTTACTGGAATAATTGAGGATACTTTCTCTTTATTTCGGATTCCAGTTCCCAAGTGTACTCAGCTCCTCTCTTTGAATCCCATCGGACTTTGACTAGAACTAGTCGTTTGTGCTTGAGAAACTTCACTTTTCTGTCTTTTATCTGAATAGGTTTCTCCACAAATTTTAACTTTTCGTTTACCTCTATGTCTTGAAGAGGTACTACCAGAGATTCATCTGCTAAACATTTCTTGAGATTAGATACATGAAATACATCATGTACTCCAGCTAATTCTTCTGGTAGCTGTAAACGATAAGCTACTGGTCCTATACGTTGGATCACTGGAAATGGTCCTACGTATCTTGGACTTAGCTTTCCTTTCTTACCAAATCTAATAACTCCTTTCCAAGGAGAAACTTTTAACAGTACTCTGTCTCCAACTTGGAATTCTAATGGCTTGCATCTATTGTCTGCATAACTCTTCTGGCGATCTCGAGCTGTCTTCAGCCTTTCTTTGATTTGAGTAATCTTATCAGTTGTTTCTTGCACTATTTCAGGACCTGATAATTGACTTTCTCCTATTTCTGCCCAACAAACTGGAGTTCTACACTTTCTTCCATATAATGCTTCAAATGGAGCAGTATCAATGCTTGAGTGATAACTATTGTTATAGGAGAATTCAATTAATGGTAAATGATCATCCCAACTTCCACCAAAGTCTATCACACATGCTCGGAGCATGTCTTCTAGAGTTTGGATCGTTCTTTCACTTTGCCCATCTGTTTGGGGATGATACGCCGTGCTTAGGTTTAGTCGAGTTCCCATAGCTTGCTGGAAACTTTTCCAGAAATGGGAAGTAAAACGACTATCCCTATCCGAAACAATGGAGAGTGGAACTCCATGTAAGGATACAACTTCATCTACATACAATTTAGCCAGTCTTTCCATGCTAAAGGTTTCTTTCATTGGTAAGAAGTGAGCTGATTTGGTTAATCGATCCACAATTACCCAAATCGCATCATTACCTTTTCTGGTTTTGGGTAACTTAGTAACAAAATCCATTGTTATAAGTTCCCATTTCCACACTGGCATCTCTAACTGTTGTAGTAATCCTGAAGGTTTCTGATGTTCTGCCTTAACTTGTGAACAAGTAAGACATTTAGAAACATAGCTGGCTATATCCTTTTTCATTCCTATCCACCAAAAGTTCTTTCTTAAATCTTGATACATTTTGTTGTTTCCTGGATGCATAGTGTACCTAGATTTATGAGCTTCTTCTAAAATCTTAGGTCTTAAGTCTCCTTGCTTAGGTACCCAAATTCTACTTTTGTGGAATCTCCAAATTCCATCTGCTCCTTGTTCTAATTCCTTGATTCTTCCTTTCATTCCTTCAGCATCATCCTTGATTGCTATAGTTTGAACATTCTTCAATTGTTCCATTAAATCTATTTGTAGATTTAATCTGAGAGCACGAACCCGTCGTTGTTTCTCATAATACTTACGACTTAAGGCATCTGCAACTACATTCGCCTTTCCTTCATGATACTGAATATCACAGTCGTAGTCACTTAGGATTTCCATCCATCTCCTTTGCCTCATGTTTAACTCTTTTTTCCCAAAGATATATCTTAAACTTTTATGGTCTGTGTAGACAGTAAATTTACTTCCGTAAAGATAATGTCTCCAAATCTTAAGGGCAAAAATTACGGCTCCTAATTCTAAATCATGAGTCGTATAGTTTTCTTCGTGCTTTTTCAATTGCCTTGATGCGTACGCAATTACCTTCTTGCGTTGCATAAGCACACATCCAAATCCTAGTTTTGAAGCATCACAATATACTTCAAAATCTTCAGTTCCTTCTGGTAAGGCTAAGATTGGTGCATGGGTTAATTTCTGTTTCAAAATTCTAAAGGCTTCTTCTTGTTTGGGTCCCCATTCAAACTTAGTAGCTTTACAGGTTAGCTTAGTTAATGGTACAGCTATCTTGGAAAAATCCTTAATAAACCGTCTATAATACCCAGCTAATCCTATAAAACTTCTAATTTCCATTGCTGTTTGTGGAACCTTCCACTTGGTAATTGCCTATATTTTAGCAGGATCTACATGAATACCTTCATGATTCACCATGTGTCCTAAGAATTGCACTTCCTTTAGCCAAAATTCACATTTCGAGAATTTGGCGTACAACTTTTCTTTTCTTAACAAAGTTAAGAGTGCATGAAGATGTTCACAATGCTCTGTCTGACTTTTGGAATAAATAAGTATATCGTCTATGAAGACAATTACAAATTTATCCAAATACGGTTTACAGATCCTATTCATCATGTCCATAAATGCTGCAGGCGCATTTGTTAATCCGAAGGGCATGACTGTAAACTCGTAATGACCATACCTAGTTCTGAAAGCAGTTTTAGGTATGTCTTCTTCGTGTACCTTCAATTGATGGTATCCGGAGCGTAAATCTATCTTAGAAAAATATCTAGCCCCCTGAAGTTGATCAAAAAGATCATCAATCCTAGGTAATGGATATCGATTCTTAATTGTAACCTTATTCAATTCTCTATAATCGATACACATTCTCATTGAACCGTCCTTTTTCTTTACAAACAACACTGGCGCTCCCCAAGGGGATGAACTAGGTTGTATGAATCCTTTATTTAGTAATTCATCTAATTGTTGTTTCAGTTCTAACATTTCTGTGGGTGCTAACCGATAAGGTGCCTTGGCTATCGGTGTAGTTCCTGGAATTAGATGAATCCTAAATTCTACTTCCCTGTCTGGAGGTAATCCTGGTAAATCTTCTGGAAATACATCAGGATATGCTGAGACTACTGGTATTTCCTTAAGATCTTTTCCCTTAGTGCTAATGATTACCGAAATCATATACACTATTCCTTGTTTTCGTTCATAATTAGCAACTTTCATTACTGATATGAACTTCATGGGCTTACGTGGTTTATCTCCTGTAATCCTAATTACTTCTCCGGTGGGTGATTGAATTTCTATGGAATTCTGATCACAAAGGATTCTAGCATGGTTGGCTACTAACCAATCCATTCCTAATACCACATCAAATTCAGCTAATTTCATTGGCAATAGTTTTGCAGAGAATTTATGTCCTAAAAGTTCTGTGTTTCCTTCTTGCAAAATTCTATCTATTTTAACTGAATTTCCGTCTGCTGTTTCAACTGTAAAAATCTGCCTAATATTGGTTAAAGGTAAACTAAGAGCTTGGCAGAATGAAGTATTTATAAAACTTTGGTTTGCACCAGAGTCAAATAATACTTTTGCGTACACGTTGTGAACTAAGAACGTACCCGCTATCACATCCGGAATGAGTTCTGCTTCTTGAGTGGTCAACTGAAATGCTCTGGCATTCTTCTTTGTGGTTCCTTCGGTCGTCTTAGGTTTGTTGTCTACTGGTTTGACCAATTTAGGACATTCTGTTTTATAATGCCCCGCTTCTCCACAGTTAAAACAGATTACGGTTTTCTTTTTGCAGTTTTCTTCACGATGTCCTATACCCTTGCAAAAATTGCAAGTGATATCGCATCTTCCATAATGTTTCTTTTTGCATTTCCTGCAGAAAGGTGGGTTTGAATATTGCCCTGTTCCTCTTTTCTTGAAATTATTACTATTACCCGCCCGAAATCCTTGGGTAATCTTTTGAGCCAATTCCTTTTTCCTATCTTCATCTCTTGTGCGCACCAGTTCATCAGTTAGAGTATTGGCTAATTCTACCGCATCATCAATAGTGCGAGGTCTCGCAGCTTTAACAATATTGCGGATTTCACCAATTAGCCCCCAAATATAGCGAGAAATGAGTACCGGTTCTGGCGAAGCCAGTGTTGGTACCACTCTTGCATATTCAAAGAATGTCGAGGTATACCCACGACAATCCACACCCATCATCCGATGATTTAGAAACTTATTCGCCATCTGTTCTTTTTCATACTCGGGACAGAATTTTCTTTCCACCAAACCCTTAAATTCTTCCCAAGTCATAGCATAAGCTATTACTCTTCCTTTTGATTGTAACACAGTGTTCCACCATTCGAGTGCTCCTTCTTTGAAGAGATTGGATGCATACATGACCTGATCATCTTTACCACATTTACTTATTGCAATGACTGCTTCGGTTTTCTCTAACCAATGCAGTGATGCAGTTGCTCCTTCATTGCCTGCAAATTCAGTGGGTTTACAAGCAAGGAATTCTTTGAAAGTGCAACCAGGCGTTGCAGTTTTCATTTTCTTGGGTAATGGAGCTTGATGTGGTTCCCTATTATGGTTAACATGATTGTTGCCTCCATTTACACTATTACTGAAGTTATCTTCAGTAATCTGTTTACTAGGGACAATTTGTTGTGGTTCGGGTGGATTCTTGATAGCAGCAACGAATGCTGGAATAGCATTAGCTATCCCTTGAGCCACAATATTTTCGATATCTTGCCGAGTCATATATTGATCTCCTGGATGTTGCTCAGACTGATTAACTTCATTTATAGGTTCATTACCACTGTTTGCCATCTGAATATATATATATAAATTTTATTAGTATATGCTAAATAACAATTATATACAAACAATCAGAAAATTTTATAATACAGGTATAGTCAAAACAATCGATTTTTTTTTTTTATATCTAGTATAGTATGCATCGTTACACACCAATATTTACAGAGTTTTATTTGTTATTTACAGACTAACTTTACTATTACTATTATACAAACACCGTTTTACCATCCTACTATCTCTCGTCACTTGCTGTTCTAAAAACGCAGTTCCCTCTCATCGTACTTCCAGGCAATCTGTCCTCCTATTTCCCTGATTCTAGTTCCAGCATCAAACAACTCTTCACCAAAGTGGCGAAGTTCAGCCATGTTTTCATTACTCATGGGTGGATTAGGTAGGGGTTCTGGATCGAATTGTGGAAGAAAAGAGTAAGGATCGTTGACAATATTTTGGAATTGCCAATCGTTTGTCCACCATTCGTCCATTCCTATGGTTTGAGAATGAACTATTAGGTCTGGAATTGCTGGTTCCCAATTCATAGGGAGTTGGTTTTCAAGAGAATAAGTAAAAATATTATTATTATTATTATTATTATTATTATTATTATTATTATTATTATTATTATTATTATTATTATTATTATTATTATTGACAGGCTGAATTGTTTCACAGCTTGCCAATAGGAAATCTATCTCATCTTGAAAGGTCCTTCCCTGGTTTTGATTGGAGCTCTCTCCGATTTCTATCTGAGTTGGTCTAGAGCCTTGCCCAACTTCCATTTCTATGTCCTTAGAGTATTCCTCAAATTGCCTCTCCCTTTGTCTAGAAACTTCTTTAGCTTCAATTTCCATCTTTTGGAGTCTAGAACTTTTCCTGGTTACAATTTCTTTTGTACCTTCCTCCATCTGTATTCCTATCTCCTTAACCTCCTCCTTGTCTCCAGTTTCCATTTCCGGTTGTTTGGAACTTTCTCCGGTTATAATTCCTTTTCCTTTTTTCAAAGGATTATTTATTTTGTGAAGTTTTGGAGCTGGCTTTTTCTTACGTATCTTCCTCCGTCCTACATAACTTCTTTTCTTTTGTTTTGGCTTGTTCACAGGTGGAACCTTGAATTCTACTGGTTGTTCTATATCGGGAAAGTAGCTAGTATATTCTTTGGAAGCTTCGATATTTACTGGGTAAAGATTAAGGTTCTGAAAAGCTTCAGATATCCCACTCATGCTGATGTAGCATATATGCAAAATGCATAAAATACTAAGTTAAAATTTATAAATAACCGTGTAATTTATTACAAAGATAACTGGAAAACATACTTAGGTTTTGAAATTTTATTTATCACACAGAGTTTCTAGATTGGTAGGGTGCTAAACTTTAAAATATCTAAAGATTTATATTTTCAGCTACTGTGGCTAGCATATATAAATTTGCCCATTTCTCATCTAGTTTATCTTCCCAATGTGATTTATCAATTAATTCCTGGGTTTCCCGTTTAATCTTCTTTTGTCGAATTTGCTCTTTACTTTTCTTAATAATCATCTCCCTCCTTTTAGGAGAAAGTGATTCCTCGTATTGTGCCTTCCGCACAAATATTCCTTCTTCAGGAATTTTAGCCTGATTCGAGGATTTGGTTCGGGATGAACTTCCCTTCTCATTGGATGATCTATCTAATTTAAGATAGATATTTGACAGCTTTTGCTTACCCATACTGTAACTAACAAATAATCAGTTAATAATACACAAAATCACATAATAGTAATCAGGAAAAATTAAGTATTTCTAAATACTTAATTAGCTTAACTCAGTGGCTCTGATACCACCTTTTTCTGTCACGGCCCCCGACCCGGTTTGACCCGTTTCAGGAGTCGCGGGACAGAAATACTGCGGTATTTAATTGATTAAGTTTAACAGCGGAAGTTTATTTAACAGGATCGTTTAAAGCTAAAATTTTCCCCGATTATTTTATTTCACAATTCGGGATAAAACCCCAATAATTTACAAAAGTATGATTTTATAAAATCTTTATGTTACAAACTTATTTCCTTATTTTTATAATGAGCCACTATCTTAAGCTTGAAATGCTTCCCAGCACTTTTTCCTGAATTACAGCAGATCACCTGAAACATGTTTGAAAAAGGTTTTGTCAGCGGGAAATACTGAGTGAATCATTCATTTTTACTAAAATGACTCATTTGTTATAATTTACAGTATTAAGGAAGATTACAATGTTTCTGATATCAAACCAACTACCCACAGTATTTGTCACTCGAATCTTTACGGTGACTGTGGTCATATCACCATTGGCTGCCCCAATGAATGACGAATATCACTAAATTTAGGTTCGCCCACCTAAAGTGATAAAAATGTAATACTGTGCACAATACCCCACATACCGGCTGTAATTTGGTGATTACATAAACTTAATCACTGTAATTATAACTTTGAAAATATTTTAATAATTTATAAAGCAATTTGATAAAAAGAGAATGACTCACATTGCTGATTTAATACGGACAGAGTCTAGTCTATGATTTAGCCTTGTTAACCTAATTTAAATAACAATGCACACAAAACTGGGTTAGTAATCAATCCAGCAATTACGATAACTCACGAGATCAAATTCTCACAATGAATGTAAAAGTGCAATACTTCATCCATCGAATTAACGATGATCCGTCAAATTAATGACGAACGACAAAGTATAATACTTTATCCATCGAATTAACGATGATCCGTCAAATTAATGACGAACGATAAAGTATAACCCTAATGTGGGCGGCACTTAAACATTCATTGGATATATTGATCGTCGGAAAATGAATCGTAGCAGCGATTGTGCTAATACCCTGTTTTGCAGCGTTGATTTGTGAACTATGATAGTAATTTGAACGTAACTCAGTGAATATTTCGAAATTTTACGTCGTTTCTGTGCCCAAATTCCAGTCCCAAACCCCACTATTTATAGGTGAAATTTCACCCTTACGCGGCCCGCGTGAGGTTTAAGCTTATCCTTACGCGGCCCGCGAGACACCTAGTTTTAGGCATAGGGTTGCCACGATTGGCACTAGCTTAGCTGAGTTGACAGTTTTCGATAATTCCTTGTTGCCAACGTTTTAGATGGATAATCGTCCATAGGGTTTAACCCCCCCTGAGTTTTAGGGGCCCTAATCCTGATTCTGAAAATTATGAAAATTTTAGGGTTTGTCCAGAATTACTTGGGTGTCTCAATTAGGGTTTCCTTTTTGGACTAATTAATTTAATAATTATGACTTTTGATTAGAGTTGTTACACTAACACATTAAATTTCACATATAAACATCATAACCAGTCAAATATAGCCCTGTTACCTATTCACGACACGTGTTACAATTGTACGGTACAGCCTGAAAAGTCGGGTGTCACAGCAACGCTACCCTTGGCCATATTGGTTCGAGTCAGCAGGGATACAGTCCCGCAAGGCCGGTTTAAAGTTTTAATAGTAGTTTATAAGGGATTACAAGCCGTTCTTACTTCCCCGAGTTGATGCTATCTGCCTCAAAGGAAGTCCTAATAAGCTTGTATCAAGTCCTTGCAGGATCTATACACTGAACAAGGCAAGAACTTTACCCAAACCACCATTCTAACCCCCTTCTAGGCAGTTAACGCGTTTTATATAGACCGTAAAGACACAAATGAGTGAATCATCAAAACATGAAGAAATGATTGAATAAAGCTCACTTTCAATATAAAAAAAACTAGTTATTAAAGTCATTAATACATACCCAAATAAAAAGTTACCAAAGCTTAGAAATCAAAAGTAATACATAAATAAGTTGTCTTCACCAAGTGTTGTAAGAGATTAGCCAAGCATGGCCTTTGTTTGACAAAAACTCTTACTATCAATCTTGGATCCCGAGACTAGTACACATACTCTAAGGATGGATGATGGATGAATGTGGTGGGTGATGGTAGTAGTGGTGGTGGAGTGGTGGCAAGTGTGAGAGAAGTGGTTTGGCAAGGGATGAGTTGCAAGTGAACCAAGGACCTTCTTTTATACCTGAAAACAGTGTCTTTACATGGCCTCGTGCCTGGTAGGCATGGCCCGTGTCATTCTCCTTATCTGTCTTCATTTAATGTTGTTGTCAGTCTATCTGCACACACGGCCCCGTGGCCCTTGTACTTGCTGTACGAACCCATATTTGCAAATCTGAGAGTTGACCACGGCCCGTGTCCATGAGACACGGCCCAGTGTCCCTTGTCGTGTTTTGTTTGTCTTTATCTTCAAGGAATCTTGAGTGGGACACGACCCCATGCCCGACAGGCACGACCCCGTGCTTGGGTTCTGGTTTGTTGTTTTTGTCTTTGGGGTGAAGCTTGGAGGGTTGGTATAGTTTATCAACTTCCTTCCTTCGTATTTATGCTGGTTTTTGTCGTTAATTTGTTCCTTTTGTTCGTTTAAGCTCTTTTAATCCTGAAAATCAAAAGTAAACAAAAAACAACGCACTTTTTCCAACATTAGTACTAAAAAGGGTTGTTTTTATACCTTATTTGATACAATTTATATGTTGCACTTTATGCATATCAACCCCTACAAGTATATACTTTTATAGTGTTATGCCTTTTAGTTTGAAAAATGTAGGTGCTACATACCAGCTAGTCAACATGATGTTCAAAGAGAAATTGGGGGACACGATGGAGGTCTCCATAGATGACATGGTAGTTAAATCAAGAAAAGCTGAGGATCATCTCAGGGATCTTAGAGAAACATTTGATATCCTGAATCAATATAATATGAAGCTAAATCCTTCAAAGTGTCATTGTAGAGTAGAAGCAAGAAAATTACTGGGTTACATGGTTACAAAGAGAGGAATTGAAGCTAGTCCAGAACAGATCAAGGAATCCTAAATTTAGGATCCCCAACTAATGTTAAAGACGTTCAAAGATTGACCGGAAGAATAGCGGCTCTAAACAGGTTTATATCAAGTTCCCTAGAAAGATGCAAAGAATTCTATGAGATCCCGAGGATGAACAAAAAGTTTGAGTAAAATGAAAAACATGAAGAAGCATTCCAAGAACTGAAACGATATTTGTCTACGGTCCCTTTATTGATGAAACCAGAAAAGGAATAACCTCTAACTCTTTACTTGGCAGTATCACGACATGCAGTCAGTGCGCTTTTAGTCAAGAATCATGAAGGCCAACAGTATCCTATGTACTATGTAAGTAAGAGTCTATTAGATGTTGAAACCAGGTATTCACACCTTGAAAACTTATTTTAGCTTTAACTATGGCATCTACTAAGTTAAGACACTACTTTGAAACACAAAGGATTTATGTTAAAACCAATTTCCAATCAAATTTGTCCATAGAAAGCCCGAGATGTCAGGAAGAATGGCTAAATGGTCAATGAAATTGAGTGCTTATGACATTATATACGAACCTAGGACAGCTATAAAGTCTCAGGCTTTAGCAGACTTTGTGGCTGATTTCAGTCAGGATATTGAAAATGAAGTGGACTTAGAAGTATAGCAGTTACAGGAGATAGGAGAAAATTGGACCTTATATACCAATGGTGCCTCAAATATAAGAGGAACAGGACTAGGGATCCTACTGAAATCGCCACAGGAGGACATATTACCCCAATCAATACATTGCAGCTTTCAAGCTACTAATAATGAAGCAGAGTATGAACTCTGATTGCAAGTTTACAACTAGCTAGGGAGATGAAGGTCGGGTATCTTCAAGTGTTTGTAGACTCTTTTTTAATTGCTAATCATTTTAATGGATCCTATGCAGTTAAAGGAAAGCTAGCCCAATACCTCAAAATTGTTAACTTTATCTGCACAATTCGAAACATTTGACATTATGCATGCTCCTAGGGAGGAGAATTCTAGCCCCACAGATACTACATTTCATTATAACCCCATGCTTTGTGAGTTTCCCTGGTCATTTTGGATCTTCATGAGGATCCCTCTCCCTATTCTTCTTGGGCCTACCAGGAGCAGATTTGATTGGTGGTGGATCCATAGGATGATGGATCTTGGGCCAACATTTCACTAGGCAATGGAGGTATTGAGAACTCATAAGCCTTCATGTATGTATCTTTGTGGTAACACACATCAACATAGTCTTCTGCACTCTTATATAAAAAAAACCAGCAAACAACACATACATGTTTACAAGGATATCCCCTTAAATCCCATTTTCTACAGGTCCAGGTTCTTTTTTCCAAATCCATAGAGACATCATTAAAATCCCTAACTTGAAAAACATGATATGATGAGGGATACATCTCACATCTATAAGAAGCACCTTTTGAAAATTTAAGCTTTTCCTGGATTTTAGGGGCATATGATAACATCTCTGGCAGCCATTTCTGTTCTTTTTGTGACTAACCTACTCATGACTTGAATCCTTATATCCTCTAACATATGTATTATGTGTTTTGACCTTGCATTATGAGAAAACCATTAAAGGTTTCTGCCATGTTATTTACTATTACATCACACTTGGTGTGGGTGTCCAAATAGCACCTGTTAAACCATTTGGGATTCTTCTTCAGTAAGGCCTCTACTGCATCAGGATTGATTGCTTTCATGTAATCAATGGAATGCATATAGTCAGGTTCACAATAAGCCCTAGCTGATTTCCAGAACAACTCCTTCCGCTCCTCATCTTTAAATGTTTTGTGCCAATTTGCATAGATGTGCCTTGCACAGTTTCTATGCTCTGCATAGGGCCACACCAATGCAACAGCGTCTAACAGACCCTACCACAAGTAAACATAAGTAATGATTAGAAACACAGAAGTAAGTAACAACTTTTTGCTGGTCAGATATGAATGTCCATGATGCCCCACCATCAGTTACTCCCAAACATTTCCTGAGCTCATCCATGAATAACATCGATACGTTCCATCAGTTAAGTTAAATCGGTGTGTAAAATCACAATGCATACAATCCTAACATAAACCTTACCTCTGCGTTGTGTGAATTTTGGCTTCAATCATCAACTGACAATGACTTAGGGCTCGATCGCCATCATCGCAGTGGGGATTATGTATACATGGGTTTGAGTTGAAATGCAACTGAATTTAGGGTTTTTTTATTAACAATACAGGAGTTGTTTAATGGGTGAGTACACGTTTGCACGCCAGCTCATAACTCCCTTAACACGTAGGATTAAAAACAAACTGAGTTACTGATTATTTAACGAAGGGGTGACACGACAACCTAAATGTTAAGTAGAGGGTGGTAGGAGCCAAAATAAAAGTTGGGAGTGGCAGCGGCCAATTTTTATTAGCTATGGTGATAAAATCCATTTCCCCTTAATTTAAACGAAATATGAATAGTAACTTTATTATAATATATTTTGTTGATTTTTAATATTATCACTTCTATTTTAAATAATATACGCTTTTAACAATTTAGTTTTTGTTTAATATTTTTCTTTAATAATTTGTGTTTGTTAACATATAAAAGAAGAGAACACAGTTTAAATAACAACTTATTATTTAATAGATACTCAAATGCTTTTAGTTTTATTTTCTCAACAGTTCAGCATATATTTTATTAAATTTTCTCAACAGTTTGGCTTATATTTTGTTAAAAAGAGAGTTGTATAGTATCTTTTAACAAATATATTTCGTTAAAATCCACCACTTGTGACCTAATGGTAGAGCGGCTTGGTTTCTTCAATAGAAAGTTTAATCAGCCGGCGGTATAGTTTCCAAGAGAACGCCTAAACCAAACTCTGAAGGCAACATGAGCCCGATTAAGACAACATAATCTGCCCAGAGGAAAGCAACATGACTCTCCAATTTAAAGAGTGTGGTAGTGTAAGGTAGTGTTTAGTATGAAGGAATGAGAGGTGGAATGGAATGGATGATTACGAGGGAATGAAGAAAAGGGTGTTTGCTTGGTCAATGGAATGGAATCACCAATTCCAAAAGGCATTCCATTCCTTCAAAATCATTCCTTCCACCCCCCATGTTTTTTTTTCCATTCCATCCCCTCTTGCACCATTCATCAACAACACCAAAACCCACCACCTTCGCCACAACCCACCACCACCCACCACCGACGCCATCGCCGCCACCACCTCACCCCGACAGCCACCGTCGCCGCCACCCACTCGCCACCGTTATCAGCACAGCCGCGACCAACCTCCAATGCCACTCGTTGCCGCCGCCCACCACCATCGTCGACGCCACCACCACAGCCACCACCACCGCCACCGCCACCACCAACCACCGACGCCGCCCACCGCCACCTCTGTTGCCACCCACCACCAATGGCCACCTTGCCGCCACCACCACTCGTCGTCACCGCCGCATCGCCACCCGCCGCCGCCGACACCCACCACCGCCACCTATAACCACCCACAATCACTCCCACCAACCACCACCACTCACTGCTGATTTTATTACTCCGTTTTTCTTGCCTACCGAACAATATACAATAATAATTCATTTCATTCACACATGGTAACCAAACAAGACATGAAATGGTAATGATCCATTGCATTCCCTCGTCCATTCCATTACCTCGATCATTTCATTCCTTCGTCCATTCCATTATCCCATACCAAACAGACCTAAGTGTAATACAAGAAAGCCAGTCGTTCTAAATTTTTTAACCGGCCTCCGTGTGCTCTTTTCAACTTCTCTGGCGAGATCCCTTCTGATTTCTCTTGTTTCACATACCTTACCACACTTTCCTTAAGTAACAACAAATTTTCCGGCAACAATCTCTTCGGCAACATCTCTTCTGGGCAACCTCTCAGACATAGCAACAGTTCATGATTAATGCACAAGATTTAACCACTTTTAATGTTTCGTATAATAAACTAGTTGGGGGTGGTGTTTTTCTGGATTTTGTTGGATTTATAGATGAATCTTGGTGAAGAAATTAGTAGATCTGCAGAGGGTGATTTTAGGCATTTAATTTGGTAAATCGTTGGGTTAAAGAAGGTGATGTTCATATAGGTGGTTAATAGTGGTTTTTTGGGTGGAGATTGGATAGGGGTGGACGTTGTGGTGTAGTGGGATCTTGGTAAATATGGGATCATATATAATAGAAATGGATGATATAATATAAAATTAATTATTATTAAAATGGTTTTGTTAAATAAATAAGTAAAAGAGTAAACTGCAATTTTATCCTCTGTGATTTAGGCCAATTGGCACTCTGACCCCTCCTAACGAAATAATTGCAATTTTACCCCCCCCCCCCCAACGTTTGGTGTTATGTCGCAAGTTTACCCCCTGGCGTCAATTTTGTTAACAGATATGTTAACTATAACTTGAAATGACTATAATGCCCTTTCATATTACCCCCTGTATTTTGTTCTACTCTGTAATATTACCCCCTGCCACCACTGCCACCGCCATTCACCACCACAACCACCACTGCCACCTCCAGCCACCACCCTCAACCACCTCCAGCCACCACCCTCCAACACTCTCAACCACTTCTCTCTCTCGCCGCTGTCCATTTAACTCAAATCACACCCACCTCCAGCCACCTCCAGGTTGTTTGCTCCAATCCATTTCGAGTACTGATCCAGATGAAACTCCAGGTTGTTTGCTTCATCTGGTAAAATTAAATATAACCTCATAGCTTTTGAGTTTCTGAAACTCCGGGTTGTTTGCTCCAATCCATTTCGAGTACTGATCCAGATGAAACTCCAGGTTGTTTGCTTCATCTGGTAAAATTAAATATAACCTCATAGCTTTTGAGTTTCTGAAATTCCGGGTTGTTTGCTCCAATCCATTTCGAGTACTGATCCAGATGAAGATCCAAACATCATCATTGCTTCTCGCAATTGTGAAGAAACTGTAGTAAGATTAGCTTCATTTATCTTTTCAAATTCATTCTTGCACGTGATCGCCGCACCTCCTATAAATTCACACATTATCCTCAATCAGTATAGAATCCACACAAAGCACAATTTTAAAGGAAATTACCGAGGTTTTATTTAATTTAATTAATAAAATGTTATAATAAATTCAGAGGTGGCTGGATCAGTACTCGAAATGGATTGGAGCAAACAACCCGGAATTTCAGAAACTCAAAAGCTATGAGGTTATATTTAATTTTACCAGATGAAGCAAACAACCTGGAGTTTCATCTGGATCAGTACTCGAAATGGATTGGAGCAAACAACCCGGAGTTTCAGAAACTCAAAAGCTATGAGGTTATATTTAATTTTACCAGATGAAGCAAACAACCTGGAGTTTCATCTGGATCAGTACTCGAAATGGATTGGAGCAAACAACCTGGAGGTGGCTGGAGGTGGGTGTGATTTGAGTTAAATGGACAGCGGCGAGAGAGAGAAGTGGTTGAGAGTGTTGGAGGGTGGTGGCTGGAGGTGGTTGAGGGTGGTGGCTGGAGTAGGCAGTGGTGGTTGTGGTGGTGAATGGCGGTGGCAGTGGTGGCAGGGGGTAATATTACATAGTAGAACAAAACACAGGGAGTAATATGAAAGGGCATTATAGTCATTTCAAGTTATAGTTAACATATCTGTTAACAAAATTGACGCCGGGGGTAAACTTGCGACATAACACCAAACGTTGGAGGGTAAAATTGCAATTATTACATTAGGGGGGGTCAGAGTGCCAATTGACCTAAACCCCAGGGTGTAAAATTGCAGTTTACTCTAAGTAAAAAGACCAAATTACCCTTCACTTAACACTAAATATTAATTGAGTTAGGCTCAAAGGACATACCATGTAAGATTTTGAAACAATAGGTACAAAACTCGTCAATTTGAAAGACAAAGGGCACCGCTTGAAATTTGATATATAGATAAAGGACAAAATTTGCAATTCACTCTTTAAATAACAACTTATTATTTAATAGATACTCCGATACGTTCAGGGCATGTTTGGCTAAGTTTTTTGAAACAACTTATTGACTTATTGGCTTTTTGAAAAGTCATAAGCTCCAAAATGATGTTTGGCAATAAGGGTGTATGTGAGGGGGAAAGTGACTTTTACAAAAAGTCATTCCATACTGACTTTTCTAAAAAGACAATAAGTCAATAAGTTGTTTCAAAAAGCTTAACCAAACATGCCCTTAGTTTTATTTCCTCAACAGTTAAGCATATATTTTATTAAATTTTCTCAACAGTCTGGCTTATATTTTGTTAAAAAGAGCGTTGTATAGTATCTTTTAACAAATATATTTGGTTAAAATCCACCACTTGTGACCTAATGGTAGAGCGGCTTGGGTTTCTTCAATTGAAAGTTTAATCAGCTCGGGGTATGGTTTCCAGGAGAACGCCTAAACCAAACTCTGAAGCCAACATGGGCCCGGTTAAGACAACATAATCTGCCCAGAGGAAAGCAACCAGACTCTCCAATTTAAGTAGTAGTGTAAGTGTAATACAAGAAAGTCGTCTTTCTATTTTTTATTTTTTATTTTTCTAAAGAGAGTTTAACAAATACCTTTATGGGAGTACCAGCACTATCGTTTTTATTATTGGAATCGAACCGGCAAAAAACTTATTTATATGATTTTTATCAATCAGTGTTGTATAGAAACAAACCAACCCGAATTCCCGCCGCTTGGAAATCTGACTGGTGCAAAATCAAACCGCAATTTGCTACTACACAACCGCCAAACACTGCAAAATCCACACCTGCTTCAATCGTTTCTTCACAAGGTAACTTTTCATTTCTCCTTCCTTTTGTTTCTGTAGTTCACTAGATATACAAAATTACTCTACGGATAAGTTCACATCCTAAATCCAAACTCACAAAGCTGATTACTTAAAAATCTATGCCCACCACCTATTTGATGAAATGCTTGTGTGAGATAAACCCTTTCAAAGTTTCAATATTTGGTTTGATTATGTTTTGTTTCATCTAGTTTCCCTTTCTAGCTCGCGTATATTTCGTTAGATGTGATTTACATATCTAATTCACAAGAAACAGGTTAGAATGTGGCTTTGGGTGAATGCAGATTTGTTTTTCAGAAGCATGCTAGCACTCATAGAATGTGGCCTTAAGGCACTTTAAAAGCGAGAGCCCGAGATAGGTCAGGCGCATAGCATATAAACATATTGTTTTTTGAGGTTTTAGACATGTTGTAGGCTTGTTCAGGGCTAGTTTAGGCGGGTTCCAGCCATTTTTGGACGTTTCAGACAGGGGCGGGGGTATAGTATTAAGAGGGGTATCACGGGCTATGGCTCAACCCCGTCTTCGTACCGTAATTTTTTTTTCGGTTTTATGTAAATGATACCCCTGAACAAATACGGGGATACCCCTAAAAAATAGGTTACTTTAATTTATTAAAATTCCAAATTTTTATAAGCCCAAACCTTTTACAACACCAGACTTGTATAATAATAATTAAGCGCAAATGATAGAGTTAACCCAAATTAAGTATAATATAATTGAAAGACGCCCAATTGACAAACATAGCCCAAGCCCCAAAACAATAAAATATCCTTTTGTTTTGTGTATGGGCGGCAAGGTAAGAAACAAAACATCTAGAATTACGATGTGATGGAACGATTTCAAGCTATGAAAAAAAGAAGAGGACAAATCTATTAGGTATTTGTTTTTCTTTATTTATTATATTTTTTTATTATTGCATGATTGCACGGTAAAAAAAATGGGGATACCCCTAAATTAATAGGCTAGCTCCACCACTAGTTACAAACCAGTTTGCCCGATTTTGCCGGAATATGACTGAAATCTGGCCGGAGTTTCACCCAAAGGTTGCCGGATCGCCTAGTTGGCAACAGGGCGTTTTCCCTGCGCCTCGCCTGAGGGCCTAGACGCGCGCCCGAAGGGCTTTTGACAACATAGCTAGCACTTTGGTATGCCAACAAATATCATGTTATGGTTAGGCATGGAAGGTGACATAATAAGACATGACACGTCCTTTTGTAAATTTGGTGCTCGTATAAATAATCTCACCGTAAAGGCAACGATCTAATGGTTTGGAAATGGATGTCCGAAAGATTCTTTTGGGTACCTTAATCATAGCTGATGTGCAATTAGTTAGCTTCTGATTAGTTTATAATGCCCACCTTGAACAAGAGATGGATTTAAAATTAGAAAAAGAGGCGTAGATCAATTTATGATTGCTAAAGAAGAATATCACAATATTCTTGCTCTAATCGATTGGATGAAAACGTGTGCTATGGAAACAAACATCATAAAGTTTGGTTTTTTAGTTTATATTGTTGTTGCTTATATAATGTAATGAATTATAAAACAACTTGTTTCTTATTGGTTTGATATACTATTGTAAGTTGTAACTTTTTAGTTGATATGAATCCCTTGGTTTTAAAAAGCACCAAGCGCACAAAAGCGACGAGGTCTAAGACCGAGGCGCAAAGCGCAAAAGTGGCAGGTTTTACGTACCCGAGGTGCTAGACGATTATATGGTTTTTTCATATATCCCATAGGTTTTTAGCTATAAATAAGTTCCCCTGCCCAAAATATAGCTATAAATAAGGTTTTTTATATGATTTTACCTACATATGCCAGCCAAAAGCCCAAGGTACGACAGTTTGATGCATAAAAACACCCCAGGTACAAGATGCGCGCGCCTCAGACCAGAAAACCCCCCAAAAATGCGCTTTTTGGCGCTTCTTGGAAAAAGCGTGCCTTGGGTAACAAATGGCTCCGACACTCGCGCCTCGCCCCTAGGCCCGCTTTTTAACCAAGATGAATCCTGATATCCACTTATCATGTACAAATATCTCTTACAACTTGTTTTTTTATTGGTTTGATATGCTATTGTAACTTTTTAGTTGATCTAAATTCTGATATCCACGTATCATGTACATATATCCCATACACTCATTTTCATCTCTTTGGGTTGACCTGATTCAAATTAACCCGAAAATAATAATTAATAGTCAAACTTCTATAAATATTTATTAGAAAATAAGTTAAGAAGAAAAGGATGATAAGACAAAATAATTAGTTGTTAAGAATGTAGATGGAAAAAAGAGAAAGATATAATAAAATAAGAACATAGGGATGAGGAAGGGGAATGGGATGTGGGAGGTTTTTAGAAGAGTAAATTGTCATTTTTTTCCCTGAAGTTTAGCCACTTTTGCGACTTTCATCCAAAGGTTTGTTTTTCCGCATCTGGGTTCTCGTGGTTTCAAAATCTTGTCATTTTTGTCTCTTGAGGTTTGGCAATTTGTTGCGACTTTCGTCCCTCGAGGTTTGGTCCATAGGGACGAAAATGACAAGATTTTGAAATCACGAGGACCCAAACGCAGAAAAACAAACATTTGGATGGTAGTCGCAAAAATGATCAAACCTCAGGGACAAAAATGACAATTTACTCTTTTTGGAAAATGAGAGTTAGATTTAGGGAATGTTGATTTTTAGTTAAATTATAGGGATGAGATCATGGGGATAGGGAATGGAATGTGAATGCTCTAACCAAGTTTATTATAACCGACAACAATACTCATTTTGACGTTTTAGGAAACGATGATTTGAACTCAGAAGTGTTATGATGTACAATCCTTGCACAAGAATCAATATCAAGATTTTCAATCAAAATGCTGCACTGGAATCACTCAATCTCATTCATAAGCAAGAACTGGACCGCAACATCTCAATTCCGAGCAAGAACATCATCACGCCCGCAAGGTTTTCGATCAAATGCCGCACTGGAATCACTAACCAAAGCCCGCGAAGAACGCACACAAAACATTGTCCTCTACAATTATCCTTCATTTTCTGGAGCTTTCTCGGCTCTATTTGCTCACCTCTTTCACCATCACCTCAATCTCCCATGCCTCATTTTGCCTTTCTCGTCCGTTGAACCTTTCAGGTAACTCGGTGCAACATTCTCACGCTGTAACTCGCAACTTTAGATTGCAAATGATACAAAATTATACGTTTGGGTCTCCATATGTTAAACAGGGTTGAAGATTTGTGTATCGATGGACTGGAGAAATGTTATTTTCTTGATTTCATTGGCCCCAAAGGGTTTGCAGTTGAGCTTTCACGAAGAACATCATGCCGGTATGTAATTAAGTTTCTTGATTTGTGTTTTTTTGTATCGCTTAATTCTCTAATTGATTATTAAAACATTTAGGGTGATAGGATTCGATCACCGGAAAACCACACTGTCGGATATCCATCTGTATCAAGATGGTAACAGCAGTCTCTCACTTCAAGTCAATTTGGAGAAGAACAGCTCTTCTGCTGCATACAACTATTTTTGTGACAAGTTATCGGAAATGAAGCGTGATAACGTAAGTAAATCAGGGATTTGATTGTTGTTTCAAGAATCTTTATAAAGTTTCTTTGCAAGTTTACGTATTTTGGTAACCAGGGGCCTGCAAGTCTGTTGAACACCGAAGATCAAGAAAGAGTGGAGACGGTTCTTAAGTACATTGAGGACGGAGACCTTAGGCTATGGACCCTTCCCGATATCAAAGAATTTAATATCGGTTTATCTAATTGGCGTTCAAAGTTGAATTGCATGACAAATCCACACTTGTTTGAACAGGTTTAATGCTCTCCATAAACTAACACCCTTAATAAATATTATTTATTCACGAGTAAAATGCCATTTTCGTCCCTGAGGTTTGGCCAGTTTTGCGACGTTTGTCCAAAGGTTTGTTTTTCTGCATCTCGATCCAAAAGGTTTGAAATCTTGCCATTTTCATCCAGCTTATGAACTCCATCCATTTTCTCCGTTAAGTCATGGGTATTTCCGTCTTTTTTGTTAACTTAAAGGGCAATTCGTTCTTTTTCACTTTATGTACAAGCATTTAGCATAATGTGAAAAAGACCGAATTACCCTTTAAGTCAACAAATAAGATGGAAATACCCCTGACTTACCGAAGAAAAATGGATGGAGTTAACGAGCCGGACGAAAATGACAAGATTTTAAACCTTTTGAATCCAGATGTGGAAAAACAAACCTTTGGATAAAAGTCGCGAAACTGACCAAACCTCAAGGATGAAAATGGCATTTTACTCTTTATTCACTATGGTTTTAACTTTTAAGTGTCTATTATATGGTTGTAACTTGTCTTAGCTGAAGTCGTATTTGTTAACAGTTGATGAAGATTAGTGTCACGAATTTGGTTGCACGTGGAAGTGCTTACGTGGCGAGCCAGCAGAGTTTAGCAACTAAGCTTCTTGAAAAGGTGTTTAAAGTTAGATTGGGCAGAGGATTATATGGGGAGTGTCTGGTATGTTATTCAATATTCTTAATGACACAATGTGAAAGCATAAATATAAACGCATAAAGATTTTATTTTTCAGGGGGTTAGGATCGACGGGAATTCGAATTTAAGTGATATTATTGGCAAGGAACTCAGCATGAAGAGTGAAGCAGCTGGTTTGAGGTACTTCCAACTGATGATATTTATCAAACCTAAATATTTTTCCTGAATATGATTTTTTTTTGGATAAAATCGGGTGGTGACGTGGCATATATGATATGTAACCTCAGGCCTATTGGAGCCGTTATCTACATGCAAGGGAAAAATCTCAAAATGTGCTTAAGGAGTACGGATAAGTATGGTACTGATACATCTGCAATTGCAAAGGTATGCATGTTTAACCGGTTCAGTGATATCATTTTTTAATAATTATATTTGTCAGGCTTTTTAAAATACATTAATTATATTTGTTTAGGAGTGAGTAGAACCATAACCAAATATAACCAAACAATATGGAAAACCGATGGTTGAGTTTTAATATATTTAATGACCAACTATATTAGTTCAGTTTTGGTTACATACATTTACAAAACCGATTTAACCAAACCGCTTATTGTATGCCTTGTAAAAGATTATATTGTTAAGGGAGGAAATCCAGAATTTCATTGTGTACTAGGAGTCTAGGACCCAAATATGTATCAAATCAGTTTTATCTTTTGTTTTTGACAAAGATCAAATATGTATTAAACTTTGTCCAATTTAGCCAGACCCAAAAATGAGGCCCCTTGGTCAGTTAACTGTTAACCCAATCGTTTTATATAACTAATGGGTAACGGAAACCAAAAATGAACCAAAACGATTGGTATTACATTCTCAGTAACCGAAACTTTAGTTAAAACCGAACTGAATGATACACACCAATTTCCCTAACTTTCTCAAATGCATAGGTTTATGGTGGAGGAGGTACCCCTTGGTCAAGCTCATTTATAATTAGAATGGATGAGTACAATCAGTGGATATCAGGTAACTAAGGCTCATTTGCATGCTCAACAATTGTGTGCCAAGCTATCAGAAATGAAGCGCGATAATGTAAGCATTTGATTGTTTACCCTGAGGATGGGAGACCTTCCCGCTATGGACCTTACCTGATATTAAAGAATTCAATATCGGTTTTCTGTCACACTTGTCGTATTTGTAAACAGTTGTGTCACGAATTTGGTTGCGCATGGAAGTGCTTACATGGCTAAAAGTTACTTGAAAACATTGGCTGGGCAGAGGATTGTAGGGGTATGTTATTCGACATTCTTAATGACATAAGAGTGAAAGCACTAATATAAAAGATATAGTATGCAGTGAAAATTACTTTTTAAGTCCCTGTATTTCAGAGGTGTTAACCACTTGATTCCAAAATTAAAATGTTTAACGCCTTGAGTCCCTAAACGTTTTTTTTTTTTTTTTTTTTTGTAAATGTTTAGTCCAAATTTTTAACTCTGTCTACCATCTGTTAACTATAAGGGGATTATTATAGTCATTTAGAAATAAAGTACTTTTTTTTGAACGGCAAATTTGGAGTATTATCGTGCTACCAGCGGAACCACCTGATCATATCCATCTTCACTAAGCAATAATGCATATACATCAATTCAGGAGGAAACCCAATAAATCTAGGAAAAACCCCCCCTTATGAGAATCGAACACATTTTAATGCACAAGGTATTACCCTACAAAAACAAAACCCTAATCCCCAAATTCATCTTCGCCACCACTCCGTCACCACACCTCCACCACTGAAAAAACACCAGGATCTACTCTATTTATGTTGCTGAAAAAACACCACTGATCTACTCTATTTCTACCCACTCCATATTTAAAACTACCCATCATTTAAAAAAAATGTCAACTTTACTTCTCGAGAAAAAATCACCATCATCTATTCATCTAAATATTATTGGTTAATGGCACTACAGCCTATATCATTACTGTGGAGCACACAACGTAAAATAGAAACATTGACTGAAGTGACACCCAGCAACCAAATATATTCTAGATTCTGGATTGAGGTTGAGAACCGAGAGGAGGGTTATAGAAAGAAAGTGTTGTTTGAAATTTAACCGTGTAATTGGAATGAAAGTGTTGTTTGAATTTAAACATAGAATTTAAGTGCGTTTCTAACCCACCCTAAGTAGATTTCTTCGAGCATCATCATACATTTCCTACAACATGTATTAAAGTATATGTCAACACAAAAGGTTGGCGAGCATACAAGTTTGGTTTACATAGCGTACGTATAAAAGGTTTTCAAATCCAACATGGCAATTTGTATACCAAGTTAAATTACATACTAGCATGCACAACCTAAGTGTCAAATCAAAGATTCCACGACCCTAATCTTGTCAACAAGTGAACAAGACCCCTTACGATTGAATACTTAACATAGACCACGAAACAGACGGTGTGCTACTCTTATACGCTATACATGTTTAGGTAGGCTAGCATGATTGAATATCTAGCATGAATAACCTATGCATAATAAATAGCAAGGATGATTTAAGATAATGTAAAACCATCATAACTTCCAAATTCATTTAGAAAATACATAGAGTTGAAAGAAAAACAAAATAACACTTTTTTATAAATAAAAAAAATAGAGAAGATGCAATCCTAATTGTAGATTGAATAACAATTTAAGAATAATTTAAATAATCATTTTTGAACTAAATTTCGGAAATTACTAACTGATTCCTAGGGGTGTTCAAGAATGGATTATCCAATTTTCAGATAGTGAATATCAATATCTGAACCCGTATCCGAAATTTTGGATACGGGTTCGGATATCCGAATTCATAAAAAAAATTCAAAAAATTTGTTCCGTGCATTGGTTAAAACTAAACCTATATTCGATTTTCCAAATTTTCAATGTTAAAAAAACAAACTTTTATAAATCAACATCTGAATCCAGTTATTTACTATTTTTACTATATTTTAAACTAAACTTATGCTCATCTACTATAAATATTTAAATAAATGTTAGTTTTCGGATAATCGGATTGCATTGGTTAAAACTAAACCTATATTCGATTTTCCAAATTTTCAATGTTAAAAACAACGAACTTTTATAAATCAACATCTGAATCCAGTTATTTACTATTTTTTACTATATTTTAAACTAAACTTATGCTCATCTACTATAAATATTTAAATAAATGTTAGTTTTCAGATATCGGATAATCCGATTATCCGAAAATTTTAAAAATCCACATCCGAATCCGAAAATTCGGATTATCCAGTTTTTGGACATCCGAATTTTCGATATCCGAAATTTCGAATACGGATTTTCGGATATTTCGGATTTGGTTTCGGATTCAGATTTTTTAAACACCCCTACTAATTCCCGTTTTCGTTTAATGTAATTGACAAAATTAGCCCCATTTGTATTTAATGAATAGGTAACAAACAAAAAGAAAAACAAAACTCAACTAAACCAAATAACACCGGGATTAGAACCTAGGTCTTTTTACTGTTAAAGCAACATGAAAGCTACCAAACCAAGCACTTCACTATGCCCTTTTCCAATGAGTATTTATATATTCTAAGTTTTACAGTGTAAAATTTATATAAAAAACAAACCAAAAACTCGGACCCCCCCCCCCCCCCGGAGGGTTTGGGCCCTGATCCCCACCCCCCTTCCTGGCCAGCCCTGGATTGGGTCAATGCGTTGTACATGACCGTGTTCGGTTGAACACGCCCGTGAAGCCAAAGAACATGATCAAGCACAGGTGTGCTCATACACGCATGACCGTGCTTTTTGCACATCAAGCACATTGAACTACAAAAGTCTGGGTTTTCTCTTGTGATGACCAATTTTCAAGATTTCTATTGTAACACCTCGAATAAAAACCTCATACACATACAATACGCATACAATCATTCCCAACAAGTGTCCATTAGACTTGAAACTGTAATTACTGCAAAGATACAAGTCTAGTGACTAAATTGAAATTCTGAAATTTTGTACATTGTGGATCGTAAAGTTTCCACATTACAGTCGTAATCATTTCCTGAAACCACTTTTGAACCCAATTAAAACCATGTTATGTGCCCGTTGTTTTAGGATTATGGATTGTGATCTCTTGCCTTATTATCCGTAATTGCGTCATATGAGACCTACAACTTTTTCCATGTTCTGGTTCATCATCGATGGAGTGTTCACGAGCCTCCATGTCATCTGGCTTGTTCCAGACATATCATTTTGATCTTATGCACCTCAAACAACCTCTTGAACTCTCATTTACATTTCAATCGAGTTTGAGAACAAAACCAAGTGTACTTAAAGATTATTGCCACAAAAGGCTTCAAGCTTTTTTCTTTTATCGTATTCTCCATTCGCAGAAGACCATTCAAGTCTTGTTCATCCATTTCAACTATCTGATTTTCTATATTTGGTAAGAATCATGATCTAAAGTCTAAACCCACTTTATTATTCTTAACTCCTTCTTTAGGTTTTTTGGTATAATCTAAGTTAGATCTCATTGCATTCCATGATCCTAGCTCATTTGGAGAACCCATTCTTGTTGGAACTTTACATTATTGATTGAGGTAAACCTCCATAACCATCCATCTGATTATTAGTTCCTTGAATTGTATGAAAATTTGATCTAAAACAGAAGGTTAGAACTTTTGCGCGGTGAGGCTTGCGGATAGCAATGTCATCTGTCATGTCCCTAATCTTGACCAGGCCATTCGACAATGTTTACAGACCGTAATAATCATTTACAGTCCATAAATGCTTCCGTTCTTGACCTAATCTCAAAGTTTTGGGGTACGGAACGTATGTAAAGCCTGGAATACCGTCCGTAATGTATCAACTTTCAACCTAATCACTTAAACTGGGTTATGAAGCATAATTTCCAAGATTACTATTGCAATGTCTTAGATTTGACCTAATTCAACAAAATTGGGTCACGGGCCGTAAGGCCCTAGAATACGGTTCGTAAAGTGTCATTCTTAAAACCTAATTCTCAAATTGGGCTACGAACCATAAAGCCTAGATTACGGGCCGTAATGCTCCAAACTTTGACAAGATTTTTTGTCACACACTCACACCCCAACCAATGGCGGAAACATCAAGGTGAGACGTAATAGATTGTTCAAAGACAACATAACACTAAAATTGTGACAATATATTAAAATTCAAAATTTCATTTCATTCCATCAAAACAAGCAATACATTGTTCAAAGAGGGAAATACAAGAATTAAGATTTCGAGACTAAAATATCAAAATGCATAATTTAAACTAGGTGAGTATCTAATCTACCCCAACTCTTTTCATGCGATATCATCATCAATTATTTCCTACAAAATGTATAAAATATCCGTCAACACAAATTGTGTCGGTGAGCATGCTAGTTTGTCTACATAGCATAAGTACGAGTAAATCTCAAATCCACGTGTTATTGTATACTAAATCATGTAATCATACTAGCATGCAATAACTAACAAATTAACCCAAAGTTTCCACTAGCCTAACCTTATCACTGAAGTGAATAAGACCATAAAGAATGAATACTTAACAATGACCCAACAAACAGGGCGGTGTGCTACTCCTATAGCGCTATACATGTTAAGAGAGACTTTTAAATTTAATGAAAGATAGCATGCATAAGATTTTCCTATGTGTATAAACAAGGAGCATAACAAGTAGCATGTTTTAGGATTGAGATTGATTGTACGTGTGATTGTGAATTTAATACGGATATATGTTGCAACCCAAATAGTGTTTAAAATGTAACATGAGTCAAGTATAAACTCATGGTTTGCGAAGATTTCCACAAAAGCGAGTAATCGACCTTGAAGGATAGAGTCACCAAAGTTTACCATAAAATGGTAAACAAAGGTGCAGTGGTGGGGATCTAGCCTAAAAGAATTAGGGGTATCCTAAATTCTTTTTTTTGGATTAGGGGTATCCTTTGTATAAAACCAATATATAAAAATTAAAAATTTTACACTATGTAGACAGAGTTAAGGGGTATTTTTACACTACGGAGACGGAGTTGATGGATTGCATGGGCTACCTCTGCTTGTACACTACTTCCGCCCCTGCAAAGGTGTATGCGTATAAGGATTTTAGGATTGGAATATACACTGAAGGATAGAGTCACCAAAGTTTACCATAAAATGGTAAACAAAGGTGCAGTGGTGGGGATCTAGCCTAAAAAATTTAGGGGTATCCTAAATTCTTTTTTTTTTTGGATCAGATGTATCCTTTGTATAAAACCAGTAAATAAAAATAAAAATTGTACACTACGTAGACAGAGTTTAGGGGTATTTTTACACTACGGAGACGAAGTTGAGGGGTTGCACGGGCTACCTCTGCTTGTACACTACCTCCGCCCCTGCAAAGGTGTATGCGTATTAGGATTTTAGGATTGGAATATACATGGGAAACTTATAAGTATGAAATGCATAAAACATATATTCCTATATACTTATTTGGACACTATTTTTAGTTTGTATTTTTCATGAGTGTTACACCCATTAGAAGTCTAAAATAAAGAGTCTAAACTAAGATAATTTCCACCTTAACTGCCACACCCCAACCGATGGCGAAAACATCAGAGTGAGACGAAAATAAGATTGTTCGAGACATCATAACATGCTAATTGTGACAAAATTAAATAATTCGAATTTCATTGCATAAAATAGAAATACATTGTTTAGGAATGGAAAGTACAACATGGTGCAAATAAACATAACAACATGAAACAATTACATAAATTTAAGTTTAGGTGTGCTAAACATCGTTCATTATGCGTCATCACTAGTTTCCTACGACATGTACTAATATACAATCAACAAAAGTTGGCGAGTATACAAGTTTGAATACATAGCATAATTGTGACTAAAAGTTGTCTCATATCCAACATGGTAATTTGCATACATTGTTTATTAGCATACTAGCATGTGTTAACTATAAGTCAAACCAAAGTTTTCCGTAATCATGCATATCCTTGTCGCTGAAATGACAAGGTCGTAAAGTATATTACTTAACAATACCGCAAGAATACATATGGTGTGTTAATCCTATAGCGCTATAATTGTAAGTTAGACTTGCAAAGTTAATGAGCATATAGAACACAAGATTAAACATAACATGTAACAACATGAATATAACAACTATCATGTTTTAACGGATATAGTGTTTATATGAACAAGTTTAATCGTGAGTATGTTAATTTAATCGTGAGTATGTTAATCGTGAGTATATGAACAAGATTAAACATAACATGTAACAACATGAATATAACAACTATCATGTTTTAACGGATATAGTGTTTATATGAACAAGTTTAATCGTGAGTATGTTAATTTGTAATATAGCATACATGTTGCACCCAAAGTATATAAAACAGAAAATGAGGTCGAGTATACCCAAGGTTTGCGTAGTAAATCCGCGTTAATTTGTAATATAGCATACATGTTGCACCCAAAGTATATAAAACAGAAAATGAGGTCGAGTATACCCAAGGTTTGCGTAGTAAATCCGCGTACGTGAGTTGATGCGTTGAGTGTTTAGAGGACCGTCGGGTTATCCTATAAGGATAAGCGAGGCATATGAGTTATGGAGTTCGGTTTTGCATTAGACTTGAATTTCAAGATAGTATGAAAGTATGTATATTACAAGAAAATACATCTTGTTTGAAAGCACTCATTTATGGACACTATTTTGGTCGTGTTTTCATGGGTACCGATTAACCCATTAGATTCCATAGTTTGAGGAACTTTGACAAAGATGGAAGTGACCCTAGTACATAACATTCAACGATGAGTTTGGTTGAGGTTATGATTCGGTTCTTGTGTATAACTATTTATATATATTTATAAGTATTTAGTTCGAGTCATATATTGTTATGCATGGAGGTAGGATGAATTCCATCCATTTAACCTCATTGTATGGATTCACCAAACAACAAAATCATCAACTTAGTTGATGATTTCGGTTGGTCATGAATAAAAATAAGAATGTACAAGTAACTAATCATCTAAATCATAAAGTAACCAAGTGAAACTCAAACTAAACTAGTGCATTCCAATCATGGAAAATGTTTGAAGACTTGGTATAGTTTAGACACTTTGTTGCTAGAAAGTTTACTTAACGACTTAGGTTAAAAAAAATGGATTAACTAACTAATTGAGGTGGTGGATTCATAGTTGGAAGGCCAAAGCTTCCATTGTTCACACCTAACGAAAACACAAGTCTTTCAACATTGAGGATTGAAAGCTTGGATGGTTCCATCACATTGTAGGTTGTTAAGAAACCTTTAGGATAGTAGGTTGTCGAGGATTTTGAGCCTCTAATCCTCTAGAAATCAGCCATACACAAGCCCCACAACCATGAGTTTGATTGGAAACAAGGTTGGTACAAGATTCCACAAGATAAGCATGAACAAAGACAAGTTTGTAAAAGTTTTAATAAACATAATTTAAATCTGACTTTGGAGCCTTATACAAGTGATGTACCATCTTGTCACACCTTGGCGAACCTTGGGTAACATCCTTGAAGGTCATCCAAGTAGATTGAGGAAAGAAAACAAGAAAAAAAAATGGAGAACAAGGTCTAAAACTCACTGTTTTGGACTAGTGCACAATTTGCCAACACTTGGAGGTTTGGAGGATTTATGGGATCTTGAGAGTGAATTAAGAGAGTGTCAAGGGTTAAGAGAGTGTGGAGGGCTTATTTATAAAGGGGTATTAGGGTTTGTCATTTAATGAGGTTAGGTGGATGTTAGTTGGTTGAAAAGTGCAATTAAGGCAAAATTCGTGAAGCTGCCAGCTTACTGCCAGACCTGAGGTCCTTACAGACCATATGGTACTTGGCTTACGGTTCGTAAGCCTGGTTAGAAGGCTAAAGTTGCATTTTTCCCTTTTTTGTTATTAGTCAGGTTATATTATGCATTAAGCCAATATGCTAAGCATAAATTACGGGTTAAAGAGTGATGTTAAGCATGTTAACATAGTATATGTTTGATTAAATTCTAGATATCGAATAAACGTAAATATGTGTCGGTTGTGTATAAATAGTATGTATTGCGTGATTGACTACATGTTGTGTAAGTATGATCAAATAAGGTTGAAACAAACATGATTTCCATTATGATTAAAACCTCAAGATTACAATGGTTGATACGAAGTACGAATACAAATTTCTAAAAATAGAAATGTGAATACGTCTTTCTAAATATGGAAAGTACAGTAATGCGAAGCGCTACATTAACACATAACATTCAACCATGGTTTTGATTGATATTATGGTTCAGTTTTTGAAAGTATTATATATGTATATTATTATTAGGTATATTATAGTCATGTATTTGTCATGTATTAGAGGTAGGGTAATCCACTAACCTTAAGATTTTCACCATTGCACAAAATCACCATATGGATGATTCGGATGGTCATAAATACAAGTATGAAGAAAATAAAATAAACAATGTAATTCAATAAGTAACCAAGTGAGTATAACTAGACGAGTGCTTCCAACATTGTTATGGTTGGAGACTTGGTGTAGTTTGTTCACTTTAGTGCTTAGAAGTTACTTAGAGCTTTACAAGATTAAGAAAATGGAGGTGTGTCACCTCAAAGTTTCTAGAATCATATTGATCAGATTGTCGCGCTCCGATCAAAGATATTATTTATAAGTCCTAGTTACCCCAAACAGATAGTTAGTGGTAGTCAGGGTGTCGAACCAAGAAGAGTCTGTGGTCCGTGTCAGGGTTTGGATGATTATTGAATTTGAACACTTTATGAAGTTTGCAATTTTAGATTGTTTGTTTGGTTGGTTTGAATGAGTGTTGGATTTAACCGACAAATTACTAATAACTATGAAAACGACTGTGTGATTATGAAAACAAAGCTAAATTACTTGATTGAATACTATAATTAAAAACAAGGTTCATACCCGGTTCGATGATCGCAAGACCTAGGGTACCTATACGTTTTAGATTTAATTTAGTTGCAATTGATTATTAACGGGTTTAGTGTTACGAGGCTTAGGTGCCGATATCTATCAACGTTACAGAGAACGGATAAAAATGTACTTCGATACTAGAACATATAAACCCTAGTCTATATTAAAGTATAATTGCATGATCCATTTCACAAAGTCAAATTTAATAATTCACTCGAAAATTCATGAATTCGAAACAAATGCAAAATAATTAACATAAACTTCAAATAATTCAAACAACTAGTCATAAATTAAAATCATAAACAAATGTCAAAACCCTAGAATCTTACAAAAATCTATACCACGGTGAAACCTTAGACGATTAGCTGCTCACGGTGAATGAAACTTGAACACCTAATGATGCACAAGAAGGATGAGACATGATCATGATCTTGAGTCTTGGAGTGGTTGATGAAGAAATAGGGTTTGGATGGTGGTGTGATGATTGGTGATGATGGTATGGATTGATGATTGGGATTGATGATTATGGAGATGGTGAGTAGATCAAGCTTGATGATGATGATGGATTGGATGGTGATGGAGAAGTGTTTCAAAACCCCAAATTCCACGTTCAACACATCATAAAACCCCAAAACTCGGTCAACCCTGGTCAAACGCGGCTGGAATTTACGAAAAGATCCAATGTTGCGTTGGCGACGCAGGATCTTCGCGTCAGCGACGCAGGATCTTCGCGTCAGCGACGCAGCTAGTTAAGCTGATGCAAAATCATGTTGTCTACGGGATTCCATGGCCAATGCAGCCCGTCGGTAACGTGGCTTTTAGTCGTCGCCGATGCGGCCATTGAGTTTTGTTGCCCGTTTTCTTTGTTTTCCGCATCCGGTTGCTCCTAGTCGCACCTCGATGCTCTATAAAGCTTCCGAAATGTTCCTTAAACTCCATGAGACATGAAAAACACAAATTATATCAAAGTAGATCATTTGAAACTCAAATTCGCCTAAAAACACAAATTTAAATACGTATAACACCGGACTTTCGACCACATATCACATACCTTAACACAAGTCCTTCAACAATAGAACTTGTTGGTAACTCGGTTTGGTGGGCAAAAGTTCCAAGAAGCAAAGTAAAGTTAAGAAAAGTTTAAAAGTTTATAACTTTAACAAAGATCATCACTTGGACCTTAAAAATGGTGACATACCATCTTTATTTACCTTGGTAAACTTGTGGTAATGCACCTAGAGATTATCCAAGGAAGGAGAAGAAGAAAAACAAGAAGAAAAGTGTAAGAAGGAAGACCAAAACTGTAACGCCCTACTTCTTCGTACTTTCCATAATTAGAAAGTCTCGTTTGAATTTCTATTTTTGGAAGTCTTGTGTTCTTGTAATTGTCTTTTCATTGTATCGTTGTAAAATCCGAGACTTGGATCATAAATAAAATTCAAATTTCTTTAAATTCATGTTATACATACTTCATACTCGTTCGTACGTTTGAATTCGTGAAACAACTGATACATTATTCGTAATTCTTGGAAACTATGTGTTAAACTTGCAAATTCGTGATATACGTTAATCATACGTTATATGGATTCATACGATACTTATTTATGACATACATATTGATAAATCATGCTTCATCATACTTGTTTTATGCTATTCATACTTGTTTGACCTTAAAAAAATGCTTATATGTCAAAATTTACCCTTGTAATACCCTAAAATCATCAAAAACCAACTCAAGGGGGGCATAATTGACAATATTCGAAACTAATACCCAGCCTCCACCTTGGTTCGCACCCCGTGACCCAGCCCATTACATGGCTCGTGGCCGGTGACTCTCTCGGATCCGCATCCAGCTCGAACAGATTACGGGATTGGTCACTTTTTGAGCTTATTTCTTGTGTTTTATGTGTGCTTCTAACATTTAATACTTACCTAATCAACCCTAATCCATCCTCTATAAAACCCAAGCCTTATCCAAGAATTTTTCACTTTGTAATCACTCTAAACTCACTCTCAATCACTCAAAAACCCAACTGAAAACAGAAGGAAGACAGATTCATTTCAACTCACAAAAGTAAGCATAACTTCCTTATTTCTTCATCTTTTTCAATGATTCTTCTTTCAAAACACTTGGAACAACCTTAGGTATGTTTTCCACAGGTTTTTCATGGAAAACCAAGGCTGGAACATCACCATATAAGGCTCCAAAGTGCAACAAACTTTCTGTTTTGATTAAACACTTGATTAACTCACTTAAACTTGAGGTTCTCATACACATTCCTATGTCCTTATGCTCATAATCAAGTCTATGGTTATTTGGGCTAAAAAACAAGGTTGTGACATGTAAATTCAGAGGTTTAATCCTCATAAACATTCTGTTTTAATAAGGTTTTAACCTACAAGTGATGAACAAGTCCTACACTTGAAGTTGTGTGATTACTTGGATTAGCTTGGGCTATTTTACTTGAAAATCCACACATCACTTGATGTTTTCTTAGTTAGATTGTAGTTATTTCATTTCTTATTGTATGTATTCATGACCATCCTTGTTGTCCATGACAACTTGTGCATTGGTGAAACACAAGAGGTTCTTAAATGGAAGCTTTATCTTCCTACCTCCTACATGACTTCTATGACATCCGTGTGATAATCTTGGACTAATAACTTATAATATAAACTATATAAGATATATAATACTTATAATAACCAAACTTTTGATGATAACCTAGTGGTTACTTGTCAAAATAGTAGGTTACGCCACCTAAGGACATAATACTCATCACGATTCTAATGGGTATTTTGACCCATGAAAACATTTAAACTCTTTTGAGTTTCATAGTGTCAAAGATGAGTATTGTGAACTAGATGGTTATTTTATCATATGTTACTTTCCATATTCCTTTTATTCTAAATCCTTAATCTTCCGTTATCCTCCAATACTCATACACCTTCGTTTCTTCGTGTAGAAGGACTTGGTGGTCCAACCTCCCACAACAACAACTCTCTCACGGAGTAACAAGTGGAAAGCTTGCAAAACCGTGAGTATACTCAAACCCCCTTTTTACGTTTACCACTTTTGGGGTGTAACATCTTAAACTATAAACTTACACTCAAACTTTATTCTTTATGCATGCACAAAACAATCCTTATACATGAAATTACTTGTTATGCTTGATACGTAAACTTGGGTGATTCTTATGTGATACCATTGATGTGTGCAAAATGCAACATATAAATTACATCAAATGAGGCATAAAACTAACCCTTTTTAGTACTAATGTTGGAAAAAGTGTGTTTTTGTTGGTGCATCCGTTTGTCGCCTACGTCTTGTATCTAGTCTTGTATAGAAATAGGTAGTTTAGGGCTCGGGAATCAAAATAGTGATAATTGCAGGTGATTCCACTTGAAATGACATCTAGTCATTTCAAGCGAAATCTCAAACATCTGATTCCGCTCGAGTCTTTAATGTCTGATTCCGCTCGAATGATACATGGTGATTCAGCTTGAGGCATGTTCAAGCGGAACCTCGTCACCTATAAATAGGTTGCTTGGAGCGAGATCAGTAGTTCAGTCTTCCGGTTTGCAACGAAGTGCTGCCGAAGTGTCGTCGTGATTGTAAAAGGCTTTTATATCAATATTATCGACAAGTTAAAGTGAATACGGCTGAAATAACACCAGTACACTTGTTTCCGCCGCTTGTATTGGTGAATTACTCTTCTGATCGACTCGTTCGGGTCTGAAAACGATCCTACAAGTGGTATCAGAGCTCAGGAGGAAGAGTTCTTGCCATTTCAGCTGTGTTTTCTGGTTTTCTACACCTTCTTATTAAAAATATAAAAAATTTCACGGTAAAATCAGCTCAATTTCACACATAACACGCGCAATCATGTTTTGATAAACCCTTGAAAGTTTCAGAAGTAAAATCGACCTAAAACTTGAAATTTTTAACCTTCCGCTTGAAACTGTTTTCGGAAAAGATGACGTCAGGGTGATTCCGCTTGGATTGCTTCTTGATTTCGCTTGAAATTCTGTTTGATTCCGCTCATAGTGATTCCACTCCAAATACTGATCTCACTTGAAAGTATATAGTTGTTTGATTTCGCTTGAAAGTATATCCCTTGCTATTTCGCTTGAACTTGGGAGTTTGTGAACTTTTGAAAATTGAAACATGGACAACGAGTTCTACAATGCCTTTGCTGGACCAATGAACATTACTCAGACCACATTGCTTGAAAATGAAACGGGGACTTCACAAAAACCGCCTAAGCTCTTGGATATTGATGATTACAATGGTTGGTCCGAACGTTTTGGCAATTGGGTTGAAGCTTATCATTTGGATGCTTGGGAACACACTGAAGTCCCATATGAAAGGCCCACAAAGAACGGTAATCCGATAATGTCAATCAGAGAAATGAGTGCTGAGGAGAAAAAGAAGTATAGAGATGAGAAATTGATGGTGAGTCTGTTACAGCAAGCGATCAAAGAGGACATTCTGATTTTGCTTCAACATGATGGAAGTGCTTATTCAATCTGGAATTAATTGGAAGCATAATTTATAGGAAGTGATGATATGCTCAAGAACAAGATGTCACTCATGAAGAAAGAATTTGATCTATTCCGTGGTTTGAAATCCGAAAACACCAAGCAGATTATTGAAAGATATTGTAACTTGGTGAGAAATATGACGAAACTATGCATAAAAAAGGATACTGATGAGCTGATTGAGAAACTTGCAGATGCATTACCACATGATATTTGGGGAACATATCTGATGATGTTGAGAAACAATCGAAAAGAATATAAAAAGTTAACACTAGGTGAGTTCATCAAACATCTGGAAGCTCAAGAGATGGAGTAGAGGAAGATCGCCAGGATGAAGAACTACGATAGAGAACAAGACATCGGCTTGTATTTCAAGAGTGGTGTTAGTGAAAAGACAAATTTTTCTCCAAAGGTTGAAACTGCATATAACGCAAAAGGTTCTTCTGAAAGTGCATCTCAGGGATTAAGCAGCACAACAGGATTCTCTTCATTTCCAACTTATGATCCACAGTTTTCTACAACAAAAAGTGGCAAAGTTCTTCAATGCAACATTGCTTTAAAGCTTGAAAATGATCAAAATTATACTGAGGAAGTTGCTAAAAGTCACATGTCTTTGTTGGTAACAGTGCTTGAATCTTATGGAGGCTTAGTTGCAGGAAGGATCGGGAATCCAATGCTCACTAAAGAGGATTACGATCAAATTGATGCCGAGGAAATGGAATTGATGGATATTAAATGGTGCATGGCTAGTGTGTTGAGACGGGCTGAAAAGTTCAAACAAATTACAGGCAGAGATGATTTTCGCGAGGCACATGTTTCAACTTTGGGTTTTGATAAGTCTAAAGTTACTTGTTTTCGTTGCAGGGAAAAGGGGCATTTCAAGAGGGAGTGCACAAATAGTGAAGCTAGTGGAGCTCAAAACCCTTTCGGAAACAACGATTACTACAAGAAGGCAATCTATCATCAAGTCTCACAACAGCCATATCAACAACAACAGGCACCGCATCAAGCACAAACTGCACATGGTAGAAGAGAAATTGAAGATTCAAAGAGAGCGTGTCTGGTTAATCAGGGCAAGGATGGTGGATTTAGCTGGGATAAATACATTCCAACAGAAAGTAAAGTGTGTTTGGCAGATCAAGATGATGAAAAATTGCCAGAAGGGTTCAGTTGGGATAATTTTTGCCCAGATAAAGAATTTATGGAAAAAGAGATGTTAAATGCTAAAGCTTTTGTTGCTAATGTTAGAGATGAATATTGGGCAGAAAAATACAGAAAAATGAGAGAAGCTGAAGAGGAAAAATGGAGAAAAATTGAAGAAGAGGAAGAAGAAAGGATAAAAGCTGAAGCTGAGAAAGAGAAAAATAGAAGAGCTGAGATGTTTCAAGTGAGAAGAACAGTCAAAGAAGTTCCGGAATTTGAAATCAAAGTTGATGCTGAAGTTATCAAAGTTCCAGAGAAGTGTATGAATTGTGATTCTTTAATCAAGAAAAACAATGAGTTGCTACACAACATAAAGAGATTGAAAGAATCTTATGATACAATGAACAGAGAAATTAACAAGTACACCGAGTCAAACAGTGAACAAGCTGTAGCAATGAATACACTTAAAGGAGCTTACATGAGACAACTTGATGACGTCAACTATTACACAGAGAAGTGTGCTGAGCTGGAATTGAAACTGGCAACACAAAAGATTGAAACTGAAAGAGTCAACAATTTATTGAAAAGTTACTCATGTTCTACTTTTGTTGTTGACAGGATTTACCCGATCGTTGAAAGAATGAAGACTTTTGAAGATGAGAAGACTTCGGAAGAAAAGAAGTCCGAGACAAAAGAAGAGGATGAAGTAGAAATTTCTGGTAAGAAACCAAGTGTTGTCTACAATAGATGTCCGCCCCCGGTCGAAAATGAATATTTGTCTCGAAATCCAAATTCCGAAAGAGTCAAAATGGCAATTAACTTACAGTGGGAGCCAGGGTCGTTGGATAATTTGCCAGAAAATATTGATGTTACGTTCACATCGTCTGATACTGATCATGAGTCCGAGTTGATTAAACGTGTGGTCGATCAGGTGTTAGATAAAGATGACATAGAGGAGTCAAAAACGAAGTCCAAGTCTGAGTCAAAGTCTGAATCCGACAAGTCAAAGTCAACAATCAAAAAGGACAAACGGGTTTATGATAAAGAATTTTTGCTATCAAAATCTAATTTGAATGACGAACCGGTCAAAGTAGCATATACTTTGAAAGATTCTGACAAATTATATTTTGATGAGATTTTTCCAATAAGAAGTGTTAGAATTGAAATGATTAAAAAGGTTTTCAAAATTACAGAAATTAATATTTCTGAAATAAAAGATTTAAATCTTTCTGGAAAACCTAAACAATACACTTCAAGAAATAAACAGAGAATTAACAAGAAAATGGGTTACAATTATGGTTATAGTTTTCAAAAGAAACCAAACCATAATGGTAATGTTAAAAAGAAAGGTCTTGGATTTAATCAACCGAAAAATCATAAAAATGAAAAAGTTTATAAACCAAAAACTGTGTTTGTTTCAGGAAAATCTTTAGAAGATGAGAAAGAGCAAGCGTTCAGAAAGCAGACAAACAAAGAATTTCTTGCCAAAAAGCAAGAAGAAGTGAAGAAAAGTGTTGCTCAGAAGACTACAGAGACGAGAACCTGTTTTCAATGTAAAACAGTAGGTCATATTGCAAGGAATTGTCCAAAGGCAATCCAAACAAAACAGGGAGTCTCTGGTAAACTCAAAGAAAAAGTTGTTGAGAAAACTGAACTTTCAACCAGAAAATTTACAGGCTTTGAAAATTCAACTTTTGAGGTTGGAGAATGTTCAAATAATGTGATGAAAAGAAAAGAAAATCTGGAAAACCAAATATGGGTGGTTAAGGGTTCAGGAAACAGTTCTGGTGATGAATCTGATTCCACAAAATCAGAGGAGCCACGTGTTGAAGAAAAAATTAAGAAATTAGTTCCAAAAGTGGATGATTTGAATTTTCCACCTTTGCGGGCTGAAAATTTTAAGAAGAAAGTTGAAAATGTTGAAATTTCAAATCAATTTTATTCTGACAAGAAGAAATTTGATGTTGATAAAGCTTTCAACAGAAATGTGAAACACATTTTTGGAAAAATGGTCGATGGTAAAGCCAAAGGAGTGAAAGAATTCTATGTTTCCAAAAGGAGTGTTCGCAGATCGGTTGAAAGTAACAGTGAAGAAGTGGTTACACCCAAGGATGGTCAGGCCTGGGTGTCTATATTTTTCAAAGAATAAAAACCTGACATGCCAGAGATCCCAAGTTTGTAATCGTGGATCAGGAATCGGCATCTTTCTTGATAATTGTTTATGTGAATGAATTGTATAATGGCTAAATTTTGGCAAGTCATACTGCAGGAATTGCCGGAACTCCCAGGTTGGTAAGTGTGGAGTAGGAATCGGCACATTGAGAATTCAACCAACAGATGATGATTGGTTGAAAATGTTTGATATTTGATCTTACAAGTGGTTAATCAAGGTCATTAAGTTGAACTTGATTTAACTATCATTTAAAAGTGTCGGTAAACAATGTGATGATTTTCCCCGAACCTACAAATGGTAAAATCAACAAAACTAATTTTCCGGAAAAACCATTTTGATTAAAACAAACTTAAGTGTTTTGAGATCATAATGGGAAAATAGTTTGTTGTGAGGGGGAGTTCTGATTGTTTATGCCAAGTGGATGGAGAATTGAGCCAATTCGATATCAGTTGTCATGTTCTTGTACAGTTTGTTTTAAATTTTCTTTAGATGTATTTGTATTTTAGGGGGAGTATAATTTCAGAAAATCCAAAAACATTAGAAAATTTGAAAAAGCCAAAAACATGATAAAATGAAAAATGAGTTTTGTTGTAAAAAAAGAGGAAATGATAGTACATCAGTGGACTGTCACAGCATGCTAAAGAAATGGAAAGATAAAATGTGATAAACGGTCTCACTAAAGATGTGACGGTAGGCTCAGCTAGATTAGTAGATATGCGATAACGATACAAACTTAAATGAAAAAGCCTAGTTCTAGGGGGAAACATGGTCGAAAGCATAGTACTTAGTTTTGTCCTTCTTGACTGTGTACCTACTCAGTAATCGATGATTGTCGAAAGACATAAAACTGGTTAAGTTTGTGAACTTTCACAACTTTGCTGAAAAGTCACTGTGATTGTGCATTTCATTTTGCAAAGATTTAAACTTGTTTGATTTCTTTATTTTGTTTAAGCATTGGACTTCCTCTGCGTATACGTGAGTATCGACCTGGTTGTTAATGCCTAAACGTTCTGATTTATTTTCTTTGGTGTTTCGTTTAAGCTTTGGACCTCCTCTGCGTATATGGAAGTATCGACCTGGTGGTTAAAGCCTAAACAATTTCAACTTGTTTTATTTTTCCTTATTTTGTTTAAACATTGGACTTTCTCTGCGTATACAGAAGTATCGACCTGATTGTTAATGTTTAAACATTCTGCTTTATTTTCGCACAAATCACAGTTGATAAAAGTTTAAAGGCATTACTTGAGTCAGTGTATTGCATGATGAGGGGATATGCTGAGATCGTGGGGTCCATAAGAACTTAGTGCAAAATTAATATACCTTAACGTATCGGTAAGCATTTCGAAAGTTTTTAGATTGAGTTTAAGTGGATAACAATATCGTCAATCTATGTGAATTGTTTAGAACTTAAAATGTTTAAAGTTTAACGGTGTTAGTGATTTGTCTCTTAAACTGATATGATCATCTTGCACGAACTCACAAAAATATTGTTTGTAAATATTTCTTTACTGCATTCTCATTCAAAAATCTAAAAAGATTTTAAGTGTGTTTTAGCATAAATTTTGTAAAAATCCAAAAAGATTTTCGACAACTGTTGTTGGAAGGCTGACGTTCAAAATTCCAAGTGCTAAACTTGATGAACAGGTTTGGGAGAGAGTGTATGAAGAAGTTTTTACAAGTGGTTTGCAGAGAACAAATCATTTTGAATATTTTCTGCAAATAGTTTCTAAATTTTAAAGATTTAATCTTTGAGAAACTTATGTGTGTGGTAGAGAATTTGCAGATATGAAGATTGACCAAAGCCAGATTCCGATATCTGAGCAGATGGTGATTTCCAGACAGCGATCCCAGCTTAGCGAGAGGGGGAGTCTGAGTACATCAAGAGAGAGCTCAGAACTAGGTTGCAATTCTGGAAGAAAGAGAAAGAGATTGATTGAGGATGCTTACAATGGAGAATATTCGAAGAGAAGCTCTAAGACTGATAAAGACTGAAGGTTTGACAACCGAAGACTCGACACTGAAGACTCCGTCAACATCCGAGGGGGAGTTTGTTGGTGCATTCGTCTGTCGCCTACGTCTTGTATCTAGTCTTGTATAGAAATAGGTAGTTTAGGGCTCGGGAATCAAAATAGTGATAATTGCAGGTGATTCCGCTTGAAATGACATCTAGTCATTTCAAGCGAAATCTCAAACATCTGATTCCGCCCGAGTCTTTAATGTCTGATTCCGCTCGAATGATACATGGTGATTCAGCTTGAGACATGTTCAAGCGGAACCCCGTCACCTATAAATAGGTTGCTTGGAGCGAGATCAGTAGTTCAGTCTTCCGGTTTGCAACGAAGTGCTGCCGAAGTGTCGTCGTGATTGTAAAAGGCTTTTATATCAATATTATCGACAAGTTAAAGTGAATACGGCTGAAATAACACCAGTACACTTGTTTCCGCCGCTTGTATTGGTGAATTACTCTTCTGATCGACTCGTTTGGGTCTGAAAACGATCCTACAGTTTTTGTCTTCCTTTTGTATTTTCAGGATTAAATGAGCTCAAATGAACAAAAGAAGCAAAAAGGCAGCTAAATCTAACAAAAATACAAGAAAAGGGATAAACGTGGCATGCCCGACCCCCCGACAGCATCTTCCCAAGCAAAACAAGAGAACAGAAGGCTGAACACCCCCCGTGCTCAGTGAGCACGGGGGCGTGCCCAAGTGTCTACAGAAAAGACAAAACTGTAGAAGCTTCTATCACCCACCAAGGGGGCGTGCCCAGCGGACACGAGGCTGTGGTCAACTCTAAGATTCGCAGAATCTGAGGAAATCTTGATAGTACAGATACGCTTTGATATTCGGGGTCGTGCCCAGCGGATACGAGGGCGTGGTCAACTAATGCAGACAAACTGCAATTAATGAAGAAAGAGAAGGAGGATGGACACGGGGCCGTGCCCGAGCTGCTGTTTAGGCTATAAATAGGGGTGCTTGTCTCATTTGCAAACCATCCCTTGGCACACCACCTCTCTCACACTTCACCCACACTCCACCACCACCACAACGCCATCATCCATCATCCATCATAGAGTGTGTGAGTCGTCTCGGGATCCAAGATTGATCGTAAGAGTTCTTGACAATCAAAGGCCATGTTTGCCTAAGTCTCTTACATCACTTGGTGAAGACAAGTGTTTAGTGTAATACTTTTTATTTTTAATCTTTTCGCACTTTTTATTTGGTTATGTATTAATGACTTTAATAACTAGTTTCTTATGTTGAAGGTGATTCTTCCTTATCGTTTGTCCATGGTGTCTTGGCATTATTTTACTGTCTATATAAAATAAAAGATTTTCACCATTCATATCTCCACGGTCTATATGGAGATATGTTGGCTACCTGGTCGGGGGTTAAGGGAACGGTTTGGTAAGAGTCTTGCCTTGTTCAGTGTATAGATCCTGCAAGGACCTGGGTCAAATTTAGTAGGACCTCCTTCAATACCCACCGGTATTGGATGGCGGGGGTCCAAACTCTTTGATCCCCTCATCTGTAAGCTACTATTAATACTTTAACCCGACTACTTAGGACTGTATCTCTGCTGACTCAGACTACTTAGCCGAGGGTAACGTCACCTTCAAAAGAGGGGCCTACCACATTATGCATTAATAACTTAATGAGTTTATTACTGTTTTCGTCCTTGTGGTTTGTCAAAAATCACTATTTCAGTCCATTAGTTTAAAAATTGCGATTTCAGTCCCTGTGATTTCACTTTCGTAACCATTTCAGTCCACATCATAACCATTTCAGTCCCTGTACTTACAGAATAAATGGATTGAAATGGTTACGAAAGTGAAACCAGAGGGACTGAAATGGTAATGAAAGTGAAACCACAGGGACTGAAATCGCAATTTTTAAACTAATGGACTGAAATAGTGATTTTTGACAAACCACAAGGACGAAAACAGTAATTAACTCTAACTTAATTAATTATCTTTCAATAATCCGACCCTTTAGGATTGTATCCTTGCTGACTCAAACTACTGGGTTGAGGGTAACGTCACCTTCAAAAGAGGGGCCTACTACAATAACTAAGATAATCTCTTAAAAAGTGCAAAAGTGCGGAAATAATCAAAGGTTACACTACACACAAGTCGGATCCAAATGATTCATCTTGTCTATCTGTTTTTATTTTATTTTATTTCTCAGCATTTTAGTTAGTTTATTTTTCTTGTTTAAAAACCTTTTTTCTAAACTTTTGATTTGATTAGACGTTGAGGATAAACCGGTACTAAAAGCTCTTGTGTCCTTGGACGACCTCGGTATCTTACCAACACTATACTACGCTCACGATGGGTGCACTTGCCCATATGTGTGTTTAGTATTAGTAAATATCATGTTTTATAAATTTAAAACTTGGCTAACGTGTAAAAAGAGGCTTAAAATATACATTAAAAACCTATAACACACCGCGCACATCACCATAGTCATTAGCTTCGTACGAGCCTCCATTTAACATGTATAGCGCTATAGGAGTAACGCACCGCCCGTAGTCTTGTGGTCATGTTAAAACATCATTCTTTATTGCGTAAACAGAGGGTTGACTAAAATTATCACATGCCATGTTACGATTATCTTGAATAGCTTAAGTTGCCATGTGGATTCGTTTTAAACTTTTATACTTATACATATATTGAAAACTTGTATACTCGCCTTTGCTTTTGCATTGAACTTTATTTTAAACATGTTACAAGTTGAGGACGACGATGCTATGAAATTGAAGTAGCAATGAGGCTTAGATACACATATAGACGCCTTAGGTTTAATATGTTGTATCAATTTTGTTCTTATTGTTATGTTATGAACATGTTGTTATTTGAATTTCCATGTAATGTTTGACAATTTAATGTATGAAATGAAAATGGTTTGATTTAATTATTGTCACAAATAGTGTTATGTGTGATGAGCAATCTTTCTTCGTCCCACTTCGATGTTTCCGCCATTGGTTGGGGTGTGACAAAAACTCACTATTTTGGTTCTTGAACTTTCTACCCAAAGTGGAAGAATTGGAAGACTAGGGAGTGTTTGAGAGTGATTTAGAAGTGGTGAAAGTGTTTAGAAGGTGTTTGGGGGTTTTATAACTGGGAAAAGTGGTTGGATTTTTAAATGGGTTGGTTGGGAGTTTGGAGGAGAGAAATTTCATTTTTGGTCTTTATGATTGTTTTATTGGTTATTTGGTGCTCAAAACACATAGTTAAGCATGTTTTAGGGTTTTAAGGTGTATGCAAGCATGTGTAACATTAAATCACGTATGAATATCATTCCGAAGAAAATATATACTCGATGTATGACTTAGTTTTGGATAAAAATGCGTATTTGTAAATGTTTATGTATTATGCAAGTATGATATAAAATATAGTTTCCATTATGATCAATTCTTTAATTACAAAGGATTAAAGATAGAATACAAATTAAAAATAAAATGAAAAAAACTTGAAAATTACAAAACATTACATTATTGACCACCGGATACGGTTCGTAATGTGTTGTTGACAAAAACCAGTTTTCGTATAACCAAATCTTTTGAACCCATTTTAAACCTGAATCGATAACTAAATTATTCACGCGTATTACATGTGACCTTTACCACTTTCTTTGTTGACAAGGAATCTAATGCATACAACCATTAGGGTGAGAGGGTCACTCCCCTCTTAGGGGAGTCCCCTCTCTTACGCACGGCCAATCAGCACGCGCCACGTCAACTCCCCTCTTAACTCTCCTCACACCCTCAATTTGATGGCGGTACTCCTCTCTTAGGGGACTTGTTTTTTTCTTTTTTTTTTCTTTTTTTTATTTGTTGTAATTATGCATTTTTATAAATTAAACAAATATTAATAAAATTTAAATAAAATTTAATAAAAGACATTTCATTAAATTAAAAATAAAAATTACATTCAAACTAGAAAAATAAAAAAACAAACTACTCGTCGTCGGAACTCACTTCAAGGTGAGGTAGATCTAAACGTCCGAGATGCTCAACGAGATCGTGTTTTAGAACATAATTTAAACAAACTACTCGCCGTCGGAACTCACTTCAACGTGTTTTGATGGCGGCACTCCTCTCTTGGGGACTTGGTTTTATTTTTTTATATAAATATTTTTATAAAAGTAAAACATAATTTAAATAAATTAAAACTAAATAAAAATAAAAAATAGAACATTTCATTTAATTAAAAACAAGTTTGAGGGGTATTTTTAAAAGTAATAAAAAAATCACAAGGAAAAAATCACAAGAAAAAAACAAAAACAAAGGAAAAAACAAAAACAAAAAACAAAAAAGAAAATGGCATCTCTCATCCTACTACATCTCCTTCATCCTCCTACATCTCCTTCTTCATTTTACCTGCAGTTGTTCTTCATCCTCCTTCATTACCTCACAAGAAAAAAAAATGGCATCTCTCACGCGGTGAACACCCACCGATTCCCCTCCCCGAAGTGATGGCGGCGGTGTTCCCGCTCGGGGACTTGGGTCACCGCACCACTCCCTGCATGGTGCCCCGTTCGTGTTATAGGTTTGTTCCAGTGAATGGTTACGCTAGTTTGACAAGATGCTTATTGTACGATCAAAATCCCAATAAGGTAAATACAACTTAATTCTGTACAAAACTGAGATGAATGCTATGATTTGAAGGGTCAAGTTATTCTACAAAGGCTTCTAATTGTAAGAAGTGTAAGAAGGATTTATAAGGTGACAAATGTCCAATAACCTAAAACTAAACACACTACATCACCACCAAAAACCTAAACACCCACCCCCACCCCACCACCACCCAAAAACCTAACCCCCCCCCCCCCCCACCCCCTGGAAAAAAAAAACAAAAAAAAACTATACCTCACAAAAAAAAAACCTAACCCCTCACCCCCACCCCCCAAAAACCTAAAAAAAACCTACCCCCCCCCCCCCCCCCAAAAAAAAAAACCAAAAAAAAATCTAAAAAAAACTAAACACCCACCCCCACCACCACCCAAGAACCTAAACCCCCACCCCCTCGGCAAAAAAAAAAAAAAAAAAAAATTTGGGTGGGGGGGGGGTTAGGTTTTTTGTGGTGGTGGATGTTTAAGGGTTTTTTTTTTAGTGGGGTTTTTTTTTTGTGTAGTGGGTTTAATTTTAGGTTATTGGACACTTGTCACTCTATAAATCCTTCTTACACTTCTTACAATTAGGATCCTTTGTATTTGATCCTAATCCATGATTTGAAAACACTATGAAAACATCTTGTGATCTTGATGCATGCAATTTGTTTAACGTGTAAAAACATCTGAGCTAACTATACGCATATGTTGGTAGCAATATGCAAATCTTGGAGCATGCATCGCATGTGTACTTAGTGGAAACACCTTAATGGACATTAATGATACGAGTCTTTGCTAATCAAACCTATGATCAAGATATTGTTATGTCTTATTTAAAAACGTGCTTGTTAACTATATTTACCAACAAAAGCTCATGTATTTTTATAAGCATGTCTCTAAGGAGTTAGGTGACCAATAGAAGGAAGCACCTCATGTATTATTCTAAGCATGTCTATGAGGAGTTAAGTGGCCAATAGAAGCAAGCACTTGATTTGCTATGAAGCAAGCTTTAGGGTCTTGCCACAATAGGAACTTGAACCTAGTGATGCTATCCAAGATGATTGACCTAGGTTTCCTCTTTTTGAAACATGAAACTTTTGTAACAATGTTGGTGCTACGTCACATGAAACCTTATGTAACCTGGTTGACTACTAGACCTGATGTTTTTATATGGTGTGTTTAAATTAGTGAAACCTTTGTTTATATATTATTTCTGCTGCATGTATGAAACTGTTATTGATCCTTCATGTGTGCCTCACATACCTTTCGGGCTGATGTGTGTAAAATGCAACATATAAATTACATCAAATAAGGCATAAAACTAACCCTTTTTAAGTACTAATATTGGAAAAAGAGTGTTTTTGTCTTCCTTTTGTATTTTCAGGATTAAATGAGCTCAAAAACACAAAAGAAGCAAAAAGACAGCTAATTCCAACATAAATACAAGGAAAGGAACATTAGTGGACTGCCCGACCCCTCAACGGCACCTTCCAAAGCAAAATAGAGAAGACAGAAGGCTGAACACGCCCCGTGCTCAGCCAGCACGGGGCCGTGCCCAAGAAGCAGCAGAAAAGACAAACCTATAGAAGCTTCTATTGCCCACCACGGGCCGTGCCCAGCGGACACGGGGGCGTGTCGAAAGTACAGCAGGCGCATTTATTGTAATTGCGAATTGGACAATTAATGAGGAGAGAGAGTGTCAGACAGGCACGGGGCCGTGCCCAGCGGACACGGGGCCGTGCCCAGCTCTCTGTTCAGCCTATAAATAGGAGTGCTTGGATTCATTTCAACTCATCCCTTGGCACACCACCTCTCTCACACTTCATCCACCACCCACCACCATCACAACACCATCATCCACCACCATCATCCATTGTCCATCGTAGAGTGTGTGAGTCGTCTCGGGATCCAAGATTGATCGTAAGAGTTCTTGACAATCAAGGCCATGTTTGCCTAAGTCTCTTACATCACTTGGTGAAGACAAAGTGTCTAGTATAATACTTTTTATTTCTAATCTTTTGCACTTTTTATTTGGTTTTGTATTAATGACTTTAATAACTAGTTACTTATGTTGAAGGTGATCTTTCCTTATCGTTTGTCCGTGGTGTCTTGGCATTATTTTACTGTCTATATAAAATAAAAGATTTTCACCATTCATATCTCCACGGTCTATATGGAGGTATGTTGGCTACCTGGTCGGGGGTTAAGGGAACGGTTTGGTAAAGGTCTTGCCATTGTTCAGCGTTTAGAGGTCCTGCAATGGACCTGGGTCAAATTTAGTAGGACCTCCTTCAATGCTTCACGGTATTGGATGGCGGGGGTCCAAACTCTTTGACCCCCTCATAAGTTAACTACTATTAATACTATAACCCGGCTATTTAGGACTGTATCCCTGCTGACTCAGACTACTTAGCCGAGGGTAACGTCACCGCCAAAAGCGGGGCCTACCACAATACTGCATTAATAACTTAATTCATTATCTTCCAATAATCCACTCTTTTAGGATTGTATCCTTGCTGACTCAAACTACTGGGGTGAGGGTAACGTCGCCTTCAAAAGAGGGGCCTACTACAATAACTAAGATAATCTCTTAATTATGTGCAAAAGTGCGGAAATAATCAAAGGTTATACTAGATACGAGTCGGAACCAAGTGATTCATCTTGTCTATCTGTTTTTATTTTTATTTTTATTTTCAGCGTTTTAGTTAGTTTTTATTTTTCTTAGCTTAAAACATTTTTCTAAACTTTTATTTTGATTAGACGTTGAGGATAAACCGGTACTAAAAGCTCTTGTGTCCTTGGACGACCTCGGTATCTTACCAACGCTATACTACACTCAACGATGGGTGCACTTGCCCATATGTGTGTTTAGTGTTAGTGAAATATCGTGTTTTATAAATTTAAAACTTGGCTAAAATAAGTGTTAAAAAGGGCTTAAAATATACACCTAATATAAGTAACACTTCACACGCATCACGGGCCTACCAAGAGGTGGAGTATGACATGTTGGGATCAGAGCCATCATTTGAGATATTTAGGCACTAGCCCCATTGTCATCTCGGGTGTTAGTTAATAAAGAATTGATATTATTATATTTATAAAATGCAATTTTACATATATCAATACACGGTACATTCAATATACAACCAATATGAAGTAAAGAAATGTCGGAATCTCATGAACACTTGTAACTAGTGGATCAATGAAAATTACATGTAGCAAGAGAGAAGAGGGTATGCGATAAAAACTTGTCTTATATATGACAATTAAAGTAATATGTATAAGTGATTATACGTTTCCTTTCCTGCAAGTCTCTATTATAAATTGGTTTTGTACTGAAAATCTTGCGTGTTGCTTGACATACTAAACGTGATAAGTGAATGAGGGATTCTTTTTATTTTTTTCTATCTTGTCAAGCACGTATTTTAGCCCAGAATCTAAAAAGAGTTTATGTACTGTATTTACACTACTAGAGTAATTATGTAATCACTCTAGTGTAATCGTACAAAATTATTCTACTAGAGTAAATACACGAATTTTTTTTTTTTTTTTACATTTTCCAACTAAAATCATGCTCAAGTAAATGGAAAAAAAAATTAAAAAAGAATTTTTTTTTCCTTCACTTCTCATATTTAATATGTTAATATCCATTTGTATTTGATATTTGTCCTAAATAATTAATTGTTTTCAAACACTAATAAACCGTTCAAGTTTTAAGAGCAAATTACATGCCTCGTTTATATGGTCCTAACTTGGGAAAATTTATATACACGATTTATTGATTCCAATTACTTACTAACCCTAATCATGTTTCACATTAGTTTAACAGAAAGAGATGACGAGTAAGCAATTGGTTGCGATCATATACCTATTTTCTTAAAATCAGAAACAAAAGGTAAAATCTCTTTACAACTTTACATTGATGTCACATCACCCAATTTTTCATATTTCACTATATTTCATCCTAAGGAAATGATTTAATCTCGTTAACTCTTACTAACCCTAACTTTTAATGGTTATTGTTCTAAAAAGAAAAAAAAAATAATTCAATTTCTTAATATCCCGTTAACATGTAATGCTCCTTAACACAAAAAGAGAGTAGTATACACTCTTAGTTAACACGTCAGGTAACCGTTAACACCTCAGATGTTACAGTCCACCCAAAGACGTAAGGATCTCACGACATATAGGTTACCAAGTATATTACTTCATATATGCAAAGATTTTACGTACACTTTTTTATACAAAAAGCATCATAATTACCTACATATACATTTACAGGGTTAGGGAATAGTGCCAGGCAGTTGCCTGACACTTCCCTATTGGACCAACCTATTTTTTATTTAATTTTATTTCTTGTTTAAAATTACGCTTTCGTCCTTCGTTTAAAATTACGTTTTTGCTCCAGCTCAAAATAAATTTATAATTTTGCTCCTAGCTCAAAATTACGCTTTTGCTCCCGGTTAAAAACTCATTTTTAATTTTGTTCCCAGTTTAAAATTACGGTTTCGCCCTCCGTTTAAAATTACGTTTTTGCCCCCAGTTCAAAATAAAATGTTGTTTTTTCCTCTAGCTCAAAGTTACGCTTCTGCCCTCAGCTCAAAATTACGTTTGCCTTTTAATTTTATTCCCAGTTTAAAATTACGCTTTCGTCCTTCGTTTAAAATTACGTTTTTGCCCCATCTCAAAATAAAATTATAATTTTGCCCCTAGCTCAAAATTACGCTTTTGCCCTCGGTTCAAAAACTTATTTTTCATTTTGTTTCCAGTTTAAAATTACGGTTTCGCCCTCCGTTTAAAATTCCGTTTTTGTCCCAAGTTCAAAATAAAATGTTGTTTTCTCCTCTAGCTCAAAATTACGATTCTGCCCTCAGCTCAAAATTACGTTTTTTCCGACAGTTCAAAATAAAATTATGTTTTCCCCCCTAGCTCAAAATTATGATTTTGCTCTCAGTTTAAAATTATGATTTCGCCTCCAGTTCAAAATATAATTACGATTTTACTCTCTTTGCAGACATACATATTATGAGAGAGAAATATTCGGCCTATTGCCCCGCAACGTGGGCGGGGCAAAAACTAGTTATATACATGACAACCCACGTGAGTTATGAACATACAAAACTCACTCTTTTATTGGTTAACTTTTAAATCAAAATAAAAAGTAACTAATTCTTAAAAAAAGATAGTTTTTACTTTCTATGCCAATGATGGCCAGCCCCAGCTGGTCGAAGGTGGGAGGGTTTACATCTTAGGGTGGTTCCCGCCTGGGCTAGTCTCCGGTTTGATCCATGCACTCCACGAAAAAATTCCCCGAGACGGTTTGAAAGTAGGACACCGGTGTGTGGGTAGGGATTCGAACTCGGGACCCGGGTTTGTCTAGGATTGTCTTCACCGTTGAAACAAAACCTTTTAAAAAAAATAATAAAATTTTACTTTCTATAATTGACAACTTTATAACTTGGTAAATCACCAACTCCACTTTTATTCAATTTAACAATAGATTTAAACAGATTAACAAATCTTATAAACTACCACATAATAATTAATAACATACTACATTTCAAACGCAAAATCTTGATCCAATTGGACAACTATTATTCAAATTCAAAAAATAACCAAGACGAACCTTCATCGAAACTGCTCCAGCTGGATACCCACTATTTGACTTCAATTTTTCAACGTTTAAATCATTTCAATTGTTCATCCAACAATCTCGAAATCTTGATTATATTTTCTTCAATTTCTACATCATATTCCCTTTACAATCATCAATCGAATGAATATTCATTCATTCACTTCGAATTCAATTTTTCACACCAATTTTCGATCTTGAAATCGCTGATTTCACGGAGAATTTGACGCATTCAAGACCGGTTGTTGATCTTCAGGGTTTAATTTGATTACCCTCGTGCCGAATTTGGGTTTGATGACTTGAATTCCAGATCAATCACAGTTAGGGTTTGTTTACTCTGTTTTCCCCCAATTCATGCAATCCTTTTAAATTCAAATTAACTCGATAAAATTCAAGAAGATTGTGATTTGATATGGGTAGTACGGATATTGAGGGAGATGAATTGGAGGCTGAATCATCATCTGCACGAGTACGTAATCACAACAATCAGGTGACCCCTTTTCGAACCCGATATCCGGGTTTAGTCAGATTAAAAGCATATATTTTTGATGGGTTAGGTGATTACTACAATAAAGATTGGGATTTGTTAGAGGGTAATGGGAAAGAATTCTGTTGGTATCATGTCGAAATCCCGAAAGGTAACCAAAAGCTTTCTCAATCTGCACAATATTTGATTGATGTTTTGTGTCCACCGTTAAAGCTGCAAGATATTCTTGCATTGATTAGTAATGGGCCTTATTGTGGGCATGTTGATGGGGCACTTGTGTTTCGGGTTAATTCGCCTGGACCGCCTGCTAGCAAGTTTACGTTTAGGTTAGCTGCTCGGGTGACTGAGAATTCGGTGATTACTGTGTCGTTGGGTCGGGTGCCTAGGTTGGGGTTTTCGCCCATGGGTCAGTCTTTGTTGTCTGAGATCCCGAGTGTGGAGAGCCCGGGAAATAAGCCTAGTGGGGCCCGGGAGAACGATGGGTTTGTGATTAAGGAGCATGTTCTTGATTTCTTGTTGACGATGAATCATTCTGAGGAGGCGGATAATCCTGTTCCTAAGTCGGTTTCTAATTTGGTTGTGCATATTGTTGATACGCATGTGGATCATCTCGAGGATGTTGTTACGAAGCTTGAGATTGAACTTGACTCGGTAGAAGTTGATTTGGATAAAGGTAAAGCTTTTAACTTGAGTAAAGTACACGGAAGGTCTCTGTGGTTTGCAGTTTTGCACTTTGTGACTAATTTAGTCCCCAACTTTTGCTAAAAAGTACATGATGGTCCCTGTGGTTAGTCACTAAACGTTGGGGACCAAATGCGTTACAAAGTGCTAACCACAGGGACCATCCATGTACTTTTGGCAAAAGTTTGGTACTAAATACGTTACAAAGTGCAAACCACAGGGACCATCCGTATACTTTGTTAACTTTGTATGTTACTATTGATTGCACAAAAAATAGTTTTTGGAGTCTGCTATGAGTGAGATTATACTGGGTATGTTTGTTTGTATGTTGTTACTATTGATGATCGTAATGTTTGGATAATGGTTGGTTGAGACAAGTGTTATTCTTATATCATGAATCGTAATGTTTTCAGGTGGTTTTGCTTTGAAGAAACAAATGCTTGATGATAGAAGATTTCCGAAAATGCATCTAGACTTGCAACGGCTCTTGCAGGTGACCGGTCTCTTTAACTTTTAAAACATACTATGATCGCGCAATGGGTTCTTAACGTCTTGTGGTTTTACACGCATTGATGAATGCAGGTGATTACACACGGAGAACAAGTGTTTCCACGAGTGAAGGAGAAATGTTCCACAAAGGATTGGTTTGCAGGTGAAGACATAAATTCATTGGAAGAGTTGATCAGAAGGTTGAGAAGGTTAAAGGATAATGTCGGTTTTATCTCTAATCGGGTCACTGCTGTTCAGGCCGGTCTTGACAGCTGGCAGGCTGAGCAAATCAACCGAAAACTCTACTACCTATCGTTTCTTTCCATCATATTTCTTCCTCTTTCCATCATCACAGGAGGTTAGATTCTATCAGTTTGACTTTTTAGGTCAAACAAACTCGTTTTGAACTTTTATTTAATTAAGTATCGTATCGATTTTCAAGAATTGTTTGATCTTCCTGTCAAACTTTCAGCATTGATAAATTTCAAGGCAACAAATTTATCATAAAACGTGTTAGATTTACTTAGATCTTGGATTGAGAAGGAACGTGTTTGATATCGAAAGTCAAACTCCCTTTGTTTCGCGAGCTAGCCCGTTATTATAGATGGCTCTCGGTTATTGTTTAACGGGTTAAATAAAAAAATATTAGCTGACAGGGGCATGGGTCAACTAGGTTTAACTGGTTGAAAGTTGTCAACTATGTTTGCGGGTCAAACCAACCTGACGTGTGCTAAAACAACGAGTTCTGACCAAACCGTCTTTTGTTAAATCTTGATTTGACTTTTGAATTGTAACAGTTTTCGGGATGAACGTGGGAGGCGTTCCTTGGACGGGACAAAGAGATCCAGCGCTAGCAGACGGTTTCAGAAACGTGATGTTTGTTTGTTTGGGAACGTTAGGTCTCGTGCTTTTATGTTTCCTGTTCCCGTTTCTTTACACCAAAATAACGGCTTGGAGAAGACAAAGAACTATAAAACGAAGTTGGTCTCTTAACCGGAGATCTTTTCTTAAAAGAACCGTGCCTGAAGAACGAGGCGGGTACCTTCGGCTCTGACCCGAATCAAGATTCGAACCGTTTCGTGATTGTTTTTTCTTGCTGTAATTTTGTTGATAGTTACTGCATAACTTTGTTCGGTTTGATTGCCATGATCAGGCCTGTTTAGACCTGAGTGTAGTGTGGCAAGCACTTGATTTGTTGAATATATTTTTTTTCCATTTTTTGATTAGTTGATCCTTTGTAAAATTGAATGCAAACTCACCATTGTATACATTCGAGTTTGTGGAAATTTCAGTCATTTATAATTGAATTAATCGAACTAACATAGATTAAGAAGGGGCCTAGAGCTCTAGACAAGTTTATCTGATTGACAAAAGTTGATCCAAAATTAACTTTTTTTTAGACCATGTGTAGTGGTAACAACTTATAATGCCCCCACCATGGGGCGTTTTGCGACATGTGTCATCCCAGTCAGCATGGGGCATTATAGCATAAAGTGGTGTAGTGGGGCATTATTCCAATAACGCCCATGCAACTTCAAAAAAAAAAACCAATCTCTTCTTCATTAAACAAAAAAAAAAAAAAAAAAAAAAACCAATCTATTCCCTCATTGGCCAGTCAAACCAAAGTCAAGCCATCACAATCTCATTTTGGCGTTTTAATAAACACGCCGGGGGCAATTTTTTTCAAAAATAACGCCGAAAACGCCGGCCGTAGTGGGGCTCGGGGCGTTTCCGGGCGTTTTTTTTGAATTTTTTTTATAAACAACGCCCGAGTACGGGCAGACTTATAAAGTAAGCTGAATCAATATTACATTATCCAAAAAATAAGAAGTCATATAAAGGGTATCAAACGGATTTCGATTGACATCATTCAAGCTGCATTGGAACCGTTTTATCGAACTCTATAATGTAATAATTTTGGTTTTCACTTTTGAATTTATAGGTTGTAGATTTTAGAATTTTTTTTATTATCATCGTGTCTTTTCTATATTGGCGTCATTGTGTTTTTTTTCCTCGACATTGTGTTATATTTTGCAATCCATTGTGCATTTGTACATTTCTTATTTTTAAGAGCGTTTGTAAAATAACTTTTATATATATATATATATATATATATATACTTGTCACAATAATATTATGTTTGGCTTACTTTTAAACACACTTATTTAGATGAAGAAAAATGAACATATTCAACAAATTAGATGTCACAATCTTACTGGTCATTTTCCTCAATAAAGTTAACAAGCAGTAGCGGATCCAGGGTTTTTTTTCCTATGGGTTCACTTTTTTTCGATAATCAAAACTTTCACAGCCAATCCAATCGTTAAACTTTTCGGGTCGGTCGGGTCAAATTTCTAACAATCAAATTGATGCAGGAAAGAACTAGCAATCAAAGACTAAAAATGAACCAATTGGCTCAAGAACAGTTTGCATCTTTTAAATTCAACAAAAACTACATTTATAACCCAGAGTCCCAGACAATACTTATAGGACTAGAGCAGTCTTAGAGATGATAACTTAAAAAAAGGATAAAAACCAAACAAAGAGATAAATACTAAAACTTTGAAATTCAGACTTATAGATAATCCTTGAATACTTGATTCATCTCCAACGGGTTGTCTACAGGTTGCGATTAAAACTTCCCAAGCAATATTAACTTGCAACGTGTCGATTTTAGTTTGACGCTCCTGCATCACAAATGTTATCTCAAATCTGAGTGATGTCGGATACTGAGGTCTCGCAAAGGGGGATGAACTAAACAATGAAGCTTAAAAAAATCAATAACCTATTAATGAAGGGATTGAACTAAACAAAGGGAAACTCAACCAATTAGAGGTGAATTAAAAAAAAAATGACCAAAACAAACAAACATATTAGAGATAGAACGGATTATACTGAACAAAGAGACACTCAACATTTGGCCATAGTGAATTTTACAATAAATAAATAAATAACCAAACATCATAGAGATTGAACTAAAAAAAGAGACACTCAACCAATTAAGCAAACATCTTAAAGTAGAAAACAAAAATAAATGACTGTCGTTTTGTACTTTTGTATTCTAATCTTCAAATATACACATAGTAAATCCAAGAATTCTAAAACCCACACAGAGAATTAAGTTGCAACTATTCCAACTATTAAACTCTAAGCAAAACAAAACAAAACAGAATACACAATTTTTTTTCAATTATTAGGTACCTGAAACAATGGAGTCTGAAAAATCAATAAGTTATTGCCGGAATCTGAGTTCGGAAGGATGTTCGAACTGTAAATTCAACGAGTGTGCGAGATTCGTAAATGTATAAATGTGTGGTGCGGTTCTGGTAAGTGGGTTCTTTTGAGTTTTGACTAGGGCATATTTGGCTAAGCTTATTATAGTTAAAATGGACTTTTGGAAAATGACTTTTGGGAAAAGGACTTTTTGAAAAGGAGTTTTTAAAAAAAGTGTTTGGATTAACTTATTGATGTAAAATGACTAAAATGGACATTTTTTTAGATATAAGGGGGTAAAGATGGGGTATATTGGTAATTTGTAGTTTGAAAAGTTAAAAGCTGGCCAAGAAGTCACAATATTGTGACTTCTTGAAACCTCATTTTTCTTCTTTGCAAAAAGTCATTTCTAAAAGGACTTTTGGCTTAGCCAAACACAAAAACAACTTATTGGTTTTTTGATAAGTCAATAAGCCAATAAGTTGTTTTGAAAAGCTTAGCCAAACATGCCCTAAGAAAACCTAAGGGCAGTTTGGTAATTTAGGTTTAACATTTAAAAAAGTTCAGTGAAAACCGTTATGGACAAGAATCGAACTGAAGACCTTATGTTTAGCAAGAAAGCGCGAAACCATCGGACTGATTGAGATTCATTATTATGGGTTCACCTTAATATTTATTTATGGGTTCACTTTATATTATATTATAGATTTTCTACTAATTATTCGAAACCGAATGGGTTCCTAGGAACCCATATTATTCAACATAGGTCTGCCCCTGTTAACAACGCACCATTTTAATATATAAAAAAAGTCATGTTTTATAAAATCCTTTATTTCATCAAACAGTTTGATGTTTGTGAAATGATTTTCTTTTTTTAAAATAACTATATATCTAAATAAAAAGGGATATTTACCAAATTAGCCAAGAATAAACTTTGACCACCAAATTAGCCATTTGATGTCTCCTTGGAGCAGGGCATCACGGATTCAAATGTGCAGGATACCTCTTTCAAGACCCCTCATGCCTCTTTAAATATGGAAGTGACACGTGTCTCAATGATTAGGTAGACTCCTCCAATGCCCCTCAGCAGACTCATCCAATGCCTCAGCAGACTCTTCCAATGCCTCAGGTATGAGTTAAAATTTTATGTGGGACCTACCACCCACTTCATCTTCACCACCACCGCCACCACTACTACCACCGCCACCGCCACCGCCACCGCAACCGCCACCGCCACTTCATCTTCAAGATCCTTCATGAACCCCCAAAATTATGACTAATATGACAAAACCTTAATAAAATTTTGAGAAGCCGTTAAAGAAAACCCAAAACGAATAAATGGGAGAAATCGAACGAGTGTGAGAGATATTCAGCGCTGTGGTGCAGGATTGAGAACTCATTCACTTCAGTTTTTATTAATACTATTATTTTCGAATTCAAAGATTAGTAGTATATTTTATGGTGGTGGTGGTGGTGGCAGCGGCGGTGGTGGTGGTGGCGGCGGTGGTGGTGGCGGTGGTGAAGATGAAGTGGGTGGTAGGTCCCACATAAAATTTTAACTCATGCCTGAGGCATTGGAAGAGTCTGTTGAGGGGCATTGGAAGAGTTTGCTGAGACATTGGATGAGTCTGTTGAGGGGCATTGGAGGAGTCTACCTAATCATTGAGACACGTGTCACTTTCATATTTAAAGATGCATGAGGGGTCTTGAAAGAGGCATCCCGCACATTTGAATCCGTGATGCCCTGCTCCAAGGAGGCATCAAATGGCTAATTTGGTGGTCAAAGTTTATTCTTGGCTAATTTGGTAAGAGTGCTACTTTCTACACCCCCCTAATTACTTTTTTCACCTCTCCTCTCACATACTTACAGGTGGGGCCTGCGTGGGACCGACAGTTTTCCTCTCAAAGGGGGGGGGGGGGTATAATCAGGAATGAGGGGGGGTGTGTATAGAATGAGCCTTTGGTAAATACCCCAAATAAAAAGATGTCCGTCAAAAATCAAACTTGACATTTTCGTTGTTTGTTTCAAAACTCAAAAGAAGAGCTTTTTTATTTGCAGTTTTTTCCCCAAGAAAAATAAAAAGGTTTATTTGGTAGTATAGTATCTAGAAGGTTCGTAAAACCTAATTTAGTCAATAACCCCTTCTCCAAGCAGCCCCATCTCAATTTATTCTCCCCCTTTTTCCCAAAACCCTAAACCCTAATTTCACTCCACATTCATTCATTCTCCTCCGCTCACCCATCAATGGCTACCGCTACGCTGCTCAGATCTCTTCGTCGCCGAGACGTCGCATCTGCTTCTTTCACCGCCTTCAAATCCGTAAGCTTCTCATCTCCACTTTTACATTTTCTGTCTCTGTAGATCTATATTCATATCTGTATTTATGTTTGCTTAATACATGAATTGATCTGTTAAATTTGAGAAAATGAATGGTGTATGATTTTAGCTTATTTGTTTGATGTTTACTTAGTGGATGAATTGATCTAATATTAAATCCGTAAGCTGTTTATTTGTTATAAATCGGAGAAAACGAATGCGTGTATTATTTTCTAAGTAACTTGAATATCTCCTTCACTCACATAGCTTGTTCGTCTGCATATTCAGATGTTCTACTATTGGTACTATACATATTGACTCCTGTTTGTAGGTTTTAGTTAGTTTCTCATATGATGATTTGAAGTTCATAAGTTGTATGTCTGTTTTTGTGTTTAACGAATTAAATTATTGTCAAATTTGATGCTCAATGTGTAGTTAGATTTGTGTTTTGATACTGTGTGTTTTTGGTTATCTTATCTTATTATAAGATTCTAGTTGTTAAATTGTTGGATCAGTGGATGAATTGATCCGATGCCGTTGGAGTTAACGGACGGTGTATGATGTTTAGCTTCTTTATTTTTGTTTGTTTGGATATTATTTTATAAATAACGTGAATATCTTTGCAAATTCATGTTTTACTACTGGCACTACACATCTGGACTCCTATTTTAGCTTTTAGATTGTTTCTAGTATGATGATTTGAAGTTCATAAGTTGTATGTTCTTTTTTGTATTTAGTGAAATAGATATTGTCAAATTTGATGTTTAGTTTGTACTGGGATTTGTATTTTTGTACTGTTTTGATTAAGATGACGATTTTCAGAGTCTAATTATTTATTTGTTGGATAATTGGCTGCTTACTTACTGTGTCTACTACTCAAACGAATCACGAAAGATATGTTTGATTGTTGTTTTAAGCTGTATAATTATAAGTATAATGTCCTGTTTTAATATGTCAATAAACCTTTTGAAAACTGTTTATGAATGTAACACCATGAATCTATATGCAGTTAAGTGGAGCTAAACCATCATTTACCGGGTCACATTTAAGTCACAAGTTTGGTGTAATTGCCAGACCTTTCAGGTACCACGCGTCTACTATTTTGCATATGCATGGTTTTTTTCCTCTTTTCAATCTAGCTAATAAATCGCCTCTGATACAGTTCACGACCTCTCGGAAATGAAGTTATCGGGATTGATCTGGGTACCACAAATTCATGTGTTTCAGTCATGGAGGGCAAGGTATGATCTGTATATCAAATGTTTGAAGGACCTACAAGTTTTAAGTTTTACCATCTATTAAGTATCAAATATATTTGTTGATGTTCTTACTTCTTATATTCAGAGTGCAAAAGTTATTGAGAATGCTGAAGGAGCGCGTACAACTCCGTCAGTCGTGGCTTTTAACCAAAAAGGGGAGTTAATCATAGGTACTCCCGCTAAACGTCAAGCCGTCACTAACCCAACAAACACAGTATTCGGTACCAAGCGTTTGATCGGAAGACGATTTGATGATCAACAAACACAGAAAGAAATGGGTATGGTTCCATATAAAATCGTCAGGGCTCCAAATGGAGATGCGTGGGTCGAGGCCAATGGACAGAAGTATTCTCCAAGCCAGATCGGTGCTTTTGTTCTTACCAAAATGAAAGAAACCGCTGAAGCTTATCTTGGGAAAACGATTAATAAAGCCGTCATTACCGTACCTGCTTATTTCAATGACGCACAAAGACAAGCTACTAAAGATGCTGGAAAAATTGCTGGTTTAGATGTTCAGAGGATCATAAATGAGCCGACAGCTGCTGCACTTTCGTACGGGTTGAATAACAAAGAGGGTCTCATTGCTGTTTTTGATCTTGGTGGTGGAACGTTTGATGTTTCCATCTTGGAGATATCTAATGGTGTTTTCGAGGTATATAAGTTTTCTGGTTATGATATATATATATATATATATATGATATGTACTAATCATTTTGTCTGTACAGGTGAAAGCGACAAACGGTGACACGTTCCTTGGAGGAGAGGATTTCGATAACGCGTTGTTGGATTTCTTGGTTGGTGAGTTTAAAACCGCAGAAGGAATAGACTTGACAAAAGACAGACTTGCCCTCCAGAGACTTAGGGAAGCTGCCGAAAAAGCTAAAATTGAGTTATCATCAACAACACAAACTGACATCAACTTGCCATTTATCACCGCTGATGCATCGGGTGCAAAGCATTTGAACATCACTCTTACACGATCCAAATTCGAGGCGCTAGTAAGTGCTCTCATTGAGAGGACCAAGAACCCATGCAAAAACTGCGTGAAAGATGCCGGTGTCACAACCAAGGAGATCGATGAAGTTCTACTTGTCGGTGGGATGACACGTGTTCCGAAAGTTCAGGATGTCGTTACAGAAATCTTCGGGAAGAGTCCTAGCAAAGGGGTGAATCCCGATGAAGCAGTTGCTATGGGAGCAGCTATCCAAGGTGGCATTCTTCGCGGTGATGTTAAAGAACTGCTTTTACTTGATGTCACTCCTTTGTCGCTCGGTATCGAGACGCTCGGTGGCATTTTCACCAAGCTTATTGGCCGGAACACCACAATCCCAACCAAGAAAAGTCAGGTAAATCATCAGTAAAGTTTTTTCTAACTTATGTTTATATATACATACAGTGAAGGGTTTAAATACAAAAGGCTATTAACGTGCGACCACCAATATAACATGTGTAATTATGCAAATAACGTGTGTAATTAGGGTTAACCCAACTCATGCGTAATTAGGGTTTTAACCCACCCCATGCGTAATTATGCAAATAACGTGCATAATTATGTATTATAACGTGGGTATTTTAAAAACGAAGACGCGTACCGTCGCACGTTAAGGGGCTATTGTACGTTAACCTTTTCTCTCTCTCTCTCTCTCTCTCACACACACACACACACATATATGTATATCTATATACACACACACACTTTTAAGTTCTAACTTGAGCTTTTGTGTGTAGACGTTTTCGACTGCAGCTGATAACCAAGTGCAAGTGGGTATCAAAGTGTTGCAAGGTGAGCGCGAAATGGCATCTGACAACAAGCTGTTAGGTGAATTTGACCTCATGGGTATCCCGCCTGCGCCAAGAGGCATGCCGCAAATCGAGGTGACATTCGACATTGATGCAAACGGCATTGTTACAGTTTCAGCCAAAGATAAAGCTACTGGTAAAGAACAGCAAATTACAATTAGGTCCTCAGGAGGTCTATCGGACGATGAGATTGAGAAGATGGTTAGGGATGCTGAGCTTCATGCCCAGAAGGACGCTGAAAGGAAGGCACTTATTGACGCTAAAAATAACGCCGACACTACCGTTTACAGCGTCGAGAAGAATTTGAATGAATATAGAGATAAGCTTCCAAGTGACGTGGTGGCTGAAATCGAGAGTGCGGTGGCTGATTTGAGGAAAGCGGCGGATAGTGAGGATGCTGCGGAGATTCAGGCTAAGATTGATGCTGCGAACAAGGCGCAGTCGAAGATTGGACAACATATGCAAGGAGGTGGTGGTTCGGAGTCGGGATCGGGTGGATCACAAGGCGGTGAACAAGCCCCGGAGGCTGAATACGAGGAGGTAAAGAAGTAGAACATTTTTAAAATTTCATTTTTGCTCTATTCTTCCATGACTACTACAGTTTCATGTATCTAAAACTACCATGAGAAGTAGAAATAATTAACAATTTGTTTTGTTGTCATATGGCTGTTATTTGCCAAGATACATTTTTGAGCGAAAAGGTTGAATGAGATTTTACCATTTTTGTCATGGTTTGAATTACCTTTTATTTAGGAATAATGGATTTTAATAATCCAAACTATTAGCTGTTGGCCGGCAACGGTCCCAACTTCAAAAATAACCGGTGGTGGTCATTCTCATAACTGGTGCCTTGGTGCTGGTGCTAAATTCCAAACGCAGGACGGCTGATTGACAGACCACAGCCAAAAGTAATCATGACAAGGGATTTTTTTTTTTCAAGAGGGTTCCTTTTAGATTCTAACTAATGTTTTTCAAATCATACAAGGTTTTCATTATTTTTCCTATTTAGTGGGTTCTTGAGAACCCACAAAACAAGGTTGGATCGTCCATGTGCATGTGTAAAAGTGTAGTTTAATGCGGCAAAGTGTCTCTCAATATACCACTGTTAAATACTTGCTATATGTAGAAGTGTAGTTTAATGCGGCAAACTACCTCTTAATATACCACTGTTGAATACTTGCTCTCGTGGGAGCATCTAACATACTTGAATTCGTGTACCCTGTTCGAGCTCGAAAAAATGTGTCCTTAGGCCTTAACGAAATTGGGTATTGGGCTTACTAAAGATCTAAACCTAATGCCAAAGGAGTTAATAACTAATCTAAACCATAATGATAGTTTTGTAAGGGGGCCTATGTTGGTGTTTGTATGGGTGTACCCTATTAAAAAATATTTTAAATATACATATCGGGTTTTTTTTCATAAAAAAACATGCCACTCGAAATATCGGGACCTGGCCGGTGGTCCTCCCTGCCCACCCCAGGGCCGACCATGCTATGCCAGTTATCATGTAGGGAACCTCTGTGTAGATCATTTCGGACATGACCAATGTCTTATAGCACGGTCATGAACCTCTACACTTCATGACTAAGTATCATATAGCAGGGTCATGAACCTCTACACTTCATGACTAAGTATCTTATGCAATATTTATGTTTTTGACATATATTTTATATAAATCTGACTCGTCATTTTGCCTACTTAACGTGATCTTCAGAGGGTGCAATCACAAGGGATTAACACCTTCATTATTACTATCAAGTTGCGAAGTTCGATTCGAACTTTGACTTAACCGAAATGGTCAGAAACGAAAGTCAGAGCAAAAGTCAATTTGCTTGACTTTCGGCTAATAACTAGCATATGAATGGAAAAAGATTAAGATAGAACACTTACAAGTGTTCAAGGTAAGTTTAGACTTCAGATATGATGCCTCTTTTGATTAGAAGCAACTCCAAGAGATAAAGAGAAAGAAATGTGAATGTGCAAGTTTGAATGTGCACTTAGATCACCTATTTATAGCAACTTTGGAGCTCCTATTTAATGCCAAGTGTGATCAGAGGTGTTAAGGAAGGGATTAGTGGCATTCCAGGTGTCACAAGAAGGAGGAGGAGAAGTGGCAAGGTTCGAAGCTAAGTGTCCATGTTGCAACCTGCAGCTGTCAGCTGCAGGTGTTCTGCCAGCGACACCTTTACGGACCGTAAGGGTGCTGGCTTACGGTCCGTAAGGACCTTCTAGCACTTGCAAATTTTAAATGCCTTACGGACCGTAAGGCATATGCCTTGCGGTCCGTAAGGGACCTCCAGAACATGATTTTTGGGACATTTCCAATATTGATCCATCAACTTACTATATCTTCCAATTCTAATAAAATTTGTCCTTCTCGTTTAGCATATCTGGAATTTTTGAGAGTTTCCGGACTCGTGTTGCCATATAATTCGATATAAATTTCTGAGGTGTTACACAATGTCACCTAAACTAACCCCAATCTCAACCATATCAATCCTCTATGTTCTCTTATAAGCATCACTTCACTCCCTTCAACCCCAAAACCCCACCGGCTCCCAACACACTTTTACGATCAACCCAAGAACTCCGATTTCAACTCTGATCCATGACAACATGTTGACATATGTTGTGATTATGCGATCTGAACAAGTAACAAGTATGGTATTTCCTCAATTACAGTTAACAAGCAACTATGAACCAAGATACAGTTGAAGGACACTTTTCATTAGTGAATTGCAGTTGGATTAAGGGTCCCATCTTCTAATGGACGCACAAGGATCCAAATGTGTGTAGTTGTTAGCGGTGTTAGGAGTGCTAGTGTTGAGGTGGTGGTTAGTAGGGGTCGTGTTAGAATCATAATCAACATTGTGCGGTATCAGAGTGTTGGTGTTGTTTAAGGTGATCAAAACCCCCTATTTTTATGCATATTTAGAAACTAACTTTAACTATAATAATGGGGTTTTTTCTCTAATCGTTTTTTAGGTTTTAGTTGTCAATGATCATGGTCAACCAATTATGCAATCGTGTATTTAATATGAAACTTTTGAATGTTTTTTTAAACTAGTAACTGAATGTTTCTACTATTATTGCTTCTTTTGTGATACTTGATGCGTGCGAAGTGTCGTATATATTAGGTGTATATTTTAAGCCCTTTTTAACACTTATTTTAGCCAAGTTTTAAATTTATAAAACACGATATTTCACTAACACTAAACACACATATGGGCAAGTGCACCCATCGTTGAGTGTAGTATAGCGTTGGTAAGATACCGAGGTCGTCCAAGGACACAAGAGCTTTTAGTACCGGTTTATCCTCAACGTCTAATCAAAATAAAAGTTTAGAAAAATGTTTTAAGCTAAGAAAAATAAAAACTAACTAAAATGCTGAAAATAAAAATAAAATAAAAACAGATAGACAAGATGAATCACTTGGTTCCGACTCGTATCTAGTATAACCTTTGATTATTTCCGCACTTTTGCACATAATTAAGAGATTATCTTAGTTATTGTAGTAGGCCCCTCTTTTGAAGGTGACGTTACCCTCACCCCAGTAGTTTGAGTCAGCAAGGATACAATCCTAAAAGGGTGGATTATTGGAAGATAATGAATTAAGTTATTAATGCAGTATTGTGGTAGGCCCCGCTTTTGGCGGTGACGTTACCCTCGGCTAAGTAGTCTGAGTCAGCAGGTATACAGTCCTAAATAGCCGGGTTATAGTATTAATAGTAGTTAACTTATGAGGGGATCAAAGAGTTTGGACCCCCGCCATCCAATACCGTGAAGTATTGAAGGAGGTCCTACTAAATTTGACCCAGGTCCATTGCAGGACCTCTAAACGCTGAACAATGGCAAGACCTTTACCAAACCGTTCCCTTAACCCCCGACCAGGTAGCCAACATACCTCCATATAGACCGTGGGGATATGAATGGTGAAAATCCTTTATTTTATATAGACAGTAAAATAATGCCAAGACACCACGGACAAACGATAAGGAAAGATCACCTTCAACATAAGTAACTAGTTATTGAAGTCATTAATACAAAACCAAATAAAAAGTGCAAAAGATTAGAAATAAAAAGTATTATACTAGACACTTTGTCTTCACCAAGTGATGTAAGAGACTTAGGCAAACATGGCCTTGATTGTCAAGAACTCTTACGATCAATCTTGGATCCCGAGACGACTCACACACTCTACGATGGACAATGGATGATGGTGGTGGATGATGGTGTTGTGATGGTGGTGGTTGGTGGATGAAGTGTGAGAGAGGTGGTGTGCCAAGGGATGAGTTGAAATGAATCCAAGCACTCCTATTTATAGGCTGAACAGAGAGCTGGGCACGGCCCCGTGTCCGCTGGGCACGGCCCCGTGCCTGTCTGACACTCTCTCTCCTCATTAATTGTAATTCGCAATTACAATAAATGCGCCTGCTGTACTTTCGACACGCCCCCGTGTTCGCTGGGCACGGCCCGTGGTGGGCAATAGAAGCTTCTATATGTTTGTCTTTTCTGCTGCTTCTTGGGCACGGCCCCGTGCTGGCTGAGCACGGGGCGTGTTCAGTCTTCTGACTTCTCTAATTTGCTTTGGAAGGTGCCGTTGAGGGGTCGGGCAGTCCACTAATGTTCCTTTTCTTGTATTTATGTTGGATTTAGCTGTCTTTTTGCTTCTTTTGCGTTTTTGAGCTCATTTAATCCTGAAAATACAAAAGGAAGACAAAAACACTCTTTTTCCAATATTAGTACTTAAAAAGGGTTAGTTTTATGCCTTATTTGATGTAATTTATATGTTGCATTTTACACACATCAAATACCCCCACACTTGAACTTTTGCTTGTCCTCAAGCAAAACTCTTTAATATGTGGCTTACACTCCCAAATGGAATAGGTAGAAGAGAAGGTTTTGGGCTTGTCGTAGAGTGTCGGGATATCCAAGATCTTTTTGGGTTTTATTTTTATTTATTTACACTCCTATTCGTAATGATTTATTTAGAACTTTTCATAGGAGAAATTACTTATTTGGGCATAACATGCCTTTTTAAAATTCCATTTATATACAAGTTCACATACCTTACGGGAGAAATCACTCACACTCGGCCGAAGGTGTATTTTTAGTGAATCACTCGAGAGCGGCATGGAACTTATTCCTACCATAGGTTTGCCAAGCAATCAATCCTCCTCCTTTTTAACTTTTATACCTTTGTAAATATCAAGAGGACTTTGTGGGTTAAGGGTTAGGCTTGGGTTAAAGGTAGGTGGTTGGGATATTGGTTAGTGGTTAGTAGAAAAAGGGCGAAAAACGTAACAAGTGTCGGTTTTCGTAGGACTTTCTATTTTTGCAACTTTTTATTTTGATGAAGCTTTTATTCAAACAAAGTTATTTTTGATGAACTTGTTTGTTTATTTTCTTTTTTGCTTCATCATCAACACATTTTTTTTTTTTTTTTTTACGAAAAACCGAACTTGTTACTAAAACAAAGGGTTAAAAATGAAAAAGGTTTAAGCTCAAAGGGGCTAACTAGGGGGATTTTTTGGTAGGTGGTAAAAGAAAAAGAAAAATAATGGTGTAGAAATAAAAAGGGTTAGTCCTAATGCCTCCATCATTTACTTACTCGGGTTTAAGTTGATAAGGACCGGGAATGTATCGTCATGGCAAGTTCTAGAGTCGTAAGAACCAAGCGGCTATTCACACAAGAAACGAAAAATGAGCATTTAGTTTTAATGATATGTAATTATATGCTCAATAAAGGCTCAAAACTCACTTTTTGTGGGAATGGGTTTTTATGTGATCAAGTATATATAATCAAATTTTAACTAAGTTTGCCATGCCTTTTCATAATTTTCTTATGTTGGTTCTTTTTATCACTACGCTATTGGTTGTAAATTTGTAAAAATATAACCTTTTTGAGAACTTGAATTTCCCGAGTTAAACCTAGACAAGTAAAAAAAATGAAATTTTTGAAAAAATTTGGGGTGATTAGCGGTTCCAATAGAGTTTTGTGTAAGGCTTGTGTTTAGGACTTGCAAAATTCAAGGTTTTAGCATCCCCCCCACACTTAAATTACACATTGTCCTCAATGTGTCCCAAAAATAAATTTTTAGGTTGATTAGATGTGTAAAATAGTGTTTAAAAAGCAAAAATTTTGTGTTACTGGCAGCCTGGACACGGCCCCGTGTTGAGTGGGTACGACCCCGTGTTCAGGTGCCAGTAACGAGAACTTACAGAAGGTGGACACGGCCCCGTGTCCACTGGACACGGCCACGTGTCTGACAAAAATCTGCAGGACAGAAGCCAAACAGCAGGTCTAGGAGGTGAGCACGGGGGCGTGTTGGCTGGACACGTCCCCGTGTGGACAGTCTGAAAGCCTGAAAAACAGGTTTCTTCCTCCGGTTTTTTCCATCCTGGCCCTATAAGTGCTGAGGCTTAGCATTCCAAGCCTCGGTTTGTACCTGTTTCATCACTTAATACCACACCAAGCAATACAAACATCCTAAATTACCATAGTTAATTGTTCCAAGCATAAAGTAAAAGAAAAAGAAAAAAAAATGCAGAAAATGGTTAGGAAAAGTAAATTGTCTAACACTTGGCACGCAGGCCATCAATTGTTCAAGATTGCAAAGGGTTAACCTGGGGAGTCATCAATCAACCGCTTCCTCCTACGCTCCCTACCGCCTACTCCATAGCATCATCATCATCATCCCCTCCATGGCGTGCAATGTGGTCTCGTATGTATCCGACATCGTCTTGTATCTCGGATAGGTTTCTCTCAATAGCTCCGACCCGGTGGTAGGTGTTGCTCGCCATGTTATAGGTGTTCCGAGTACACATGAGGTTTTCCTGCAACAAATCATGCAAACTTTGAAAATTAGGAAAACCACCTCCCGAGGAGGATGATTGGCCCGGATCACCGTGGGGTTGGTAGTGGTACTGATGATGTTGCGGAGCTGGGAGGACAAGCGCTTCTTGTGGGTTCCATGCATGACCTTGCATCCTTTGAAAGGTTACCGTCCCGTCTTCTGCCTCATAAATTAGGTTCATTGAGCGGCATATGTGAATATCCACCGTTCCCGACCATGGGCTCCTCTCAAATGACCTCGGAATGTGGGCGAAGTGCTTGAAGAGACGGTACACCCATCCCCCAAAGAAAATAGGAGTTGGTGCACTAGCAAGGCGGTTGTGATGCATGTTTCGGAGCATGAGGAACGGAACATCGAGCGGCCTGCGGTTGTGAATGCAATGGAGGACAAGCAAATCTCTTAACCCAACGACGCCACCACTGTCATGTCTTTGGCTAAGAGAGTAGCCGAGGAGCCTATGAATGTATCTGTATAGCGGATCCTTCAGCTTGGTACTCTTAGTGCTGCTCGGATTGTAGAACCCTTCCCCAATCTGAGCCCACATGGCTTGGCGCTCGTTGTCTTCAATCTCTCTCAATCCCCCTGTATTTTCTTCGTTTCCCGCATCCTCTTCCGCATACAACCCGATAATCGACCCGAATTGTGCCATGGAGATCGAATACCTCGTCCCGCCACACTGGAATGACACCCCGTCGTTATCGAATGGGTCACACCTTGAAGTGAATGCAAAGGTGCTGTAGAATTCCAAGGTGCATTCATGGACGGAACGGAGTCGGGTTGTTAGTGCGACTCTGAGTGGTCCCGTGACAATGTTGTTGAAACGGTCAATTTGATTCACCATGGTTAGCAGTTCTGTGCAAGCCTGCCTCGGGTGTTCCTCCGGCCTTGTTTGAAGAAGCTCGTATCGAGCTCTTGCATCTAGCTCATTGGCGTTGAATCTTGTAAACTTCCTGGCCATCTGCAAGAATACACCAAAAGTTAGCACGAAACATAAATATTTTCGGACAAAACTGCAAACAGCGAGCTGGACACGACCCCGTGTCCAGCGGACACGGCCCCGTGTCCAGAGGTCTGTTACTCAAAAACTTCATTTTTCGACCCGGTTTCGAAAACTTGAAAATTTTTGGTCCAATAGGTGCGGTTTCCCCCGAAAATGAAACCCTAAACACCGTTTTTCCCAAAATATCCCGTTTACCCCATCAATTTTATCTTTTTCGGTTCAAGAACAAGGGTTTGGGGTTTTTGTAATAAATCGGGTGAATCTTTGAACAATCTAAGTGTATTTACTTTCCTTAACACTAATCTAACTAAATGCAAAAAGATTTAGGCAAAAATTTTAGGTTCGATCCGGATGAACTTCAAGAACCCTAGATTTTTCCCCAAATTTGTGGTGTTTTAACTACATGCAAGTAACTAATCTAACTACTAAGAGTGATAGAATCATACCTTGACTTTGTTAGATCGATAGGAGACGTCGAAATTTCGCGAAAAATAACCTGGAACCAGAGCTTTTGTGGGGAAACGGGGCGTGTGGAATGAAGAAACTGTTTTGAAAAAGGGGTTTTATCCCGTCTGCAGCGCGAACACGGCCCCGTGTCCAGCGGACACGGCCTCGTGCCGAGCATGTTTTTTTTTTTTTTTTTTAGTGCTCGTGTGAGTGTCCCTTTTTCCCATAAGCCATGGTTAGGAAACTTACCGCTTTATTTTGTCGTCTCAATCGTTCGTAACTTACCAGGCATGATGTTTTTATTCTTCCACCGTTTGAAGCGAGATCTCTTCTTCCTCATCCTCAATAAATCCTTGATAGAGTTTCAGCCGTTGGCCATTGACTTTAAATGGTGGCCCATTTCGAGATTTAATTTCTACTGCACCGTGTGGAAAAATATGGGTGATGGAAAAAGGTCCTGACCACCTAGACTTTAATTTACCAGGAAACAATCGAAGTCGTGAATTAAACAAAAGAACTAGATCCCCTACCCGAAATTCATTAGGTTTAATATGTTTGTCATGCAAATTTTTCATTCTTTCCTTATAAATTTCAGAGTTCGAGTATGCATAATTCCTAAGCTCGTCTAATTCATTTATTTGACAAAATCGATTTTTACCAGCAAATTCTAGATCTAAGTTTACATTTTTGATTGCCCAGTAGGCTTTGTGTGCAATTTCTACTGGCAAATGACAACTTTTTCTATAAACTAGCTTATATGGGGTTGTACCTATTGTTGTTTTATAAGCAGTTCGAAAAGCCCATAAAGCATCGTCTAATTTATCAGCCCATTCCTTTTTATTTAACCCTACGGTTTTTTCGAGTATTCGTTTTAAACCTCTATTAGTCACTTCGGCTTGTCCGTTTGTTTGAGGGTGATACGCTGTCGAAACCCGGTGATAGACCCCATATCTTGTTAAATTTTTTTCAAGTTGATGGTTGCAAAAATGGGTACCTCTATCACTTATTAAAGCTTTAGGTGTGCCAAAACGAGAGAATATTTTTTTCAGAAATCTTACCACGACTCTTCCATCATTTGTTGGAAGTGCCTCGGCCTCGGCCCATTTAGACAAATAATCTACTGCCACAAGTATATATTTGTTTCCTTTCGATGGTGGGAAAGGTCCCATAAAGTCGAGTCCCCACACATCAAATATTTCACAAACAAGAATGCCATTTTGTGGCATTTCGTTTTTGGAAGAAATATTACCTGTTCTTTGGCAAGCATCACATGTCTTTACAAGACTTTGAGCATCTTTGTAAATGGTTGGCCAATAAAATCCTGAATCGAATACCTATCGTGCGGTACTGGCAGCACCATGATGTCCTCCGTATGGACCTTCATGACAATGGCGGAGAATTCTTTGTGCTTCTCTACCATGTACGCATCGTCTGACGAGTTGGTCGGCACACATTTTGAAAAGATATGGATCTTCCCAAAAGTAGTGTTTTACATTGGCAAAGAATTTTTTCTTTGATGATGTGGCCATCCTTTTGCGACTATACCGCTAGCTAGGTAGTTAGCATAGTCGACGTACCATGGTTCTTCCTTGTATTCCACCATTTCCAGGGACTCAGTTGGAAATTTTTCGTTGATTTGCTCGTCCCTGGTTGCTTCTAAAGCTGGGTCCTCTAAGCGTGAAAGATGATCTGCTGCGGTATTTTCTGCTCCTCTTTTGTCCTTGATTTCAATGTCAAATTCTTGGAGGAGTAGAATCCACCTAATCAAACGTGGTTTTGCGTCTTGCTTCTTGAAGAGATATCGAATGGCTGCATGGTCTGTATAGACTATAGTTTTAGAAAGAACAAGATAAGAACGAAATTTATCAAAAGCAAATACCACAGCTAGTAATTCTTTTTCAGTTGTTGTGTAATTTTCTTGTGCATCGTTAAGTGTTTTACTAGCATAGTAGATTGGGTGGAATTGCTTTTCTTTTCTCTGTCCCAAGACAGCTCCAACTGCAAAGTCACTGGCATCACACATGATTTCGAAAGGATATTTCCAATCAGGCGCTATCATGATAGGTGCATTGACTAGCATTTCCTTTAGGGTTAGAAATGCTTGATTGCAATCCTTGTCAAAGATGAAAGGAGCATCTTTTTCAAGTAACTTCGTTAGAGGCCTTGAGATTTTTGAAAAGTCTTTGATAAATCGCCTATAAAATCTGGCATGCCCTAGGAAACTTCTGATAGCTCGTACGGAGGATGGAAGTGGTAATCTAGAAATGGTATCTATTTTGGCTCGATCCACCTCCATTCCTTCGCTTGAGATTTTGTGACCGAGTACTATTCCCTCCGTTACCATGAAATGGCATTTTTCCCAATTAAGGGCGAGGTTAGTTTCCTCACATCGGGATAACATTCGTTCAAGATTATCGAGGCATTGGTCATATGAATCCCCAAAGATAGAAAAGTCGTCCATAAAGACTTCCATTGTCTTTTCTATCATGTCATGGAAAATGGCTACCATGCAACGTTGGAATGTTGCTGGGGCATTGCATAGACCAAACGGCATGCGTCGATAAGCAAAAGTTCCATAGGGACATGTGAAAGTTGTCTTTTCTTGGTCTTCGGGTGCTATCGGAATTTGAAAGTAACCTGAAAACCATCCAAGAAACAGTAAAATTTATAACCGGATAATCTTTCTAACATTTGATCAATGAAGGGTAAAGGAAAATGATCCTTTCTTGTTGCTTCATTTAATCGTCTATAATCTATACATACTCTCCATCCTGTGACGGTTCTCGTTGGTATTAGTTCATTCTTTTCGTTAGTTATTACCGTCATACCTCCTTTCTTTGGAACTACTTGGACGGGACTCACCCAAGGACTATCGGAGATAGGATAGATAAGTCCGGCGTCAAGTAACTTGATGACTTCGTTTTTAACCACTTCTTGAACATTTGGATTTACTCGTCGTTGTGGTTGTATGACCGATTTGTAGTCATCATTCATCAAAATTTTGTGTGTGCACATAGAAGGACTAATTCCTTTTATGTCAACAAGTTTCCAAGCTATTGCATTTTTGTGTTTTTTCAAAAGATTAATTAATTTTTCTTTTTCTAAGTTATCTAATTTAGATGAAATAATTACAGGTAACTTACCATCTTTGTCTAGAAAAGCATATTCCAAACCTTTTGGAAGTTCTTTGAGCTCAAGTGGTGGGTCTTTAGGAGACTCCTTATTTGGTTGCTCGTTTCGATCAAGAACTTTAAAAGTTTGTTCTATGGCGACCTCTTCTTCAACAAAGTGGTCAATCTTTTCACTTGTATCGGGTGGTTCATCTTCATCTTCAATTAGGGGGTCATTATTGCCGAATGGATATTTCATTGATCGTTCGAGATCGACACTTCTTTTAAATGCCCCTAATTGAAGAGGTAGATTATTGAACTTCCGGTTTTTCAAAGCTTCGTGAGTTTTTACAAATGGTCGTCCCAATACTAGAGGAGCGTCATCGAGGATGACGAAGTCGGTTGGGATTACCATTTGATTTGTTTGAACCAAGACATCTTCAACTATACCGATTGATTTTATTACTTTCCGATTGGATAGAAAAATGGGTATTTGAAGTGGAGAAAAATCACTAATACTTAATTTTTCGAAAATGTAGTTAGGCATTATGTTAACACAAAGATCTTTATCGATTGTGACATTACTAATAAACGAATTTTGAAAGAAACATGGAACCGGTGTAATGTTCATTTCAAATGGGTCTTCTTTTATTAGTGAAGTTTGATCATTAGTTAACTTAACACTTACCGTTTCGTCAATTTTAGTGTTAGTGTTTAACTCTTTTAAAAACTTAGCATGAGTGGGTACTAAACAATGATCTTCGAAAGAAGGTGTCAAGAGATTAATTTCTTCGAAATTAGACTCTTCTTGGATTTTAACGTTGTCGGACTCACCTTTTTCGTTGTTTAACTCATGTGTCGGTTTTTCACTTATTTGTTCTTCCATTTTTACAATTTTAGTTATCTCTTCTTTTTTTAATTCTTCTCTTGCGCGGGACTCCTCTTCCCTTGCGCGAGCTTCTTTTATACATCGATCGATAACTCTAATGTGTTCTAATATCCTATCGGTCACTTCGGTTATAGAAAAAGAATCATTATTTTCTAAGCTTGAATCCGGTTGTTCGACCCTTTGTTCCTCATAATACCCATATGAAGTTGATGGTTCACACCATTGTAAGCATATGATGGATAAGGTTCGTAATTTTGTTCTTCATAATACTCATATGAGGTGGGTTGTTCACGCCATGGTTCCTCATAATAAGCATACGAAGGTGGTGGCTCATATCTTGGTTCCTCAAAGTATGAGTATGAGGGCTCATACCTTGGTTCATCAAAATATGAGTATGAGGGAGGAGGTTCATACCTTTGGTCTTCATAGGATGTGTATGAAGTTGACGGCTCGTACCTGGGCTCCTCATAGTAGGTGTATGAATTGGATGGTTGATATGAGTGATTATTTTGAATCCAGCGTGCATTACGACAATTAGTGCAATAATTACCCCTATAATCATCCTCATCATAGGTGTAGTTGTAACCTCCTGAGTATTGATCCATAAGAATCACTCAGCAGACCACAACTGAGTCTCGAGATCAGAAAACAAAAATAAAAACGGAAACAGAAGCTGGACACGGCTCCGTGTTCAGTGAGCACGGCCCGTGTTCAGGATCTGTATATGGGCGTTTTAATTAAATTTACTGATTTCGTTGAGCACGGGGCGTGTTTAGTGAGCACGGCCCGTGTTCAAGTTACTGTTACTGGGTGTTTTTATGAAGATGTGCAGCACGGCCCCGTGTTCGGTGAACACGGCCCTGTGTACAGGCTACTGTAAATGCAAATCTAAACTAAAAAGCAGAAAAATGTGCGCGCTTTTAAAAATGTTTTGAAAAATTGATTAGGCCGTCGATTTTAAGCTTTCTTAAAATCCTTGTGTCCCCGGCAACGGCGCCAAAAACTTGATGCGTGCGAAGTGTCGTATATATTAGGTGTATATTTTAAGCCCTTTTTAACACTTATTTTAGCCAAGTTTTAAATTTATAAAACACGATATTTCACTAACACTAAACACACATATGGGCAAGTGCACCCATCGTTGAGTGTAGTATAGCGTTGGTAAGATACCGAGGTCGTCCAAGGACACAAGAGCTTTTAGTACCGGTTTATCCTCAACGTCTAATCAAAATAAAAGTTTAGAAAAATGTTTTAAGCTAAGAAAAATAAAAACTAACTAAAATGCTGAAAATAAAAATAAAATAAAAACAGATAGACAAGATGAATCACTTGGTTCCGACTCGTATCTAGTATAACCTTTGATTATTTCCGCACTTTTGCACATAATTAAGAGATTATCTTAGTTATTGTAGTAGGCCCCTCTTTTGAAGGTGACGTTACCCTCACCCCAGTAGTTTGAGTCAGCAAGGATACAATCCTAAAAGGGTGGATTATTGGAAGATAATGAATTAAGTTATTAATGCAGTATTGTGGTAGGCCCCGCTTTTGGCGGTGACGTTACCCTCGGCTAAGTAGTCTGAGTCAGCAGGTATACAGTCCTAAATAGCCGGGTTATAGTATTAATAGTAGTTAACTTATGAGGGGATCAAAGAGTTTGGACCCCCGCCATCCAATACCGTGAAGTATTGAAGGAGGTCCTACTAAATTTGACCCAGGTCCATTGCAGGACCTCTAAACGCTGAACAATGGCAAGACCTTTACCAAACCGTTCCCTTAACCCCCGACCAGGTAGCCAACATACCTCCATATAGACCGTGGAGATATGAATGGTGAAAATCCTTTATTTTATATAGACAGTAAAATAATGCCAAGACACCACGGACAAACGATAAGGAAAGATCACCTTCAACATAAGTAACTAGTTATTAAAGTCATTAATACAAAACCAAATAAAAAGTGCAAAAGATTAGAAATAAAAAGTATTATACTAGACACTTTGTCTTCACCAAGTGATGTAAGAGACTTAGGCAAACATGGCCTTGATTGTCAAGAACTCTTACGATCAATCTTGGATCCCGAGACGACTCACACACTCTACGATGGACAATGGATGATGGTGGTGGATGATGGTGTTGTGATGGTGGTGGGTGGTGGATGAAGTGTGAGAGAGGTGGTGTGCCAAGGGATGAGTTGAAATGAATCCAAGCACTCCTATTTATAGGCTGAACAGAGAGCTGGGCACGGCCCCGTGCCTGTCTGACACTCTCTCTCCTCATTAATTGTAATTCGCAATTACAATAAATGCGCCTGCTGTACTTTCGACACGCCCCCGTGTCCGCTGGGCACGGCCCGTGGTGGGCAATAGAAGCTTCTATAGGTTTGTCTTTTCTGCTGCTTCTTGGGCACGGCCCCGTGCTGGCTGAGCACGGGGCGTGTTCAGTCTTCTGACTTCTCTAATTTGCTTTGGAAGGTGCCGTTGAGGGGTCGGGCAGTCCACTAATGTTCCTTTTCTTGTATTTATGTTGGATTTAGCTGTCTTTTTGCTTCTTTTGCGTTTTTGAGCTCATTTAATCCTGAAAATACAAAAGGAAGACAAAAACACTCTTTTTCCAATATTAGTACTTAAAAAGGGTTAGTTTTATGCTTTATTTGATGTAATTTATATGTTGCATTTTACACACATCAATACTGTTATTGATGTAGGCATGTTTGTTTATCTACTGTTATTGCTGGTTCATGTTAGCAGAATGCCTTTGATCACAACATGTTATTGGTTGTTGTTTTGATACTTGCAATCGTGGTAGTATGACTTTGATGCTGGTTTATTGTATGATTCAGTTACAATGTAGGTGTTGATGGTACTGGACAATTATGCACAATAGGAATTAGTTATAATGTAGGTGTTGATGGTACAGGACAGTTATGCACAATGGACTCTATGGACATATGGCAACATGAATATTCAGTCAAGGCTGCGATAATTAAGCCTTTAACTTGATCATGGTACAATATGATTTAGGATTTTTATGCACAATATAACTAGAACAGGGATGACAGACTTTGGTTTGCACAATAGGACTTAGCTATAACTTGAACAGGGATGATACAGTTTGGTTTGCACAATAGGACTTAGCTATATCATGAACATTGATGATACACTCGGGTTTGCACAATAGGACTTAGCCATAAATTGAACATGGATGATACACTTTGCTTTGCTTTGCATAGCTTGAACTGTTTGACCAGATCAACTGGTCAAACCTTTGATAATGAAGGCAGTTCAAGTTTTGAGACTATGGTGGTGTTTGTTTTTCTAAAAAAGATATGTGCATGCTCTTCTATCTGCGAGGAGCAGACCAGCGCAGACATTGCCATCTGCAGACTGTTTTCCGAAGACGTTCCATTAAAAAACATCCGCGTGAGATCTTTTTGGTGCAGACTTGGCCCAACCACTTTTAAGATCTTCTAAGGTCTGTAGAGGGTTAAATACAACCACCCACCACCACCGTCCACCACCCACCACCGTCCATCATCACCACCACCACCGTCCACCACCCACCACCACCGTCTACCACCATCGTCCACCACCACCATTGTAACACTCCGTGTTTCGAAAGTCAAAGTCAAAGTCAAGATTGAAGTCAAAGGAAGAAAAGATTGCTAATTGCGATCGGTCTCTCCTTGCTCAATTCCTGTTTTGACTTCTCTGACTTGTAATTAGCCTATTTTATTATCGCTTTAGTTGTATTATGTGGAGTATCTATTAATAATCGCATAGTAGTCGCTGTTTATCGCATGATTAATCGCTTTATCGCTATCGCAATCGCAACTCGAATTTACACATTTTGGTTATTGTTATACGTGTGTGTGTGCCTTATGTGTTACTTGTGCGTGTTTATTTATGTTATGTTGTGGTGATCAATCGAAACGCAATCAAACTCAATCGCAATCGAATCGCAAACGCTAAACGAATATGAAATAAGGATGCTTGTATGTTGATATAGTAGTTGGGATTAAAAGTAATTTGACTAGGAAACTCTAACGCATCACAACGTTCGCAATCGCAATCGAAACGGCAAAACTCGTCACACTGAACACTCGAACCAAGCGACTGATCGATCAGGTGACCAGCCGATCGACCAGCCGTTTGATCGAGCTGCCGCTCGATCGGTCAGCTGTTCGACCGGGCTGCCACCCGATCGGCCAGCTCCTTCCTTTTTGGGAAACCCTATAAATACCCCCTGTCACCATCATACTTTCCACTTTTGGCAACTCTCCTCCGACCAGCTCATCTTCCCCACTATTCTTCAGATTTCTCGTGATTCCGGTAAGATCTCATCCTAAATCTTGTACTTCCTTAATCTACACGCACTCCTACACCTTTCTATCTTTTGAATCTTAACTTTTAACCGTGAAATCATCAAGATTCAAGGTGTTCTAGGATGACGTCATCATGTGTTCTTGAGAACTTCATGTTTTGGCCTCAATCCACCAAGAACAATTTAGATCTAACCGATTTCCACATAAACAAACAAAGATCTTTCATAGATCTAAACATATTCACAATGAAAAGGATTGAAAGATGGTTTTCCAACTTTCTTTTAACTCTTTTACACTCAATGCCTTCAAAACCGATAGAATCGGAGCTTGTGCCGACTTACTACTCATTCTTGTGGTAGTGTTGGTTCAAGATCTGGATTCTATCCATGAGACTACCGATTTCGGGTTAAACAAGGAACACCGTCTCAAACAGTTAACTGGTCGGATTTGGGTGATTCCTGTCCGATCAGGGGTACCAAGTATTGACGAGGTTTCTGTTGCTTAATACGTTATCAAAACGTCTCGATAAAACTACAAACAATCAAAACAACCAAGTGTAAGACGAACTGGTCGACCAGGACGGAGTGTTGTCCGATCGGTCATCCGATCGACTTACACCTTGGCCCTACAATTTATTTTTAAATCAACCCTCAAGAGTTTTGGGAACACCGAACGGATTGCCCGTCCGATCGAGTTACCACTCGATCGACCGACCATCCGACTATGTGATGTTTCGAAACTTCAACACTTAAAAACAATTTTCAACATATTCAATGCACAAGGGATGCCACCCGATCAAACAACCGTCCGATCGAGTGACAACCTGCTGAGAACTTGTTCTCGCTGAAGTGCCCAACCTATCGAACTGTCTCCCGATCGAACGGTCGTTCGATCGATCGACCTGAAAGGTAGAGATACTTCAATGTTTTCAAAATGCTACAACGAAAACTTCAAAAGTCAAGCCATCAAACACAAACACATCCTTCCCCAAAGGAAGTAACAATCCACTCGAACGGTCATCCGACCGGACGACCGTCCGAACGGACTGTCACTCGAACCACTGGCTGTCCGATCGAACTGTTGTCCTACCCACTTACACTCTGTATCGTCTTACGCATCGCTTATCCTTATGCTATCAATCTGTTCAGGCTAACCCTACTCTCTAGCGCTCCCTTCAATCCATCAACCTCTGTGAGTATACTCGAATCCCTTTTTGCTTTACGCACTCTTGGGTGTTACATACGTTACATATACTAAATCACATCAAACACACTACGCAATACTTTAACGCTAACCGTTACCGCATGTCATACGTGACTTAATGAATGCTTGTTTGTTATGTTTACACATGGAATGCTGTCTACCTGCCTTAGCAACGATAGTACTATAGTTTGGACTCAGCACCTATTCACTCTGGGGTTGTTAAGGACAATTACTTACATGGCTCACAGTGGTGAGTGTCTATCGCGAACTGCCTTGGGCAGTCAACCCGCAGTCATTGGTATCGATAGGTTCATCTCGATAACTAACATGCCTCATTTTACACTGTGTACGTGCTGGTTACGCGTAACGATTTCGAACTCTATATGCTATTATCAAACTTGTATGCTCGCCTATACACTATGTGTATTGACTTTTACTTTAACGTATGTGACAGGTGCTTAGGATGCTTATTTGCTTACTTTGCTGTGAAATCGAGGCTAGGAAAGACCTAGGTCAACAATAAACAATTGTCTGTAATGAAAATCTGAGTTGTCGGAACAGAACAATTTGACTAGATATTTTCTGTAATAACTGTATTATCATTTATGACATGGTATGGGACGTGTTGCTTTAAATATTTGGTAAATATAGTTGTTATGGAAACTTATGGACAATCTGTTTCGCTCAGTGCCACGCCCCGATGTTTCCGCCATCGGTTGGGGTGTGACAACCACCCACCACCACCCACTGTCCACCACCACCACCACCGTTAATGTCCACCACCACCCACACGTTTGTCACACCCCAAACGATGGCGAAAACATCGGAGTGAGACGAAAACGAGATTGCAAGAGACTTCATAACGTCTATTTGCGACAACTATTTAATAAACAGAATTTCATTTCATTACTAAGGCAAAATACAATGTTTGGAAACAAATACAACAACTTGACCAAAGAAACAAAATACAACAAATACTAAATTAAAGTGGGTTTCTAGTCATCCTACTAGATTCCTTTCAACATCTCATCATCAAGTTCCTGCAATACATATTAAAGTACATGTCAACATATAAAGTATTGGCGAACATACAAGTTTGTAATACTATCATAAGTATAAACGTTTTAAACAAATCCACATGGCATAATCGCGAACTAAGAATTAACATAACGATACTAGCATGCAACTTATAATTGTCAACCCAAAGTGTCCCACTAGCGTAATCTTTTCGTCGCAACGACAAGACCGTTGTGTATTATAACATAACATGACCTCAAGAATACAGGCGGCATGTTACTCCTATAGCGCTATACATGTTAAGGGAGGCTCATACGAAGTTAATGACAAGTATAAAGCAAATAAGTATTCTAGCATGTATGAGTTCTAGCATCATGTATCAAGCATGTATATTGGATTGTTTGACTGTGTCAAGTATGTTTGTAAGTGTATGTGTGCGTTTTTAATAGGAATAAATATTGCACCCAAAGAGTGTCGAAAAAGTAAAAAGGGTCATGTACACTAACGGTTTTGCTAAGCTTTCCGATTAAAAAGCGAGTTGACGAGTTGATGAGAGTGGAGCACCAAAGTTACCCTACATTGGGGAAACGAAGGTGTATGAGTATTCGGAGTTTGTGGAGAGTTCGGATTCGGAATTAAGTATAAAAAGTATATGTACATGAAAATATATCTTGTCTAAATACTCGTTTGGACACTAAGTTTCCTTGTGTTTTCATGGGTCCTAACTTATCCATTAGAATCACAAACGAGGAGTCTAGAGCGAAGATAATATAACATAAGTTTATGACATCTAACCATAATCCGGTTAGCATCAAGAATTCAGTTAAATATATATTATATATTATAAAGTATAGTCCAACATGTATAATCATGTATTGTCATGTAAGTCAAGCATGGAGATGGGATGATTAGCATCCATTAAACCTCATTGTATGAATTCACCAAAGCACAAGTTTATCAACATAGTTGATAAACCCGGTTGGTCATGAATGATAATAACAAAGGGATTTTTACATATTTTCCCCTGCTAAGCAGCTTTATTACATATTTACCCAACCCATAAGTTTAATTACATATTTCCCCTTCCTAAAAAAGCCTTATTACATATTTCCCCAATCTCTAAATTTTTATTACATATTACCCCAATCTCTAAATTTAATTACATATTTCACCTTCCTAAACCCCATATATTACATATTTATCCATTTCATTAAAAATACTCTTATAGAATTACTATTTTACCCCTATTGAGTTTATTAAATAAATAACTACAATATATTTCCTAGCTTCACCTTTGAACCAGGATATTTTTATTTATTTTTAAATTAAAAAAATAAAATAAATAACATTAATCCCATTATTATTATCATTGGTAAGTTATAGGAATACTTAATTCGTGCTATATCTGATAAATGAGTTTTAATTTCTAGTTGATATTTTAAAGCATGATTTATGATCCTATTACAACCTGATCTAAACGTAAACTTTCTTGGTAAAGGTCTAAAACCGAAATATAATGATAATAATACCGGTACAAAAAAAATCTTTGATTCGTCACTCTATAATGTACAAACTTTGGAATATGTTTAATCTATATCACAAGAAAGTATGAAAAAAAAAACTAAAAATACTAAAATATAATTAATAGTTATTAGTTAATGCGTCTATTAATATACATTACCACATAATGGTTTGATTAATATTATTTATTTTATTTTTTTAATTTAAAAATAAATAAAAATATCCGGGTTCAAAGGTGAAGCTAGGAAATATATTGTAGTTATTTATTTAATAAACTCATTAGGGGTAAAATAGTAATTCTATAAGAGTATTTTTAATGAAATGGATAAATATGTAATATATGGGGTTTAGGAAGGTGAAATATGTAATTAAATTTAGAGATTGGGGAAATATGTAATAAAAATTTAGAGATTGGGAAAATATGTAGTAAGGCTTCTTTAAGAAGGGGAAATATGTAATTAAATTTATGGGTTGGGGAAATATGTAATAAAGCTGCTTAGGATGGGGAAATATGTAAAAATCCCTAAAACAAAGGGAACAAATAAGATAACTAACCTACTAGGATACTAAGTAGCCAAATAAGAACAACATGGACGTGTCACACCCAACATGGCAAATGTTGGAGGCGAGGCGGGGTTATCTTACTTTGATTCTTGGAAGCTACTTAGGTATTCTCGCCACTAAAACAAGTGAGGTAGGTGGAATCATGGTTGAAAAGCCAAGGCTTCCATTGTTCACACCAAAACATAAGTCTTTCAACTTTGAAGGTTGAAAGCTTGGATGGTTCCAACACTTTGAAGTCACTTGGGACTTTTTAGGGCAGAATTTTATAAAAACACACAACTATGAGCTTAGTTGGGAGCATGGTGGGTACAAGATTCCACTAAGCTAGAGAGAGAGAGAGAGAGAAAGAAAAATTTGAGCAGAAAGGAATGTCTGCTTCACGTTCCTTTTATAGCCGATTTTCAAGTCTCTCGCGCCCCGCGACAGCCTAGGGCTTCCTTGTCGCGGCCCACGAGGATCCCTAGCTAGGGCATAAGTGGCATTAGTCATGGTGTAGGTCTAACACGTGGATGACACGTGGCCTACACGTGTCTCAGGCGGATTCCTAGGCTCTTGCGACCCGCGAAGAACCTTTAAGAGTATGTCGCAGCCCGCAACAACCATAAAAACTTTATTTTTTTCATTTTTCATGTCGGGTCTCGTCATACGCGTTTAGGGTTTTGATTACAGATTGTTCTGAGACCTTTTTGAGAGTTGTTACAATTGAAATATACTTTAATACATGTTGCAGGAAATTGATGATGAAATCTCGAGAAATCTACTTAGGGTGGACTAGAAACGCACCCAAATTTTGTTTATGTAATCTTTTGCTTGTTTATTATATTTGAATGTTGTATTTCCTTTCGAAACAATGTATCCTTGGAATTATGAATGAAATGAAATCCGTTTATTAAATTATTGTCACAAATAGCACGTTATGTTGTTTTGAACAATCTCGTTCGTCTCACACCGATGTTTCCGCCGTCGGTTGTGGTGTGACATGAACTTTAACAGATTTATCATTCGAAAGTTTAACAATAATAATTCTTTTTTCAATAAACAATTTATGTTTTGACCCACAAACTTTAATAGAGTTATCAAACGACCCTTGAAATTTAATAATGTTATTTTTTTAACAAACTATGTGTTTTCATCGTTGCGCGTTGCGCAAGTGCAACGATTGATTTTTGTGTTGGTTCCATTCAGTATTGCAGGTGGTGTACAACATTGAAAAGGTGCTTAAAGAATGGCCTTATCACGCCTGCTACCTACTTTACTGGACCTTTTGTCGAATCGGAACCAATACCACTGCATTGCGCTCGAACAGTTAAGCGGCTGTCGGCCCTTCCGTGCACAGATGTAGATTCATTCTTCGACCTGGTCCAGCCTCACAACTCTTCGCGGGTTGGTAAGAAGTCAGTCTTGTTTGGTAAGACGGAATTTGACAAAGAAAAGAGAGTGCTCGCCCCGGCCAACAAAGGTCTCTTAGCGCATGAGGTCATACGTGAGATACTATATTACCACATGCGTTGCGTTGGGGGATTCCCGGTGTTACGCTTTCGACTTTGCACGATGCAGTTGGGTTAAAGCAAGACCAAAGAACGTTGAGTGTTTAACCAAACCGATGTAAGTAGATCACGGCCATCAAATACATAATATACCAATATAAAAAATCAAAACGACATTTTACCATTTCCTTACATTATGACATTTTGAGATAAATGGAGATTGGTGCAAAAAATAATCTTTTGGTACCGGTGTAAACCTTGCTCGATCTTTATGATGGTTCTCCACATCCCTTGTCTCATTCGCAATTTTGCAAGTTCCCATGGGATGTCCATGTCTTCATAACAGAAGAATATGTCCAAAATTTGCACAAAAAAAAAGGTCAACAATGTCAAAGGGGGAGATAAGACATATAAAAGACGAAGGTCGCATAACTTAAAACTTGACATATAAACTAAAAAAGATTAACTTAAAACTTGATATATAAACTAAAAAAGATTACCAACTTTCAAAGACAAGAACGCCAAAACCTTCTCCTAGGCTGCATCAAAAACATGTTGAATATTACATATGACTTATATTGCTCGTGAGATATAAAATTACATATGCCAAAAATATCTACTAACATAAACAAATCCATCTCTTCACAATCAAAAGGTCCTGAAGCTTCTTGAGAGTTGGAATTGTACTATGTAGATACTGCCCTTGACCTGCATTTTGATAAATTGTATCTCATGAGTCCTTTTAATGCAAAACCCTGCTAGAGATAAAACATCAATGCTGGATCGCCAAACTGGATCATTCTTGATGCGTTATCGACAACGGTTCAGTTTCTGAATTCAAAACAACATTGCAATATGATCTAAAAATGAAAATAGTAATGGATCTAATCTTGAAAATCGTCCCCATGCAATCTTCACAAATTTAAACACATTTACTAAAAAGAAATAAAAAAAAACATGGTGTTCACTTGTTAGTGATTACATACTTTGAAGCCATACTTCACGCTTACATGACCAGCTCCCATGTTTATCAATATGCGATTATAAAGAAGATAACTTTATAACTTATGAATTTAAATAGTTGAAAGAAAGAAGGGAAAAAAATGAGAATTTGAATTTTCGACTTTCACATCAACAGGTTTAAATAACCCGGTTGGATTTGATTAGCCAGAGACGGGTTTTGCTGCGTGTTCGTCCATTGGACTAAGCTCAGGGCAAGATTCTTCATGGACACATCTTCACTGAGACACAACTTTGTTCTCTTTAACATATTATCAATATCCTCTAACTCGTCACCTAACATTCCTTCTTGGTTGGGTCGTTTTGTTTGCTAAATGGGTGGGATATATGAAAAAAGGGTTGTAATGGGCTCAAGCATGTTAAATCAGTTACAGACTTGACATTTAAACAAAAATCATTTTAAATCCCCATTAAGGAGATAACTTTGCTTATTCAGATCTGAACTAATTAAATCCCGATTTCTTTATTAGGATGAAGTTGATCCCTAAGCATGTTAATTTTTTAACTTTTTCACATGAAGGATGAAATCTTTTAGGCACTATGAAACATAAACAAATGAAGTAGTAGTCTGTGAAGTGTACTTATAGATCTTTAAAATTTATCTTTAACCACCTATCAACAACAACCTATAAGATCAAACATACACCAAGCCAGCCCCTAATAGTTGCACTCTACAAAGTGAATGATCAATCGGTTGTTCACTATTGTTGATGTTCTGTTCTCGCAATCGTCTGATGCGTTGAAACACAAAATCAAACACCAAAACGAAGAATCAAACAGATGCATATAATATCCGACAACTGTAAACCATGGATTAGAGAGGTGATTGACGGAGGAGACGTACCGGAAAGAGGGAAGAGGCCAATGAGGAGCAGGGGTGATCGGAAACAGAGTAACACTAAATCACGGGATCTAACCTCGGGTTTGTCGATCTCCTCGAAAAAGGAACATGCATCTTGAAGTTCGTACACCGAATCTTCGCCGGAACCGAAGAGCTTTAAGTCCAGTTCAAAGGCGGAATCAGAGAACTAGACACGAATACAGCTTGTTAATCTTTAATCTGTCTCTTATATTATGTTTAACAATGATTACAACCTGACAGAAAACCAGCAGCACTTCGTTACACTTTCGGAAGTCGCGTTACCAAATGAAACAACAATGCACCTATTTATACTAGTGATGATTTCGCTTATGTGTACATGCCATAAAAGCGAAATCACTTGTATCTGATTTCGCTTTTATGGACATTGTCCATATGAACGAAATCAGCTCTTGAACTTCTAACTTTCGACTCTCAAATCTCGTGCACTGGATATTCTATCCTATCCTATTATAACACATGATACAAGACGAAGTCAACAGACATTCTATGCACTAACAGACTCCCCCTTGGATGTTGACGTAGTCTTTAGCTCCTGAGTCTTCAGTCTTGGTCTTTTTATCTTCTTATTCAGATTGTAACATTTTAAGCATCCATCAATCTTTCTTTTTGATCAGCTTCACACTTTGACTCTTACACCAGGATCTCATCACTGGTTCTATCAACAACAGCTTTAACATTAGCAGGCTCCCCCTTTCGTCAAGCTTCCGTGCTTTTAGGGATCGACACCTCTCTTTCCAGCTACAAGCTCATCCTAACTTTCAGCTTGTCTTCAGACTCCCCCTTAGACTCAGCTCTCGGGATCGTAGTCTGGACTTTTCCTGCAATCACTCATACAACTATAAGTAACAACATTTTAATCTTCCAGATATAATAATCTAACAATTCAATCTCCTCAAAATCACTTCTCATGAATTTGGTAGTTTCATCGAATCGTATCGGAAACTAGCTCTATAACAATATAAGCATCCAAATCTCCCACAGTTAATCATCCAAGTCCAAATTAATGACCTTGGAGATATCACAAACTGTTTTTGAATTTTTTTTTTATTTTAAAACTTCAAGTTTCAAATTAATGAACTTGTTTTATACTCAGAAACACGATCAACATACTTAGATTTTGAAACTCAGCATCTCAGATATTGGTTGTCGAAAATAAAGCAGAATCAAAAATCTTTTTGTATTTTCTGAAAATATAAAGCAATAACGAAATATGTACAAACATATTCACAGAAAATATTTTTGTTTGAGTATGCATCAGAGGATCATATCAGTTTTTGACAAGTCACAAGTACCGTTGAGCTTAATTTTCACTTTAAGAATTAAACAATTCACTTAGATTGTCGATATACTGATCCACTTAAATTTTTACACAAAGTTCAACTGATTCAGGATACGAATTAGATGTATTAAGAACTTAAACCCATTCATGTGTCCCACCTCTTGAATATACTCCCGTATCCAGATCCCAATATTCAGTCTTACAGGCAATTATAACACAAATGATATCTGTAAGGGGTTAATAAATTATGAAGAATCATGAGAGCTCAGGTCAGAACTACCGTTCAGCAGAGAGATCATGACTCAACTTGGGTGTGTCCCCTTTAGAGGATCTTTTTTACAACAGCATTGCTAAGCAATTTTATTGTCTTATCATATATGCTGAGGGTGATGCTGTATTTCAAGCATTTGCAGAAAAGTATTATTCGAGGACTAGGTCAGAACTTCCATTCAGCAGAAGTCCCGGAATAATACCCCAGACATCACTGAGTATAAAAACCTAGTATATCAGATTATGAGACCTTTCAAACGAGATTTCAGGGGTTACCTATATATCCAAGTAGTGTTCCCCACGAAATAAGCAAGTGTTTGAATTTAGGTTTATATCCCGAAAAAGTTTACTAAGTGTATAAAAACCTATCGACATATCATCAGTGAGACTGTTTAACGCTATATAATCATTACAATTCTTTAGCATACTGTAACTGTCTACTGATGTACTATCATTTCCTCTTTTTACGCAAAACTCAATTTTTGAATTTTATCATGTTTTTGACTTTTTCAAAATTTTCAAATGTTTTTGTATTTTCTGACAACAATATATCTCCCCCTAAAATGCAAAACAATTTAAAGAAAATTTGAACAACCAACACTGATAGCTTTGTCTCGCCATCCATTTTCTGCTTCTCATGCACTGATTTGCAAAAATCATAACATACCCCCATGATTTACAACACATTGATATTTTACAGTTTCAAAACCGTTTTTCAATCTGATGAAAGTAATCATGTTTGTTCAGCCGTGAGGGTTTCGGCATATTCAAACAAAACTCCCCCTTACAACAAACTATTTTCCCATAATGATTTCAAAACACTTAAGTTTGTTTTAATCAGAATGGTTTTTCCGGAAAAATTAGTTTGTTTATCCATCACTTGTGGATTCGGGGTTATCACATCACCTTGTTCTCTTTTAACCATTTTGAAAATCTAACATTATTAGGTCAAACACCACTATCACTTGTAGAAAATCAAGTACAACTTAATGTCCTTGATTAACCACTTGTAAGAAGAAATATCACAGTTACCATCCTGTGAATTTCTCAAGAATGATGCCGATACCTGCTTCACACTTACCAACCTGGAAGCTCCGGCAAGTCAGGAATTCAACCAACAGATTTTGACACCCAAGCCTGACCAGCCTTAGGCGCATTTTGAGCTTTTCTCTTTTCCTCATAAAACTCTTTCACTCCTTTTTCCTTACCATCAACCATCTTGCTAAAAATATGTTTAACATTGCTATTAAACATTTTTCCAGCATCAACACCTTTTGATTTTAGGTTTGCGGCTCGTAATGGTGGAAAGTTCTCATCATTCATTAACGGAACTGTCTCTTCCTTTTTTACCTCAACTTGTGGCTCCTCTGATTTTGTGGAATCAAATTCATTGCCCGAACTTGGCTTGTCTGACTTGGATGAGCCAGATTCATCGCCAATGACTTTCTTTTTCTTCTTGCTCTCTTTTGTCCTCAGATTTGTATCTGAAGAATTCAATTTACTTGGCTTTGCAGTCGAGTGAGTTGATTCATTAGAACTTTTATTCAATCTGTCCGGTGAACCCGAAGACAAAATTTTCTCCAGATATTCTCTCGCCTTCTTCCTTTTCTTTCGCAGTCTGTCTTTCTGCCCCTGTGAAAGTTTAACTTTCTTTTCTTGAATTTTCTGATCCTGAACTTTAGGTTTTAGAACCTTCTGTTCATGGGGCTTGACGTTGTCACACCCTGTCTTTTGCGGAAGCGTATGATGTGTGACTAGCTTGTTATCATTGCATTCAATCGTAATAAACAACTACATGATCAAAACGATGTTCATCCATTCATGAAAATTTGAGTATTACAAACACGTGTTATTTAAGTTTTCAAAACACGACCTTTGACAAGGTTATAATTCAACAAAAGTGGATGACATCTAAACTTGTAATCTACTTCTAGTTACGACACTTGCGCCCAAGATCCATCCTGTCACCTGAAATACATGTAATTTTGGAAAACATCAACATAAAGTTGAGCGAGTTCATGCGTTTTTGTATTTCACGTTTTTATACTTTGTATGAAAACATAGTATTTGTCATGTATAATTCAAGTCTTTCTTGGGTACCCCACGTACTCAAGTATAATTCCCGTTTTCTTGAGTACCCCACGTACTCAAGTATCATTCAAGTTTTCTTGTGTACCCCACGTTTTAAATGATTGTTTATACAAGGACATTAAGGCACGTGAGGACATAGGGAGCATTAGTATATTCTCCTTCAAGGCATGTGAGGACATAGGGAGCATTAGTATTTTCTCCTTTAACTGTGCCGATTACCCTTGACTGTGTCGATTAACCTCGACTGTGTCAATTTCCCTTGACTGTGTCGATTTCCCTCGACTGTGTCGATTAACCTCGACTGTGTCGATTTCCCTCGACTGGGACACCGAAGCACTCAAGTGGTCACATAAGGACCATGAGTGGGGCTCGGCCGTACCCGTTAGATCTAACCCTCGTCCCTAATTAAGTATTAATGGCATCTCAATATCTAGTTTAAGCTCACATGATCTAGTATTTTCTAGGCTTTTCTTAAAGCTCATCATATTGCACTCACCACGAGTGCTTCTCGTATTCTTAAATCATATTGCACTCGGTTCTCGTTCTCACCAAGAGTGCTTCTTGTATTTTTACCCTTTGTAAAAATTATAATATTTGTAACATGTATTTCACCCCCGAGAGTTATAAAACCAAAAACAGTTAGAGAAAAGGGGGAGCATGAACTCACAACTTTGCGTTCCTGCGTCGTAAACTTCACCGGATTTGCTTATCTAGCGTCGTGACCTATACGTGTTTTCTTAACGTTAGTCACTAGACTTGTATCGTACAAGTACAGTCACTATATCTTGTGTACGTATTCTTGTGTTAAAAATAACTTATATTTTTAACTAAGTGTCTTACTTATATTATTTTCTCAAAATTAATATAAGTATCTCGTGTTTTGCACTTTGCACCCGAATTATGTATCTTGTATGTTGTATGTGTATTTTTATGTTTATACCCCTCATGAGTATTTAGTGTATTTTTAAGTCTTAATACACTAGCACGTATAACACATACTATATACACTTAGCACAAAAGTTGGTGATAAAATAATATATATTTTCCTCTCAAAAATATACATACTTATATCCATTTTTATTCTTGAAGAAATCCTCATTTCTTATCACCAAAAATTAGGGAAACCTTGGTAATACTTTAAATACATTTTTAGGGAATAAGTTTCCCAAAAACTTATATTTTTTCTAAGTGTCAAAATTTATAAAAATTTTGACAGAGTTTCCCCTAAAAATGGAGGTTTCCCATATTTTCAAAACATGTGTTTATTTTCTTTTAAATCGTCAACAATCATCAACAATCATCAACAACAATTATCAACAATAATCATCAACAACAATTACTAATTTCTCCATTTCATGAACTTGAATATTTACAAAAATGTGTAGTAATTTACTAGCACATTTAGTAAGCCTTGTTACCTTTAAAAATAAGTTTAATTTCTTAAAAACTCTATTTTTAAAGAATATGAAGTTTCACAACTTCTAGTCGGTTTTTACGAAAATTATTTCTTTGTTAAAACTTTTGTTACACAAGTGTCCACACACTTGTTTGTTCATAAAAACACCTCTACTTCATGAAAGATCCGGTTTTAAAACATGGTTTTGTCTTACAGTTGGTCATTCGAAAATACCACTTGTAGATCTTTAGATCTACTAGTTTAGAACTCCATTTCATAAGATAAATTGTTTTTACACAAGTTCATGTTTAATAGTAGTAGTGTTCATCATCTAGTCCTTTTTATACTTTAACATACACTAGCTCATGTTCTAAGAACATAACCTAGCCGGGTTAGATGACGATCCGAACTACTACTAGCATTAAACAACACAAAATAATCATCACAAAACAAGTTTAACAAGTTTTACACAATTATCCATCTATTAACCATCATATTCATCACTTTAATAGACTTTTAGTTGGTGATTTAGTATGTTCATGATTTTCAACCGACAAATCTCTTATTAACCACTCTAGACAAGATCAAGAAGGTGTTTTAGAACACTTACTACTAGCTCAAGGCTAGGGAAGTAACAAGGCGTAAATGTGGTGGATAAAAGAAAACAAGAGTGGTCCTTGAACTTCCAATGCTTCCAAGCCTCCTAAATATGCTTAAGACACCTTGTAGTATGCTTAGATTATGAAGGAATGGATTGAAAATGGAGGTGTATGGATGGGAGCTTGGGGCCGTAGGTATGGTGGATGGATGGAGAGTTTTTGGTGTGTTGAGAAGATGATATGAAGTGGGAGGATGGACTTGTGGTTATAAATAATAACCTTCCAACACTTATTAGTCCATAGGATAATATGTTTCTTAATCTTCCAACAATATCTAATAAACTATAAAAAAAATATCTCCTTGTGGGCCCCTTGTCTAACCGGTTATGAGAGGGGGGGGGGGGTCTAGTTGTGGTTTAATCCTAGTTATACAATCTAGTTAGAAATCAAGGGCATTAGTTAGGGTCATATGTGTTAGTGTTTTAGGATGTGTTATGATGTTCAGTGATCATAACTAGCTTCGTAATGCTAAAACAATGCTTCTTGTTAAATTTTGGTGTTCCGGGCAATGTCCGGTTGTTCGGTTACATACCGGTTCGTTTAAGTGCTAAATCACACTTTTTAGTGTCTTTTAAGTACCCTTCTTGTACCCTTTCAATTCCCAACACTTAGGGAAATATTCTGGATGATAAAACGAAATTTCTGCATAATATTCATGTGCTAAAATCTGAATTATTGCTGAATTATGCAAAATTCTGCACTTAAAGTGCGTTTCGGGTGCTTTTTAGTGCTTATTTTTGCTTTCGCAATGTCTATAAATTAAACCCTTATATGTACTCTTGGGTTTTAATGTACTTTTGTCGTCGGACCTACACCTAGGCCTCAATTCTAATGTCTGACTGCTTTCTGCAGTTCTGTTGACACAGTGTGTCTTACCGGTGAGTTTACTAATATTTTTGACGCAACGCTATCATAACGTAATTCTTGTAGCATATATCATGCATGAATTCACTTGTATGGAATTCAGAAATTTATTTGTCTGGTAAACCAGATCATGCACAGTCATTTAAGCACAAATTACTGTTCATTTCGTGTACGGAATGTACGGAAAAGTGACGGTTGTCACAGTCTCCCCCCGTTAAAAGAATTTCGTCCCGAAATTCAAGCGATGCCATCGGTCGCAGGGGAGTTGTGAAACCAATATGGTCACTTAGATTCATGATTTATCTTTATGTTCCCATGAAATCTCTGGGCCTTGTCATGAATTCTATCGTACTCAAGTAAGTCGATCATGACTTTTTCTGTATCTTGTGGACTCTTGGTCCATAACCTCAGCAGGTTTCTATAGTATCACGGACTCTATGTCCAAAACCTCAACATGTTTCTATAGTATTGCGGACTCTTGGTCCAAAACCTCAACAGGTTTCTATAGTAATTCTTGTCGTTTGTCCTTGACGTGAATCTTATTTGTGGGAACAACGACTGTTCCTTGAGTCAGACTCCTCTAACGATTAGACACATGAATGTGTCGCGATCACTACTGATCTTTTTCTGGGAGTTTTATCTTGTGAACAATGGTTCTGATGCCTACACTGGGGATTCAGCCTTTTCGTTTTCCAAACCACATTACGCCTTCTCTAGGCGAGGCTCTCATTAAGCCATACTTCTTGTCTCAAATCCTTACGACTTCTACCGCTCATCGGCGTAATTTTTCTGTATTTTGCGGGCTGTCTCGGTATGATCACATATCTGAACGATCTTGCCTCTAGTTTTCCTAGGCCGACTCGGGCCAGTAGATTGTTTATTCCCGGTCTCTGATCAACACGACGGGGATCGATTTACTATGTTTCGTCTGAAACTTCGCACGAAGCGGTACTGTTGTAGGAAAACTCTACTAAGGGCAAGTGAGTGTTCCGACTTTTTATCGAAGTTTATCACGCAAGCACATATCGTGTTCATACAGTCTGCATCGTTCAGCAGCTCAGTTCATATTCGAGTTCTTACGATCATCGGTGCGCTGCAACCCCTGTGATCAGTACAGATCGTGTAGCTTTTCTTTCAGGTAATGACGTCCAGTTGCGGCGCGCAATCACTGTATCTATCTCAAGGTCTCTTCTCATGATTCCTTAATCAATGTGCCGCGTATGCAAGGTCGTGGTCTCGTTGCATCGACGTACAATCGAGATTTTGTCGAGAGGCGTCACTTCATTGCAACTCTAGCTCTTTAGCTCTTGGTTGCAGGGTTGGCTTGAATCTCGTTCTTATTCATCATGTACCTTAAAGTTTTCACTTCGCGAATTCGAAATCCGTTTTTCGTTATTACAGCATATAACTGTTCTCTTCTCTAAGAGTTGCAAGGTAAATTGCAGCTGTTGCTCAGGACCTTCCTTGGTCGTTGGCCATATAAGTATGTAGTCAATAAGTATATGACTTACCCAGGTATGGCTTACACGTTCGATTCATGAGGTCCATGAACATTGTCGATGCATGTGTTAAGCCAAATGATGCGACAAGGAACTCGTAATGCTTGAAGCGAGTCCTAAAGGTCGTTTTAGGAACGTTTCCTTCTGGTATTCACAGTGGAGGACCTCTTGTCCTCAAGTTGATATTTGAGTGGTAACTGGAACCTTACGATTGGCTCATTTGTGGCATCAGTCCCCGGCAAAGGATTCTGATCCTCAATTTTCTGAAGTTTAAGTAAAGTGGAGACTACCAACTTTCTCCTTGTCTCCTTATCTAAGGATGTTATGTCCTTAATTTCCTCTGTCTAGCAGCTCTTGCAGTTATATCAGAGGTTCATGCTTCGCTGGTGAAGTTAGTCGGTATGGCGTCATTCGTCACTGGTGCTGCTCCTGGCACGCGATTTATTCTGAACTCCTCTCGTCGCTACAGAGAGGCGTTCCTGGCAAGTCTTCTGAAAAGGCTACTGGGACTTCTTTCATCACGGGGATGTTCTCAGGCTCTGCAGTCTACTCGGAGGCGTTTCTATGCCTCTTCGACCAATGAGGGGTGTCGTAGATCTGTCGCCTTGTGGGGTCTAACATCCTTGCACCTATTGCAGGAAAGTTGGGTTTCATCATCCGCAAGAGGGATGCATCTGATTTTCTTATATCGAACGACTTCAGCTGTATACTTGGATTTCTGATCCATGCTGCCTTTCGTATTATGACTTTGCGAGTCAATGGTAACAGAAGGTTCCGGCCTTCTGAGTCCCTAAATACAATCCTTAATCGCTTCGACTGTTTAAACTAGCCTCCTATATGCCCATTTCTAAAGAATACGGGGCGTTTATTTTACTCGAAACTAGGCCAAGCAGTTTCTTATGTTCTAAGCATGCAAGGTTACAGTTGATTCCAGTATCAATTAAAAGTAGATGCATAGGGTTGGTTAATAGGGAACGTATCCGTAACCGCATCTGGATCCTGGCGTGCTTCACGAGTTTCGATCGTGAAAACCCTCCCTTGCTTGTTTCTTCCTAGAGCAATCTTTCCTAAAGTGCCCTGCTTCACCACATTTGTAGCAACCTGGTATTCTCTTATTTCTTCCATCTGGGTCCTTCGCCCAACAGGCATCCTTGCTGTGCCCTTCTTTTCCACACTTTCCGCACTTAGGCTTCAGACATCGACCTTCATGGTGAAAATTGCATTCTCCGCACTTCGGCTTAGTCCCCGAGTATATTTTACCACCAGCCTTATTAGTGGCTCTATCAGTTTTCCTGTCATGTGGCGGATTCACTTTCTTTCTTTTGTTTGCTTTAGAGCTTCCATAGTTGACTTGGGTGCTCATCTTTAGGTTTGAGGACTTCCTCTTCTTGTTGCTTGACGACTCCACATGAGTCTCTTTCTTGTTATCCTCAGATTCTGAAAATTTTCCCGCACGTAGAGCTTCTTCAGTAAGAGTGACACTCATATCGATAGCCTCTGCAATGGTTGAGGGCTTTGAGGTAGTAACCATGCTCCTGATCTGAGGTGCAAGTCCCCAAATGAATCGTTCAACCCTTTTGAATTCCGGTTTGACTAAGTAGGGGACGACCCTAGACAAGTCGTGAAATCGTTGGACATATTCATGAATCTTCGGTCCGTCCATTTTCAAATTCCAGAACTCCACCTCAAGCTTCTGGATTTCAGCTCTAGAACAGTATTTCTTTTCCATCATTTCCTTGAGCTCGTCCCAGCTTAGTGCATAAGCAGCATCCGCACCAAGGGTTTGAACCTGAAGGTTCCACCAGGAGAGTGCGCCATCTACGAATAACCCTGAGATATAAGTAACACTCTGTCGGGGCGAACAGTTACTCATTCTTAGAATGGAGTCAGTCTTTTCTGCCCAACGAACAAATGCAACGGCACCTCCTGTGCCATCAAAATTCAATGGCTTGCAGTCCAGGAATTGTTTATAGGTGCAGCCAGTTGGAGGGTTATTTTCAGTAGTGCCATCGCTGTGCTTAGAGCGGAGGGCTTCATGTCGCGCAATTGCCTGTGAGATGCATTCTTGCAGCTCGGCTTCCGTCCTTGGCAGCGTACTGGTGTTTGTGTCTCGCCTGGGTGGCATTCTCTTCTGCCAAAATGGTATGAAGTAGGTTAGACAACATTCCAATTGTCAATGAGATACATAGCACCATAAGCCATCATGTGATCACCCAATTTCACACATATATATAATCAGTGTATAAGCGAGGAAACAGTTATTGAGCCTCCACATAGGCTTGCCAACTTGGCTTATTGTTTGAAATAAAATGAGCTCGAGGCTACATCGTCTCGGTCCATCAAGTTTTAGTTATTTCCTGCTACATTGGTTTTTCTTGATGTGTATATTTTCCCTTAGATGGGGTTGTTCGTGTAGGGGTGATAGAGAGTGTAAAGTCGCTGAATCCTTTGGATGTTACTCATCTTCACTTGCTTAAATGTCGTTTTCCTCAAACGTCTCGTACGCAGGTAGAAGTGTCAGTCACGAAGTAGGCTAAGACAGGCTTCCTACTTTCTAACGTGCTAAAGCACTGATCTATGTGTTGTTCTACCAGATGAAGGTGAGGAAACCTATAAGTTAATTTTGTATGGTTTTCATTAGCTTGACCCGCAGAGTCCACCAGGATTTCTGTGCACTACAAGTCGTTATTACGTGGGCCCCCGTAATAATAAATTGTCTTGCACAGTTATCCCAATTTTCTCTCGTCCAAGCAGATGATCAATCAAGGAGGGGACACTACTGTCCTTATTCCTTTGTTATGGAAAGGACCATTGCAGCGGTCCACGCGCTAACACTCGTTGTTGTTACACGCGAATAGGCACGATGATTAGATGAAGTAGGGATAAAGAGGATTCCCAATAGTTGGAGGGGCACCTACGTGACGAATACTTCATCTTCCTTCTCTGGTCAAGTATGTCGTCAATCTTGCTTCACATAAGCCGCAGGGATCTCGTCCCGTTGATTGAGAATTTGATCAAGGTTGCCGCCTCTGCCTCGTCATCATCACCGTAGTTAGGCACCTTCACGATCGAGAGGGAAGAGCAGCCATCTCCTACGGAAGCAAGCTCAGCATCTTGTTTGGTAATCACTCCCAGCCATGAGCTTTGCAAAGGACGCGAGGTCGGTAGCTTCATCGTGCGAGTTACGTATAGTAATAGGAGTCGGAGTCGAAAGTATCTTATTCACGTCAATAATCATTCCGTACACTTATTTGTATGTATGTATATCAATAACATATATGCTACTTAGCATAATCAAGCAATTTAATGCATTATATCACGTATAACTCTCGTTTTTGGGGGGTCATTTTGTTTTTGGCAAGTCTAACTTGTGTAGACTATGCATTGGTTGGCACCTTATTTTAAAGGTATTCCTCACTAATGTCCTTACCTTGTCACTTTTTGAAAAGTGTCTGACTTATGGATCTTGGCGCTTTCGTGAATGCAATGAAAACCTTTTTGTAAAATGTTTTTGTGAGAGAACTCTAGTGATTGTAGTCTAGACTCGAGAAAGAATCCTAGTTCACTACAATCGAAGCTCTGATACCAAACTGTCACACCCTGTCTTTTGCGGAAGCGTATGATGTGTGACTAGCTTGTTATCATTGCATTCAATCGTAATAAACAACTACATGATCAAAACGATGTTCATCCATTCATGAAAATTTGAGTATTACAAACACGTGTTATTTAAGTTTTCAAAACACGACCTTTGACAAGGTTATAATTCAACAAAAGTGGATGACATCTAAACTTGTAATCTACTTCTAGTTACGACACTTGCGCCCAAGATCCATCCTGTCACCTGAAATACATGTAATTTTGGAAAACATCAACATAAAGTTGAGCGAGTTCATGCGTTTTTGTATTTCACGTTTTTATACTTTGTATGAAAACATAGTATTTGTCATGTATAATTCAAGTCTTTCTTGGGTACCCCACGTACTCAAGTATAATTCCCGTTTTCTTGAGTACCCCACGTACTCAAGTATCATTCAAGTTTTCTTGTGTACCCCACGTTTTAAATGATTGTTTATACAAGGACATTAAGGCACGTGAGGACATAGGGAGCATTAGTATATTCTCCTTCAAGGCATGTGAGGACATAGGGAGCATTAGTATTTTCTCCTTTAACTGTGCCGATTACCCTCGACTGTGTCGATTAACCTCGACTGTGTCAATTTCCCTTGACTGTGTCGATTTCCCTCGACTGTGTCGATTAACCTCGACTGTGTCGATTTCCCTCGACTGGGACACCGAAGCACTCAAGTGGTCACATAAGGACCATGAGTGGGGCTCGGCCGTACCCGTTAGATCTAACCCTCGTCCCTAATTAAGTATTAATGGCATCTCAATATCTAGTTTAAGCTCACATGATCTAGTATTTTCTAGGCTTTTCTTAAAGCTCATCATATTGCACTCACCACGAGTGCTTCTCGTATTCTTAAATCATATTGCACTCGGTTCTCGTTCTCACCAAGAGTGCTTCTTGTATTTTTACCCTTTGTAAAAATTATAATATTTGTAACATGTATTTCACCCCCGAGAGTTATAAAACCAAAAACAGTTAGAGAAAAGGGGGAGCATGAACTCACAACTTTGCGTTCCTGCGTCGTAAACTTCACCGGATTTGCTTATCTAGCGTCGTGACCTATACGTGTTTTCTTAACGTTAGTCACTAGACTTGTATCGCACAAGTACAGTCACTATATCTTGTGTACGTATTCTTGTGTTAAAAATAACTTATATTTTTAACTAAGTGTCTTACTTATATTATTTTCTCAAAATTAATATAAGTATCTCGTGTTTTGCACTTTGCACCCGAATTATGTATCTTGTATGTTGTATGTGTATTTTTATGTTTATACCCCTCATGAGTATTTAGTGTATTTTTAAGTCTTAATACACTAGCACGTATAACACATACTATATACACTTAGCACAAAAGTTGGTGATAAAATAATATATATTTTCCTCTAAAAAATATACATACTTATATCCATTTTTATTCTTGAAGAAATCCTCATTTCTTATCACCAAAAATTAGGGAAACCTTGGTAATACTTTAAATACATTTTTAGGGAATAAGTTTCCCAAAAACTTATATTTTTTCTAAGTGTCAAAATTTATAAAAATTTTGACAGAGTTTCCCCTAAAAATGGAGGTTTCCCATATTTTCAAAACATGTGTTTATTTTCTTTTAAATCATCAACAACAATTATCAACAATAATCATCAACAACAATTACTAATTTCTCCATTTCATGAACTTGAATATTTACAAAAATGTGTAGTAATTTACTAGCACATTTAGTAAGCCTTGTTACCTTTAAAAATAAGTTTAATTTCTTAAAAACTTTATTTTTAAAGAATATGAAGTTTCACAACTTCTAGTCGGTTTTTACGAAAATTATTTCTTTGTTAAAACTTTTGTTACACAAGTGTCCACACACTTGTTTGTTCATAAAAACACCTCTACTTCATGAAAGATCCGGTTTTAAAACATGGTTTTGTCTTACAGTTGGTCATTCGAAAATACCACTTGTAGATCTTTAGATCTACTAGTTTAGAACTCCATTTCATAAGATAAATTGTTTTTACACAAGTTCATGTTTAATAGTAGTAGTGTTCATCATCTAGTCCTTTTTATAATTTAACATACACTAGCTCATGTTCTAAGAACATAACCTAGCCGGGTTAGATGACGATCCGAACTACTACTAGCATTAAACAACACAAAATAATCATCACAAAACAAGTTTTACACAATTATCCATCTATTAACCATCATATTCATCACTTTAATAGACTTTTAGTTGGTGATTTAGTATGTTCATGATTTTCAACCGACAAATCTCTTATTAACCACTCTAGACAAGATCAAGAAGGTGTTTTAGAACACTTACTACTAGCTCAAGGCTAGGGAAGTAACAAGGCGTAAATGTGATGGATAAAAGAAAACAAGAGTGGTCCTTGAACTTCCAATGCTTCCAAGCCTCCTAAATATGCTTAAGACACCTTGTAGTATGCTTAGATTATGAAGGAATGGATTGAAAATGGAGGTGTATGGATGGGAGCTTGGGGCCGTAGGTATGGTGGATGGATGGAGAGTTTTTGGTGTGTTGAGAAGATGATATGAAGTGGGAGGATGGACTTGTGGTTATAAATAATAACCTTCCAACACTTATTAGTCCATAGGATAATATGTTTCTTAATCTTCCAACAATATCTAATAAACTAATAAAAAAATATCTCCTTGTGGGCCCCTTGTCTAACCGGTTATGAGAGGGGGGGGGGGGTCTAGTTGTGGTTTAATCCTAGTTATACAATCTAGTTAGAAATCAAGGGCATTAGTTAGGGTCATATGTGTTAGTGTTTTAGGATGTGTTATGATGTTCAGTGATCATAACTAGCTTCGTAATGCTAAAACAATGCTTCTTGTTAAATTTTGGTGTTCCGGGCAATGTCCGGTTGTTCGGTTACATACCGGTTCGTTTAAGTGTTAAATCACACTTTTTAGTGTCTTTTAAGTACCCTTCTTGTACCCTTTCAATTCCCAACACTTAGGGAAATATTCTGGATGATAAAACGAAATTTCTGCATAATATTCATGTGCTAAAATCTGAATTATTGCTGAATTATGCAAAATTCTGCACTTAAAGTGCGTTTCGGGTGCTTTTTAGTGCTTATTTTTGCTTTCGCAATGTCTATAAATTAAACCCTTATATGTACTCTTGGGTTTTAATGTACTTTTTTCGTCGGACCTACACCTAGGCCTCAATTCTAATGTCTGGCTGCTTTCTGCAGTTCTGTTGACACAGTGTGTCTTACCGGTGAGTTTACTAATATTTTTGACGCAACGCTATCATAACGTAATTCTTGTAGCATATATCATGCATGAATTCACTTGTATGGAATTCAGAAATTTATTTGTCTGGTAAACCAGATCATGCACAGTCATTTAAGCACAAATTACTGTTCATTTCGTGTACGGAATGTACGGAAAAGTGACGGTTGTCACAGACGTTGACTGGTTTCTTTGCCATTCTTTGAGATTCAACCCTCGATCTTCCCATTGATTTCCTCGAGCAATCTCTGGCAATATGACCTCTGATTTGACAATTATAGCATCTTCTTGTTTCATAATTCCAATTCTGACAGTTAACAGCAATATGTCCTCTCACACCACATGTGTAACACACTCTGTTATCGTGCCATCCACTTCTATCTTTCCAAACCTTAAGATCATAACATTGTTTGGCTTGGTTATAGTCATTTCTCCGCCTCAATGCTGGATTTGGCTTTTGAGCACTGTGGTCAAACCTGCACCACTTATTACCAACATTTTGTGAGTTTTCATTTTTAAATTTTTGTGATTTTTGATAATGATTGGATGATTTATCTGATGAGCTTTTATTTTCAATTTTAGAATTTTTAAAATTTTTATCTTTTTGTTTTTGTTCTGCATTCTTCTTAACAGGTTTTTGTTTAGAACATTCACCTGTTTCAGTAGATTGCAAAACAGTATTTTGAAATTTTTCTTGTAAATTTAAAAATATTTTTCTTTTCTTTTCTTTTCTTTTTCATCATCAGATATTTCATCACAATTTTCAATTTTGACTTTGTCAAAATTTGTGACATTGTCACTTATTGGAACAGAATTGATTGGTTTTGGACAAACATGTGATGTAGAATTCACAAAACCTTTCAATTTATTCTCAAGCTCGGGAATTTTATTTCGAGCAATTTCAGCTTCATTTTCAAGCCGAATGATTTCTGAAGATGAGAATTTATTTCAATTTGTTTTTCAAGATTATTGTTAAGAATAACAGATTTTTCATCTTCTAAAACCTTCATTTGACTTTGAAAATCTTTTTCAATTTTTAATTTTTCATTTTTAAACTCTTTTTCTTTTTCTTTTAAAACTTTGTTTTCCAATGTCAAACTGTCCACATCACTCAACAGTTTGACATTTTCAGTTTTTAGTTTTTCACAGTTCAAGTGCAACTCCAAAATATGTTCATTATCAGCTTTCAAAGTCTGAATATCTTTAGTCTGTTTCTTCTCTTCTTGAACAATCTCAAAGACTAGTGTGTCTTCTGCAATCTCTTTCTTAATCACTGGTTCAGATTTCTCAGATACAGACTTTTCAGATTCTTCTTTCTTTGAAATTACTTCCTCAAAACTCTGCTGTTTTTCAGTAACAGCTTCTTGTACAACTTCTTCAGTCATCACAACTTCACATTTTGTTTGACTTGAAATCTGCTCCTCCTCAGAATCTGAATCACCATGATCAAATATTGGCATGTTCTTAGCTTCTTGATCATCATTCACTGCCAACTGATTACCAGTAGCAATTTCATCATCATGATCCCTATCATCTTCAGTGAATTTCCTAGGCTTCAGACACTGACAGCTGCTGTCCTGTACACTCCCTGCTCCACAGTCGCAAAAAAATCTACTTGATGTAGAGTAGACAACACGATGTCCTCGATGACATACATCTGCACAAACAGAACAACAACCTTTTGAAACGGTCAGATCACATGTATAACAGAAATACCAGTGCTGTTCCATAAAATTTCTCCCACTGATTGTAAATGTACAAACTTTAGAAGCGAGGGCTTTTTCACTGTTACAATCATGATCAACCTTACTGCTTGACATCTTCAAACAACTGGAGACAAACAAACAAACACAATCAATTCAAAACAGATTGAATATGTAACAATGTGTTGATGAAACCAATCTAAGACTTGTGTCATAGACTTGAGAATACGATTCAATGTTGTTCGGATGAAATCACTAAATGAATGGACTGCACGAAATGATGTTCGAGAACTGAGCCGTCAATTATGAATCTTGGGCTTATAATCACAAACAATCACACAATTAAATCTTGATCCACAAGTTTAACGACCCAAAATGTTCAATCCAATAATTTTTGTAGTTAACCCTGGGCTTATAGCTCAGTGGTTATGGAAATGAGGGAAGACTTCTGACCAAAAGGTCTCGAGTTCGATTCCTGATCCACCCGGGTTTTACCGGCTTTGCGTTGTCGTGCCCTCGGGCGGATGCAGGGTCGGGTTTTCCCCGGAACTGGTGGCATGGTGGGCTAGGGGCTCCGTGCGTGCAGGTTGGGCTGCCGCGGGCTACCTTTCGGCCAATGGGTGCCGCGTACGGAGTACCCGGCGATTCTTATGTTGGACGTTCAAAAAAAATAATTTTTGTAGTTCACAAATTTTAAGTTGTCTTTGATTGGGTCGTTCGATTTAATGATCTGATGACAAAATAATGTTCAAACAATTGGATCCGACAACATCAATTTACAAACAAACGTGATTGGGCCACACTTATATACTCACGTATATTCAACCTTTTACTCAATTAACCTGATTGGGCCTCACTTTAAAAATGTCTGATTGGGCCTTAAACCGAAAGTGGCTGTCAAATCTTTTATTCAATTCACTTGTAAGATATCACTTAATTGAGCCGATAATTCTGATTGGACCTAATACTTTGGTTTTGGCACACCAATGTAAATCTTCTATCACGTGTATACTGACACAAGACACTATAGTTCTTTTCCAATTACCAACGGCCTGACATCCTTGATAAATGTTTCACATAATACAAAGCACTTTCAAACGGTAGTCAAGCTTCAAACAGTCACATGCAAACCGCTGATGTTCAGATAAGCGGATCTACTGAACTTTGTCACTAAAAACGGACCAGATTATGTCTGTAAAAGCGAATCTACAATGTCCGTAAAAGCGAATCTAAATATTGTACTGATAAGCGGACCACAAAAACGGATCTCAAGTAACTGTCACTACAAGCGGATCTCTAGAAACGGACCTACCAGATTATTTCGAGCAAAATTGCCTTAGAAGCGGACCTAATATGTAATATCAAGCGGACCTATCGATGTCCGAAAAAACGGATCTCACAAATTACCCAATTTTAACCATTTTTAAGCCAAGTTTTAATCTGAAACTTTCTAGGGTTTGTTATTACAATGTTTCGCATGATATACTCAAAAATCAGACAATTCCAACCATAGGAACCACTTCAAATCGAAAAAGTATGAGAGAAAGAGAGTAGAAATCAGAGAATTCGGTAGAATCAAGCTGTAGTAGTATGAACTCCTCGTCCTGAGCTCTGATACCACTTGTTGGACTGTTCTACGACCTTGAAAAGTCAGTCAAGGCAGTTCATCTTCACGTATAAAGGCGGAATCAGTATACGCAAAGTAACAACAGCTATTCTCTTTAATTTCTTCTCTTTTATTGCTTTCTGATTACAATTTGACAGAGTTTCTTTCCACAAGCAATGATCCAGGTCCCCTCCAATGATCAACCTATCAACCTATTTATAGTGTGATGTGGTTCGCTTATATGGACGTCCGTATAAGCGGACCTATTAGCTTATGGTTCGCTTTTATGGACAATGTCCATATGGGACCTACTACATTGACAAATAAGCGGACCTATCAACATAGGTTAGTATATACGGACCTATCTGACATATAAACGGACCTATCAACATATGATCTAATTTTGACTATCTAAAACCTATGTTGACCTATCTTGACCTAAGACGTAATGCAGACGAAGTCAACAGACATTCTCTGCACTAACATCACTAAAGGTTACCTACTCGTGAAATCAACATAACTCGTCCGATTAAGGTTCATTGATAGCCGATCTATCCAAATAGCGAACATGCAAGAGAATAGCGTTTACCGGAAACTTGCTAGGACTTGGTCGGAACCCTAGCAGCTTGACCGTCATCACTGTCGGAGCTATGGCAGCCATCGACCTAACATCCATCGTCGCTCTCTACTCGTGTACCGTCACAACCACTGCTCGCGGCCGTGAATCCACCACAGCTCAGCCGCGCGCCGCCGTGGCCGGCTCCATCACCTTCGGCGCTGTATTCTCTCTCTTTCTTACAGAGGTTTATCGCTAAAAAGTCCTTTGTTACTGTTCATTTCGTTTGTCTATCTCTTTCTTACAGAGGTTTATCGCTAAAAAGTCCTTTGTTACTGTTCATTTCGTTTGTCTATTAATATATAGGAGAATGTTAGTTCTTTTTATCTTTTTATAAGTTTAATCCTTTTTTAATTTACTTATTATTTATTTAACTTATTAGAATTAAAAATAACTTTTAACTTTAAACATGTTTACTCAATCGTGTTGTTTACTTATTTTTACCGTCGTTTAGGTTAAAACATACATGGTCTATATTAACCTTTTAATATACCAGATAACAAATATATAATATAATATAGTATAATATATTTTTATTTACCTTATTGTAGGTAAAGCTAACTTTGAATACTAGAGATATTTGCTTAATTGTGTTGATTACTTATGTTTATGATAGTTTAGATTAAAGCCTACATAATTTATGATAACCTATCAATATATCATGAAACAATTACAGCATTGTCAGGAACCTTCTACGACCCCACTACGAAGCGTAGGCTCCAATAGTAGTTTGTTACAAAAATAAATTTCAATAAATATAAATAATAAATTTCAATAAATATAGTAGTCAAGAGTGGGTACATCTGCCGCCCGAATCACTTCAATGAAATAAAACTACCAACTTCCGGATAGCTAAACGACGTCGCATAACATCCATAATTAAAATAAAATAAAAATTCACAAACACCATTTTTTCACCATTTCTACACAATTAAAGCATCATTGTCATCGTCAATGCCAAATTTGACGTCACCGATCATAATCACATCACCAACATAAGATCCTAAGTTTACTTTCCTCGGATTTCTCTCATTCATTTCGTCAATTGTAAGTATTTATTTCATGCTCTGAATTATAATTTCCTTTACAACTGTTTGATGCACATAAGGTGTTTGATAAAATGTCTGTGTGAAGATGGGGAAGAAGAAAGCTATGTTACCGGTTACTGAAGTTGATTTAACCACTGTCAAGTATGATCCCGGAGAAATTGAAGGTATTTTTCTTGGTTTGGAGTACTTTTTGATTTTTTTTTTAATATTTTGTGATTAACGGTGAAATTAAGTTTTTTTTAATTGTTGGGTTTGTTGCAGCTCCTTATATAAATGGGTTTTGGCTGAAGTTGTTTGTAAAGTTAGTTGAAATGCCTTTACTTGGCTCTTTGATCATTGATCAGTTGAAGAAACAGAACAAAATGAATGAGGTGTGTTCTAAATCTGATATATATGCATACACACATATGTGTGTGTGTATATATATACATATGTTCTAACTCATTTAAACTATATATTATACAAAAATTCTATTTGTAAGTATAATTCTGTGTCTGAATGGATCATATGAACTAGACATGCTGAGTTTGACTCCGTTGACCACAAGAGTCAAAATGTTATATAAACTAGTATTAAGCTCCCCCGTGTTATGGAGGGGGCGTAAAACCGTGCCTAATAGCACCAATGCCACACCACCGCCAACGACCACCAACACGGACGTTGCACAGGGTTAACTTGCAAAATATAGAACAAAACATCAAACCAAACGTTAAAACGTTGAACCGCACACGCACGTTGCGCTGTGTTAACTCCCAAAAAATTAGAACAAAACATAAAACGAAAATTTGCAAAAGATGAAAAGTATATGGGACCAAAGTTGAAAGTAAAAAAGTTGTGAGGTTAAATTGCAAAAGATTGAAAAGTTTTGGTTTAAAACTAATAAATCAAATTTTGTGAGGTTAAATTGCAAAAGATGAAAAGTTTTAGGTTAAAACTTAAAAGTAAAAAAATCTTTTTCTTTTTTTGAAAAAAAAAACATCTTAACATGACCGTACAACGTCATTATGCATAGAAAACTTGCAAATTAATACTATGCAAATTAACCTTCAAGGGGGTTAATACTATGCAAAGGTAAGCATCCTATCATAAACTCTTAAAGGCCACCTGCCCAACACAAGCTGCGATTTATCTGATCTCGCTGGTTAGCACTTAGCAGGGTATTGGGTGGTCCTGTGAATTTCCGGTAAAGGGTTCTCATGGTTACTGAAAAAAATGTTATATAAACCGGGAGTTGCTATGTTTCATTTGGTTGTTTTCTTTGATTTTGCTTCATTGTCGTCTTTATTCCGGTATTGAACACTTTAATAGCATGCCTATTCTGAGTTCTGATTTTACCTACATAAAGAATGAAATGAAATGCAAAGAGAAAATGCTAGCACATTATTTAGGTTTAAATATTCTAAGAGTTAGAAAGTAAATGTATGATTATTGTTTTTTTATTTATATCTATACATTGGATATTAAACAGATGTTGAGAGAAACTGTGATACCAGAACCACCTATGTTCAGACCTGAGTTCCCTCCTCAAGGTTTGACTTTGACCTCCTACATGTTTAATACTCCTTAAGTGATATAACTCGTTAACGCGGATGTGAAACCGTTGCTTAATTAAACACACACTAACCACGTAATCTATATATTTTTGTTACTGGTCATAGAACCAGAACCCGGGGTGGTTTTTCTCAAAGAAGATGGAAAATCTGAAGACCGAGTTGACTCAGCCATTAGATGTCTTCCTCAACACGATCCAGATAGCAATCACGGTTCTGACTCGAGTCCATTCCGCTACTGGAAAATTCGTGATTATGCATATTCTTATAGACAGAGGCTTACAACCCCATCAAGTGTAGGTCAACTACAAGTCTACAAGTCACCCGATATTTTAGTCCAAGTTATTCTAATAAAACGTTATTTTCTTTTTCATTGCAGGTGGCGGAACATGTCATCTCCGCAATTGAAGAGTTCAGCCATAAGAAACCCCCAACGCCTCTATTGATTTCCTTTGATCCCGAAGATGTAAGAAAGCAAGCAGCAGCTTCTACACGACGGTTTGAGGAAGGTACATTGCCCTCCATATTGAAATTAGAGTAAAGTACACGGATTGTCCTTGTTGTTTACCAAAATTTTGGATGTGGTCCCTAGGTTTTCAAAAGTACATAGATGGTCCCTGTGGTTTGCACTTTGTAACCCATTTAGTCCCCAGATTTTTCCAAAAGTACATGGATGGTCCCTGTGGTTTGCACTTTGTAACGCATTCAGTCGCTAACTTGGACATGCTAAAACCTTTAGATTTGTTGGCTAGGGACTAAATGTGTTACAAAGTGCAAACCACAGGGACCGTCTATGTACTTTTTGAAAGCTAGAGACCAAATCCAAAATTTTGATAAACCATAGGGACCAACCATGTACTTTACTCTTGAAATTAGTATTTGACCTATATTCATTGTAGCTTCTTTGATTAAACCTTTATGCACCGATTTGTGATAAAAATGTAACAAACAACAACCCGTTTGCGGTTTGTCTTTAAACTGGTCGAAATTGGCACCTTTCATTTCCATATTCATTTTTGGTCTTGCAGGAAAGCCGTTGTCAATATTAGATGGTATCTTTGTGGCAATCAAGGATGATATAGATTGTTATCCCCATCCATCTAACGGTATATTTTTATACATCCAACTCATAGCTTACCTAAATATTAGGGCTGAAAACGAACCAGGCGATGTTCGTTTGTTAAAGAAATATATGTGTTCACGAACTGTTCACAAACACTTACCGAACGAGATTTTATGTTCGTGTTCGTTCATTAAGGAGATGAATGTGTTCATGTTTGTTTGTGTTCGTTTGTTAGTTTTAGGTAACGAACGCAAACGAATGTTCATGTACAAAAACAAACACAAACTAATGTTCATGAACACAAATGAAAACAAACGAACACAAAGAAGCTTTCATGAACAACAACAATAACAACAACAACCATACCCAGTAAATCCCACAAATAGCAAAGCTACTTATAGGGTCTGTGGAGGGTGGGATGTAGACAGACCTTGCCTCCATCCCACAAAGAAGCTTTCTTGAACAAAATATATAATACACTGATACTTATTAAATATTTTATTTGTAGGAATTTTGAAGTATTTAGATAAAAGATAATAGTTAAACATACTAATGAGCTATCAAACACAAAGGAAAATATATGAACACGTTACCAAACGTTCACGAACATAAATGAACGAACGTGACAACTATTCATATACGTTCATTTAATTAAATGAACGAAATTTCTTGTTCGTGTTTGTTCATTTATTAAACGAATGAACACAAACGAACTTCCCGCCGAACGGTTCACGAACTGTCATCGAATGTTCGGTTCGTTTGCAGCCCTACTAAATATTCTTCAACATTTGTCAAATTATGTTAAAGTTTCCAAATAAACAGGTGGAACAACATGGCTACACGAGGTAAGAAATGTTAAGGAAGATGCGGTTTCTGTATCAAGGTTAAGAAGCTGCGGGGCAATATTGGTCGGTAAAGCCAATATGCATGAATTGGGCATGGGAACTACCGGAGTTAATCCAAACTACGGGTAAGTTTGTATACGTCATATCTAACAAATATACGGTGACCTTAGTGACATATATACGAAGAATAATATAAATATTTCATGACAGAACTGCTAGAAATCCACATGATTTGGAAAGATATACTGGTGGATCTTCATCGGGTCCCGCAGCTATCGTAGCTTCTGGAATATGTTCAGCTGCATTGGGAACAGACGGTGGAGGTTGTACACATGTCACTATAGGATTTTAAATTTTTAATGTTAATCAGAGTTTTTAATATTTAATTGCTTATAAAATTTAATTTTAAATTCCAGGGTCAGTTCGTATTCCTTCTTCCCTTTGTGGTATCGTGGGATTGAAAACAACATATGGACGTACAGACATTAGAGGGTAAATCAAATTTGGTTGACTTTTTTTGTGGTCAATGGTCAAATGATCCTCTTAACAAGGTGTTTATCTTTGTTCATATTCTGCAGTTCTTTATGTGATGGAGGGACTGTAGAAATTGTCGGTCCGATTACATCCAGTGTTGAAGACATCATACTGGTGTACGCGATCGTTTTTGTTCACCTTTTAACATTTGATATATATATAATATTATTTATTATTATTGTTGTCATTATTTACAGCTATGCAGCAATCTTAGGATCCTCTCCTTCTGACAAAATCAGTCTGCATCCCGTAATCTAAATATATTTCTCTTGATCGACTCAGTTTTTATTTATGTTACAATTAAGTAAATGATTTTTTTTTTGCAGTCTGTCCCTTGTTTGCCTGATCTATCATCACATGAGAATTCGAGTATTTTGGGTTCATTGCGGTTAGGAAAGTACACAGAGGTGGTCCCGCAACGGTTTCAGATCTTCTTTTACAAATGTTGGACATATGTACTCACTTTGTTAATGGTTCTGCAGTGGTTTAATGATGTTTTCTCACCGGATATCTCAAACAAATGTGAAGACGCTCTTAATATGTTCTCAGAAACTCATGGTTGCAAAGTATGTAACTAATAGGTTGTGTTATTTTATATACATCACCATGTAAATCAATATTCATTTATTTTAATTATTTCTATATTTGTGGTTGAAGATATTAGAGATTGTGATACCTGAGCTTAACGAGATGCGAACGGCACACGTTGTATCGATTGGTTCTGAAGCAGCAAGCTCAATGAGTCCTGATCTTCAGGATGGGTGTGCCTATTTTATATGGAATTTTTAAGGATTATAATTTATATTATATATAATAATTCTAGTGGTTTATACTTCATACATATTTTTACTAATCTTAGAAAGGGTGGGAGACTCACTTTGGATTCGCGCATTAATTTTCCACTTTTCAACTCATTCTCGGCTTCAGACTATGTTGCTGCCCAACGTCTCAGGTGAGGCTAAAAATTCAACACTAAGAAAATTTATCTTATATTCTAATGGTTAAATATTAAACATTGGCCTATAAACAAACCGAACGTTCATGAACTGTTTGTGAAATTGTTCGGCGGGAAGTTCGTTTATTTATAAACGAACGAACATGAACACAATTTTTTGTTCATTTAATTAAGCGAATGAACATGAACACACGTTTTGTTCGTTCATTTATGTTCATAAAATGTTTGTTTATTTCCATTTTTTCATGTTCGTTTTTTTATTTATGTTTGTTTCAATTTAAATACATGAGTAGTTATATTTATATAAATATTAAATCATAAAAGGAACTTTCTAACTACTTATATGAATATAACTAATTGGTAATTGGGCTTTCTAGTAATAAAAATCGGTTTTCCAATGGAATTTATCATAACTAATCACTAATTTATATAAAAGAAGTATTTTATGTTTGTTTATGTTTAGTTCATTATGTTCATTTGTGGTCATTTAAGTTTGTTTGTTTATGTTCGTTTACATTCGTGAACTGTTTGTTTAGATTTAAACAAACGAATACGAACATGTCCATTTTCTTAATAAACGAACATGAACAAAAAATGTGTTTGATTATATGTTCGTGTTCGTTCGGTTCATTTACAAGCCTAATTAAACGTGTTTATATGATTGCAGGAGGAGGATTATGTACTATCACATGGAAATTTTCAAGAACGTTGATGTCATAGTTACTCCAACAACCGGGTATGATCAACTAGTGTAAATATATATTAATAAATTTCTTTAGAACAGATCACTTATATGTTATCACGGGGTTTAATAGTTTGATATTTTAAACTTTTCAGCATGACAGGTCCTGTAATTCCCAAAGGTGCACTTAAGTATGGCGAGTCAGATATGAAAGTTACAGGTGAGTTGACTTGCAAACACTGGTGTTTTTTATTTTCTTTCACGCAATTTGATGCCTTTTTTCATCATGAATTTCAGGCAATTTGATGCGTTTTGTCATAGCGGCAAATCTTCTTGGATTCCCAGCTATTTCTGTTCCTGTAAGTATTGTTTCATTTGTATAACTGATAACCTGAAAAGCATTTGCTTTTATTTGTGGTAACACGTTATTCAAAAATCTTGAATAACGTGTAGGGAATATTTTCAAAATGACAAAACAAATGTGTATGTTTTGGGTCCCACATAGTAGGGGTGTCAGTTCTTGACGCGACCCGACCACAACACGAGAAAAACCTGTTTTGGGCTGACTAACACAACCCATTTAAAAAAAACGGGTCGTGTTCGGGTTGACCCCTTAACCCGTGTAAGTATTTAGAAAAAAACTTCATCATTTTATTTGTGTTTTTTACTTTATCTATTTTTCTGAAGATACACTTGCAATTTCAAATCCATTAGCAAGATTTCCAGTATTTTCAAAAAAAAAACCTCTTCGTATTACTCATTTATTTTGCCGACTTTAAATTATTTCCATTTTTTTTTCTAAAAAAATCTTTTATATGGCTAAGTCATAATAATGTTAGTTTGGTTACACTGTATCATCTACATGTCATACTCAATACACACCCATTACACACGTTACCGCCACCCGATTACAACCCAACAACCCGCTTACAACTCGTCAACATATTTGACTCATTTAAAAAAATGGGTTAAACGGACTGTGTTCGGGTTGACCCGAATTTATGTGCGTGCTGGTTACGGTTGAAATCTTTGACATGAATAATAATATGGGTCGTGTTCAGGTTGCACATTTCAACCTGTCAACGTGCTAACCCACCAACCTGACACGATTGACGCCCCTACATAGGAGCAAAATAAAACATATCAGCTGTACATCTGTATTTATTTATTTGTAGGTTGGTTACGATAAGCAAGGGCTTCCGATAGGATTGCAGATTATAGGCCGTCCCTGGGCCGAAGCTACAATCTTGCGATTGGCTGCTGCATTTGAGGTAAATTTATATATATTATAGAAAATCTTTTCTTTTCCCTCTAAAAAATAATTTACAATTTTCCTAAGACTTTAACTTCCTTTCTTAATTTACAGGGACTACGTGTGGAGACAAAGCAGCCCGCATCGTATTTCGACATTCTAAAAAGAAACTGAGATGCAGCTTACATGGATTCTTGTTGGAAACATTGTTGTCTATTATTTGAACAACATTATCCTTCTTGGCTACATAGAAAACTAAGACATACACGTCATTGTTCCTTTTGGTTATCTCATATTATCTTGTTGATATGACACAGCATGTTAATCACACATATGCACGAAATGGATTGGAAATCTTGGTAGAAAATATGAGGCAGTAGCAACAACTCAGAGAAGGAATTTCTCTTCATATGCACAAAATGTGGTGGCGTTGATAGCCGAAAGACAAGGGGGTACATGCACCAATTGGCGCTTGTCTCAATTGCTGAGTGTTATGTGCCTTATGTCCAAGGCTTGATGCAAAACCACAATCGAGCCGGGGGTCTCATTGGAAGCAGCCTCTCTATTCCTACGGGGTAGAGGTAAGGCTGTCTACATCCCACCCTCCTCAGACCCTACCTTAGCTTTTGCTATTGGTGGGATATACTGAGTACGATGATGATGATGATGCACAAAATGTCTTCACATATAGTGGTTGACCGAAAATCACACATACATAAGACTGATACATAGAAACCACATTATTCAATTTAGCGAATACCATACCCACAACAGGTGTATGCTATGTAGCAACATTAGGTAGTAGAACGAAAAAACAATAGGTCGGCAACTTCTTGATCTTAGGTTGGCTTCTTGAACGCGAGTGCAAGATTCTTAGATCGGCTCTGATACCAATCCAACTCATGAATAGATAAAAACAATAACACAGAAAATATGGTGAATAACTCTCGTGTTTGATTACGCAGAAAAATAGCTCAAAAACTGATACAATGTCTAAACCATAACTCGGTTATATAGACCGACCCTAACTTGATTAGTGAAGGCATTACCATAACATCATAATACGCTTGGGAAACTGATAGGAATCGTATGTTAAGTTTAGCTTAAATAGTATTTTGTAATAGTGGAAGGGGGGTTAGTGTAACTAATACTTTTATAAATAAGGCATTAGTCATGTTAGAGAGGGGGGGGGGGGGGGAATAGAATTGGCTAGTTATTAGGCTCATTGCCTTGTGCATGAGAAGGGCTTAGCCCTGGGACCACTTGTGGTATTATCCTGTAGATCTTCGGATCATATCTTTCATTGAATACAATCAGCAACAATTGATTTCATATTCTCTGTTACATCATTCATATCCTATCATTGGTCCGACCTGCCTTTCTGCTCTACTTCAAATCACCTTCTGCTTTACTCATATCTCTCTTCCATTTTAGGATCTGTGTTCCCTGAATTTTCGGATTTTCTCAATTTGAATCCGCTATCCCTGACTTTTCGGATCTATCTTCAATCTGATCCAACTTCCGCTGCAACATCGTTCACTTTTTAATTCCAATTCGTTCCAGATCTGCTTCAATTTCCGCATCTTCTTCGTTCGATTTCATTATCGGATTTCAGTTCCGATTTCCACTCAATCGCGGGTTTCATATCTCTGTTCTTGTTCGAAGTTCTAATTCTCAGATCTCACTTCAATTTTCGTTCATTTCAATTTCTAATTCTCAGATCTCACTTCAATTTCCGATTTCAATTATGGTGAATCATAATGCTCGTTTGGATGCTCATGAGCAATTGCTTCAAAAACTTCGGGGCGATTTGGTCGCTCAGTCTTCACGTTTGGATTCCATCACAGAGACTCTGGCAACTCTAGAGGCGGATCGTTTGGAGAATTCCGAATTCCGTAAAATGATGGCGAGTTTTGTACGTCAACAGGAGAAGAAGATGGCAGATGACGGGTCATTAGGCTCTGGAATTTTCGATTCCGGTGGTGGATCTCAGGGTCCTTCGCATAGCCTTCCTTATGCGGTAAAGAAGGTGAAACTTCCAGAATTTTGTGGTTTCGATCCATAGGGCTGGATTCAGAAGGCTAATTTGTATTTTGACATCAACCAAACTCCGGACACTCTGCGTCTCCATCTTGCTCAGTTGAGCATGAGTGGGGTTGCTCAACACTGGTTTACGGTGCTTAAACAGGTACATGATTCCCTTACCTGGTCTGATTTTCAATCAGAGTTGTTACAACGATTCAGTGGTTTGGATATTCACAATCCGTATGAACAACTAGCCACCATTCAACAATCGGACTCGATTCATGATTACATTGAAGATTTCGAGTATTTGTTGTCCTTGATTCCTCGTTTACCGGAATCTCAGACTTTGGGATATTTTGTTGCTGGTCTGAAGGAGGATGTCAAACAGCGGGTACGTTTACATCGTCCAACTTCGTGCATTGATGCCATGTCTTTGGCTAGGGATGTTGAATTGATGCTTCGTCCATCAGATTCCAGTTCTTTGTTGTCTCGTTTTCGGTATTCTCAACCTGTCGGGCTGCCATTGGAAGGTTCCGGGTTCAGGCATCATTCATGGGGTACTAGGGTGTCCAAACCTGTTGGAAATTCTGGCTCGGTTAGTGGCTTTGGGGCTGCAGGTTCTCGTGATCGTGGTATTCGCTCCTTATCTCGCACCGAGTGGGAGGAACGTCGGAAGAAAGGACAATGCTACAAGTGTGGACAGCCTTATAGTCCTACTCATACTTGTCCCAATGGTAAACTTCGTGTGATGTTGCTCGGCAATGATGAACCGGATGAATTCGAAGGGCTGCATTTTCAGTTGGAACAATTGGATGATGGACAATCGGATAGGGGTTCTCACACAGCTATGGGGTTTTCTACCAAGCCTTGAGGACAAGGCTTGTGTTATGGGGGGAGTATTGATAGGAATCGTATGTTAAGTTTAGCTTAAATAGTATTTTGTAATAGTGGAAGGGGGGTTAGTGTAACTAATACTTTTATAAATAAGGCATTAGTCATGTTAGAGAGGGGGGGGGGGGGGGGGGGGGGGAATAGAATTAGCTAGTTATTAGGCTCATTGCCTTGTGCATGAGAAGGGCTTAGCCCTGGGACCACTTGTGGTATTATCCTGTAGATCTTCGGATCATATCTTTCATTGAATACAATCAGCAACAATTGATTTCATATTCTCTGATACATCATTCATATCCTATCAGAAACTAAACGAACTTGACCAACTTGTCAACTTTGGTCCCCCAACCCAACCAACTTGTCGAGTCGGTCATAGAAATTACCGCCAACAAGTCCACGATTTCTCCTTTTTGACATGGGAAAGAAAATCTGAGTCCATCATTTCTTCCTTTTGACTGATGCCTCCTCACCCCTCATGTATTGAAGTTTTCATGAACAAGACAACAGCCTGAAAAACATATATCACTTACATCTGTTAGCCTTGAATACTGAGACACTTTTAATCATATATAACGTAAGGTCTTATTATATACACCAAGGTTTTTGCTCTTTACACCAATTGATGTGATTTTGGCCAATATATATTTTTGTTTTTTCTTTTATCATTTTAAAATAATGTTTAACTAGAAAAACGAATGTGCCGCTTTGATGTGTTTATTTTTTATTTAAATTTTGTCATAAAAGACAAAGCCGTATCGCATCAACAGGTGTAAAGTGTATATAGCAAAAATCTTGGTGTAAACAGATTCACTCATAATATAACGAAAATGAGAACTCACCCGAGCGCCATCATCAAGAACATATCTTGGTGGGATTTCCAAAGGGTTTCCTTCGGTTTTCAACACTTGTAACTTTGATAGCCTCATAAAAGAATCTGGAATAATTCTTATTTGATTGTTGCTTATATCTAGTTCTTCCAAATTCTCAAGGTTCCCAATGGACCTTGGTAGGGATCTTAGGTCAGCAAAGTTGTTGCTAATGTTGATTTTTACGAGAGTGGTAGCGAAACATAAGCTCTCAGGCACTGATTCTAGTTCATTGAAACTTAAATCAAGCTCCTTTAATTTTCTTAGTGACCACATTGTGGTTGGCAGCCTGCTGATATTATTGTACCGAACAGAAAGGGTTTCTAACAACTCAAGTTTTCCTACAGCTTCTGGTAGGGCTTTAAGCTTGTTGTAGTCTGCAATAAGTTGTTTGAGTGATGCACAATGACCGATATTATGTGGGATTTGTTCAATATTATTGGTTTCTATGTTCAGCTTTTGTAGAATAACAAGTGAACCAATCGATTCTGGAAGAACCGAGAGGTTGTTTGAGCTCAAATCAAGTTCTTGAAGATGGATCAATCTACACAAGCTAGCTGGAAAAGTTGTCAACTGGTTAGCCGATAGATTAAGATATACCAAACTGAGAAGATCACCAAAAGATTCTGGGAGTTCAATGATTTTGTTGGCATGCAAATCAAGTTTCGTCAGTGATGAAAGGCCTGAGATAGTAGACGGTAATGCAATAAGACGATTTTCTGATAGATCTAGTGTGCTTAAACTGGATAATTTCCCTACTGAATCAGGAAGCCATTCAATCTGATCCTTCAATTTATTCCGAAGATTTAGATCTTTAGTTCCTTTCTTTGAAAATACTTCAATCAGATCGGTAAGTTCCATAAGATTCAATTTTAAATCCTCTCGGCCTACAAATTAAAACCATAATTTCAAGCAAACTTTAATGACTGCTTGACAAGATGATAGTCATTAAAACAAGATAACAAAAGAAAACAACATTTCAAACCTCACCAGAATCCACAATCCGGGGCTCAAAAATAGTGCTTGATTGAAGCCCTTTGTCTTTAGAGAGTTCATTAACATGCGTGTCTTTCAGATAAGTTCCCACAACATCAGTCAGTTGCTTATCAGGATGCTCCTGAAACTTAAGTGCAATCTCAAGCTTTTTCACCAGAAGCGACACGGTCGGCCGTCGTTCACGAGAATTGTGCAAACACTGGAATGCAATGTCTGAAAATGTTTCCAAAGAAGATGGGGCTAATGGTGGCATGAGATCTTTAAAGATAATGTGGTCTAGTTTCTTCTGTTCGTAGCATTGTTTCCACATAGGCACTAGAATTTCTGATTGACCGTTGGTATATTTAAAACACAATCTCCCACATAAGATTTCAAATAAAACGACACCAAAAGAGTATATGTCTGATTCTTTGGTTAGAGTGTAGGTATGCATATATTGGGGATCACAGTAACCAGGGGTACCTACAACATTGGTGAAAAGAGCCGTGTATTGCTGATTAGCAGGTCCTATTTTTGAAAGTCCCATGTCTGAAAGTTTAGCATTCCACTTGTCATCAAGTAGGATGTTGGCACTTTTTATATCTCTATGGAGAACTCTTTGTTGTGTGCCTTTATGATCATGAAGGTAGGCTATGCCCCTTGCAACATCAAGGCATATTTTGAGACGTTGTGTCCAACTTAGAGCAGTGGAGCTTAAATGGCGATCGAGGCTTCCATTAGATGCATGCTCGTACACAAGGATCTTCTCACCATCCTCGTCACAATATCCGAGGAGTGAGATGAGATTCTTATGTGCGTATCGGGAAAGCATCATTATCTCCTTCAAGAATTCAGGGTCTCCTTGCCCAAATTCACGATTCAAACGCTTTATAGCAACCATGCTTCGGCCCTTAGAGTGTACCACTTCTCCTTCATATACCTTCCCAAATCCACCGGCTCCTATAACTTTGCTACCAATATTATCGGTGGCTTTTCTTAACTCTTCCAGCTGGATTTTAAGGTGTTCGAACTCTTTCATGACAGAGTCCATTATAATTTTAAGATGTTCGAACTCTTTGTTAACCAGATGCTTTGGTTCAATTGGTGAGGCGCTGAAGAACTATGGCAGCAAATAATTTAGTTACTTCTGAATCAGAAAAATAAAAATTTTGAAAAATAAAAAAAAATCGAAAAAATAAAAAAAATTCTAAAAAATCCACTATTCATCATGGTTTTGTAATCACATATATATATAATATAATGGTACCTGCGGTTGGATTTGGAGCTACATTACTTGGAACTTATAACACATTCACGGCTACGCAGTTAAAGACATCTATAGTTTGGCCATCTGACTTAAATTTTCTTTTTGTGAGTCTGATATACATGGTGTTTGGTTTAAGTAGCAAGTAAAGGATAATTGAGAGTCACATTTACTTGATTATAAAAAATTGAAGAAAGCCTCTCGGACTTGAAAATACGTTACACATATGACATTACACACAAGCCAGTTTGCCTCATTAATATAAAGTTTAACTAGGTTCTGTGATCTTTAAGCATGCTCATTTGAACTACAGAACATCAGCACACGATAAAATCAGAAGCATCAAACACTTGTAAAAGCTAAAAATATAACATTTACATAAAGATACTACAATAGCCCACAGAAACCTTGATATTTGTCGGATACATGGTCTTCATTTTCTAAAACCAAAATGTCAGTAAGAAGACCAAATTCAGTTCAGTCTTATTACATTTTCCTTTGAGTCCACTATTCCAAAACTTGTTACATTCATCAGCAGTCATCTAAGGCTACTCGGTGTGGGAGGAGGCAAGTCCTTGGAGGATGCCCCTCCACCTCAGCGCCATGTCAACGTCCAAGGAGGATGCCCCTCTCAAGGATGGAACAAGGGAAATGGAAGATGGGCTTCCCCCACTTATTTATTTATTTATTTTTTAATTTTGGCAAATTAAATATGCAATATCTATATAAAACTAAAATTAATATATAAAACATCCAGAAATCGTTATCCTGCAAAAAGGGGTTGAGTTTGAAAATCATTAACAATAATGTTTATTTTCAAATCTGTTTTGTAAATACAAGGAACTACAGGGACTGAAAATGTCGAAGTCCCCAAACATTCAAATTTTATCAGCGCCTCTATTCTTTCTTCTTCGTTTTTGCCGTCCGGTTATTCCGGCCATTACGGAACCAAAATCTGTTTGATTAAAAGCCGCTTTTCTAGCTATAATATATGATCAACAATTCTTAAAAAACTATTTTTTGTCTTCATCCGTCCCGTCCTCAACGTCTTGGGCAAGACGGTCTCGACGCCGACGGAATGGTGTTTAGGGGCGGCGACGTCCCAGGCTGGGCCTGGACGCCCCCCCACACCAAGCAGCCTAACAAGTCACACCGCCAACTCATCACCAACATAGTCATCAAAAGTCAACTTCTAAACCATCAATCCTGCTCCACATACCACAACTAACCACACTGTTCAGTCAACTACTTAGATTTTAGTCAACCGTCAACCCTAGATACTTATCCCCAATTCCATTCCAGTAACCAAGGTAATCACATATCAGTAACTTAGGAAAGCACACTTTAGGTTTCATACTTTCATACTCATAATAATACTACTATAAACAGTTAAACGCTATCCATAACATTAAAAACCCTAAACTAAACAAAACCTAACATTCACAACACAGCAACAAACTAACAAAATGTATAGATTCGGATATAATAAGTATAAGTTATCAAAATGTAAGCAAGTGAACTATGCTTGATTCAAGTGAAATTACAGCAATTCCAGTTGAAATTAGATCAGAAAAACAGGAAAGTAACGGAATGAGAAGTGATACCTTTGTTTGGATCTGCGAACAGAGTGTGAGGTGTGAAAGAGAAAGAAGAATCTGGAATTCTGCGATTGAAGAAAGAGAGGGAGAATGTGTGACGAGAGTATGCTTCAAGTGGGAACGTCTACATTTAGTAAAGAGTAAACTGCCATTTTGGTCCATGTGGTTCGGGCACTTTTGCCATTTTAGTCCAAATCTCAATCTTTTTACATCTGGATCCCTGTGGTTTGCATTTTGTTGCCATTTTAGTCCAAAATCCAAAAACCCTGATTTTTTACTGTTAAAACCTGATTATTTTGTCCTTTAGTGCAGGGGCATTTTGGTCATTCTGATTTTACTCTTCTAATAAATTAAAACAAAATTAATTATATATTATAATATATATATATATATATAACCCTCTATCTCTCTCTCACTAAAACAACACAGATACACCACACACACTCTCTCTCTCAGTTCTCTCTCTCTCTACACCGTTCACCACCGTCATCACCACAGATCACCACCGTCCACCGCCATACACATTCTCTCTCTCTCTCAGTTCTCTCTCTCTCTCTCTACACAGATCTCTCATCCATCCTTCTTTCTTTTCAGATCTGTAAATAGGGAGTGGTTGACGATGACTGGTTATGATGATGATGATGGACGGTGATTATGATGATGATGTAAGGGGGTGGTTGACGACGGCAGTGGAGGTAGTGACGGCGGCAACTCCGGTGATAGGGATACATCGTCTAGTAAGTGATAATGTGAGTATTTGGGGATTTTGGGTGTTTTATGAAGTTTCTAGTTAATATTTGGGGATTTTGAGTTTTTGTTTCTAGTGAATATTTGGGGATTTTAGGTGGTTACGGTGGTGGATTTGAGGGTTTTTCATGGTGGGTTTTCATATTTGAGTGGGTTTTCACGATGGTTGTGGTGGCAGGTGGATGGTGGTGTTGGTGGTTGCATGTGGGTGGTGGTGACGGTGGTTGTGGGGGTGGGAGTGGGGGATGGCAGGTGGCGGGATTGAGAGGTGGTGTAGAGAGATGGGGGCGGGGGTGGCAGATGGGGGCAGTGGTGGCTGGTGTTTGCTGCTGCTGGTGTTCATCTTCATCATCGACAACTTCAGGGTTTTATTTGCGGAGGCGCTGTCACCGGAAAACGAGGAAGGAGGTGTGGGTGTGACTGTTGGATGGGACGACGGTGGTGGTGGTGCTATAGAGAGAGAGAAGAGAGAGAGAGAAGAGAGAGATGGGGGGAGGAGGAGACGGCGACGGTGGTGGTGCTATAGAGAGAGAGAGAGAAGAGAGAGAGAGATGTGATTATGTTGGGGATGATGATGATTTATTTGATCTGCTGGTTGCACAAATGAAATTATATTTAAAAATGACCAAAATGCCCCTGCACTAAAGGACAAAATAATCAGTTTTCAACAGTAAAAAATCAGGGATTTTGAGTTTTGGACTAAAATGGCAACAAAATGCAAACCACAGGGACCCAGATGTAAAAAGTTTGAGATTTGGACTAAAATAGCAAAAGTGCCCAAACCACAGGGACCAAAATGGCAGTTTACTCTTTAGTAAACCAAACATTCTCTTAGTAATGGATCATGGATTATGGATATCTATTGGACTAATGAATTAGTGGATATTTTTTATCATACAATACTAATTTAAATGAATAGGATTGAATAGAATATGGATCAATATCCAATAGATAAACCACTTTTCCATTCTTTTCTATACAGCTACCTTTTTAGTGGGACTTTTCCTTCTTTTCTATACATACAGCTAGGGGTGCAAACGAGCCGAGCCGAGCCCGAGCTTGATCAGGCTCGAGCTCGAGCTCGATTAACTTATGAGAGCTCGGGCTCGAGCTCGGCTCGATTCGAGCTTTGTTTTTAAAAGCTCGAGCTCGGCTCGTTTGTATTTTCTCAAGCTCGAGCTCGGCTCGGGCTCGGCTCGTTTATTATCTATTAATTAGTATTTTATATAAAAATAATATAAATAATACTTTTTAAGCTCGCGAGCTCGATAAGCGAAGCTCGGGCTCGTTTACTAAATAAGCTTATTTTTAGGTTCAAGGTCGGCTTGTAAACAAGTTTAAATAAGTTCGGCTCGACTCGGCTCGTTTACACTAAGGCTCGATAAGGCTCGACGAGCCTAACGAGCTTCACATGCGAGGCTCGAGCTCGAGCTCGGGCTCGATAAACAAACGAGCTTTGTGTTTAGGCTCAAGCTCGGCTCGGGCTCGATAAGGCTCGACTCATTTCGAGCTTTTTCTCGAGCCAATCTCGAGTAGCTCGCGAGCCGCTAAGCTCGTTTGCACCCCTACATACAGCTATCTTTTTTGTGGGACACCATATTAGCAAAGCATACCACGTGTGATGTCGGCATGGTTATCCGCTTTCATGAGTGGAACCACTATTCTATAAGGCTATGGGGTGTGGGGGTCATGGATTGGAACATTATTTCCACATAGGACCATTAATTAAATGATACACCATCCCCTTATTTGATTGATGGTGGTTCCCATGGATTAATCCACGATTACCACGACCCTCCCATTTGATAATTTTAAGACAAAAATAAATTAAAAAAATAAAGGGGTTAGTGGTTTGGGTCATGACCACACCTTTAGGGTAGTGGTTTTGAATGATGAATTAAAGATGGATGATATGGTGCCTATGTGGAGGGTCATGGTGGTCATGAGGGTCATGACCACACCCTATAGCCTAACAGTACTTCCAGTTCAAGCCATGTGCCAAGAAGTGAGTGGAAAATTATTATGGCATTTGTTTGTCTGACACCCACAGAGAAAAGGAACCCTTTAAACCTATTTTATAAACCGGTTATTAGGTTAGAGGGTATGGTGATGGTCCTCCAAGGGAGGATGATCCGCCACGTAGGCGTCACGTCATAGTCCTCCCAAGGATGGTCCATCCCACTAAACTAGAGGGTATGAGAGGATGGTGCTAGATGATCCTACCCCACAAAACTATATACAAGTATTAAAGCCTAATGTACAAATCTCATTCACAAACAAACAAACAAAGAAAGGGGGCCCACCTGTTTTGGATCGTCCTGGACGTCGAGAAAAAGACGGAGAGGACGGGGACGGGATGAAGACGAGGGGGGGGGGGGGCGGCGGGCGGGATGGAGGACGGGACCATACCGTCTAGCCTTAGCGGTTGAACTAATTACTGGAGACATCACCGGTACGAGATCTTATTAGAGTACCAATTTAGTTTTTAAACGGTCTGAAATCTGGCATTACCAATGCATACCGATGAACCGCTTTTTACCCATGTTCTATTTTGAGTTCAAACTCACTATTGAACTTTTTTTTAACTTTATTATATCGTAATTTACTTTTCAAGTGTTATTTTTGGGTCATGTTTTTTTGGACTCAAATATGCCAAGTGATTCTATAACCTGGTTGATTATGAAAGTACTAATCATACGAAATTTTGGGTGGTTGAAGAAGAGCTGAAAGGAGAACTTCATAATGATGATATAGATAACATGTTTGGTGAGAAAGAGCATGAAGTGGTTCTCAAACACATTACGTAATTTTAGTATATTATGATTATTGTTAACTAAAATTTCTTATCTAACATATAATAAAAGACTACAAATAATGTCACATGGCATTTTTTCCTTCAACCTCACAACTTTTATTTATTATTATTTTTTTCCAAATTATATATAAAATTTTAGTATTTAATACATTATCTTTATCTCTATTATAATTAATAATTTCAAATAATATCATGTGCCACAACAAAATAATTCTCTCATATTTATCTTTTAAATTAGTTTTAGTTTAAATATTAAATCTTAATTCATATAATATACGAATATACTAAAAGCTACGATTAATACACTTAATAAAAATATATGATTTAAATAAAGATAATAGAAAAAATATATAATATACCCTAATCAACAAAACTCTCTTCGGTGTCAATATCTATTTTGTTGTTTTGGGGAATATCACTTCCAGTACCTACGAAAATGTTTTAAACTATGCATATATTAATGCTAGACAACGATTCATACTTTTGACTTTATTGACCAGGAGTACTTATCTTAATAGAAAAGGGGTACTTGTCTTAAACATTAATACGAAAAATTGATACAAGTTCAACTTTTGTTTAAGTTATATAATCTTTAACGTTATATTTGATATATAAAAATAGGGACACATATTCTTAATTTTTTGTTTATTCGTCTAAAACGTATACTCATTTAACTTACATACGAATCCTTATACCCGTTTCAAATTTACTCGATTTCATTTACGTTTTCATTATTTAAACTTATTTTTATAATAAATTTTAATTCATTTTTATTTTGTTTATATTTTTCTAAATTATGTATTAAAGAGTGGTGATTCTCATTTTCCTCTTTTGCATTTTATAATCCCATATATTTAAACTTACAAAAATAAAATCAAGTTTTACGATTATTTGATAATTTCATTACTTTATTTTTTAACGATTAAAAATTATTAAGAAGTTTATGACAGAATTGAAGAGTGTATCAAGAGTTGTTAAGCACTTTAGAAGTGTGTTGTGTATTGATTACTATGATCAAAATAGATTGCAAGTTTGCGAGATGATTATCAAGTACACCTACTTATCTTATTGTGTTATAAAAACAAACCGTTTTTACTATTCAACGCGTGTAATACACGGGATTGTTTAGTTTAGTTATGAAAAATATTTAATGTATTTTATTATTTGTAATCACATATCTAATACTAATAAAAGAGACTACTTAATGCCACATGACATTCTCATACTAATAAAAGAGTCTACTTAATGTCACACGGCATTCTCTTCTTCAATTCACTATTATTATTATTATTATTATTATTATTATTATTATTATTATTATTATTATTACAAAACAATGAAAAATTCCTTAACAACTTATAATACTAATAAAAGTTTTATCGTTTACTTAAATATTGATCATTGACTTATCTAAAATATATAATTAGTTATTAATATCAATTCTACTTATAATAAACAATTTCAAATAATGTCAATGTGACAAATATATATATACACACACAATATAAATATAAACTATTATTATTATTATTATTATTATTATTATTATTATTACAAAACAATGAAAAATTCCTTAACAACTTATAATACTAATAAAAGTTTTATAGTTTACTTAAATATTGATCATTGACTTATCTAAAATATATAATTAGTTATTAATATCAATTCTACTTATAATAAACAATTTCAAATAATGTCAATGTGACAAATATATATATACACACACAATATAAATATAAACTATTATTGAATATAGCTATAGAAAGTTGGAGAATTAACGAATGTACACTTTTGAATTTAAATTGAATATAAATTAAATTTATATAGTTACCAAATTATATTTAACTTAGGGTTGTAATTTAATTTATGATCAATCATATATATAAATTATTTATCATTATTGTATAAGATATTTACATAGCTCCTTGAGGTTACATTTGATTGGTGGGATAAATTAATGGGGTGAGTTTAGTTTTTCTAAATATTAATAATAACAAATATATAATTTAAAGTTATAAATAGTGGAATCCCTCGCACAATGACGTAGGAATTCAGCTTCGATCGGTATCAATTTGATTTGGTATGATATCGTCGCTGGTATAGCAACCTAGAGAAAAAAGAAATGGATTAAAATCCTAAAACCTTGTATAAAAATCTTGTGGTAACTTAAAAAAATAAAATTTACTATTCTTTACACAAAAAACAAAACATAATATCAAAGTGAAACTCATTAATGAAATATGTGTTACAATTATCATATGTAGCTTTCCATTTAAAATTATTCATAATTTAAGTTGTCTAAATTGTAAGTTTTAACTTATGTATCTATTGATAAATAGCAATAATTATCTACGATATATTAGCATCTTAAATTGTGTTAATTTATTTTATTTTTCTTCAAATTTTAAAGAAATTGACATTTTTCTGATTATGGGTGGTTTTACGCAATTTTTAATGGCATTTGTCATCTTTTACTTCTATGAGATATTTTCTTTATTCAAACCGTGTAACACACGGGTCCATAACCTAGTTTTATATTAGAGAAAACAAAAATAGTTATGTTCGTGTTGATGAGGATAACAACGGTAGCGAATTGTGTGCTTTAAAAAATCATGAACTTGATACAGTAGAAACTCGATAAATTAATACTCGATTATTAATAAACTCTCTAAGATAATATTTTTTGCCGGTCCCGACTCGGGGATAGGGTGCTAAATTAATAATTCGCTAAAATTATAAGATAATACATTTTTGATAATTTCTTTAGACCCCATATAAAATATAAATTAATAATTCCTTATATATAGCATATTACATGAATGATTTATGAAGGTTTCTTGAAAAAATGACTCAATTGTCATTTGTTTTTTGTTGAAATCAATTTTCCCTTGAATCTCGTCTCTAATTTTCCTTAGCATGGTAAGAACTTCAGGTGTTGTTTTCTCATAACTCAACAAGAAATTGTTCAATGTGATTGCCGCTTTAATAGCTTCGTTTCGCGAAGGGGGCTCCATTGTAGAACTTTTTGATCTTGTATTTATATATAAAATATTTTTAATGTCCATAAAGTGATACATTGAACACAAGAAGCATAATAAGGTGGGAAATTGAAGGTTTATTTCAAATTGGGCCGTTCATTTGATATACATGCATTGTATACAATAATTAAGTGGAAGCTTGAAAGGTGTTTGTAAACTAAGTATTCTACTATAAATTAATAAAATATTAATTAATATATAAATTAATAATTATTAATTTATCGATTAATTAATAACTCTTTTAATTAATAAATTTTGGTGGTCCCAAGTGTATTATTTTATAGAGTTTCTACTGTACATTCAAGACTCAAATGCCATAAACCTATCGTAGACTTTTATTTAAAAAAAAGACTTTGTTGGAAAATTGATTTTTGATAATGAAATTACGTAGTATTGTATTATTTTTTGAGTTAAGGTTGTTTTTTTTAATTACAATGTTGATTAGTTACCGGGTTGAACTGCCAGATACAACTTGATACAACCGGTTCTAACCCTGACCTGATATGATAGAGTTGCAACCCTAAATCGGATTAGAAACCGAATTTGACAAACCTACCTTACCTGAACCCGAGTTGAATTCAATATATAGCCAACCTGTTTTGGACCCTTTTCAGTTCGTAGGTAGTACTCGGTTTGGATGTTTTTTAGTCATACTGGTTTCAACCTGGTTATTTGTAACCCACACAACACAACCCGGTTTGGAACCTTGTTGATTGAACCCTATATATTCTTTTGATTTAAATGCATTTCAAGTCTGATGCTTCAGTGATCCCAGTAACCATTGTTCGAGTAGCTTAGTTTGGTGTCAAGATAAATTTATACTAAATTTGCTTATAAGATTTGAAAATAAAGATAAGTGGATAACTAACACTAATTGTTATTGATTATAAAAGTAATAATACGCTTTTTCCGTGATAACTACATCTTAATCGTCTTCAATTTCAATTTCTGATGGTGAATTTATGGGGATACGCATGGGCATCAATAGTGATGAAGAAGATTGTATGCCAAACTTAGGTCAGGGGGTGTGGCATCGCACCACCCCGCCACATCGACAATTATGGCGCCCCTTGGCGCCCTCCCCCACCCCCTGCATGTTAAAGGGGCGCTATTGATTGATTCCGCCAAAGGGTTAGCGGCGGGCGCTAGAGGATGAAATCAAGGGGCCAGGGCCGTTCAAGTCGCTCGTCGTTCGCTCGACGCTCGTTCAGAAATTGCTTGGAAAATACTAGTTCGATTTGACGCTCGGTTGTAAACGAGCCGCTCCGCTTGGTTCGGTTTGTAAACGAGCCAAGTATGAGCAAATGTCCGCTTGGCTTGGTTCGGCTCGAATTATTATTTTTAATTAGTATGTATATACATATACATATACATATACACATACATATATAAACATGTATATACACATATATATACACAAATATAGAGGTCAGTTATCATACAATATGCCTAATCGTACATTACGTACGCTATAACTACAACCGTCAGATCATCTCAATTAAACCCCGTGCTTAACTATTAAATTAATCAAATTAAAATATATATATGAAACCGCCAAGGTTAAAATCGTCCATTACGAAATCAAAAACCCTGATAATCAGCAAACAAAACCTCAAAATCATACCGTAAGATTCTTATTCAAAATCGTATTCGAAAATCCAACAAGTAATAAAAAATCGATCGATTCTTATTCACCAACTCCTTCAGTGAATTAAACTTCTGCTGAATTTGGAAGTTCAGAACTGAAACAAATCGATAGACCGTCTATCGAAGAAGATGATTGTAGGTCCCGAAATCGGAGGATCGATAACAAAACCGAATCCTTGTTTATAACAAACACGGTCACGAGTGCGGAATCTCCGTGACTATGCCAAACCAAACACAGATAATAACAACACGGTATAACCAATGAAACACAATCTATTGATTAAATGGGATGAGAACCAAGATCAACTGATACACACACAGTTTGACAGTATAACTTTCAGGGTATGCTCTCATCTAGTTTCAAAGTGAAACCAGAAAGTGTTTATATAGCAGCCTGGGCCTTAACTACGACGAAACACAAATGGGCTCGACGAAACAACATTGGGCCAGACATTTGGGCCTGAAGAAATCCAACAGTCGACGAAACTAGAGAGTTTCATCATGCTTTTGTCCTGTAGTGTGATGAAACACTTTGTTTCATCGTGTTTTGTCCTGTAGCATGATGAAACACTTTGTTTCATCGTGTTTTGTCCTGTAGCATGATGAAACACTTTGAGTTTCATCATGAACAGAGGGGTTTCGTCATGAGGTGTTTCCCCATGAAGACTTTTGGCCCAGTGAAGGTTTTGGCCCAAAGTCAAGGTTTTTAGCCCAGTGAATATATAAACACACACATACCACATAACTAATATGCAACATGCACAGTTATATTTATACATTACAAAACAAACATGATAAACTTGTCGGACCCAAGTAGGATAGGAGGATATCCGACTTGGTCTTCATTCTGTTTAAAGGCTCGAACCGAACGTGTCGCGTCCACACAAAAGCGTATCATCAAACTCCCCCTTGGACGCTGCTGTGATGGTTCGACTTCCATGTCTTTCATGTCGGAGGATCTTTAAAGTCTTCAACTGTCGCAAATAGGGAGTGTATCAACAAACCCCCCCTTGGACGATGCTCGTGAATCTTTTGAACTTCAAAACTTTAGATCCTTGTGGTGTTGAAAAGTGGTCAACTGCAATCCGATCATCTTGATCTTCTGATTGCATCAACGTCGTGTCTTCACTTTACGGCTTGTCATCTGACACGTTCTCTTCGCCTTTAGCTGATTCTGATGTCATATCTGCACATACAGGAAAGCTAAACATGCAATGAGAACAACCGCTTGTACTATAGACAAATTAAACAAACGACACATATGAGATCAAATCTCAATCAAACACCGACCGACAACAGCTTGAAAGTTTAAAAAAAATATTCAGTTTTAATCATTTAACTTTCAACATCTATTAACTTCGACTGTTTATGAAGATGCAATTGTTTTCCGGCTTACAATCAGGATTTTCGGTAGGATAGACTCGAGTTCCAACATCGGTCAATCAAAAATAAACTAGAAGCAAAATCTTTTTGGCTTTTATAAAGTTTATATTAAAACACACCTAAAATCTTTTTGAAATTTTCATTTTTCAAATGTAAAGACGGAAAACAATAAGTAAATATATACAGCGATGCAGAAACGAAGAAATGTAAATAAATATGTACAGACATTCTTTTTGCGAGTTTCGAGGGTAAGAGAATCATATCAGTGTACGGTCACGCCAAAACGCTCTTTTTGTTCAATTAGTTAACATTTAGATAAGCATCCTATAACAATTATCGGTATTGTTGTCCACTTAAGCTCAACTTATCAGATGTAATCATGGCGAGGGGATACGATTAGTGTATGATTTATACTTACCGACCGGTGTTCATCCACACACGACACATTCCCGTATCAAGGTATGCACGAGAGTTCATCTTACCGGTGAGTATACCGATTATCATCTGTTTGACCGTATAAAAGAATGTGAGAAACTCACTTATTTTGATTGAAAACAAGCCCTATGTGATAGAATCACTTATTGATGAGGAACTTGATTTTCGATGCAAGAGGGCACAGGAGCAAGTCCGTGAACAGGTCAGTACTTTCGTACAGCAAAGAGACGAACTTGACTCCCGGATAAAGAATCTGTGATATATTATCACTTATTTTGTTTGGACATGTGATTGTTGATCACTTATTGAGGTCGTATGCAATATGTACACGTATGTATAGTATCATGGAAGATCTAGACTTCGTCTCCGTTTTGTTTCGGTAAAAGAAACAACCATGATACCTAGATGATAAGACAGCATAAAGACCGAATATCTCAGAACCTCGGCAATCTCTCAAACGAAATTTCGGTACTAAGACCATATGCCAATGTGCGGTTCCCACCTGGTCTTCAGTCGATTTAAGATTTATATCACCCTGCACACTTTAAAATGATTGTGAGCCTACCGATACATCTTATATAGAGCTGCTTAACATTTTTCATTTTAAGTTCAGTTCGAAGAGGTTTCGACAGACCACTGATTTACTATCATTTTCTCTTTTTCTCGCCATGAAACTCATTTTTGTTTTTCTATTGTTTTTGGGTTTTTAACTTTTTTGATGTTTTTGAATTTTCAAATTTTGGATTTACTCCCCCTAAAATCAACAAACTATGATAAATTTAAAAAACACAAAGGTATTTACAAAAACGATTTTCCGATGTTGGTTAACTCATGTTTTACCTCAATGCCGTTTACCAAAATTAAGTTTTAATCAGAAATGATTTATCGAATTTTGGAAAAATGAGTTGGCACGTCGGTAAGCGGTGTTGACCATGACAACACTGACGAGTTTCATTTTGAAACAATCACGTGTGAGGTGATATTCGAGATCAACGTGTCTGGCCAAAGAGTGCTATACGAGATGATAATAATTCATAAAGCAGCTTAGATATCGACAAGTATAGGAGAGATTAGAAATTCAAAACCGTATCCTGCAACTGCTTCGTGCATTGCCAGGAATCTGGGCGCTCTCCCAAACTGGATATCCACCCGGTATGGACTTCAAAGTCGATTTTTGCAGCTACTTCGATTAATCCGAGAAATCTCTTCACAGCAACAAGATCATAAACCTCTGGGTCCGGCTGTGTTGGTACACTTTATGTGGACGCGACTCGACTCGGTTCGATTTGTTTCGGTTCGACTCGGTTTGGTTCGGCTCAAGCCCGACGTAGCAACATTCCTCCGTCGTGTGCCCCAGAGTTCGACACGCAAAGCACGGAGAGCCGCGAACCAATCCCGTTTACACATCATCATGATGATGTCCTGATGATGTCATAAGTTGACCAATCCTTACAAATCTGATTGTTAGAATTCACGTACATGCATTGGGCCAATCAATTTGTCTTATCAATTGTAGTTGGGCTTGCATTTGGGCCAAAATCCATTACTTCAGCATGTATGTCGATGAAACATCAAGGGTTTCGTCATGGTCTGTGTCTTGTACCCTATAAATACCCCTCATAGTTTCTGTGTGAAACTGATGAGTATGAGAGAGCTGTGAGACTTAGTGAGACTCTGTAAACATTGTTTGTATATGTTTGTGGTTGTACTCATCCCTAATCAATAGATATTGAATCTTTGGTTACGCGTGTGTTTTACATTGTGTTTGGTTTGCACCGTCACGGGGATTCCGCACCCATTACCGTGTCTGTGATAAACAAGGATAGGTTTTCGTATCGGATCCACCGAGAAAAACGGTGCCTACAATTGGTATTAGAGCTTTGGCTCTTTTCCTTGTTTAAAACCAAACATTGTTGTGTTTTATCAAGCTTGTTTTAAGTGATTGTTTTTGAAACTGTTCTTTTGAAAAGTTTAAATATTTTCTGGAAAAAGGTTCAAAAAATCATTGTTAATCTTGTTATTTTGCTAAAAGTTTGTTCAAAAACCTTGTTTGTTTGAATGTTTACATGTTACTAGTGGGTTTTTGTTGAAAGTTTAAGCAAAATCTTGTTTCCGAAAATTTTCCGGTGAACTACAGTGGCCAGAAAATCATATAGTTCGTCTCAGTTCATGTTGTTCTTCATAAAATCTGGGTTTTTGTTATTGTGTTTGATGAATTATTGATAAGATTATAATATTAATAATTTGAAAATTGTGTCTTTCAAAGCATGGCATAGTGTAAGTTTGAAAAATGGTGTCTTGTGTCAGGAGATAAGGTTACTTCACCCACTCTCTATCCTTATCTCTTTGTTGACTAAAAAAAAAGTGACGAAATCCACCAAAGTCCACTGAAGTTTTCGTCAAAATACATAGTCACATACAAACAAAATTGCTATGGACAAAGTAAACAATTCTGATTGGGCCAAATTATCCACTTTCACCTGTTTAACATAACAACTGGGCCGACATTTTTTTTAATTAATCAGATTGCATGTGCTGGGCCGACACCTTTTTAACAGCTGGGCCGACATTTTTTATTTTTTATCAAATCGGTTCAATCAAGTTTAAGTATATCACGAAGAAGTAAAGTTTCATTGCACATCATTTGATTTTCATCATTCAGTAGTTTCGTCGCTTTTCTTTAAGAAAAACTCGAGTTTCGTCGACATTACATCAGCAAAGATTAATTAAAAGTTTTCGCCATATGTCACATTAATTAATAAAGGTTTTCGTCGATCTAAATCAGAATCCAGTTTCGTCGGCCAACATCATTTACAAGTTTCGTCGTTAAGTAAATTTAACAAAGTTTCGTCGACCATAGTTCAGCCTGAGTTTCGTCATCATTAGAGTTTGGTCGTTCTACAAAATTCAAATCAGTTTCGTCGTCATTTGTGATCAACCCTATTTTCGTCGACATTATAATTCAATTAGAGTTTCATCGAGCTAAAATTTCATCATTGAGAGTTTCGCCAAAATTTGGGTTTCGTCGAAACTTGTTGAAGTTTTTAACAGAGACTTTGCAAAAGTGATTTAACAGTTTGTTTTTAAGTGTGTGATCAAGAACTTTATTTAATACATCAATTATGAGTTGTACTGAAATGTACCTGCCTGGTTTTGCTCCTTCAGCTCCACCTCCGGTTTTCGATCCGAGTGCCTATCATCCGCCAGCGCATATGAGTGCTCAAGCTCAGGTTTTTTCTAGACCTCAATTTGGTAGTGCTTATATTCCTTTTCAAACACCCTAACCTCAACCTTTCGGTTTGATACCATCGATTACTTACACTCCACTTCAACCTCGCTTTGCTACACCTCAAGCTCAACCTCAACAAGGCAACCAAAATCCTTTCATAAATCAAACAAGTACATCCACGTCCAACTCAAATAAAGCCGATGACTCCTGGTCTGTACAATTTGGAGGTGGAGATCAAGGAGGAACTGTGTTTTATGTGGACGCGACTCGACTCGGTTCGATTTGTTTCGGTTCTACTCGGTTTGGTTCGGCTCAAGCCCGACGTAGCGACATTCCTCCGTCGTGCGCCCCAGAGTTCGACACGCAAAGCACGGAGAGCCGCGAACCAATCTCGTTTACACATCATCATGACATCATCATGATGATGTCATGATGATGTCATAAGTTGACCAATCCTTACAAATCTGATTGTTAGAATTCACGTACATGCATTGGGCCAATCAATTTGTCTTATCAATTGTAGTTGGGCTTGCATTTGGGCCGAAATCCATTACTTCAGCATGTATGTCGATGAAACATCAAGGGTTTCGTCGACTTTGGAGTTTCGCCGGGGCCTCTTTGTGTTTCGTCATGGTCTGTGTCTTGTACCCTATAAATACCCCTCATAGTTTCTGTGTGAAACTGATGAGTATGAGAGAGCTGTGAGACTTAGTGAGAGTCTGTAAACATTGTTTGTATATGTTTGTGGTTGTACTCATCCCTAATCAATAAATATTGAATCTTTGGTTACGCGTGTGTTTTACATTGTGTTTGGTTTGCACCGTCACGGGGATTCCGCACCCGTTACTGTGTTTGTGATAAACAAGGATAGGTTTTCGTATCGGATCCACCGAGAAAAACGGGACCTACAGGCTGGTCTTCCACATTGCACCAGCGAAGGTCTTTGTCTTTCTCTTTCAGAAGTGGTGTGCGGTTGTCCAATCCACGCCAAGGCATCCGCACACCCGGTTGGTTTGTTCAACAAACACATTTTCTTCAACTACACCGCGAAGAAATGTACACTGCACGTTCATCTTGTTGATTTTGAACATCAGACGTGCTGCAGGGGCGTACATTTTGATTGAATCTATCCTGGGGACCCGATTAAAGCCTTGAACAATCACACTTTTGGAATGATTTGCATTTTCTCGAATTTATCAATTTCTTTCAACAAACAACTTTGTTTCCCTTTTCTTATTCTCTCCATCAAAGGCAACAATATCTTTTGTCGTCGATCTTGTGCATGAACATTCCACTATCAACAATTCGATGACTATCGATAGTTCCTCCTGGAACATCCTGCACACTCACTCAGAGATTAGTTGCAGAGGGGGACCCAAGCCTTCATAGACTTGGGTTGCCCCTGAGAATCAAGAAATGTAATTTCAATTTCTTGAAGATTTGGAAATTTCACGCCTCCCCCTGAACCTTCACCCGTTTTAGGTTTCCAAGACTGTTTCCGTTTACCGGATTGTGTATAATTTACCGATTTAGAAATCTCCGGTTTTAACGGTTGTGTCAAAATTGGTTGCCTTTTAACAGTTTCTGGTTTTAAAGCCTTTTCGATCACCTTCACATTTTGACGTCGTTGTTTCGTTTCTTGTTCTTTAATAGTACGTTTGTCATTTTTGGGTGAAACAGGACGACGTTGTGAGTGACCTTGTTCAGAGGGGGCTCTTTCAACAAAATTTGGTTTGGGTGAGTTTGTGCAGTCTTTAATGATGTGCCCAAACTTCCCACATTTGAAACAAGTTCTCCTTTCAACAAACTTAGGAGAATCTGATCGACGTCCTGACGTTGAAGTTGTAGACCCAGAGGTACTAGCTTCACACCCATTTGTGTGTTGAGTGTAATTGTTATCACTATTACGTTTCAAAATGTTGACTTTTTGAACAAAATCGGTATTTGTCTTATTTTCAAAAGTCTCCACTTTATCAGTACCTTTGGAGGCCACAAACTTTACGTCTTTTGCTTTCTTCTTGTAACGAGCTCCTTTTGATTCAACCTTAGCCTTGGGCTTTTGAGCTCGTTGTTGTTGTTTACCCTTAAAGGCGACAGGTTGTTATTTAGTCGGTAATTTTTGGTTTCCAAATTGTTTCCTCACTTCAGCTTTTGGAATAGGATCACACTGAGTTACTGAAACTCTCGGGATCGCTTTTCCCAAAAACTTAGGTGTGTTATCTTCAAACACTTTATCAATCAAGGATTGATTGACGTTTTTTATTGGAAAATCTTTGTCTGAATAAATTTTACTATCACCGACCAAAGTATACAACACGTTATCACTTTTAATGGTAGATACTGTCTCAGTGATAGGATCTATCTCTTATTTAGCACCAGTTGATTGCACAGCAGGAGTAGGAGGATCACACAGAATGTGATTCTCAAAAGGCACTTCTACTCCTTTTCTATCGTCAAGAGATTTATCCTCATCACTCACATCTGACTCATCATCCGAAGAATCATAGTCCTCAATAGTTGGAGGACTTTGATTTGATGCACATGATGACTTTTCCTTGCTATCATATGAACCCTCCGATGAATTGTCCGTTTTGAACCCTAAGCCAGTTGTAACTTCCTCATAATCAAGAGGTACAGTTGGCTCAAAACGTGGCATTTCTTCCTCATCGGGCATCTTGGTATAGTTGTGTCTCAAAGGAGGCGGACACGACTTATACCCAACGCCTTTAACATTACCCTTTAGTTTTTGAACGTCAATGATGTGATCGAGCACAAATCGGGAGTTAGAATAACTCTCCAATTTGAGCTTGATTGCATCATGCTAGCATTTGGCAATGGCTAGTTTCTTTTTGGTTTCCTCAACGATGTTAATGTAATCGTTAATACTAACTTGTTTATGATAAACAATTTTGGTCACTTCGGAAACACTTTTCTTTAAGGTTTTCACAGATTTAAAATCCTTTTCGTTTCTAACAAAAGCCATATTTGCCTCTTTGCACTTTGACAGTTCAATAACCAAACTCTGATTGTGACTATGAACCGTTTCAGATTCACGTTTCAATTCAGCACATTCATGTTTCATATCAGCACAAACACTACATATGCTAGGAGTTTCAAATTTTACCTGACTTGTAGAAGCTGTGACATTAGCCATAAAGGCAGTCTGAGAATAGAAAGATCCATCTTCAGTGAGAATCTTCTCCATTCTTCTGATGTAGCGTCAACTTTCTTGACTAAGACGGATTTTTGACATTTCATCTCCTTGGCATCATTCGAAAAACTATCTGCTTCAGAATCCATTCCCTCCTTCACGTCCGATTCTGAACTGTAATCACTTACACCTGAGCCATCTTTATCAGTACTGCCACTATATCCTGAACTGTCATCATTTCCTGAAGATTCACCATCATTAACATTCTTGACAATTTCAGCATAAAACACAGTTCCTCCTTGATCTCCACCTCCAAATTGTACAGACCAGGAGTCATCGGATTTATTTGAGTTGGACGTGGATGTACTTCTTTGATTTATGAAAGGATTTTGGTTGCCTTGTTGAGGTTGAGCTTGAGGTGTAGCAAAGCGAGGTTGAAGTGGAGTGTAAGTAATCGATGGTATCAAACCGAAAGGTTGAGGTTGGGGTGTTTGAAAAGGAATATAAGCACTACCAAATTGAGGTCTAGAAAAAGCCTGAGCTTGAGCACTCATATGCACTGGCAGATGATAGGCACTCGGATCGAAAACCGGAGGTGGAGCTGAAGGAGCAAAACCAGGCAGGTACATTTCAGTACAACTCATAATTGATGTATTGAATAAAGTTCTGATCACACACTTAAAAACAAACTGTTAAATCACTTTTGCAAAGTCTCTGTTAAAAACTTCAACAAGTTTTGACGAAACCCAAATTTTGGCGAAACTCTCAATGATGAAATTTTAGCTCGACGAAACTCTAATTGAATTATAATGTCGACGAAAATAGGGTTGATCACAAATGACGACGAAACTGATTTGAATTTTGTAGAACGACGAAACTCAGGCTAAACTATGGTCGACGAAACTTTGTTAAATTTACTTAACTACGAAACTTGTAAATGATGTTGGCCGACGAAACTGAATGATATGTGATGAACGACGAAACTGTTTTGAATATAATCTGATTCGACGAAACTCTATGTATGATCCTTAATCGACGAAACTGCTTAATTATTGGCGAAACCCTTTGTTGCTTGTGACGAAACAAGATGTAATTTGAACTTAATGCGACGAAATCTGGTGAAGCCCAAATCAGTTTGAAGCCCAATTCAATTTGAAGAAACCTTGACTGTTTGTGATCGACGAAACAACTGGATGATTAATGTCGACGAAACTGAATGGATAAGGTTGCAAGAGTTGGTGAGATTGGTTAGATATTTTGCAACTTTGCCTTATCTTTTACTGACACACTCCACAATTTTCAAACTTCACAACATGTATATCTTACCAAACGAGATGGTGGCACAATATTTTAATCAAACCTTTTATTTTTAAAATTTTTAAAATCACCAACAAGTTATACAGTACTTCACATAAGATCACAAAGTGGAAAATATGAAGAACACTTTGAATTTCTGATGAACAAACGATGAAGGTTCAAAGATTCCGGCCACTGACGAAACCCGAATTTGCTTAAAAATTTCACTAAAAACCCGGTTTAACACGTGAACAATCAACTAACAAGGTTTTTAATAAAACTTTTTAGCAAAACAAGTAAGATACAAACAGATTTTAAGCACTTTTTCCAGAAAATATGAGTTTTTCAAGAACACTTTTTCAGAAAAACAACCACAAATACTTGATGAAAACCGAACTATGTTTGATTTTAAACAAGGATAAGAGCCAATGCTCTGATACCACTTGTAGGTCCCGAAATCGGAGGATCGATAACAAAACCGAATCCTTGTTTATAACAAACACGGTCACGAGTGCGGAATCCCCGTGACTATGCCAAACCAAACACAGATAATAACAACACGGTATAACCAATGAAACACAATCTATTGATTAAATGGGATGAGAACCAAGATAAACTGATACACACACAGTTTGACAGTATAACTTTCAGGGTATGCTCTCATCTAGTTTCAAAGTGAAACCAGAAAGTGTTTATATAGCAGCCTGGGCCTTAACTACGACGAAACACAAATGGGCTCGATGAAACAACATTGGGCCAGACATTTGGGCCTGAAGAAACCCAACAGTCGACGAAACTAGAGAGTTTCGTCATGCTTTTGTCCTGTAGTGTGATGAAACACTTTGTTTCATCGTGTTTTGTCCTGTAGCATGATGAAACACTTTGAGTTTCATCATGAACAGAGGGGTTTCGTCATGAGGTGTTTCACCATGAAGACTTTTGGCCCAGTGAAGGTTTTGGCCCAAAGTCAAGGTTTTTAGCCCAGTGAATATATAAACACACACATACCACATAACTAATATGCAACATGCACAGTTATATTTATACATTACAAAACAAACAAGATAAACTTGTCGGACCCAAGTAGGATAGGAGGATATCCGACTTGGTCTTCATTCTGTTTAAAGGCTCGAACCGAACGTGCCGCGTCCACACAAAAGTGTATCAACAATGATGCATGAAGAAAATCAAATAAAAAATGCGAAATACATACCAGACGTGCGAAAAACATTTCAGACAAAAAGAAAGGTTGTGTTTTTTTGTAAAGTTTGCGAAATCATATAACATTATATGCGATTACAAAAAAGTAATAAATTCTTAGATGTGTGAATTCATGATTTTACACATGCGATTTTAAAAAAAGTTACTAATCTTTGAAATTTCTTATAGTTTGCGAATTCATGCTTTTACACATGCGATTTCAAGAAAAGTTAATTATCTTTGAGATTTCTTAAAGTTTGCGAATTCGTTTTCGAATCAAATGCGATTTTGAATAAAATGCTGCTAATACTTTCAAAAAAAATTTACGAATTAGTAACTAAAATAAATAAAAATAAACTATTCTATATAAAAAACTTAATTTATTACCGATGTGACTGTAATTTGACATGTAATGATCAATTTTACAATAAATACTACTGAACTTACCACCCTACCTACATAATAAATTTACTATTTTAATATAAAATACCCAAGTAACTACCTTCCATATTAAGACATAGAACACAAAAACACACACAACACACCCACAAAAATGGCATCTGAAGATTCAGAAAAAATAAAAAAACATTGCAATAAAAGAGCTATTGTCAACTCGCACGTTGACATAAATAAGCACCGATGTCATCTCTTCTCATTTGATTCTTGATGTGCAGGGGAAAATTCTTGAAGAAATTAAGAAAAATCAAGAGATGTGGGAGAGACTACTTGAAGAACCACCATCAAGCTTCAGAGACATAGCTTTGAATCACATAAAGAAGCAATCTCGAGCTGATGACTTAGCCTTCTCTTTCCTGAAAGATGCTCTAAACACTGTGAAGGAGAAGATGGAGTTCAGCTCTGCTGAACGTGACAAAATCTTTGCTTCAAGTAACTAAATTTCTGTTTAATCGTTTTATGGTTGTAGCCGTGTTAGACAATAACAACTATTTTATATTTTGGGTACATGTTTTGAACAAATCTTATGCTTGATTATAATATAAAATCGCATGAATGATTTAGACATCTTTGTCACAAAAAACAAGAAAACTCAAAATCGCATGTAGTAAAAGTGAAATCGCATGTAAACTGATGCATATAAAATCGCATGTTTATATACTAAAATCGCATGAAAAAATGATATAAAAAGATGAATATAAAATCGCATGTGTTTCGTATAAATTCGCATTTACATTTAAAAAAAAATAATCTTCCTCATCATCTTCTGAAACCTCCTCCCACTGATCTTCTTCTTCAATCCATCATCACTACCACCACTGTAATCTTCAAACTCATCTTCCTCTTCATCGTCTTCGACCTCGTTGTCTTTGTCTCTGGGATCTTTTTCAATCTGGACGCCCTTCATCTTCTTCTTTTGTTGTTTGCCTTGTTGTTTGCCTTTCAGTATCTCGCAAGTCCGAATATCATGACCTTTTTCATTGCATACACTACATGTCATTGACCTTTTTCCTTTGCGGCTGATCATTTGTTCCTTCTTGGATTTAATCCTTTTATGCGAGCCACGACCTTTGTTTCTTATACCAGCCGGCACACGGACAGTAGGAGGAACATTAGTTACTGGTTGTTGATAACCAATCAACTTGGAAAATCGGTCAAATTTTGGATCAAGTTGCTTGGTTATACGACTCTGATCAACTCTCTCTTTAAGCTGCATCATTTGATCCCTCACTAAAATAAGTTGATCAAGGTCGGAAATCAAATTGCTAACCAAATACTCCCCTGTGTGAATGATTTCACGAGCAATCCGTTTAGCCTTGTGTTGCACATCCTTGTCACCCACCCTTAAATTGTACTTCACATTTAATTCATTCGGCACCACATCCTTTGTCTATCTCTTCATAACATATTTGTTTGGTATTTCTTTAACACTAAACATCTTGAAAAGAAAATAGATGTGTTTACATAGCAGCCCATACTGCTCAAAACGCAAACAGCTACACTGTGCAGTTACATCATTTTCAAGATTCTTGAACCACGCCTAAGATAACCAAAAGAAAAAATATATATTAAAAACTAAAATCCCATGTGTAAATTTACAATTTCGCATGTCTAAAAATCATTTAATTGTATAAATTTAAAATCGCATACGTACATCAAAATCGCATATTGCAAAATCTTGTTCTGAAAATAAAATTCGCAAATAGGTTTTCAAAATCGCATGTTTGAAATATATATGCTATAATACCTCTAATAAACCATCTCCATGGGCTTTAAAGTCTTTCAACAATATCCGGATCTGTGGACCATCGATTTTGGTGTCCATCGGTAGACATTCGAAAATTGTTCCATGAATCTCTATTTGCTGATCAAAGAATATAGACATGGTGTATATCTTAGCAGCATCTTTTTCCAAAGTAGTTTCGCTCCAATCAGCAGGCTCAGTATATCTTGAAATATGATCATTCTTTCTGTGATTAAACCTTTGGACATCCATTGCGCCGTCAAAATGATTCATAAACTCTACAAGAGTGAGTTGTGAATTTGACACCTGGCAAAAAATAAATGATTCTCGCTCTCTAATCTCGAAGTTGTTTGCATGAGACCAGACATGGGCTCATGCCGGTAAAAAGCCGGAATCCACATGTTTCTCATCGAAAACATATCATCAATCCATTTGTTTTCAGTGAGACCGAACTCAATCATCACCAACTTCCACTGTCTCTCGAATTCTTCAGGCTCAATGGAATCAGTCCATACAATGTCGCACATCCTCCTTTTAAACTCATCGTTATTGCACAACTCGTGTCCAACCTATACCGATAAATGCTTTTTATGTCAGCCTATAACAAAATCTATATTATAAAAAAAACGCTAACGAAAGACAATATAGCATGCTATACCTTATCTGCCACTTTTTCCATTATGTGCCACATGCACAATCGGTGTCTGCTGGTAGAAAAAACCTCCTCAATAGCCTGTTTCATAGCAGGGTCTTGGTCCGTCACTACAACCTTTGGCTGCCGCCCAAATGACTTTACAAATGAATTCAGAAGCCATTTATAGGATTCAATGCTCTCCGATGATAACAACCCAGCTCCAAGGGTTACATTTCGACAGTGGTTGTCAATGCCAGTGAACGGAACAAACACCATCTTGTACCTGAACAAACACATGCGAAATACACATTGAAACATGCGAAATAGACAGATATCACATGCGAAAATATACAGTATAACATGCGATATATTCAACACCAACTCTTCAATGTCTACATATGCGATATTGCAAGTTTAGGAAATCATATAACATTCGAAAATAAATAAAAAACATATTTGTCTTGAAACACTTACCTGTTTGTCTTGAAAGTTGCATCGAACGATATCACATCCCAAAACTCCATAAAGTTCAGCTTGCATAACCCATCCGCCCAGAACAAACCAGTTAAACGTTTGTCATTATCAACAGAATATTCAAACGAATAATCAGCTAAATACTGTTTTTTGTCAGTCATCCTATTAATCACCATGTCAGCATCATATTCTCCTATATAGCTGTTAATTCGATTCCTAAAATTTTTGCAATCATCAACCGTGGCACCAACGTTCTCGAAACCACCATAACGTTTCCTCATTATATGGAAAGCTTTGACAGGACCAAGGTTTAAAGTGCCTAGTTCCCATACCATCTCCTCCTGGACATCTGACAATTGTCTGTAAGCTGGCAGCATGTGAATATCATGTGGGCATACAAACTTATGATTATGGCCATCAACAAATCTCTTTACTGTATATAATCTACCATCCACAGTGCAAATCATAAGATGAGCTTTGCATAATGGTCCCCCTGTTCCTTGATTTGTGTGGCTTTTTTGACTTCGAATAACGATCTTCAATACACACTGCCTTATGACCCTCTTTAGAACAAACAAAATACTTAGTTTTGGTTATACCACCACTGTGTACTTCACCACCCTTCCGAGTAGAAAAACCACCTAACTTAGCATATGATTTGTAAAACGCATATGCTTGTTCAATAGAGGTAAATTGCATTCCAACAACAAGTGTAGCTGATGCTTCAACCTCCGGAGTGTAAATCCTTTCATCTACAAAAATCAAATAAAAAAAAACCACATGCGAATTATCATACTCCTTACATGCGATATATTAATAAATGCATACTTTCATCCTACGACAAACAACACGTGCGAATTATATGAGTCATAACATGCGAAATGATGATTCTGGTGAATATGTATTACACATGCGATTTTTTATATCAAAACATGCGAAAATCCGTAACAGAATAAACATCACATGCGAACTTATACATGTTTCTTTCAAATCAAAATATACTCAACAATCAAACTTCAAAAAACAGCTACAACAATGCAAAATCATTGCTACGATTAAACAAAAACAAGTATACGAACAATTTAAAGATCAGCATTAACATAATTACCATTCGCCTCTTCAATTACAGCACTTGTACTTGCATTTGGATTTGGATTTGGAGGTTGCGGATTTAAAACATCCTCAATTGAAACTCTCTGATATGCAGATAATTGAGCATGATCACCGATCGGTCGAGTTTCTTCAAAATCAACATTTGTTCGTCCAGTGCTACTCTGTGGATCCATCAAAAAAACAATTGAATGAAACCCTAACGTAGAAGAACGAAAACTGCAATTGAGAATTATGAAAAATTTGAAACTGATTCGAATGATAATTACCGGGATATTAGTGTAACGAACTTCTCGTTGATTGAATGAAGAGACGGATTTGCCCTCAGATGATTGAATTCGTTGTTTGATTTAACCTTATCAAATAAAAACGAATCAGGACACGTGTACGGCCACTACTGTCGCGTACGTAATGTAGGATTAGGAGATTTGTATCCTACACTTTACCCACAAATATAAATTATACATATATATATACACACACACCTAGATATATACACACACATTACACATACATATATACTTAAATATAAATTAAATTTATAGTTTTATATATACCACTATATTAGATTTTGGTCCATTATATACAAATTTAGAACTATACCTATACGTATTAGCCCATCCAAGCCAATAAAAAAATAATATCAAATCTAAAAGTTAAACCCTAAACCGATAAACGACAGGCTGCTCATCGCCTCAATGTTTCATGTCGTTACCCTAAGTCGATCGTCTCCGGCTCTCAACGTAATTGTTCGTGCAATATGATCATCGCCTCATCAGCCACAACATTGTTATTCATAAGAAAAATATTATACCATGAAATGTGCATGTTTTTAAAGATATAAAAACTCGAGACCAAACATTGTTACTATCTCTCTCAGCAAATTTAAATCGGGCGACACGGTTGTCCAAATTGCTCGAACTTCGCTCGACGCTCGCTGATGTGTGATTTTTGCAATTAATTTTTATGACCAAGTTTTAAAAGTGGAACTCGCTAACTACATACAATGGCAAGTGAACCGGACGTGAAAGTAGTATAACTAGCAAGACCGAGTATCGAACCGTGGACTCTAGACTGGCACTTATAATAATTAACCCTAATCACAATTCTAGTCCTAAATTGATTTTTAGAATCTAGTTTTTTATTTTAGAATTAATTAAATAATGATTTAACTAAATTAACTAAATTAACGGAACTAACGAACACGAAGGCAACTAAGATTGTGAACTCAACCAGGTGAGATGAACAAACCACTTAGGTAGGAATCACTAATGACACGTGAAGATCAATTTGACAGATGACTTAGGTTTCGGTTCTAACTGACTACTCTCTTATGAAAGAGAATAAATCCTATAGTAATTAGGTAACAAGGAAAGTGACCCCCTAACTCAAGAACCTAAAACCCGACCAATAAAACAACCAAAACGTGTGATGTAGTGCTATAAGGAAACAAGCCTAATTAAAGGTCCTAAATCCCACAAATATTAAATTGCAAAGGATTACCCTTAACCAACTCTCTAGATGTGAAGCAAGCTATAAGAGGATACACCAAAATCCTAGGACCGACTGACGCACGAATAAGCAGACGAACCCCAAGTTATCGGGTGCTCAAAACTACCAAACAATGCACATAATTACCTAGCAACTTCTAATTATCTTTCGAATCAAAGAAGATGTGTGCACACTAATGTCTAGCTGATTTTAAATTGATTTTATGTTATGACTTGTTACCAAGTTCAAACAGTTAGATTGAGAATCGCGAATAAACAACCTAAAAGCGAGTTTTAATGCAACTAGTGGTGACTTATTCCTACCAAAAGCATTAAACTCATCAACCAATCAATAAATTCAGCAAAACAAGAATATACACAATCAATTCTAGCAACAACTTATAACCAATTTACTCCAAAACGTTGTCAAAATCATATAGTCGAAATAAACGTCAAACACGCATCAATAGATCATCCAAACCTAAGCGGCTTTAAAAGTTTTAGCCTCTAAACATAGTATCAAATTCAAAACAAAGTCTAAAAGATAAAAACATGTTCATAATTGTCTAAAAAAATAATAAGAATCGAACCAAACTTTTGATTTTTTTTCTTCTTCCGTTTGCTGCCGTCAAGATTTAGTAGGTTTTTGTCCCTTCTTCTGCCGTCACAGTTGTTGAATGATGATGCTGTTCGTCCAATATTATTCTTTTCCTTTGCGCCAAAACAATCAACTGCCGCCTTTGTTGTTTTGTTAATCCCTTCGTTTTTTTTTCTTTTGGTCTTTTGTCCATGTATATATTATAAACTAGGTGTTGTCCCGCCCGCGTTACAGAGCGATGGCCGAATAATTAGCAAGTGTTAGTTAGCTCATTGACACGAAAAACAATTAAATCGAGTCAACCAATTAAAACAGAACACTTTTATAGTTTTGATTAAAAAAAACTAAAACAATGGCAATGTTGTAGTTTTTAACTGAGAGAAAGTTGTATTTTTTGACTGGGGTAAAATCGTAATTTGCCAAAGGCTAAAGTAATGGCAATACTGTAAATTTGACCCATGGGCAAAATTGTAAATTTTCACAGGGACAAATTCGTAATTTTGAACTTGGGGTAACAACATAATATAAATTTGAACTAAGGGCACATGCGTAATTTTAAGCTGGAGGCAAAAGCACAATTTTATTTTGAACCGAGGGCAAAATCGTAATTTTGAATTGGGGGCAAAAACATAATTTTATTTTGAAGTGGGAAAAAATGTAATTTTGAAATGAGGGAGAAATCACAATTTTTTAAACGGGGAAAAATCACATTTTTAACAGAGGGCAAAATCGTAATTTTTTAGCTGTGGGCAAAAACAAAATTTTATTTTGAACTGGGGGCGAAAAGGTAATTCTGAGCTGAGGGTAAAACCACAATTTTATTTTGAATGGAGGGAAAAATTATAATTTTTAGCTGGGGACAAAAGCGTAATTTTATTTTGAGCTGGGGACAAAACCGTAATTTTAAAGAGGGACAAAAACGTGATTTTAGAATGGATATAAAATAATAAACTGGTTGGTCCAATGGGAGAGTGTCTAAAACGTAATTTTAAAATGGATATAAAACAATAAACGTGTTGGTCCAATGGGGGAGTGCCAGGCACCCAACTTGTAAATGTATATGTAGTATAGTATAGTATAGTATAATATAATATAATATAATATAATATAATATAATATAATATAATATAATATAATATAATATAATATAATATAATATAATATAATATAATATAATATAATATAATATAATATATGACCTAAGTGATTTGTTAACCACAAGTCCCACATGCCTCAACTCTAGTGGTCCAAATCAAAAGAAGAATAAACGATGGCAGTGGTTGTAATTTGTGGTCCTTTCCTTTTCCTTTTTTTTGAAAGGTAAATTTGATTAACAAGAAAGCCGACCCAAGATGGGCCGACACCAACAACACACTACAAGCTTACATATTTACAAAATTGCACCACTCCTTCCAATCTATCCCTTTGTGCTTCGATCTATTGGAAAACCAAAGAAAACCCAAAGTCTTAATTTCGCTAACAATATTTTCCACTCTAACCTGAATATTAGAAATTTTTTTATTGTTTCTTGAACGCCATAAACTCCAGCACGCGATCACAATTATACCATGGATAGCATCCTTCTTCTTCTCCGAAATGCTGAGGTCTTTGTGAAAGGACAGAAGGTCTTTTAGCGAAAAGGCAAAAATATTAGGAATTTTGCACCACGAGCTAATTCCGAGCCACACATTTGAAGCAACGTAACAAGCAATGAACAGGTGATCGGCGGTTTCTTCGTCATCGTAACACATAGGGGCACAAGGAATCTCCGATGCCTATATTCCTTTTCTTTAAGGCTCCCGCCGTAGGGATTCTATCCATCTCCATCCTCCAAGCGTGAATATTGACCTTAGCCAGGATCCATTTGCACCAATCCAAAACAAAACTGTTATCTTGAACAATCTTCTCTTTCAACAATTTCTTGACAGCCTTCACCGAGAATGATCCACTCGGATCTGAGCTCCACTTCCAACTATCCGGGATAGCCGAGATTTGGACACTGTTTAGCGAGGATAACAACATATCAAAACAGAAAGACAAATCTGCGTCAGAAAGGTCCGATTTCCAGCTCCAATTAAAGAACAAAACGCCATCGAGGATCTTGATCCTATCGGCCACCGAGCATTTTTTTATCAACTTCCAATCTAAAGAGATCCGGGTAAGTCATCTTGAGAGGTTCATTATTCAGCCAAGAGTCGAGCCAAAAAGCAATCTCTTCCCCATTTCCAACCGAGCCTTTCATAAAGTTCCTAAGGGGAAGACCGTCCACCTTAGCGTTGATGAAATTTTTTGCTATATTACTCCAAACACCATTGAGATATCTTTTATAAGGAATGCATTCCCAACCCACTCTACTAAAATGGAGCGCATCGATAACTTTCTTCCAAAGATTACCTTTTCCGTCTTATATCTCCATCCCCACTTTGAAAGAAGTGACGTATTCACACTTTGAAGCTTATTCAAACCCAAACCTCTGTTTTTTATGACAAGAAACCTTCTCCCACGCGACCCAATGCATTTTGTTTTCTTCCGTTGAGCCTCCCCACAAGATTTTTTTTTATCATGGACTCGAGATCGTTGATAACTTTTTTAGGGGCTTTGTAAAGAGAAAAGTAGTAAGACGGCAAACTTTCTAAAACCGATTTTATTAACACCACCCTACCCCCGATAGAAAGAAGATGGGACTTCCATTTAGCAAGCCGAGCACGAAAAATATCCACAACCGGTTGCCAATTAGAGACCCGGTTCATGTTAGCTTTGACTTTAAGACCAAGATACTTGAAAGGAGGGCATTCCGACTTACATCCAACCACATTGGCCATTTCCTCTAACTCCGCCGTTCCCACTCCAACACCAAAAAGATTCGACTTATCGATATTAATTTTAAGGCCCGAGCATAAGTGAAAGCACCGGAGGATTCTCACTATATTCAACACTTCACTTCTAGACCAATCTCCCATCATAATAGCATCGTCCACATACAATAGATGCGAAATATGAAAAATATCCACAACCGGTTGCCAATTAGAGACCCGGTTCATGTTAGCTTCGACTTTAAGACCAAGATACTTGAAAGGAGGGCATTCCGACTTACATCCAACCACATTGGCCATTTCCTCTAACTCCGCCGTTCCCACTCCAACACCAAAAAGATTCGACTTATCGATATTAATTTTAAGGCCCGAGCATAAGTGAAAGCACCAGAGGATTCTCACTATATTCAACACTTCACTTCTAGACCAATCTCCCATCATAATAGCATCGTCCACATACAATAGATGCGAAATATTCGGACCATTATTAGGGGTGGAAATACCTTTAATAATTCCCGCTTCCTTAGCCTTATCAATCATACAAGAGAGGGCCTCCATAACGGTCAGAAACAGAAAAGGGGATAAGGGGTCCCCTTGCCTCATACCTTTCTCGCATTTGAAAGTGAAAGTAGGCGATCCGTTGACCAATACCGAGGAGTTGGCCGATGAGAGAATACCCAAAATCCAATTACACCATTTGTTATGAAAACCCATTTGCCGAAGAATACTCACTACAAACTTCCAATGAACATTATCATACGCCTTTCCGAAATCTATCTTTAAAATAAAAGCTTTGGATTTTTTCTTTTTGATCCAAGAAATTAACTCATTGACAATAAGAGGACCATCCAATATGGATCTACCTTTTAGGAAAGCCGATTGCGAATCCGAAATAACCCCATCCAAGACCACCCTCATTCGATTAGCTAGGACTTTAGAAATAACCTTACTGATCACACCCACCAAATTAATAGGACTGTAATTGTTAAGGGAGACCGGGTCCGTAACCTTAGGAGCTAGGGCAATAAAGGAAGCCCCACTTTCTAAAGAAATTTCACCGGTGTTATGGAACCTTTCAAAAACTCTATGTAAATCGTCTTTGAATAAATCCCAAGAATGTTTTATGAATTTAAAATTCAACCCATCCGGACCTAGAGCCCTATCATCCCCACACTCGAAGACGGCCTCTTTGATTTCCAAATCAGAGAAAGATTCAATCAAGAAATTACTTTCCTCAACCGAAATTTCTTAATATTGTTGAGAGAAGCCGACGGCCGATTCGGGCAAAAATGTTTTCCTTCAATTCCACAAGCCAACAAATCCATCTTTATCTACGTAGAAGAGCAAACAATTTAAACAAATACATTGATTACTCATTAATTCATATTGATTAGAACACTTATCCCTCATGAATTCTTAAAAACAAATTAATTACCAATTTTAACTATAAATATGATTTTCTAAATTGCAACTTTTCCAATGTAACTCTTTTTTTTTTGTTAGTTGTATTGTTTTAGTTCATTTTCATTTAAAACCATCAAACTTTGGATATGAACCAAAAATGAGTAGAAACTCATTCAAACAACCCAAAAGCTATTAAAATGTGTAGGAAATATTATATAGAAATTATGTATATTTTAGAGCATATCACTCGCTCGAAATATTTACTGTTCGAAAAACGCTCGCTTGATTTGAGGCTCGGTTTTAAATGAGCCGCTCCGTTCGGTTCGGTTCGGTTTGTAAACGAGCCAAGCACGAGCAAAGGTCCGCTCGGTTCGACTCGGCTCGTGAACAGCCCTACAAGGGGCCCACTAAAAGTCAACCAATCAGCTTTTTTTATTTAATTTTTTTAATATAGTTAAAAAGGGCTTTATAGGGGCGTTATTCCACACCGTGTAAGTTAACAATAAAACCCCATGCTTATGTATCGTCTACGTGGCGCTTACGTGGTGTAATAAAGTCCCTAGGGCTTTAAACCACGCTCTCTAGCTTTATGACTACACCGAAGAAGACGAATAGTTTTGAGATTTTTTTACTCGTGTTGTAATGTTTTTTAATGATAATATAAGTTTTACTTACCTAAAAATTTTAAAATATATATAAAATGTTAACCTTTTAGTTAATCATGTTATTTCATATATATTAACTAGGTTATAACTGTCACACCCCGACTTTTACACGTCTGACCGGTGGGCCCGGTGTGTGAGTATCGTGACGTGGTTGGCAACATTACAGTCAAACAACACAATATTTAAATGCACAGCGGAAGCAAATGAAAGATATATTTCAACCGAATAAAATATTGTAATATCGTGTATCACAAACTGTTGAAAGTTTATCCATAGAAGGATAAAAAATAAATAGGAAACAGTCGTTCAACAGACGTAGGCATCTTAAACTTGCGAGACTCTTTATTGATGCTAAGGAGACAATCCAGCCTATTACGAGTAGTACCTGCATTTAATCTTTTTGGGAAAATACGTCAGTTTACACTGGTAAATACAATTAACCGACTCATTTTGAAAATTATTAAAAATTGATTTGGATGCACGTGGCATAAACATTTTATAACTTGGGATAATTATTTAAATATATAATCTCGTAAAAGAATTACATGTTTTCTTATGCGTTCAGTAGCCCGGATCGTGCCGGGTTAAAGATCAATAGACACACCACATTATTTATTCTGGCAACTGACAGGTGTACGCCTACACCCCGTGCATAGGTCGTGGCCATTTCGTAAAATGATGCCAAGGATATCCGGGACATGGTCATTAATCTCCCAAAGGCTTTAAGCAAACAAAACATAATTTAAACGGGCCGATTAAAATTCAATTAACCACCATATGATGGAAGATTTAATGCCCGACCAAGCGGTATTTTATATACCGTACTCCAAGCCCGTATAGGGAAAATAAGTTAAAAGTATTTACCTTTGCAAGTATAATTCACAATTAGCAAATGTGGTAGCTTTTACCGGTTCTCCTATTCTGGAACAAAGGTTTATAATAACCTATTAGAATCCTAACGGTCTTTAGTTAAGCTTAAGCTTAACCGGTTAATTTTACGGTTCAAACGCACGATTAGGCGAAGACCGGAATAGAATGTGATTTAGACCCGACATGATTGAAGACTTGCCTTATATGGGTAATCTAGGCACATTCTGAATTTTGGGGTGAAACCGATAAGGTTTGACCCGTTTCGGCTAATTTATGTAAACTAGTTACATAAGCCGAACCGTACGCGCAAGAGGCGTAACGGGTAATCATAAGGGTCCTAACCAGGTTTCCTAAGTTAATATGCCTCAAATATGTTGTGATATCAGTAGGATACCTTCCATTATGCCCAAAACGAATTTAAACACAAACTATGCCCCGTAGGGGTAATTTGGTCATTTATAAGGTGATAAAAGAGTTTAAGTATTATCATGAGTTACATTTCTGATGTAATCAGAAAAAATACTCAATTTAATAAGTCATAACAGTATGGCATGGCATATATGCGAAATTTATCAATTATAACCAAACTATGCACCGTAGGGGCATTTTGGTAATTTCACATAAGCCGGAAAGCTCAAAACTGAAGTCTGAGTTAAACAACTTTTGCTTACTGTTAAAATATTATAATTCACCTAAAATATCAGTAGGTATCAACCCTTGTATGTTTAAAATAGTTTTAGTACATACTATGCGTTAAAAACGCTTAAAGAGGCGATTAGAAGCCGTTTACGGGTTCTATATACAAAGCTGATATTTTTATTATTCCATAAGGTTTAAAATAATGTATTTACCATATAAAATCAGTAGCAAAAGGTTTGGGGTCGAAAAGATATGTAAAAGAGTTAATTACACAAATGGGTCCTGTGGTTTATAGCTAGTTTCGCCTTTAGGTACTAACTTTTTTTTGTAACAGGTTTAGGTTCTATGGTTTCAATTTTTTACATTTTCACAAATCACGTTTTATAGTGAAAAGGGCATAACGGTCAACATATAGGCAATTAACGGGATCATGCATATTAATTGGTTAACTAATGAACCACGGTGTATAATCTCAGAGGGTTATACTAGCATGTAACCTGGTCCTAAGGAAGCTCTAAGGAAATTCCAAATCATACTAAAACGGGTCAGAACTGAAGTCAAAGCAAAAGTCAAAGTTTTGCGACTTTCGGTTCCGAACCGGGTCTAAACAGAAAATTGTCGGGTTGAACATGTTTGGACATGTTCTTACACTAATTACCAAGTTATATTAATGATCAAACAGGTTTTATGGGTTCTACATTGCTAATTATGCATAAATTGGAAATTAAACATTCTGTTGACTTTTTAATAACAAGTTTGACCCGACATTTGACCTAGTTAGAGTGGGAATCAGAGGGTGCCCTTTTAAGGGTTTATTGCCCACATCATTACCAACTTATAACTACTTTCAATTCGATTAATCACTGGACCATTAGTGATTAATCGCTAAGTCAACCGCTAATTACGACGGTTTGACTTTTAAGCTAAAACTAAGCAAAAACTTAACTAAGAGAGGTTAAGCATACTTACTGAAGTCCTATGCTTGATTAGGAAGGACTTGGGTCTGCTCTTAAGCTCCAGAAAGCTCCTCAATTGCAGAATGAAGGTGTGAAGAAATGGTTGCAACCTTGTGGCCTTTTATAGTGTTCATATCTTCATAGATTGTTGACAACAAGGTCTACCATTGATGTTTGATCACTAACAAGTGTCCCTAAGTGTCTAGGGGTTGTTTAGGGGTCGCCCAAGATGTGGAAAATCAAATTAAAGTCGGTTACATTGCACTAGCAGACCATAGCCCAAAGAATTCGGATCAGAGGGGCCTTCGCGTGACGCGTAGCCCTCCCTAGGGGCCTTCGCGTGCCGCGAAGCCCTTCTGATCAAATCTCAATTTTTTATTTTTTATGCATTGGTCCTTGGCTCTTCAAAACTTTGCTAAGACTTTATTTCTTGCACTTTGAACCCTCCAAATTGACTTATAAGGGCTTTAAGACATTTACCCACTTTGTTTAGTCCTCGGTTAACTTTATTGTTACCCGAAAAGTCATAAACTTCAACGTTGACGCTTTAACCCCTTGTATACGAATTTGATCGTAACTTTCTCATACGATAACGAAACTTTATGAAATTTATATCGTGCATTCTGGTGAGCATAATTAACCGTTACAAAGCTTCGGGTTTGTCAAATGGTCACTCAGAGGTATAACTTAAACATGTTGACACATTTAACCCCTGTAGTTTGTAATCTCTCACTTTCTTTCATATTTAGCTTCGTATGATCCATGATTTATTCGTTTGAAGGTATGAGCATCATGTAGGGTTAATGTACAATATATTTATTCACTGTTGACATTTAGAACCCTTATATTCACATACTTTCCATGATTGTCAACTTAAATCCTTCTATAACGTTCTTTCACACGTTCAAACATATGACACGTGTCAACTCATTATAGGACATGTATTTTCGAGGTGTTACATCCTCACCCCTTAAAAGAAATCTCGACCTCGAGATTTGTTTAAGTAAGGGAAGTACCTTCTGTCCTATATTGGGCTTAATCTCTATAGTATATCTGGAGCTTTTCCAAGCTCCCAAGTTAACCCTTATAATGGGTACCTGTATCCCTTTGGAGCTTCTAATCCTGTCGATCCTTAATCGACATAGGTTGCTCATCATATCTTAATTCTGCATATCATTATGTGATGGTGCTTGTAGACTTATTGGTGACACGTCCTTAAATCATTAGTGGGTGTCACATTGCGCGTCCCACCAAGCTCCTTAATTAGGTCTTAGCTCGTAAGCTATTTAATCTTGATACATTCGAATCCTTCGAATGCCTTTATATTTCAGAGCTTAACTAACCTGATAATTTAACAAATTTGGCACACCCTTCCTGGGTGATATCTATTGTTGAACCTTATTCCTTAACAAGAATTTAGGAGGTTTGCTATTTTCATTAATTCTTGATTTTCTGCCGAATACTGGCAACTTATAAATGATTAGGGATTTGTATGATCTTATTTGTTGTTTCCAATGCAACTTTCAGATCCTGATAATTGGACTTACCAGTCTATTGTCCTAACAATAGATGTTTAACATTCCACCAATACAAGGTCTCCAAAGGAGCAGCCTTGATGTCTATATATCAACTATTATAGAAAAGCTTATCTTAAGGTGAGATGGTTATTCCAACCACTGCTTAATTAATTTTTAAGGAATAGCTAATCCTTGTCGTTAGTCGAACAAATCGACGATCCTGGGCAGCTGATGGTGAATTCTTAATTGTTGCCTAAATAGGGTTGCGGTAATCAATGCATAAGCAAAATGAACCGTCTTTCTTACTTAACTATATCGAATTCTCAGGATATTGAGTTAGGCTAAATGAATCTATATCTTAAAATTTACTTAATCAGGGTTTCGGTTATTCCATAATCAACATGGAGTTCTTACAACACTCTAACCCAAAGCGGGATGTTAATTCTTAACTCTACTTGCCTCTCGGGAGGTAAACAGGGTAATCTTAGGAAAAGATAATCAAGATACAAGGAGGTTACAGAGAATTTCCATATCTTAGGCTCCAGTTCATCCATCCTTGCTGGTGTCAAATGAGTGACACATTTATGCTATGAGTCCACAGATTCCTTTACCAGGGAACATTTATTTGGAAAAATTCTATTTTCTAGATATCTTCATTGAACGCCATTAGCTGACTTTAGTACCATATGATCATTGGGATATCTTTGTGGTTCCATGCATTAAACCTCCATACTGATCAGGCATGGAAGCAATCTATGGAATATATTAAGATACACCAATCCTCATATGGCGCTTTTGTCATACCAAATGGTATTCGTAATCAATAGGGATCTAAGAGATATCAAGTACATATGAATGCATTTATCTGGAGAAAGGGTACTTTAGAATTTTATGTTTGAAGATTTCTGACAGGAACAGAAGAAATGGTTTCTATGATTTGCTATCTGTAAGCTTTACCTTACACTTAATATCTAGGATTTTTATGATAGATTTTTAAAAGTCTAATCTACTTACAATTTATGAAGGATTTATTGGTATCCGTATTAAAACAGAATTCTTAGCATTTATACTTAAAGAACGTACCCAACGTTATTATTGATATGGACTACTCCTGACATTCTTTAGGAGAGTTTAAGCGCTATCATTCTTAGGCTTTCTATCCTTAGCCGTATTTCCTTTGACAGATTTGGGGCACGTAGCATTTGGCTCCTTGAACTTATTCACGGCCTTCTTCACAGCTTTTCCAACAGCTGCTTCTATCATAGTTTGAAGAATATCTTTGGAAATTCTAAGGTTTACAATTGTAGCATTATTAGCATGCGTCGCATCATCAATGGCACGTTTGACTGTTGTCTTATCCGAGTTTGTCATACTCAAGATTTGGTTCCTATTACCAATTGAATCACCTACTTAGTTGCAATTCAACAATTGCTATTCATCACCCTGATGGCCTTAACATGTACTAACCATGGTTTCATTAAACTATCCAGGCCAATATGGCACTAACATTCTTAATGAACGTTATTTTTTTAAAATATATCAATATCACTTAGCCTAGGTCACAAAAGACCATCAATGGCATTTAAGGGTTGGACCTAGTCCATCACCTTTTTGACAGGGGATCAAAACGTCACATCTGTCTTTATTATATTGTTAAATTTGGATAGCTTGAAAGCTTTTCATAAGGATATCAGAAAAGAGTGATTCCTAATAGATATAAAATATCAATCCAAGATTTGTTGGAGCATTTTCTAAAGTATCATCGGTCAATTGCTACCTCGCATTAAATGACCGGAGTCCAAATCAGGCGGAGACAACAGTTCTCAGCATTTATTGCTTATTATAGAATCATATGTGCCAGCATCAAATAAATTTCTGCATAAACTGATTGACAAGGAAAGGTACCTGCTATATAGTTATCATTCTGCACCATCTCCTGGGCGTTCATCTGGAAGACTCATGCGTTTATTTTCTTAGCCTCTTCGGGCTTCTTCTGATTCCTAGGGCAGTTGGTCCTGATATGCCCCTTCTCGTTGCAACCATAACAGGTTGCGTCCTTCAACTTCTTGCAATCCAAGGTTTTATGTTCCTTAGATTTGCAAATCCCACAAGGTAGAGGCTAAGATTCAAATCTGCATTTCCCGAGGTGGTATTTCCTACAGGTTTTGCATCTGATCTTTTCACCGGTCGGCGGTTTGTCCTTCAAATCCTTCCCAGACTTAGTTGTTCCTTCCTTAGCAGCCTTAGGGCAATTAGTACTGATGTGCCCTATTTCATTGCAACCATAGCAGGTTGCGTCCTTTATGTCTTGGCACTCCAAAGTCTTGTGCCCTTCTTTATTACAAATTCCACAAAGCCTAGCTTGTGCTTTTAAAGTGCCTTTTCCTTTAGTCGCCTTCTCTGGGCAGCTGGTCTTTATGTGCCCTTTTTCGCCACAACCATGACAGGTCGCATCTTCCAACTTCTTGCAATCCAAGGTCTTGTGACCCTTGGTTTTGCAAATTCCACATAATTTAGCACGTGGGTAGATTGTGCATTTTCCAGAATGTTGCCTCATGCAGTTATTGCATTTGGGCTTTGCCTCCTTTGGTTTGGACTGGTTATGGTTTGAACCGGTCTTACCCTTTTTGTAACCCTTATTTGGGGTATTATCGCACTTTCGCTTATGATCCTTTAATACACGGTCCACAGCGTTGCTTACGGCTGTATCTATCATAGCCTGCAACTTGGTGTTTGTTAAGTTTAGTCTTGCATCATCATTCTGATCAGTTGGATGATTGTGAGCTTCAGAGGAGTCAGTCATGGTGAAGCTTTGAGGGCTACAAACCAAGTAGTAATAATTTGTTTAATCATATAGCGAATTGTTGAATTTGATGAATAAATAGCCATGGTGCAATTAGACCATATAGGCCAATAGATAGTATTTAATTTATTTGATTATGTTTTGCCTAAGTTTTTAAATAAACCATCTTTGGCGTTTAAACGGAATATAATCCTTCATATTTATTAGACAGGGGACATAAGTCACGACTGCCAATGTCATACTGACATCTTTTATATATAGCACAAGGGCTTGTTCCACGGGACTTTTGATGGTTCAGAGGCCTTGTCACTAGGGAATTTAAAACATAATCAATGATTCCTTTGGACCGGAAAATTTCATAGTTCATTGTCTTGACAAGAAGTTATGAAATAAAACTATCTTTTTCATGCATTCATCTTTGCCCGCAGGTATACATCTCGAATGGATGTTTTGATGCGTACATCATGTTCGACGTTTATTAGCCATGATTCCTATTGATCGCTTATGCTAAAAAGGGGTTTGGAGAAAGTTCCTAACATAAAGATGACAAGTGTGATTTTATCGCATCACTGTTGCCTGGCGTGTTAACATATTTACAATGTTACAAGGATTTGAATCCTTTGAATAGGTTCTACCGTCTTGGCCTCGTCTGGAATGACATATAGGCTAGGTCGTACTTTTAAGATTCTTTTTAATATGTATACTGGCAGGAAAGAAAGATATTTATTTTATTCAGGATTTTTATCATAATCCTAATTTATAAGTTAGTAATAGCACAAAAGGCCTAGTCACGTGGACAAGTTTAATTGATAAGCCATGATTTCAGAGAATCGAGGCATTAAGATTTGAATCAAAGTTCATTACCTTTTCTTGACAGGGAGTTGTAGGCTACCACTGTCTTTAGTCTCAGAGGACACTAACTATAGCCCGTAGGCACTTCCCTTCTAAGGGATGTTTATAATATGATCATCTTATAGGATGATATAAGCCATGATTTCAGAGAATCGAGGCATTAAGGTTTGAATCAAAGTTCATTACCTTTTCTTGACAGGGAGTTGTAGGCTACCACTGTCTTTAGTCTCAGAAGACGTTAATTATATCCCGTGGGCACTTCACCCATAAGGGATGATTATTTCAAATAAGGGAATTTAGATTAACCCCCTTTTTAAAAGATGGCCTGTGTGACTTTAACGATTCACAGTTTGCCAAAAATGTTAACATACTTACAGATGTTAACAGGGGTTGGATTCTTTTGGGTAGGTTTTACCGTCTTGGCCATGTCTGCAATGACGTTCAGGCTAGGTTTTACCATCTTGGCCATGTCTGCATTGACATTTAGGCTAGGTTTTACCATCTTGGCCATGTCTGCATTGACATTTAGGCTAGGTTTTACCTTTAAGATTCTTTTAATATTTAACGCAGAACAATCCCAAATTGAGATGTAAACAAGGATCTGAATCTAATTGTGGAACTACCGTCTTGGCCCTGCCTTAAAATGACACATGAGCTAGGTCTTGTCCTTTTTTAGATATTTCCATTTTATTATAATGGTAGATCTTATAATATAGGAATGATATTTTAAATATAGTCGTTCCATTAAAATTTAAACAAGTATATGGTTGCCCTAAACGGGACTTCTACAGAAAATGACTTGCCCATGCAAGGGCTGATCAGAAAAAAAACAAAAGAACCAAATAAGGACAAATAAAACGAATTAGGATTTGTCCTATGTTCTTGTCTAGACTCAAGAATGTGCAACTGTGTAACTGAGATTAAACACAAAAGACTAGTGTTTAATTCACTCAGTGTTGGCTCTGATACCAACCTGTCACACCCCGACTTTTATACGTCTGATCGGTGGGCCCGGTGTGGGAGTATCGTGACGTGGTTGGCAACATTACAGTCAAACAACACAATATTTAAATGCCCAGCGGAAGCAAATGAAAGATATATTTCAACCGAATAAAATATTGTAATATCGTGTATCACAAACAGTTGAAAGTTTATCCACAGAAGGATAAAAAATAAATAGGAAACAGTCGTTCAACAGACGTAGGCATCTTAAGCTTGCAAGACTCTTTATTGATGCTAAGGAGACAATCCAGCCTATTACGAGTAGTACCTGCATTTAATCTTTTTGGGAAAATACGTCAGTTTACACTGGTAAATACAATTAACCGACTCATTTTGAAAATGATTAAAAATTGATTTGGATGCACGTGGCATAAACATTTTATAACTTGGGATAATTATTTAAATATATAATCTCGTAAAAGAATTACATGTTTTCTTATGCGTTCAGTAGCCCGGATCGTGCCGGGTTAAAGATCAATCGACACACCATATTATTTATTCTGGCAACTGACAGGTGTACGCCTACACCCCGTGCATAGGTCGTGGCCATTTCGTAAAATGATGTCAAGGATATCCGGGACATGGTCATTAACCTCCCAAAGGCTTTAAGCAAACAAAACATAATTTAAACGGGCCGATTAAAATTCAATTAACCACCATATGATGGAAGATTTAATGCCCGACCAAGCGGTATTTTATATACCGTACCCCAAGCCCGTATAGGGAAAATAAGTTAAAAGTATTTACCTTTGCAAGTATAATTCACAATTAGCAAATGCGGTAGCTTTTACCGGTTCTCCTATTCTGGAACAAAGGTTTATAATAACCTATTAGAATCCTAACGGTCTTTAGTTAAGCTTAAGCTTAACCGGTTAATTTTACGGTTCAAACGCACGATTAGGCGAAGACCGGAATAGAATGTGATTTAGACCCGACATGATTGAAGACTTGCCTTATATGGGTAATCTAGGCACATTCTGAATTTTGGGGTGAAACCGATAAGGTTTGACCCGTTTCGGCTAATTTATGTAAACTAGTTACATAAGCCGAACCGTACGCGCAAGAGGCGTAACGGGTAATCATAAGGGTCCTAACCAGGTTTCCTAAGTTAATATGCCTCAAATATGTTGTGATATCAGTAGGATACCTTCCATTATGCCCAAAACGAATTTAAACACAAACTATGCCCCGTAGGGGTAATTTGGTCATTTATAAGGTGATAAAAGAGTTTAAGTATTATCCTGAGTTACATGTCTGATGTAATCAGCAAAAATACTCAATTTAATAAGTTATAACAGTATGGCATGGCATATATGCGAAATTTATCAATTATAACCAAACTATGCACCGTAGGGGCATTTTGGTAATTTCACATAAGCCGAAAAGCTCAAAACTGAAGTCTGAGTTAAACAACTTTTGCTTACTGTTAAAATATTATAATTCACCTAAAATATCAGTAGGTATCAACCCTTGTATGTTTAAAATAGTTTTAGTACATACTATGCGTTAAAAACGCTTAAAGAGGCGATTAGAAGCCGTTTACGGGTTCTATATACAAAGCTGATATTTTTATTATTCCAGAAGGTTTAAAATAATTTATTTACCATATAAAATCAGTAGGAAAAGGTTTGGGGTCGAAAAGATATGTAAAACTCTTTTTATAGCCCGAAAGGGCAAAACCGGCATTTACCGAATCATGCTTACGACCCTAAGTTATGCTCAGCCTAAAATTAATTAAAAATCTTCAAAAATCCCAAAATAATATGTTACATCAGTGGGTAAGAAGTTTGATATCAAAAAGTAGGTTTAAATAGGCTATACGCTAATTATGTCGTTTAATTAACATAAAGCTTTCAATTTACGCTAATGAGCATAACTCTCAAACTACACCTCAAACTGATGTCAAACTTTGGGTACAAGTTTATATTTTAGTAACTAAGGTTTCTACTCTTTTACATTTTCAAAAATCATGTTTTATAGTGAAAAGGGCATAACGGTCAACATATAGGCAATTAACGGGATCATGCATATTAATTGGTTAACTAATGAACCACGGTGTATAATCTCAGAGGGTTATACTAGCATGTAACCTGGTCCTAAGGAAGCTCTAAGGCAATTCCAAATCATACTAAAACGGGTCAGAACTGAAGTCAAAGCAAAAGTCAAAGTTTTGCGACTTTCGGTTCCGAACCGGGTCTAAACAGAAAATTGTCGGGTTGAACATGTTTGGACATGTTCTTACACTAATTACCAAGTTATATTAATGATCAAACAGGTTGTATGGGTTCTACATTGCTAATTATGCATAAATTGGAAATTAAACATTCTGTTGACTTTTTAATAACAAGTTTGACCCGACATTTGACCTAGTTAGAGTGGGAATCAGAGGGTGCCATTTTATGGGTTTATTGCCCACATCATTACCAACTTATAACTACTTTCAATTCGACTAATCACTGGACCATTAGTGATTAATCGCTAAGTCAACCGCTAATTACGACGGTTTGACTTTTAAGCTAAAACTAAGCAAAAACTTAACTAAGAGAGGTTAAGCATACTTACTGAAGTCCTATGCTTGATTAGGAAGGACTTGGGTCTGCTCTTAAGCTCCAGAAAGCTCCTCAATTGCAGAATGAAGGTGTGAAGAAATGGTTGCAACCTTGTGGCCTTTTATAGTGTTCATATCTTCATAGATTGTTGACAACAAGGTCTACCATTGATGTTTGATCACTAACAAGTGTCCCTAAGTGTCTAGGGGTTGTTTAGGGGTCGCCCAAGATGTGGAAAATCAAATTAAAGTCGGTTACATTGCACTAGCAGACCATAGCCCAAAGAATTCGGATCAGAGGGGCCTTCGCGTGACGCGTAGCCCTCCCTAGGGGCCTTCGCGTGCCGCGAAGCCCTTCTGATCAAATCTCAATTTTTTATTTTTTATGCATTGGTCCTTGGCTCTTCAAAACTTTGCTACGACTTTATTTCTTGCACTTTGAACCCTCCAAATTGACTTATAAGGGCTTTAAGACATTTACCCACTTTGTTTAGTCCTCGGTTAACTTTATTGTTACCCGAAAAGTCATAAACTTCAACGTTGACGCTTTAACCCCTTGTATACGAATTTGATCGTAACTTTCTCATACGATAACGAAACTTTATGAAATTTATATCGTGCATTCTAGTGAGCATAATTAACCGTTACAAAGCTTCGGGTTTGTCAAATGGTCACTCAGAGGTATAACTTAAACATGTTGACACATTTAACCCCTATAGTTTGTAATCTCTCACTTTCTTTCATATTTAGCTTCGTATGATCCATGATTTATTCGTTTGAAGGTATGAGCATCATGTAGGGTTAATGTACAATATATTTATTCACTGTTGACATTTAGAACCCTTATATTCACATACTTTCCATGATTGTCAACTTAAATCCTTCTATAACGTTCTTTCACACGTTCAAACATATGACACGTGCCAACTCGTTATAGGACATGTATTTTCGAGGTGTTACAATAACCCCGTATATTACACGGGTTGAATAAATAACTTTTATATACTAAATAATAAAACAATATATATTTAAAAACCTCATTTATTATACGGGTTGAATAAATATAATTTTATATATTAAATAATAAAAAGTTATATCTATAAGAACCATATTGTTCGGGTTGAATAAATGTAATTTTATATAGCAAATAAAAAAGTTATATCTTTAAAACCACGTATATTACACGAGTTGAATAAATGTAATATTGTTTACGAAATAATAAAATAATACATATTTAAAAACCTCATTTATTACACGGGTTGAATAAATGTAATTTTATATACCAAATAATAAAAAAATTACATCCTTAAAAATATGCGCATTACACGGTTTGAATAAATGTAATTTTCTGTACTAAATAATAAAAAATATATATCCTTAAAAAACCCCGTGAATTGTACGAATTGAATAAATCTAATTTTATATATCAAATAATAAAAAGTTATATTTTAAAAAACCTCTTGTATTACATGGGTCGAGTAAATGTAATTTTGTATAGTAAAAATAAAAATATTTAATATATTAATACAAAGTTTGGTTTTCGTGATAAAATATATTAATCTGTTGTTGCAAAATTTGTTAACGAAGTCTCAATAAATTTAACCCTTTATTTAAAACTCCGTAAATGTATAAATGATAAATAATATTAGTTAATTTTATTTTAAGTTTCATAAAATGTATTTGATACCAAACTAAAAAAGCGTTCAAATATAATTAGAGGTAATTACATAGTTAGTCCCTATGGTTTGCACAAAGTAACATACTTAGGTACTAATAGTTTAAAATCACATTCTAGGGTATTAACTTTTCATTTTGTAACGTTTGGAGGCATTAACGTTATTTGTAGGTTTAAAATCATATTCTATTAATACATAAGTATGTTATTTTGTACAAACCACAGGGACTAACTATGTTAATACCCTAGAAGTTAATACCTCCAAACATTACAAAATGAAAAGTTTATACCATAGAAGGTGATTTTAAACTATTAGTACCTAAGTATGTTATTTTGTGCAAACCACAGGGACTAACTATGTAATTAACTCAATATAATTAATTCAAATAAATAATATTATAAATGAGATGGAGATTAAACTAAATAATAGTTATCCATAAGATATTAAACTAATAATATTTAGTATGAGGGTTATCTATAATATAAGATATTAAATTAAATAATATTTAGTAGAAGGGTTATCTATAATTAATTAGGAGACATTAAACTAAAATAATAATTATCTATAAGAGATGACCTAATATGATGACAAGTGTCCCTAAAGTGGTTTCTTTTATTATATAGTAAGATTTACGGAAATGTTTTCTGAGAGCATTTTACTATTATTTTTTTTACTTATCTTAATCCCTCAACTGTTATGTTTTTACACATCATTACCCTCAATTTTATAAGATTATTAGTTAAATTTTAAGTTTTTTTTTTGTTTTTACTTTTTTATTTCTTTTTTACGTTGGTTTATTATCATTTCGACTTACTTATTCATTTTATTTTTATGATATTTTTTATCGTTTCGATCTAATTTTGCGAGTTAACATGCTAGACGCATGTGTGGTTCAACGTTTTTACGTTTTTTTTGCGGTTTATTGATTCCGTAGCAACGCCCTATGTTGAATAAGTTATTCTCATCTATATTGACATTTGAGTAAAATGCACGGATAGTCCCTGTGGTTTGGTGAAATTTCACCTTTAGTTCCCAAATTTTCAGAATTACACTCTTAGTCCCTGTGGTTTGACAAGTTGTTACTCGGATAGTCTTTAAAGCGGATGAAGGATACTCGGATAGTCTTTAAAGCGGATGAAGGATACTCGGATAGTCCCTGTGTTTTGACAAGTTGTTACTCGGATAGCCCCTGTGGTTTGACAAGTTGTTATTCGGATAGTCCTTGTCATTTCACACCCACTTAACCAGAAAACTAACCTCCATCCGCTTTGGGGACTATCCGAGTAACAACTTGTCAAACCACATGGACTAATAGTGTAATTTTGAAAAGTTGATGACTAAAGGTGAAATTTCACCAAACCACAGGGACTATTCGTGCATTTTACTCTTTACATTTTGGTCTAATTTTTCAAGTTGAAACAAGCTTTTATATGATGTTTTATGTTTCGGTCTATATTTTACGAGCTGACATGTATAACGTTTTTATGTCTACTTTTTTCCGAGTTGAAACATTCAACGTCTCGGTCTATATGTTTTAGGTGTGGTTTAACGTTTTTCTGTCTATTTTTTTTTTTTGCAATTTAACAATGTCGTCATAACGCGCGGGTCATAATTCGACTTACCTATTTTTACTTTTTAATCTAATTTTTGCGAGTGAAGTGCGGTGCGTGGTTCAAATTTGAAGATGAGGACAAAATCCATCATCTTCATCAACGGCAAAACAGAATGATGAAAAATCATGGGGATCGGCAGCGATTCTGAACCGTAAACCGCCTCCGAATCGCCATTAAAATTATTATATTCATCTTTGCAAGGGGAAATCGAAGAGGGTATTTGCGGCGTTATTCAACCAACATCGATCAATAAAAAATCGATGTTTATTAGTCGACATTGTTGCACTCAATCCATTGCTTCAACCTAAAGCTGCAACCCTCACGAAACCCTTTTCAAGGAGTAATGAAAGAATTGAAGGTTTCATATTCCTTGTTATATTTAGTTAACAAGGTTTTTTTAGGGCTGGATCTATTCACACACACCCATTTGGTCTATTCACACGCCCAAACGCCCCGCTATGGCCAAAGCGGGGCACTTTGCATTAAAGTCAACAGACAAAAGCTGAGCACATCACTTCCTGTTCGACGACCTCATACCGAAGCGGCCCGCTTTGGCCAAAACGGGGCGTTTTGGTCTGTCAGTTTATTTTTGGGGGAAAAAGTAGGGTTTTGGTGAAAAAAATGGTTGTTGGTTTGTTGTTTGATTGTGTTTTTTTGTTGAAAGGTTGTAGATTTTTTTATAAGACATATTTAATTTAAAGTTGATTTAAAGTTATTTTATTTTTACAAAAACATATATATTAGTGTTATTAATTTATCAAGTAATAAGTTACTTTTATTTTTTTATTTTTTTGTCAGTTTATATCATATCTTTGACTAATTTATATTGTTATGTTCTTTTAGTTTTCATGATGAAACCGGAGCTGTTATCTCGGTTCTTCAGTACTTTCGTGATAAATACAATGTTCATATTAGTTATCCAGTGCAGAAAAATGCGGTTTCTGTATCGGTTATTCAGATCTCTATTCGGTTATCTTTCAAAACTGCAATACTCGAATGTACAGAAAATCCCGAAGAAGTTTAACAGATATCATCGGAAGCACATACACAGGGAGAATGTTCTCGAAATTAAAGGAAAAGAAAAAATGGTTGCTGATGTTTTTCACTATCAGGATTTTGTTGCTTTGTTTCCAGGTAGGGTTTAGAACGATACAATTATACGGCCCCGTATACACAAAGTTAGAACGATTCTTGTCTTGAGAAACGAGGGTTTATTCTCTTTAATCTATTTCAGATTTTTAGACACTTACTTGAACCGTTAGTAATGCTAGATGTCATTTTGGCTGAACCACAACCTATTACATATCGTCCGTTCAAGTTGAGCTTCCTGATGCAATTTATTGGAATTTGTGGATTTCGGTTGGTTCAGATCTCGGAAGTACTGAACAACAGAAATAACAGCTTCGGTTTCATCAACCGGCTTTGAAAACCGGACGGAATCTACGAAGAAACTGTTGGAATTTGTGGATTTCGGTTGGTTCAGAAACTTAACAAGAGAAGCAACTAAAAAAATACAACTGATTACTCGGTCGAATAATGGCCAATAATCCGTTCATTATCTGTGGTTCCAATGTCCTACTACTACAATCCTTCCTACATTATTGAAAATTACTATATCACCCCCACCAGTCCTTCCAATGTCCGATACGGGCCCACAAGAGTTGAGCAAGAATTGGGTCCGTCGCATGATAGAAGATACATATCGTCCGTTTAAGTTGAGCTTCCTGATACATATCATCCGTTCAATTTTCTTGAGTATTTTTCTAACTTTATGCTTGCATCCACCATAGTGAATATTAACTTTGAAACAAGGATTGCTCTAATAACTGAATACAACCGGTCAAATCACACACTATAAAGTGTAAAACTTATTGTGTGTTGTAGTTTGGAAAGATGACCGAATAGAGATCTGAATCAGGCATTGTTCTCATTGTTGCATCGGGAACGAAGGAGGAGACTCAACTGTCGCTGCACTGTTCTCGTTGTGGTCGCCGTATACCAACGGTTCTGCGAAAAAAACATCATCTGTTCATATCTCTATTCGGTTATCTTTCAAAACTGCAATACCCGAATGTACAGAAAATCCTGAAGAAGTTTAACAGATATCATCGGAAGCAAATCTTGTTGAACAACAATGTCCTGTTAATTGTTTCAGATAACATGATTGGTAACAAAGAGGAACACTTTCTTCTTTTGTTTTTCGATCTTTGTTAGTTGTTAATATTTTATTTTTTTCTACTTTTAGAAAGGTTTGAGAGAGAAAGTTGTAGTCAAATTAGAGTTAGTCTTAAATGGTACAAAAATGTGATGATACCAAAAGAAGCAGCACTTTGCACACTGTTGGGTTATCATCTTTCAACCCCATGTTGATAAGTGTGTGTTTATTTTGATTTAATGCTTCAGTTTACTTGAATCTTGGTGTGTGTTTTTTGTTACAATTCAGTCAAGACCGACACGGGTAAGATCGTGCCACTTGATGTCAAAGGCTCAGACACTGTTGGCAGCGTCAAGCTCAAAATACAGGCTAAGGAACATATCCCCTTTGACCAACAGGAGCTGATCTTCAATCAGAGAAATCAAGTGTCAGTCTATTCAACTGAGAGAAATCATTGCATTACATCCCCATTGAAAAACAGAATCGATAATATTTTTTTAGGGAAAATGGGGTTGAAAGATGATAACCCAACAGTGGAGGATCTTATTCTACAGCTTCGATAAATTCAGGGGTATTCTCAAATAATGTTTCCTAGATGTATGAAGACCAACAAATGTCCAAAGTGCTGCTTCTTCGTTCGCCTGACCAGGCGATGAAGAAACCCTAAAACGAGACATAATCCCAGATTGTCTAGAGAAGCGCTTTTATCATGTGTCATATGAAACAACTGTCTGACTTGGACAACGGTATCTCAACGAAAGGAATTCTAAAAAGGAAAAGAGACACAACTCGTGTAGTTGCAAAAAGCAAAATCACAGTCATTTTCCTTCAATTTCCAGAACATTCTCCACAAACTATAACAAATTCCTTTTCCTTCAATTCTGTTGATGTGTCATCTTTGGAGTTAGTAGGATTTCTAAAGGGTCGTATTATTGGCACACATTGGGGGATTAAATCGACCCTCAATACGCATCGTATAGGCCTATACGATGCGTATTGAGGGTGTCGATTTAATTTTTTAATTTTTGCAAGGTAGCTAGCTTTCCGTCACGCGAACGAAACCGGACGAAATCTACGAAGAAACTGTTCGATTTCACGGTGAGTGGAGAAATTAGCGACGGAGAAACTGTTGGAATTTGTGGATTTCGGTTGGTTCAGAAACTTAACAAGAGAAGCAACTAAAAAAGCGATGAACGGTATTTAACGTACACACCGAATTCGAAGATCCTTGCATTAGACATAATTTGTTGGCATTTGTGGATTTCAGTTGGTTCAGATCTCTATTCGGTTATCTTTCCTCTCAATTGAATAGACCGATACTTGCTTCATAGGACTCACTTGAATCGTCTCAGATGTAATAACAGTACGTTTTGCATCCGTGCCTGCTTGAATTGCAGAAAGCAAAGGATAACGAAGATGAACATTGTATTTATCACGAAAGTACTGAACAACCAAGATAACAGCTCCGGTTTCATCAGCTGCATTTGGAACATGAGAGTAACTGCAATTGGAATTAATCTTGGAACAACACACTCTTGTTACCATATGACACATGATAAAAGCGCTTCTCTAGACAATCTGGGATTATGTTCCGCAAATTGGGGACCACATATTTGCTTCAAGATTTACGTCTGATGTCCAAGTTTCCCATAGTCACAAAGGATTGCGGTTTGTATTTCGCATAGCCACCGTTTCCGTAGTAAAAAACGGTTGCGGTTTGCACATTCAATAAACGTTGATCGGAACACGCTGCTTAAATCTCAGTTATGTCTCATTGCATTATGACAATACTGACAGGGGTGCTGGTCTTTTCTCCCACTGTGCAAACTTGAAAAATCTCACCATAACACATTGTAGACTGGTGGGCTTGAATGGTTTTAATATATTTCATCTCTATCTAGTCTAATACTTGAAAATGGATATGATCGTGTCAAGATCTTTATCTATCATGTCATCGACCAACTGCTCGAAATCCCTTCCGTTTCTCGGGTTCGCTTTTCTCATGTGTCATGCGATTGTCTAAAGAAGCGCTTTTATTGTAGGATAATGAAACGACCTAACGAGTCGATCAGAAGAGTGCTCAGACAGAATCAGAGGCGGAATTCATTGATTCGGTCTTCGTTTAGCTTGTATTCACTAATAAATGTCTTGTTTATTGATCTTAAACAGATTTACAGTACAGAGACACTTCGACAGGGCTTCGCCGTCGGAAATCAGAAAGTTACAAATGATGAACGTTTGAAGGGTATTTATAGGAAAGACCTGACCGTTTGAAGGTGGCATGTCACCCTTCAAATGGTTACAAGTTCAAACGGTAACCTCCTTCAAACGGTCATGCCTTCAAACGGTCATGCCTCAAACGATTACAAGTTTGACTTTCAAATGGTTACATCTAGAATTTTGTTTTGTCTTCATGTGATGATGCATATGATGATGTCACATATATGATGTCATCATCATATATGTTGACATCACTCTTGTTCAGCAGTGCAACGAACCCGAGACTCGATATAAGACGAAGTCGACAGATGTAAGCACCAACAGACTCCCCCTCAGATGTTGACGAGTCTTAAGTGTCGAGTCTTCGCATCTTCAGTCTTTATCAGTCTCTCTTCTTTCTTAGCATATACCAGAATCTTCTCTTTGGCTCTAGCCTCGTCAGACTCCCCCTTTAATCATGATGGGATCGCCGTCTGGAATTAGCTATCACCTTGAGATCAATCCCTGGCTTTAATTCTGTTCAATTCATCTCCTGCACAAATTTTCTCACCACCACATAAGTTTTTACTTAAAACAATAAGAAAAACTTACTGGAAATAGTTATATCAAGTTCAAATTAATGATCCCAATTAACTAATCAAACTTTCTTTCTCAAAATCAAAATTTCTTCATTTAAACACTCACTCACTCCCAAACCTGTTCATCATGTTCAGCATTTGAAATTTTGAATATCAGCTCTCCAACATCAGTTGTTGAAAATCTTTTTGTATTTTTCAAAATTTATGCTAAAACACACTAAAATCTTTTTGGATTTTTGATAACAAAGGAATGCAGTAAAGAAATATTTACAAACAATATTTTTGTGAGTTTGCGAAAGAGGATCATATCAGTTTATGTGACCAATCACTAGCACCGTTAAGCTTTAACATTTTAAGTTCTAAACGATTCACGTTGATTGACGATATTGTTGTCCACATAAACTCAATCTAAAAACTTTCGAAATGCTTACCGATACGTTAAGGTATATTTAGATAGCACTAAATTCTTATGGATCCCACAATCTCAGCATATCCCCTCATCATGCAATACACTGACTCAAGTAATGCCTTTAAACTTTTATCAACTGTGATTTGTGCGAAAACAAAGCAGAATGTTTAAACATTAACAACCAGGTCGATACTTCCGTATACGCAGAGAAAGTCCAATGTTTAAACAAAATAAGAAAATAAAAATAAGTTGAAGTTGTTTAGGCTTTAACCACCAGGTCGATACTTCCGTATGCGCAGAGGAGGTCCAAAGCTTAAACGAAACACCAAAGAAAATAAAGCAGAACGTTTAGGCATTAACAACCAGGTCGATACTCACGTATACGCAGAGGAAGTCCAATGCTTAAACAAAATAAAGAAATCAAACAAGTTTAAATCTTTGCAAAATGAAATGCACAATCACAGCGACTTTTCAGCAAAGTTGTGAAAGTTCACAAACTTAACCAGTTTTATGTATTTCGACAATCAGCGATTACTGAGTAGGCACACAATCAAGAAGGACAAAACTAAGTACTATGCTTTCGACCATGTTTCCCACTTAGAATTAGGCTTTTTCATTTAAGTTTGTATCGTTATCGCAAATCTACTAGTCTAGCTGAGCCTATCGTCACATCTTTAGTGAGATCGCTTATCACATTTTATCTCTCCATTTCTTTAGCATGCCGTGATAGTCTCACTGATCTACTATCATTTCCTCTTTTTACAACAAAACTCATTTTGAATTTTTCAATGTTTTTGACATTTTCAAATTTTCTATTTTTTAAAAAAATTTTACTCCCCCTAAAATAAAAATATGTCTCAATTTTGATTTTGGGAAAATCTGAAAAACAACTGTACAAGAAATATGACAACATGATGAGAATCACTTCAATTCTCCATTCACTTGGCTTGAACAATCAGAACTCCCCCTGACAACAAAACATTTTCCCATGGTGATTTCAAAACACTTAAGTTTGTTTTAATCAAAATGGTTTTTCCAGAAAATAAGTTTTGTGAGTCAATTCACAAACATGGGGTTTCATCACCTTATTCTTTCAACCACTTGTAAAAACTAACATTTTTAAGATCAATCCTCAAACATCACTTGTAGAAAATCAAGTACAACTTAATGTCCCTGATTTACCACTTTTAAATCGAAATATCACTTTCGTGAATTTCTCAAGAAATGTGCCGATTCCTGTTCCACGCTTACCAACCTGGGAACTCCGGCAAGTCAGGTTTTTCATTTAAACAGATTCACCCAAGCCTGACGGTCCTTGGGTGATTTTGAATTCTTGTTCAACAATGGTGGAAATTTTGCATCATCCATTGTTAGACCAGAATTCTCAACTTTTACCTCAACAAATGGCTCTTCTGGCTTTACCACACCAGATTCATCGCCTGAACTTGGCTTGTCTGACTTTGAAGAGTCAGATTCATCGCCAACATGTAGCTCCTTTGTTTCCAAAGAAACAAACTCATCGCCAGATTTGTTAATCTCTTGATTAACTGTCTTCTCTTTCTTTACTCTCTTTTCTGTCCTTAGATTTGTATCTGATGAATTCGTTTTGCTTGATTTGTCATTCTTTGGCGAGCAAGACGATTTATCAGAACTTTTATCTGTTTTACCAGTTGTTTCCGAGGACAAAATCCTTTCGAGATACTCTCTCGCTTTCTTCCTCTTCTTTCTCAGTCTGTCTTTCTGCCCCTGTGAAAGCTTTACTTTCTTTTCCTCCACTTTTTGTTCTTTGGGCTTGACATTGACTGGTTTCTTTGCCATTTTCTGAGATTTAGCCCTCGATCTTTCATTTGATCTCCTTGGGCAATCTCTGGCAATGTGACCTCTGATTTGGCAGTTATAGCATCTTCTCATCTCATAACTCCAACTCTGGCAGTTAACAACAATGTGTCCTTGATAGCCGCATCTGTAACACACTCTGTTATCGTACCAATCACCATTTTCAGCCCAAAAATTTAGATCAAAGCACTGTTTGGCTTGGTGATAATCTTTCCTCCTCTTATTTGCTGGATTTGGCCTTTGAGCTCTGTGGTCCGACCTACACCACTCATTACCAACAATTTTTGAATTTTCATTTTTTACTTTTTGTAATTTTTGATTGCGATTGGATGATTGATCTGATGAACTTTTATTTTCTTTTTGAACATTTTTCAAAATTTTCTCTTTTTGTTTTTGTTCCACTTTCTTCTTCAAAGGTTTTTGCTTAGAGCATTCTCCCTTTTCAGTTGATTGTGGAACAGTTTCTTGAAACTTTTCTTTTAATTTCAAAAACAAATTCTTTTTTTCAATTTTTTCGTTTTCATCATCAGATTTTTCATCACAATCTTCAACTATGACTTTATCATAGTTTGTGACATCGTCACTTATTGGAACAGAATTGATCGGTTTTGGACATGGATAATCTGATTTCTCAAAACCTTTCAATTTCTTTTCAAGCTCGTTGATTTTATTCCGAACACTTTCAGCTTCTTTTTCAAGCCGAATGATTTTCTGAAGATGAGAATTTATTCCAATTTGTTTTTCAAGATTATTTTTAAAGATAACAGATTTCTCATCTTCTAAACTCTTCATTTGACTTTGAAAATCTTTTTCAATTTTTAATTTTTCATTTTCAAAATCTTTTTCGTTTTCTTTCAAAATTTTGTTTTCTAATGTCAAACTGTTCAAATCACTTAACAGTTTAACATTTTCAAATTTCAGCTTCTCACAATTTTCTTGCAAAATAAGAATCTGTTTAACATCAGCTTGCTTCTCATCCTTCAACTTGTTGACTTCCAATGTCAAACTTTCCGCATCTTTCAAGAGTTTGCCATTGTCAGCTTCAAGTTTAACACATTTAGAACACACTGATGCAGAACTTGAAGATTCATTCTTCACAAATTCTTCAGTCTTTGAGATTTCCTTTTTCTCTATCTTGTATGTTCCTGCACAAAAAAATTTAACGAAATCAAGAGGACTCATATTCTCATCAATATAACAACCCCTCTTCATATCGTATATCAGATTACTTTTTGCAGCAAGACATACATTAACTCTTCTTTTCATTTCAAGAATCACATCTAAATCCATTTTCATCAAAATATTTTTTGTTTCATTTATCAATTCTTTCTTTTTATTGTCACTTTCATACTCAAAATCTTTAAGTTTGTTGATGAACCCTTTTAGATACAGCTTTGAAAAACTAGAATCTTTCTTTAGGTTTTTCAAACATTCATCCCATTCGATAGGTAATGCATCAGCAAACTTTGATACTTTTTCAGTATCTGACAGTCTTATCTCATGTTCTTTCAAATGTTCAATTAAGACTGTATATCAGTTTGCTAGATCATCCAAATTTTCATTTTTCAAACACACAAAGTATTTAAATCTTTTCTCCCAACCAACCTTCTTCACATTGCTATAACTATCATCTATATATCCTCTATGCCAATCGTTGAATCTTTCGAAATAATAATTTTCTTGTTCATCAAACATTTTTTCAACTTTCAAAAACAACCTGTTCAAACACTCAATTCAACACTTATAGTCATAAATGGCCGACAAAATCTAGAACAAATCACATGCACACTTAATTCGAAACTTGCTGACAACTATCAAAAACTCACATGCAAACATGAATTCTATTGGGCCTCACTTAGAATCTTGGGTCGATGATTTAAAAAATCTGTTATACAATCAATTGCATCACATGGGCTTTTAATATGTATCATATGCAACTATGTATCACATGCAACTGACAATTTTAAGTGTGCAATAAGATTGGGCCGAATGTTTTATTGGGCAGTGAAATCACATGCAAAGGTCGACACTCAAGAATCACAAATCAATCCTATTGGGCCGATACTAAAGTTGTTCACCTGACAACAACACATGCAATTTCTTAGAGTCTGACAACAACAATCTATTTCGACACACAAATTCACATGCAATCTACTCAATTCCCATTGGACCACTCAAATTAGTTGACTGGTTTTTTTAATTCATCAATTGGGCCGCTGATGATAATTCACGTGAAGACGTTGAACTCCTCAAACTAGACAACAACTATAACGGCTGACATTATATCTCGAGATTCTCAAACAGAATGGCTGCTTTCAAACGGGATGGACAGTTTCAAACGGTCACGATGGCAACTTTCAAACGGTCAAGTCAGTTTTTCAAACGGACAGGTCAGTTTTTCAAACAGACAGGTCAGTTTTCAAACGGACAGGCAAGCCTCGTTCAAACGGTCACCAATTTTCAAGCCATTTTTACCAGTTTTACTTCGAGTTTTGATCTGATATTCTCAAGGGTTTGTTAAAACACAATTACGCACACATTGTGAAAGTTTTAGCCGATTTTATCCATGAAAAGTATCAATTTTGTGAAAGAAGGTGTAGAAAATCAGAATTTGCTAGCGAAAACGAGCTAAACGGTAAGAACTCTTCCTCCTGAGCTCTGATACCACTTGTAGGATCATGAAACGACCTAACGAGTCGATCAGAAGAGTGCTCAGACAGAATCAGAGGCGGAATTCATTGATTCGGCCTTCGTTTAGCTTGTATTCACTAATAAATGTCTTGTTTATTGATCTTAAACAGATTTACAGTACAGAGACACTTCGACAGGGCTTCGCCGTCGGAAATCAGAAAGTTACAAATGATGAACGTTTGAAGGGTATTTATAGGAAAGACCTGACCGTTTGAAGGTGGCATGTCACCCTTCAAACGGTTACAAGTTCAAACGGTCATGCCTTCAAACGGTCAGGCCTCAAACGATTACAAGTTTGACTTTCAAACGGTTACATCTAGAATTTTGTTTTGTCTTCATGTGATGATGTATATGATGATGTCACATATATGATGTCATCATCATATATGATGACATCACTCTTGTTCAGCAGTGCAACGAACCCGAGACTCGATATAAGACGAAGTCGACAGATGTATGCACCAACATTTATCATGTGTCATCTGATTGTCATTCCGAATAACTAGCAGAAGACGTGTCGGGTTCTTCTGCTAGTTATTCGGAATGTTTCGAATCATCACAGAAGACGTGTTGGGTTCTTCTACTAGTTATTCGGAATGTTTCGAATCATCATAGAAGACTTGTGGGGTTCTTCTGCTAGTCACAAACGGTTGCGGTTTGTATTTCCCATAGCCACCGTTTCCGTAGTAAAAACTGTTACGGTTTGTAATAAAACGAAAGGGATTTCTCCGTCACTAATTTCTCCATTCACCGTGAAATCGAACAGTTTCTTCATAGATTCCGTCCGGTTTCAAAGCCGGTTGAGGATTGCGAGTGTTCCAGATCTGTTCAAGACGCTCGTGAAGGTTAGCTGACGCTCCTTGGCCTATGAGGCAGTCGCGATCCAAATCGATCGTTGTTAAGCGAAAGCCGTTTGAGGATTACGAGTGTTCTAGACTCGTTCAAGGCATGATTGTTTGTGCGATTTATAGAAATAAGGATGAAGCTCTGTATTTTGATGCCGCGGGGAAACATGAAAGAAGACCACCTCATGAAATGAGGTTTCATAATCATGTGAAACGAAGAAATTTGATATTGGAAGGTATCGAAGGTTTGGATACAACTTCAGGTCACGAAGATGACTCTGCAGTAGTTGATCATGACGACTGTAATAAAACGAAAGGGATTTCGAGCAGTTGGTCGATGACAAAATGAATTAAATGAATCAATCGAGTATGATACAACTACCACAAACTGGGAACCACATATTCGTGTGTAAAAGCTCGGAAAGATGACCAAATAGAGATCTGAATATCCCCTTGGTAGTTGTTACAACATGGCACATGATAAAAGCGCTTCTTTAGACAATCTGGGACTATGTTCCGTTTTAGGGTTTCTTCGTCCACTAGAACTATTTGTGTATGCATTCTTTTGGTAGTTAAAGCGCTAATGAGGCGCCATTAGAACAAGTACCCAAACACTCACTCTCTCGCCTCAGCTATACAACTGATTCCTCTGGGTTTCTTAAATCGGATTTTCACTTAGGCTTTTTATTATTTGATCAATGGAAGTTGAAATCGACATAAAGGACATCGATGATTCAATCGCAAACAAAACCAAACACTCGTAATCCTCAACCGGCTTTGAAACCGGACGGAATCTACGAAGAAACTATTCGATTTCATGGTGAGTGGAGAAATTAGCGACGGAGAAACTGTTGGAATTTGTGGATTTCGGTTGGTTCAGAAACTTAACATGAGAAGCAACTAAAAAAGCGGTGAACAGTATTTAATGTACACACCGCATTCGAAGATCCTTGCATTAGACACAATTTGTTAGAATTTGTGGATTTCGGTTGGTTCAGATCTCTATTCGGTCATTTTTCCTCTCAATTGAATAGATCGACACTTGCTTCATAGGACTCACTTGAATCGTCTCGGATATAATAACAGTACGTTTAGCATCTATGCCTGCTTGAATTGTAGAAAGCAAAGGATAACGAAGATGAACATTGTATTTATCACGAAAGTACTGAACAACCAAGATAGCAGCTCTGGTTTCATCAGCTGCATTTGGAACAGGAGAGTTGAAAAACTGCAATTGGAATTGATCTTGGAACAACACACTCTTGTTACCATATGACACATGATAAAAGCGCTTCTCTAGACAATCTGGGATTATGTTCCGCAAATTGGGGACCACATATTTGCTTCAAGATTTACGTCTGATGTCCAAGTTTCCCATAGTCACAAACGATTGCGGTTTGTATTTCGCAAAGCCACCGGTTCGGTAGTCAAAAAAGGTTGCGGTTTGCAGATTCAATCTTCATTGCTTCATTAAAATTAACAAGGCGGTCTCTTTACTTCGTCCACTAGAACTATTTGTGTATGCATTCTTTTGGTAGTTAAAGCGCTAATGAGGCGCCATTAGAACAAGTACCCAAACACTCACTCTCTCTCCTCAGCTATACAACTGATTCCTCTGGGTTTCTTAAATCAGATTTTCACTTAGGGTTTTTATTATTTGATCAATGGAAGTTGAAATCAACATAAAGGACATCGATGATTCTATCGCAAACAAAACCAAACACTCGTAATCCTCAACCGGCTTTGAAACCGGACGGAATCTACGAAGAACCTGTTCAATTTCATGGTGAGTGGAGAAATTAGCGACGGAGAAACTGTTGGAATTTGTGGATTTCGGTTGGTTCAGAAACTTAACAAGAGAAGCAACTAAAAAAGCCGTGAACGGTATTTAACGTACACACTGCATTCGAAGATCCTTGCATTAGACACAATTTGTTGGAATTTGTGGATTTCAGTTGGTTCAGATCTCTATTCGGTCATCTTTCCTCTCAATTGAATAGACCGACACTTGCTTCATAGGACTCACTTGAATCGTCTCGGATGTAATAACAGTACGTTTAGCACCCGTGCCTGCTTGAATTGCAGAAAGCAAAGGATAACAAAGATGAACATTGTATTTATCACGAAAGTACTAAACAACCAAGATAACAGCTCCGGTTTCATCAGCTGCATTTGGAACAGGAGAGTTGAAAAAACTGCAATTGGAATTGATCTTGGAACAACACACTCTTGTTACCATATGACACATGATAAAAGCGCTTCTCTAGACAATCTGGGATTATGTTCCGCAAATTGGGGACCACATATTTGCTTCAAGATTTACGTATGATGTCCAAGTTTCCCATAGTCACAAACGATTGCGGTTTGTATTTCGCAAAGCCACCGGTTCGGTAGTCTAAACAGGTTGCGGTTTGCAGATTCAATCTTCATTGCTTCATTGAAATTAACAAGGTGGTCTCTTTGCTTCGTCCACTAGAACTATTTGTGTATGCATTCTTTTGGTAGTTAAAGCGCTAATGAGGCGCCATTAGAACAAGTACCCAAACACTCACTCTCTCTCCTCAGCTATACAACTGATTCCTCTGGGTTTCTTAAATCAGATTTTCACTTAGGGTTTTTATTATTTGATCAATGGAAGTTGAAATCGACATAAAGGACATCGATGATTCAATCGCAAACAAAACCAAACACTCGTAATCCTCAACCGGCTTTGAAACCGGACGGAATCTACGAAGAAACTGTTCGATTTCATGGTGAGTGGAGAAATTAGCGACGAAGAAACTGTTGGAATTTGTGGATTTCGGCTAGTTCAGAAACTTAAGAAGAGAATCAACTAAAAAAGCGATGAACGGTATTTATCGTACACACCGCATTCGAAGATCCTTGCATTAGACACAATTTGTTGGAATTTGTGGATTTTGGTTGGTTCAGATCTCTATTCGGTCATCTTTCCTCTCAATTGAATAGACCGACACTTGCTTCATAGGACTCACTTGAATCATCTCGGATGTAATAACAGTACGTTTAGCATCCGTGCCTGCTTGAATTGTAGAAAGCAAAGGATAACGGAGATGAACATTGTATTTATCACGAAAGTACTAAACAACCGAGATAACAGCTCCGGTATTTATCACCAACTCATCTTTAGTAGTGTTTGTTTGAGAACCTGATTCAAATACACAACGGTCTCTTTGCTTCGTCCACTAGAACTATTTGTGTATGCATTCTTTTGGTAGTTAACAACGCTAATTAGAAAAAAATCTGTAAAATTAATCATATCAATTGCTATAACCGGATGGATGTAACACACACAGATAGATAAGCTGTCACAGTTGTCAAATTCGTTGCGTGCATTCATATTGTTTAGACAACAAACGGATAATAAACGGATTGTTGGACTTCTTGTTCGAAATGCAACTGTGAATATTGAATGTGCAAACTTGAAAAATCTCACCATAACACATTGTTTAGAGAAGCGGTTTTATCACGTGTCATATAACGCAAACAAGTTCTCCACAGTTTGTGCGAATCAATTTCTGTAACATCACTTCATCAATAATCGAGAGAAACTTCTTCGAGCTAACTGCCGATATCTCATTCTTCTTATCTATTTCAGAATCAAATCAACTCATAAACAACCAAAACACTACCATAGGTGATCCCTCCAGAAGAAATCGCATGCTGATACATAAATGTGCATATAATGCATAGAAAAGAGCTCTGCAATTTGCATCCACTAACCATACTGTTATTACATCCGAGACGATTCAAGTGAGTCATATGAAGACGCCTATTCAATTGAGAGGAATCATTTCATTATATCCACGTTGAAAACAAGCTTGAAAAGGTTTAGCACCAGTAGGGATCATGTTAAAGGAAGGCTGGTGAAGGTTAGCTGACACTCGCCATTCTCTTGCACCTTCTGCAGACATGCATCTCTGAGCAGTCACCGAGAGTGAAAAGACGCTCGTGAAGGTTAGCTGACGCTCCATGGGCTATGAGGCAGTCACGATCCAAATAGATCGTTGTTAAGCGAAAGCCGGTTGAGGATTACGAGTGTTCTAGACTCGTTCAAGGCATGCTTGTTTGTGCGATTTACAGAAATAAGGATGAAGCTCTATATTTTGATGCCGCGGGGAAACATGAAAGAAGACCACCTCACGAAACGAGGTTTCATAATCACGGGAAACGAAGAAATTTGATATTGGAAGGTATCGAAGATTTTGGATACAACTTCAGGTCACGAAGATGACTCTGCAGTAGTTGATCATGACGACTGTAATAAAATTTATCGATTATTTTTTTCAACGGGGATGTGATGCAATGATTCCTCTCAATTGAACTTTGTATTTATCACGAAAGTACTGAACAACGTTTGTAGGTGCGGTTTTGAATTAAAAAGATTTTAGAATGAAAAAAAAAAACTCAAAGCGCCAAGCTTTGACCAAAGAGGGGCGCTTTGGGGTTTTATTTTTTTTAATCAGTTTAATATAAAACCGAACCTGAGACTTGGGGTTTTTCTTTTATTTTTTTAAAATCAGTTTAATATAAAACCGCACCTGAGACTGTCGCGTCGTGTCGTTTCGTGTCGTGTTTTGCCACTATAATTTAAAGTTGTTTTATAACGGTCGTTTAACGTGAGTGTACCGGTTATAGTTAACTTATAACAGTCGTTTATAAAGATACGTTTAATTTTGCCATTGTTTTTATAAATGCTTACCGATTTTATTTTGTTATATTACACGAACATGTTTAGTTAAAACAACGTACAATAAGTTGCGAAAGAGACGTACGAAATAAACGAAAACAATCGAAGCAAACATCGTGTAAAATAAAAGATCTACCGCATAAATATAAATATAAATATAAATATAATCAGTTTGTACATACAAAAGACAAGTACAAAATACGATGTCAACTTCAAAAGTACAACTGAATGTCTAATAAAAATAAAAGACTAAAGCTACCGATCCTCTGGCGGTGGGGACGGTGGCAGTGGCTGGGGCGGCAATCCCAAATGACCCACGATCTGCAAGAGCGTCTGTATGACCCAGTCCACCTGGGCGTCAATACGTCGGAGGCGCCGATCGAAGTCCCGGGCCACGGCCTGCGCAGCAGGAGGCAGGTCTGCAATGACGTGCTGTCGGTACTGCGGCGGCTGCGGAGCTGGCGGTGGCGACGGTGGTGGTAGGATCCCCTCATCAGCGACGGCATCAACCGGAGGCGAACCTGGCGGAGCCTGATCCTGAACCTCAGGCTCAGGAATACCCAAAGCCTGTCGCTGAAGCCGCTGAGCCTCATCCTGAATATGCCTCGACGCTAGTATGCCGGGCCTCTCCTCAATGACTACTGGGATCACCTCCGGTATCACCTCGGGCACCCAAACCCGGCCATTCGAGTTGCGAAAGCGCAGGCCCTCGGGGAAATTGCGCGTCATACGCATGCTAGATACTGACGGCCGGCCTAATGTAGTCGAGGGAATGGGGTCCGACAGGTTGGTGTCCTCCTCGGGCACCAACCCTAAAGAGCGCGCGATCGCTGTAACGTAGGACCCGCTGAAAAGCATACCGCGCTCCTGCCTATGATAAGCGGTAGCAAAGTACTGCGCCAGGCTCTCAGCGAGCGCGCACGTATGAGGCCGCAGCAGGCAGTAGAGAAAGAAAAGGTCACCCATGTTGACCTTGTCTCGGTTGTGAAACCGGGGCACGATCGAGGACGCAATGATGTGGTGGAGGTATCTGTGCAGGGGGTCCTTGAGGGTGGTGGCCTTTTGCGAGGATTTCCCAAAGGGGGCCCTCGCAATAGCCCTCCAGAAACTGATAAGGGTCTGCCTGTCCAAGGTTGTAATCCCCTGCGTATAAATATTCGTATCAAGCTCGGCCGCAGTGTACAAACCTGAATGGACGGCAAACTGCCGCAGGCTCATCCCAAACTCCTGCCCGGCCAGACGAAAAGTGATCTCGTGCACGACATGGTCCGGGTCCTCCACGTAATTCGCCTGATGCGGCTGGTATATAAATGTGGAAATGAACTCGACCGTAAGCTCACGATACGAGTCCTCCAACGCTGTCTGGAACAAGCGCGAAAATGGGGAATCCATCCCAATAATATCCCTCACCCTCGCGTCCTCCCCCACTATCTCCAAAAGCCCCCAATCAATCCCGACATGCGCACCTATCTCCATGGTGGGCAACTTCTTGCACCTCCTATACCTCCTTGACCCCCTCTGGAACTCCAAGTAAATGTGACCCTCGAGTGGATCAACGGCAGTCGGGTCATAATCCAAATCATCACCCTCCATCTCCGAATCGTAATCCGGATCGTGCTCCATACCTGTGTGTAAAAAAAACAATTTAGTAACAAATTTAAAAACAATTTTATGACAAATTAAATAGTTATACGACGTCTTAGGTATTGACTAAATAATAAAAATATTATACTTTTATGACGTCTTAGGTTTCGACGCTCGTTAGGGACCTACGCGCCGTACGGACGACGTCGACTAAATAATAATAAAAAATATATTTTAACGACATTCTAAGTTTTGACGCTCGTTAGGGACCTACGCGCCGTACGGACGACGTCGACTAAATAATAAAAAAATTATATTTTAACGACGTTCTAAGTTTCGACGCTCGTTTGGGACCTACGCGCCGTACGTACGACGTCGACTAAATAATAAAAAAATTATACTTTTATGACGTCTTAGGTTTCGACGCTCGTTAGGGACCTACGCGCCGTACGGACGACGTCGAATAATAATAAAAAAATTATATTTTAACGACGTTCTAAGTTTCGACGCTCGTTAGGGACCTACGCGCCGTACGGACGACGTCGACTAAATAATAAAAAAGTTATATTTTAACGACGATCTTAGTTTCAATCCACGTTATGGACCTACGCGCCTTACGGTTCGACTTTGACCAAATAATAAAGTTATTATTTTTTAAAACAGAAAACTGTTTTTCTGTATTTTTTTTAATAAAAACTGTATTCTGTTTAAAAAAAACAGTTCACTGTTTTAAATAAAAAAAATAGTTCTCTGTTTAAAAAAATAAAACAGTTATTTGTTAAAAAAAGGTTTCTGTTTTAAAATTTAAAATATAATAGTCGAACCGAAACCGTAAGGCGCGTAGGTCTCATGTCCGTTATCGAAACTAAGTTCGTACGCGGGTTACAGATTCGACGAACGCGCGTTATGGACGTTAGGGCTGTTCATAACGCTCGCGACTCATAGCTCACTCGAAAGTTCACTGTTTTAAATTATACTTTTATGACGTCTTAGGTTTAGACGCTCGTTAGGGACCTATGCGCCGAACGGACGACGTCGACTAAATAATAAAAAAATTATATTTTAACGACGTTCTAAGTTTCGACGCTCGTTAGGGACCTACGCGCCGTACGGACGACGTCGACTAAATAAAAAAAAATATTTTAACGACGAACTTAGTTTCGACGCTCGTTAGGGACCTACGTGCCGTACGGACGACGTCGACTAAATAATTAAAAAATTATATTTTAACGACGTTCTAAGTTTTGACGCTCGTTAGGGACCTACGCGCCGTACGGATGACGTCGACTAAATAATAAAAAAAAATTATACTTTTATGACGTCTTAGGTTTCGGCGCTCGTTAGGGACCTACGCGCCGTACGGACGACGTCGACTAAATAATAAAAAAATTATATTTTAACGACGTTCTAAGTTTCGACGCTCGTTAGGGACCTACGCGCCGTACGGACGACGTCGACTAAATAATAAAAAAATTATACTTTTATGACGTCTTAGGTTTCGACGCTCGTTAGGGACCTACGCGCCGTACGGACGACGTCGACTAAATAATAAAAATAATTATATTTTAACGACGTTCTAAGTTTCGACGCTCCTTAGGGACCTACGCGCCGTACGGACGACGTTGACTAAATAATAAAAAAATTATATTTTAATGACGAACTTAGTTTCGACGCTCATTAGGGACCTACGCGCCGTACGAACGACGTCGACTTAATAATAAAAAAATTATATTTTTACGACGTTCTAAGTTTCGACGCTCGTTAGAGACCTACGCGCCGTACGGACGACGTCGACTAAATAATAAAAAAATTATATTTTAACAACGAACTTAGTTTCGACGCTCGTTAGGGACCTACGCGCCGTACGTACGACGTCGACTAAATAATAAAAAAATTATATTTTAACGACGAACTTAGTTTCGACGCTCGTTAGGGACCTACGCGCCTTACGGACGACGTCGATTAAATTTGAGATGACGTGAACCAAGCTGGCTCATTTTGTAACCAAGCCCAGCTAGAGCTAAGCTCAGCTCGGCCCATGGCTCGGCTCGTTGGCTCGTTCTTAGGCTCGTTTAACTCCGACATAAAGGTCAAGCCAAGTTTAACCGCCTGAATTAATTTCGAGCTTGAGCTCAACCCCACCCTGGCTCGACTCGGCTTGCCTCATTTACAGCCCTAATGGACGTACACGGTTTACTAACCTACGAACCAGCTAATCAACTCAAATCAAGAGATCCGCAACCAAAACTGGGGGCAAAACGCCACTCTTTGGGCTTAGCCGGGGGCTTTGCCCCGTTTGTTCACCTCAAACACAAACCCAGCTAATCCCGACCCAAATCGACAATCAAGACTCAAAATTTTCGGAAATTATTGAAGTCTAAATGATTGGGGACTAGTAATCTAACCTTTTAGAAGTCGAATCGATGAAAATGGTCTTGAAACGAGCTCCAACGACGTCCACTGTGTGTTTTCGCACCTTTGTGTGTGTTTTTTGTGTTTGGTTGAGTTTGGGCAAAGCTGCACGCTTTACGTCTTTTAAGTTCAATTCGAAGCGCCCCGCTATGGCCAAAGCGGGGCGTTTTGCATTAATATTTTACATACTTGGCCCAGAGGGACCAAAAAGGTAAATTTTCAAACAGCAAAGCGCCAAGCTTTGACCAAGGCGGGCCGCTTTAGGTTTTTTATTTTTATTTTTTAAAAATCATTTTAATTCAAAAACGCGTCTACGACCTTCGTAGCGTGTCGTATTTTGCCACCATGTTTCATAATGCTTAGTTTATGGTCTATACGACACGTTCCGGGTAACTTCGGTCATACCTGTGGTCGTATTACATGATTTCGGTCTATTGTGTTTTGATTTCACTTGTATATCAACGTGCCGTGTTGTGTGTATAAACGTCCTACCGGATCAGTATTCGATTTGTTTTGTCATTGTACTTCATATTGGGAATTATAGTGGCAAAATACGACACGCGCCGACGGTCGTAGGCGCGTTTTTTGAATTAAAATGAATTTTAAAAAATAAAAAAAAACCCAAAACGCCAAGCTTTGACCAAAGCTGGCCGCTATGGGATTCTTTTTATTTTTTAAAAATTATTTTAATTCAAAAACGCGCCTACGACCTTCGTAGCATGTCGTATTTTGCCACCATAATTCATAATGCATAGTTTGTGGTCTATACGACACGTTTCGGGTAACTTCGGTCATACAACTCAAGAAACCGCTCTCTTAATCCTTCACCGGCAAATGCTTCATCCGAGAGACCTGGGTGGAGAAGAGGCTGTGGCGAAATCATTTTCAAACACCAAAGCGCCAAGCTTTGACCGAACCTTTACATGCTCCTCATTTTTCTTCCTCTTATCACACAACTCAAGAAACCGCTCTCTTATTCCTTCACCGACGAATGCTTCATCCGAGACCTCGGTGGAGAGGAGGTTGTGGCGAAAGCGGGGCGTTTTGGTTTCCAATTTTACATACTTGGCCTAGAGGGACTAAAAATGTAAATTTTCAAACACCAAAGCGCCGAGCTATAAAAATCATTTAAAAAAAAAAAAAAACCAAAGCGGCCCGCTTTGGTCAAAGCTTGGCGTTTTGGGTTTTTTTTTTATTTTTTAAAAATCATTTTAATTCAAAAACGCGCCTACGACCGTCGTAGCGTCTCGTATTTTGCCACCATAATTCATAATGCTTAGTTTATGGTCTATACGACACGTTCCGGGTAACTTCGGTCATACCTGTGGTCGTATTACATGATTTCGGGCTATTGTGTTTTGATTTCACTTGTATATCAACGTGCCGTGTTGTGTGTATACACGTCCTACCAGATCAGTATTCAATTTGTTTTGTCATTGTACTTCGTATTATGAATTATAGTGGCAAAATACGACAGTCGTAGGCGCGTTTTTGAACTAAAATGAATTTTAAAAAATTAAAAAAAAACCCAAAACGCCAAGCTTTGACCAAAGCGGGCCGCTTTGGGATTTTTTTTATTTTTTAAAAATCATTTTAATTCAGAAAAGCGCCTATGACCTTCGTAGCATGTCGTATTTTGCCACCATAATTCATAATTGTTAGTTTATGGTCTATACGACACGTTCCGGGTAACTTCGGTCATACAACTCAAGAAACCGCTCTCTTAATCCTTCACCGGCGAATGCTTCATACGAGACCTGGGTGGAGAGGAGGCTCTGGCAAAGTCATTTTCAAACACCAAAGCGCCAAGCTTTGACCAAACCTTCACATGCTCCTCATTTTTCTTCCTCTTATCATACAACTCAAGAAACCGCTCTCTTAATCCTTCACCAGCGAATGGTTCATCCGAGACCTAGGTGGAGAGGAGACTGTGGCGAAAGCGGGGCATTTTGGTTTCCAATTTTACATATTTGGCCTAGAGGGACTAAAAATTTAAGTTTTCAAACACCAAAGCGCCGAGCTATAAAAATCATTTTTAAAAAATAAAAAAAAAACCCCAAAGCGGCCCGCTTTGGTCAAAGCTTGGCGTTTTGGGTTTTTTAAAAATTTTTAAAAATCATTTTAATTCAAAAACGCTCCTACGACCGTCGTAGCGTGTCGTATTTTGCCACCATAATTCATAATGCTTAGTATATGGTCTATACGACACGTTTCGGGTAACTTCCGTCATACCTGTGGTCGTATTACATGATTTTGGGCTATTGTGTTTTGATTTCACTTGTATTTCAACGTGTCGTGTTGTGTGTATACACGTCCTACTGGATCAGTATTCGATTTGTTTTGTCATTGTACTTCGTATTAAGAATTATAGTGGTAAAATACGAGACGCGACGACGGTCGTAGGCTCGTTTTTGAATTAAAATGAATTTTAAAAAAATTTAAAAAACCCAAAACGCCAAGCTTTGACCAAAGCGGGCCGCTTTGGGATTTTTTCTTTATTTTTTAAAAACCATTTTAATTCAAAAACGCGCCTACGACCTACGTTGCATGTCGTATTTTGCCACCATAATTCATAATGCTTAGTTTATGGTCTATACGACACATTCCGGGTAACTTCGGTCATATAACTCAAGAAACCGCTCTTTTAATCCTTCACCGGCGAATGCTTCATCCGAGACCTGGGTGGAGAGGAGGTTGTGGCGAAATCATTTTCAAACACAAAAGCGCCAAGCTTTTTGACTAAACTTTCACATGCTCCTCATTTTTCTTCCTCTTATCATACAACTCAAGAAACTGCTCTCTTAATCCTTCACCGGCGAATGCTTCATCAGAGACCTGGGTGGAGAGGAGGCTGTGGCGAAAGCGGGGCGTTTTGGTTTCCAATTTTACATATTTGGCCCAGAGAGACTAAAAATGTAAATTTTCAAACACCAAAGCGCCGAGCTATAAAAATCATTTTTAAAAAATAAAAAAAAAACCAAAGCGGCCCGCTTTGGTCAAAGCTTGGCGTTTTGGGGTTTTTTTAATTTTTTAAAAATCATTTTAATTCAAAAACGCGCCTACGACCGTCGTAGCGTGTCGTATTTTGCCACCATAATTCATAATGCTTAGTTTATGGTCTATACGACACGTTCCGGGTAACTTCGGTCATACCTGTGGTCGTATTACATGATTTCGGGCTACTGTGTTTTGATTTCACTTGTAAATCAACGTGTCGTGTTGTGTGTATACACGTCCTACCGGATCAGTATTCGATTTGTTTTGTCATTGTACCTCGTATTATGAATTATAGTGGCAAAATACGACTCGCGACGACGGTCGTAGGCGCCTTTTTGAATTAAAATGAATTTAAAAAAAAAACCTAAAACGCCAAGCTTTGACCCAAGCGGGCCGCTCTGGGATTTTTTTTATTTTTTAAAAATCATTTTAATTCAAAAACGTGCCTACGACCTTCGTAGCATGTCGTATTTTGCCACCATAATTCATAATGCTTAGTTTATGGTCTATACGACACGTTCCGGGTAACTTCGGTCATACAACTCAAGAAACCGCTCTCTTAATCCTTCACCGGCGAATGCTTCTTCCGAGACCTGGGTGGAGAGGAGGCTGTGGCGAAATCATTTTAAAAAATAAAAAATAAAAAATAAAAACCAAAACGCCAAGCTTTGACCAAAGCGGGTTGCTTTGGGTTTTTTTTATTTTTTTAAATCAGTTTAATTCAATCTCAAACAAAACCAAACACGACTCTTGGTATCGGAGAAAGAAGCTCAACCTGCCGGTGACTCTTTTTCTGGATCCTTTCTAGAACCCTCATTGGATCTACCTTTTCTCCCTTCACAACCACTTTATGTGTCTTACAATCCGTCTGAATATCCTCCACCCCTAATAATAAAGTGAGAGAAATAAGAAACCACACACTAGTGGTGTATGTGAGCTTTTACAGCAACCATATCGATATTCTAGTTCTCCTTGCTAGTGGGTTTTATAAGTCAAAGTTAACTTTCAGATTCAGATTCAGGAAGACATGTCGGCTTCTGTACCCATCTCCGTGTTGATAGCTTTCGTTTTATTACAGTCATACGACACGGCTTCTGTACCCATCCCCGCGTTGATAGCTTCCGTGAAGGTTAGATGACACTCGCCATTCTCTTGCACCTTCTGCAGACATGCATCTCTGAGCAGTCACCGAGACTGAGAAGACGCTCGTGAAGGTTAGCTGACACTCGCCATTCTCTTGCACATTCTGCAGACACGCATCTCTGAGCACCTCACGAAACGAGGTTTCATAATTATGTGAAACGAAGAAATTTGATCAAGGTCCTATTTGCAATCGTTCAAAAGTTATATAGTATTCTCCACAATGATAATGCACACAAATAATTGGTCTTTTCCCCTACAATACCCACAAAATTATCCTAATTTGATCGGAAACATGTAGTCATCGGAACCAGATATTGCAACAACCCCAATAAACCCTTCGAAGAGAAACTTTGAAACCATGATAAATAACCCCCAACAATCCACAAAGTAAGTGTTTCAAGTTTCTTGAATTTATAAAGAAAAATGTGGGTGATGTTTGATATTATTGTGTGTTTAAATTTAGTTATGTTTTTTGGTTGATTAAATGTTATTGTAAATTAATATCCTTTTTTGTTATTGTTGTTGTAATTTGTTCAAATTAGGTATGAGTTGGATGTGTTTAAAATGGAAAAATACGTCAACTTACGACAGTTGTAGGTGCATTCTTGAATTAAAGTAATTTTAAAAAAACCCCAAAGCGCGGCGCTTAGGGTTCAAACGTGACACTTTTCTGGAGCTGGAACACCGTGCCATTTTTATTTTTTTTAAAATAAAAAAAATTAAAAAAAATGAGGAGCATGTACTTCGTATTATGAATTATAGTGGCAAAATACGACACGCTTCGACGGTCGTAGGCGCGTTTTTGAATTAAAATGAATTTTGAAAAAATAAAAAAAAACTTGAAACGGCAAGCTTTAACCAAAGCGGGCCGCTTTGGGATTTTTTTTTATTTTTTTTAAAATCAGTTTAATTCAATCGCAAACAAAACCAAACACAATCATTTGAATGCTGGATATGCATTTGTTCGTATGATGGCGTATTTTTAACAATAACAATAACAAACACACTTTTGTATTATAAATGAGTTAATAGGATTACAATTATACATGTACTTCAACCTAAGCTTTGAACATCTAGGAAAAGATTACGTACAATGGGTGGGCACGTTAGCCTTTGATATTCGTCGAGTTGATCCTTGTATCTGTCATGCAAGGCCACTGCCCTCTCATTTCTGTTCGCCTCCCAAAGTGGGTGCGTGGGAGGCATTGGATAGGAACCTTCAAGTGTTACATGGATGAAATGTCCACCGTCGACGATAACAACCACAAGAACTAGATGAGGCTATAAAGCGTCTTCCGGACCGCCCAACAGAGGGAAAAGTGTGTGGCTGCCACGAATGTCCAACGTGTGAACAATCACACCATATCTTTGAGCAATTAGAAATCCCGTCTTAGGCATCTGCATATAATTTCTTTCCCCTGCCGCACCCACTCCCTCAAAATGTATCCTGTTGTACAGGTCATCGTAATATCCTCGATTTTCAGGATCGAAGAATTGCCTCCATATCATGGTTTTGACGCATCTCATACAAAAGTTGGCGCCAGATAGTCACCCACTTTCCTTAATTCAGTCCTAACCCCACAGCTACCGATCGAAACCCACAGTGACCGTCTGGTTTCACATCCTTTACCTTCGAGGTGTATGGGTGAAACACTTATGGAATTTGAGATTCATAGTCCCTAAAAGCTATATGCGACTTAGGATCCAACGTGATATATGTCAGACTAGGGTGAAGGTTAAGCGGTTGTTGTTTTTTCTGTGACGAGGATGATGCGTATGCGCTGTTACGAGGAAGATCGGACGAGCCGTCGAGCCAACTTTCTTCGGACGGTATATACGAGCTTCTTCTTGAAGCTTCTGCCTTCCTTTGTTCTTGCGTCTTTAACGTTGGACGACCACGGGTGTTCATTTGAACCACCAGAGAGTTTTTGGTATTCTTGCCTGGCATGACGATTTCTTTAAATTTCTCCAGATAGCTCTTTTTCACCTGAGGAGGTGTTGGACTGATTTTTTTGTTTGAGTTTTTCAAACTCCGCGTCTACATCGATATCTTCAACCCCACTCCATGTCAGCTCGAAGTCAAGCTTCTTCCAGAACACGTCTATCGAATCCAATTGGATTTGCTCCCCTATGAATGAAAACATATGGTAGTAAATTATGTAGTGAAATCATAATAGCCAAGAGTCAATATTTAAACGTACCGTTTTCCTCTAACTTTTCCAGACGACAAGCACATGGCAAACGACAACTGGTCCAAAGCTAGCAACCACAAGTTGAACCGTGGGCTCTCAACCCGTCTTCCTTACGTCGTAGCTCGAAAGCCATAAGCTCAATAGCATATATTGAAACCTTTTTTCAGTACATTTGCAAGCATGGGTTGAGCCTTGTGGTGGTTCATTACTTTTCTAAGGCTTGTTTCAAAAGTTTTTCTAATCTTCGTATGTTGATTCTTAACAATATCTTCAACAATCCCCACAAGTTTAACCAGCGTGTTGCGATGACTTGCCAAGCGACTTTTTACAACTGCATGCACGGACTCGACTCTGTTGGTTGTAGTCTGGTGAAAGTTAAGTGTCTTGTAAGTCCATGCAGCTACAAACTTTTCACGGTACAGATCCAACCATGATTACTTCATATAGTCAAAAACCTCTAAAAATATAACCATAATTTGTTAGGTATGTATCTACGTACGTACGTATGTATGTATGTATGTATGTATGTATGTATGTATGTGTGTGTGTGTGTATGTATGTGTGTGTGTGTGTATGTACGTGAAAAAGTACTTAAAAAATTATGTAAGAAGTACTCACGTTCACGACCAACTTCTTTCAGCTGTGCTTCAAGGTTTGCCAGATTATACAAGTATATTTTCTCGTTGGAAGACTCACACAATGTATTAAACGAATGAACAAATTCTTTCCACTCGTTCGTAGTGAATTTCTTCTTGCTGTTCTTAAGGATGTTTTGATTAATATGGAACCGACAAAGATACTTGTTCGCTTTTGGGAAAACTTGTTCACACGCGTTAATTAGCGCCAAGTCCTTGTCTGTTATGATGACACGCGGCTCCATACAGTCCACCGATATAGACTTGATACACAACATAGACCTGAGCCTCTCCAACACCCATATGTAGTTTTCTGCCTTCTCTGCAGAAATTAACGCATGAGCAACCGAAAATGTCTTGTTTGTCGATGTCATACCACGACCTGCACAAACGGAAGATTATACAAGTTTGTTTTGTAGGTGGCGTCAATCATGAGCACATGCGGGAACGCACGCCACATAGTAAATGAAAGTGGATGGACAAAGAAGACATCTTCAACTGCGTTCGTCATCTCATCTACGTGCATGTAATAGGTGAAATGTTTTTCGACGAGAAGGTTTTCAAGTTTTTGCATTGGAGATTCCCCGACCATCTTTCCGGCATTGATCTTCTGAACAACATTGTGTATATCTTTCGGAATAATCTTTTTCTCCGGGTTCTTCTTCGTTAATTTATGCAAGATGCTATGGTTTGGAATATCCTGCTCTGCCAACTGCTCAATCAGTCTTTTATCATCTGAAGAAAGCCTTCTTGCATACCCGTGGCCCTCCGTGTTTTCAATAGGAGTGTGGTTGTGCTTCGCGTTCTCCACCATTATCTTCCAAACACTTCCCTTTGCTTCTGTAAACCCTATCAACTCAAACGGGCAACCTATTTTCTTGCTACCTGTTTTCCTAACTATAGCCACACTCTTGTACTCCCCACCAAGACTAATTTGAAACTAAATCTTGAAATTACTTCCTTTTTTATTCGACCTTTTAATCACAATAACGTAGGCATTGTCCTTTTTCGTCTTCTGTACATAATCCACCAACTCACCACGTGATGAAAATTTCATGTTTGTATCAAAACCGTGGTCAGGATGGTCTTCCTGTTCATAGACAGGCTCACCACCATAACGTTGGTCGTGATGGTTTTCCTGTTCATAGTCAGGCTCATAACCATAACCGTGGTCGTGATAGTTTTCCTGTACATCTCTAGGCTCACCACCATAACCGTGGGCATAATAGTCTTCCTATATATCTCTAGGCTCACCACCGTAACCGTGGTCGGGATAGTTTGGCAGACCGTACTGATATTCAGGCTGAGGATACGATTGACCTCCGTATCCGTAATTCGAATAGTCGTATTGTGCGTTGGAGACTTCCACAGGGGGGACATTCAAGTCCAGCTCCATCGCATTGTCACGATAACGAATGCCAGATACAACCTCCTCCTCCTTCGCGTCGGAAGGGATCGGTCTATCGTACGAGGCAGAAATAGCGGCCCCTCGTAAGAACCCGGAACAACGTATTCCTCAGAGTAATCACCGAAAAGGTAGTTGTTAAACCACGACATTGTAATCACTGAAAAATACTCTCCTCAACAGAATTTTCACAGTTCAAAACAACAAACCCAACACAACCTCTGATTTTTTTTAGAATACTAGACAGAATGCATGGCCTGCCTCTTATGTGCATGAAATGACGGTCGAAGCGCGGCGCTTTGGCCAAAGCGCAGCGTTTAGGGTTCCAATTTCTCCGACAGCCATCCCATCAAGTCTCATCAGCCAGTACCTGTAGATCGCACCCAACCCTAAATGCCCCACTTTGGCTAAAGCGGGGCGCTTCATCTGACTTCGTACAATGTCCCATCGTTTGTTGGTGGAAAGCAGGCGAAAGTGCCCCGCTTTGGCCAAAGCGGGGCGCTTCGGTGTGGAAATAAGAAGGGTACCTGACTTTACGTCGCTTTGGGGGGTGTGGAAACCGACCATCTTTCACCAAGAAGGATAACGCAAACAATTTCTCCACAATTTGCGCAAATGAAATCCTGAAATCCACTTCATCAATAATCGAGAGAAACCTCTTCGATTTAAAGGAAGGCTGGTGAAGGTTAGCTGACACTCGTTATTCTCTTGCACGTTCTGCAGACATGCATCTCTGAGCAGTCACCGAGAGTGAAAAGACGCTCGTGAAGGTTAGCTGATGCTCCATGGGCTATGAGGCAGTCCCGATCTAAATCGATCGTTGTTAAGCGAAAGCCGGTTGAGGATTACGAGTGTTCTAGACTCGTTCAAGGGAATGCTATCATCTATGCGGAGTTTCCATCCATATATTCCGTCCAACATGTGACACATGATAAAAGCGCTTCTCTAAATTATCTGCGATTATGTTCCGTTTTATTACAGTCATCATGATCTACTACTGCAGAGTGATCCTCATTACTCGAAGTTGGACCCAAATCTTTGATCTCTTCCAAGATCAAATTTCTTCGTTTCCCATGATTACGAAACCTTGTTTCGTGTGATAGATTATTCAAAGTTCCTCAGGCTCACGGCAACCACACTGGTAACAAAACTCCCCGCTGTGGATTATGTTTTTCAACGGGGATGTAATGCGATGATTTCACTCAATTGAATAGACAGACACTTGCTTCATAAGATTCACTTGAATCATCTCGGATGTAATAACAGTACGTTTAGTGGATGTAAATTGCTGGGGTGTGACTGTTCCAACAATATGAATGCACGCAACGATCATGTTAAAGGAAGGTTGGTGAAGGTTAGCTGACACTCGCCATTCTCTTGCACCTTCTGCAGACATGCATCTCTGAGCAGTCACCGAGAGTGAAAAGACGCTCGTGAAGGTTGGCTGACGCTCCATGGGCTATGAGGCAGTCGCCATCAAAATATATCGTTGTTAAGCGAACGCCGGTTGAGGATTATGAGTGTTCTAGACTCGTTCAAGGGAATGCTACCATCTATGCAGACTTTCCATCCATATATTCCGTCCAACATGTGACACATGATAAAAGCGCTTCTCTAAATTATCTGCAATTATGTTCCGTTTTATTACAATCGTCATGATCAACTACTGCAGAGTGATCCTCTTTAGTTGAAGTTGGACCCAAATCTTCGATCTCTTCCAAGATCAAATTTCTTCGTTTCCTATGATTACGAAACCTCGTTTCGTGTGATAGATTATTAAAAGTTCCTCAGGCTCACGGCAACCGCACTGGTAACAAAACTCCCCGCTGTGGATTATGTTTTTCAACGGGGATGTAATGCGATGATTTCTCTCAATTGAATAGACAGACACTTGATTCATAGGACTCACTTGAATCGTCTCGGATGTAATAACAGTACTTTAGTTGATGTAAATTGCAGGGGTGTGACTGTTCCAACAATATGAATGCACACAACAATCATGTTAAAGGAAGGCTGGTGAAGGTTAGCTGACACTCGCCATTCTCTTGCACCTTCTGCAGACATGCATCTCTGAGCAGTCACCGAGAGTGAAAAGATGCTCGTGAAGGTTAGCTGACGCTCCATGGGCTATAAGGCAGTCGCAATCCAAATCAATCGAGCGAAAGACGGTTGAGGATTACGAGTGTTCTACACTCGTTCATGGGAATGCTACCATCTATGCGGACTTTCCATCCATATATTCTGTCCAACATGTGACACATGATAAAAGCGCTTCTCTAAATTATCTGCGATTATGTTCCGTTTTATTACATTCGTCATGATCAACTACTGCAGAATGATCCTCATTACTTGAAGTTGGACCCAAATATTCGATCTCTTCCAAGATCAAATTTCTTCGTTTCCAATGATTACGAAACCCGTTTCGTGTGGTAGATTATTAAAAGTTGCACAGGCTCACGGCAACCGCACTGGAAACAAAACTCCCCGCTGTGGATTCTGTTTTTCAACGGGGATGTAATGCGATGATTTCTCTCAATTGAATAGACAGACACTTGCTTCATAGGACTCACTTGAATCGTCTCGGATGTAATAACAGTACGTTTAGTGGATGTAAATTGCTGGGGTGTGACTGTTCCAACACTATGAATGCTTGAAACGATCATGTTAAAGGAAGGCTGGTGAAGGTTAGCTGACACTCGCCATTCTCTTGCACCTTCTGCAGACATGCATCTCTGAGCGGTCACCGAGAGTGAAAAGACGCTCGTGAAGGTTAGCTGACAATCCATGGGCTATGAGGCAGTCGCGATCCAAATCGATCGAGCAAAAGCCGGTTGAGGATTACGAGTGTTCTAGACTCGTTCAAAGGAATGCTACCGTCTATGCGGACTTTCCATCCATATATTCCGTCCAACATGTGACACATGATAAAAGCGATTCTCTAAATTATCTGCGATTATGTTCCGTTTTATTGCAGTCGTCATGATCAACTACTGCAGAGTGATCCTCATTACTTGAAGTTGGACCCAAATCTTCGATCTCTTCCAAGATCAAATTTCTTCGTTCCCCATGATTACGAAACCTCGTTTCGTGTGGTAGATTATTAAAAGTTCCTCAGGCTCACGGCAACCGCACTGGTAACAAAACTCCCCGCTGTGGATTCTGTTTTTCAACGGGGATGTAATGCGATGATTTATCTCAATTAAATAGACAGACACTTGCTTCATAGGATTCACTTGAATCGTCTCGGATGTAATAACAGTACATTTATTGGATGTAAATTGCTGGGGTGTGACTTTTCCAACAATATGAATGCATGCAACGATCATGTTAAAGGAAGGCTGGTTAAGGTTAGCTGACACTCGCCATTCTCTTGCACCTTCTGCAGACATGCATCTCTGAGCAGTCACCGAGAGTGAAAAGACGCTCGTGAAGGTTAGCTGACGCTCCATGGGCTATGAGGCAGTCGTGATCCAAACCGATCGAGCGAAAGCCGGTTGAGGATTACGAGTGTTCTAGACTCGTTCAAAGGAATGCTACCGTCTATGCGGACTTTCCATCCATATATTCTGTCCAACATGTGACACATGATAAAAGCGATTCTCTAAATTATCTGCGATTATGTTCCGTTTTATTGCAGTCGTCATGATCAACTGCTGCAGAGTGATCCTCATTACTTGAAGTTGGACCCAAATCTTCGATCTCTTCCAAGATCAAATTTCTTCGTTCCCCATGATTACAAAACCTCGTTTCATGTGGTAGATTATTAAAAGTTCCTCAGGCTCACGACAACCGCACTGGTAACAAAACTCCCCGCTGTGGATTCTGTTTTTCAACGGGGATGTAATGCGATGATTTCTCTCAATTGAATAGACAGACACTTGCTTCATAGGACTCATTTGAATCGTCTCGGATGTAATAACAGTACGTTTAGTGGATGTAAATTGCTGGGATGTGACTGTTCCAACAATATGAATGCATGCAACGATCATGTAAAAGGAAGGCTGGTGAAGGTTAGCTGACACTCACCATTCTCTTGCACCTTCTGCAGACATGCATCTCTGAGCAGTCACCGAGAGTGAAAAGACGCTCGTGAAGGTTAGCTGACACTCCATGGCCTTTGAGGCAGTCGCGATTCAAATCGATCGAGCGAAAGCCGGTTGAGGATTACGAGTGTTCTAGACTCGTTCAAGGGAATGCTACCATCTATGCGGACTTTCCTTCCTTATATTCCGTCCAGCTTGTGACAAATGATAAAAGCACTTCTCTAAATTATCTGCGATTATGTTCCGTTTTATTACTGTCGTCATGATCAATTACTGAAGAGTGATCTTCATTGCTTGAAGTTGGACCCAAATCTTCGATCATTTCAAAGATCAAATTTCTTCGTTTCTCATGATTATGAAACCTCGTTTCATGTGGTAGATTATTAAAAGTTCCTCAGGCTCATGGCAACCGCACTGGTAACAAAACTCCCCGCAGTGGATTCTGTTTTTCAACGGGAATGTAATGCGACGATTTCTCTCAATTGAATAGACAGATACTTTATTCATAGGACTCACTTGAATCGTCTCGAATGTAATAACAGTACGTTTAGTGGATGTAAATTGCTGGGGTGTGACTGTTCAAACAATATGAATGCATGCAATGATCATGTTAATGGAAGGCTGGTGAAGGTTAGCTGACACTCGCCATTCTCTTGCACCTTCTGCAGACATGCATCTCTGAGCAGTCACCGAGATTGAAAAGACGCTCGTGAAGGTTAGCTGACACTCCATGGCCTTTGAGGCAGTCGCGATCCAAATCGATCGAGCGAAAGCCGGTTGAGGATTACGAGTGTTCTAGACTCGTTCAAGGGAATGCTACCATCTATGCGGACTTTCCATCCATATATTCCGTCCAACATGTGACACATGATAAAAGCGCTTCTCTAAATTATCTGCGATTATGTTCCGTTTTATTACAGTCGTCATGATCAACTACTGCAGAGTGATCCTCATTACTTGAAGTTGGACCCAAATCTTCGATCTCTTCCAAGATCAAATTTCTTCGTTTCCCATGATTACGAAACCTCATTTCATGTGGTAGATTATTAAAAGTTCCTCAGGCTCACGACAACCGCACTGGTAACAAAACTCCCCGTTGTGGATTCTGTTTTTCAACGGGGATGTAATGCGATGATTTATCTCAATTAAATAGACAGACACTTGCTTCATAGGACTCACTTGAATCGTCTCGGATGTAATAACAGTACGTTTATTGGATGTAAATTGCTGGGGTGTGACTTTTCCAACAATATGAATGCATGCAACGATCATGTTAAAGGAAGGCTGGTTAAGGTTAGCTGACACTCGCCATTCTCTTGCACCTTCTGCAGACATGCATCTCTGAGCAGTCACCGAGAGTGAAAAGACGCTCGTGAAGGTTAGCTGACGCTCCATGGGCTATGTGGCAGTCGTGATCCAAACCGATCGAGCGAAAGCCGGTTGAGGATTACGAGTGTTCTAGACTCGTTCAAAGGAATGCTAGCATCTATGCGGACTTTCCATCCATATATTCCGTCCAACATGTGACACATGATAAAAGCGATTCTCTAAATTATCTGGGATTATGTTCCGTTTTATTGCAGTCGTCATGATTAACTACTGCAGAGTGATCCTCATTACTTGAAGTTGGACCCAAATCTTCGATCTCTTCCAAGATCAAATTTCTTCGTTCCCCATGATTACGAAACCTCGTTTCGTGTGGTAGATTATTAAAAGTTCCTCAGGCTCACAACAACCGCACTGGTAATAAAACTCCTCGCTGTGGATTCTGTTTTTCAACGGGGATGTAATGCGATGATTTCTCTCAATTGAATAGAAAGACACTTGCTTCATAGGACTCATTTGAATCGTCTTGGATGTAATAACAGTACGTTTAGTGGATGTAAATTGCTGGGGTGTGACTGTTCCAACAATATGAATGCATGCAACGATCATGTAAAAGGAAGGCTGGTGAAGGTTAGCTGACACTCGCCATTCTCTTGCACCTTCTGCAGACATGCATCTCTGAGCAGTCACCGAGAGTGAAAAGACGCTCGTGAAGGTTAGCTGACACTCCATGGCCTTTGAGGCAGTCGCGATTCAAATCGATCGAGTGAAAGCCGGTTGAGGATTACGAGTGTTCTAGACTCGTTCAAGGGAATGCTACCATCTATGCAGAGTTTCCTTCCTTATATTCCGTCCAGCTTGTGACACATGATAAAATCACTTCTCTAAATTATCTGCGATTATGTTCCGTTTTATTACAGTCGTCATGATCAACTACTGAAGAGTGATCTTCATTGCTTGAAGTTGGACCCAAATCTTCGATCATTTCAAAGATCAAATTTCTTCGTTTCTCATGATTACGAAACCTCGTTTCATGTGGTAGAATATTAAAAGTTCCTCAGGCTCATGGCAACCGCACTGGTAACAAAACTCCCCGCTGTGGATTCTGTTTTTCAACGGGAATGTAATGCGATGATTTCTCTCAATTGAATAGACAAACACTTTCTTCATAGGACTCACTTGAATCGTCTCGAATGTAATAACAGTACGTTTAGTGGATGTAAATTGCTGGGGTGTGACTGTTCAAACAATATGAATGCATGCAATGATCATGTTAATGGAAGGCTGGTGAAGGTTAGCTGACACTCGCCATTCTCTTGCACCTTCTGCAGACATGCATCTCTGAGCAGTCACCGAGAGTGAAAAGACGCTCGTGAAGGTTAGCTGACACTCCATGGCCTTTGAGGCAGTCGCGATCCAAATCGATCGAGCGAAAGCCGGTTGAGGATTACGAGTGTTCTAGACTCGTTCAAGGGAATGCTACCATCTATGCGGACTTTCCATCCATATATTCCATCCAACATGTGACACATGATAAAAGCGCTTCTCTAAATTATCTGCGATTATGTTCCGTTTTATTACAGTCGTCATGATCAACTACTGCAGAGTGATCCTCATTACTTGAAGTTGGACCCAAATCTTCGATATCTTCCAAGATCAAATTTCTTCGTTTCCCATGATTACGAAACCTCGTTTCATGTGGTAGATTATTAAAAGTTCCTCAGGCTCACGGCAACCGCACTGGTAACAAAACTCCCCGCTGTGGATTCTGTTTTTCAACGGGGATGTAATGCGATGATTTATCTCAAATAAATAGACAGACACTTGCTTCATAGGACTCACTTGAATCGTCTCGGATGTAATAACAGTACGTTTATTGGATGTAAATTGCTGGGGTGTGACTTTTCCAACAATATGAATGCATGCAACGATCATGTTAAAGGAAGGCTGGATAAGGTTAGCTGACACTCGCCATTCTCTTGCACCTTCTGCAGACATGCATCTCTGAACAGTCACTGAGAGTGAAAAGACGCTCGTGAAGGTTAGCTGACGCTCCATGGGCTATGAGGCAGTCGTGATCCGAATCGATCGAGCGTAAGTCGGTTGAGGATTACGTGTGTTATAGACTCGTTCAAAGGAATGCTACTATGTATGCGGACTTTCCATCCATATATTCCGTCCAACATGTGACACATGATAAAAGCGCTTCTCTAAATTATCTGCGATTATGTTCTGTTTTATTACAGTCGTCATGATCAACTACTGCAGAGTGATCCTCATTACTTGAAGTTGGACCCAAATCTTCGATCTCTTCCAATATCAAATTTCTTCGTTTCCCATGATTACGAAACCTTTTTTCGTGTGGTAGATTATTAAAAGTTCCTCAGGCTCACTGCAACCGCACTGGTAACAAAACTCCCCGCTGTGGATTCTGTTTTTCAACGGGGATGTAATGCGATGATTTCTCTCAATTGAATAGACAGGCACTTGCTTCATAGGACTCACTTGGATCGTCTCGGATGTAATAACAGTACGTTTAGTGGATGTAAATTGCTGGGGTGTGACTGTTCCAACAATATGAATGCATGCAACGATCATGTTAAAGGAAGGCTGGTGAAGGTTAGCTGACACTCGCCATTCTCTTGCACCTTCTGCAGACATGCATCTCTGAGCAGTCACCGAGAATGAAAAGACGCTCGTGAAGGTTAGCTGACCCTCCATGGGCTATGAGGCAGTCGCGATCCAAATTGATCGAGCGAAAGCCGGTTGAGGATTACGAGTGTTCTAGACTCGTTCAAGGGAATGCTACCATCTATGCGGACTTTCCATCCATATATTCCGTCCAACATGTGACACATGATAAAAGCGCTTCTCTAAATTATCTGCGATTATGTTCCATTTTATTACAGTCATCATGATCAACTACTGTAGAGTGATCGTCATTACTTGAAGTTGGACCCAAATCTTCGATCTCTTCCAAGATCAAGTTTCTTTGTTTCCCATGATTACGAAACCTCGTTTCGTGTGGTAGATTATTAAAAGTTCCTCAGGCTCACGGCAACCTCACTAGTAACAAAACTCCCCGCTGTGGATTATGTTTTTCAACGGGGATATAATGCGATGATTTCTCTCAATTGAATAGAGAGACACTTGCTTCATAGGACTCACTTGAATCGTCTCGGATGTAATAACAGTACATTTAGTGGATGTAAATTGCTAGGGTTTTATTATCATGGGAAACGAAGAAATCTGATCTTGGAAGGTATCGAAGATTTGGATACAAATTCAAGTCACGAAGATGACTCTGCAGTAGTGATCATAACGACTGTAATAAAACGAAAGGGATTTCAAGCTGTTGGTCGATTACAAAATGATATTGAAATTTGTGAGCCTTTAAATTAACGACGAAGTTTTCTCCGTCGCTAATTTCTCCATTCACCGTGAAATTGAACAGTTTCTTCATAGATTCCGTCCGGTTTCAAAGCCGGTTGAGGATTGCGAGTGTTCTAGACTCGTTCAAGGCATGCTTGTTTGTACGATAAGGATGAAGCTCTGTATTTTGATTGTTCACGCTTGCACGTATATCCGATGAAAACAGCTGCCTGAATTGCTTTGGTGAATTGCTTTGGAGAAATTGTAACAAATAGTGAGTTATTTGCACGAAATGAAAAGAACAAAAATGAGGTGCATACATACCCTGTCTTATTTTATGCTGATTGGAGTTCAGAAGGTTTTTTAAGGGATGAAGAGGCCCTTTGTTTGGACGCCACATTGTTTGGAAACGTCGCACGCTTCATTAACCATAGGTATTTATATGCACGTTACACGTTTAAATAACTCCAAATGTTTATTGCTTTTTTTGGTATGCATCGACTGAAAATTCATTTGGTTGGTTTGATAGATGTGTGGATGCTAACATGGTTGAGATCCCTGTTGAAGTGGAGTCACCAGATCACCATTTTAGGGTTTTAGACAACCTGGGACTATGTTCCGTTTTAAGGTTTCTTCATCACCTATAACAATGTCGATAAACGTTGATGGGAACACGCCGCTTAAATCTCAGTTATGTCTCATTGTATTATGACAATACTGACAGGGGTGCTGGTCTTTTCTACCACTGTGCAAACTTGAAAAATCTCACCATAACACATTGTAGACTGGTGGGCTTGAATGGTTTTAATATATTTCATCTTTGACAATCTATTCTAATACATTAAAATGGATATGATCGTGTCAAGATCTTTATCTATCATGTCATCGACCAACTGCTCGAAATCCCTTCCGTTTCTCGGGTTCGCATTTCTCATGTGTCATGCGATTGTCTAAAGAAGCGCTTTTATCATGTGTCATCTGATTTTCATTCCGAATAACTAGCAGAAGACGTGTCGAGTTCTTCTGCTAGGTATTCGGAATGTTTCGAATCATCATAGAAGACGTGTCGGTTTCTTCTACTAGTTATTCGGAATGTTTCGAATCATCATTGAAGACGTGTCGGGTTCTTCTGCTAGTCACAAACGGTTGCGGTTTGTATTTCCCATAGCCACCGTTCCCGTAATAAAAACTGTTACGGTTTGTAATAAAACGAAAGGGATTTCTCCTCGCTAATTTCCCCGTCGCTAATTTCCCCATTCACCGTGAAATCGAACAGTTTCTTCATAGATTTCAACCGGTTTCAAAGCCGGTTGAGTATTACGAGTGTTCCAGACTCGTTCAAGACGCTCGTGAAGGTTAGCTGACACTCCATGGGCTATGAGGCTGTCGCGATCCAAATCGATCGTTGTTAAGCGAAAGCCGGTTGAGGATTACGAGTGTTCTAGACTCGTTCAAGGCATGCTTGTTTATGCGATTTACAGAAATAAGGATGAAGCTCTGTATTTTGATGCCGCGGGGAAACATGAAAGAAGACCACCTCACGAAATGAGGTTTCATAATCATGGGAAACGAAGAAATTTGATATTGGAAGGTATCGAAGATTTGGATACAACTTCAGGTCAAGAAGATGACTCTGCAGTAGTTGATCATGACGACTGTAATAAAACGAAAGGGATTTCGAGCAGTTGGTCGATGACAAAATGAATTAAATGAATCAATCGAGTATGATACAACTACCACAAATTGGGAACCACATATTCGTGTGTAAAAGCTCGGAAAGATGACCGAATAGAGATCTGAATATCCCCTTGGTAGTTGTTACAACATGACACATGATAAAAGCGCTTCTTTAGACAATCTGAGACTATGTTCCGTTTTAGGGTTTCTTCGTCCACTAGAACTATTTGTGTATGCATTCTTTTGGTAGTTAAAGCGCTAATGAGGCGCCATCAGTACATGTACCCAAACACTCACTCTCTCTCCTCAGCTATACAACTAATTCCTCTGGGTTTCTTAAATCAGATTTTCACTTAGGGTTTTTATTATTTGATCAATGGAAGTTGAAATCGACATAAAGGACATCGATGATTCAATCACAAACAAAACCAAACACTCATAATCCTCAAGCGGCTTTGAAACCGGACGGAATCTACGAAGAAACTGTTCGATTTCATGGTGAGTGGAGAAATTAGCGACGGAGAAACTGTTGGAATTTGTGGATTTCGGTTGGTTCAGAAACTTAACAAGAGAAGCAACTAAAAAAGCGGTGAACGGTGTTTAACGGACACACCGCATTCGAAGATCCTTGCATTAGACACAATTTGTTGGAATTTGTGGATTTCGGTTGGTTCAGATCTCTATTCGGTCATCTTTCCTCTCAATTGAATAGACCGACACTTGCTTCATAGGACTCACTTGAATCGTCTCGGATGTAATAACAGTACGATTAGCATCCGTGCCTACTTGAATTGCAGAAAGCAAAGGATAACGAAGATGAACATTGTATTTATCACAAAAGTACTGAACAACCGAGATAACAGCTCCGGTATTTATCACCAACTCATCTTTAGTAGTGTTTGTTTGAGAACCTGATTCAGATATACAACGGTCTCTTTGCTTCGTCCACTAGAACTATTTGTGTATGCATTCTTTTGGTAGTTAACAACGCTAATTAGAAAAAAATCTGTAAAATTAATCATATCAATTGCTATAACAGGATGGATGTAACACACACAGATAGATAAGCTGTCACAGTTGTCAAATTCGTTGCGTGCATTCATATTGTTTAGACAACAAACGGATAATAAACGGATTGTTGGACTTCTTGTTCCAAATGCAACTGTGAATATTGAATGTGCAAACTTGAAAAATCTCACCATAACACATTGTCTAGAGAAGCGGTTTTATCATGTGTCATATAACGCAAACAAGTTCTCCACAGTTTGTGCGAATCAATTTCTGTAACATCACTTCATCAATAATCGAGAGAAACTTCTTCAAGCTAACTGCCGATATCTCATCCTTCTTATCTATTTCACAATCAAATCAACTCATAAACAACCAAAACACTACCATAGGTGAACCCTCCAGAAGAAATCGCAAGCTGATACATAAATGTGCATATAATGCATAGAAAAGAGCTCTGCAATTTGCATCCAATAACCATACTGTTATTACATCCGAGACGGTTCAAGTGAATCATATGAAGCAAGTGTCTGCCTATTCAATTGAGAGGAATCATTGCATTATATATCCCTATTGAAAACAAGCTTGAAAAGGTTTAGCACCAGCAGTCACCGAGAGTGAAAAGTCGCTCGTGAAAAGACATTCTCTTATATGCATGAAATGACGGGCGAAGCGCCGTGCTTTGGCCAAAGCGCAACGTTTAGGGTTCCACTTTCTCCGACAGCCATCCCATCAAGTCTCATCAGCCAGTGCCTGCAGATCGCACCAAACCCTAAACGCCCCGCTTTGGCCAAAGCGGGGTGCTTCAACTGACATCGTACAACGTCCCATCATTTGTTGGTGGAAAGCAGGCCAAAACGCCCCGCTTTGGCAAAAGTGGGGCGCTTCGGTGTGGAAATAAGAAGGTTACCTGACTTTACGTCTCTTTGGGGGGTGTGGAAACCGACCATCTTTCACCAAGAAGGATAACGCAAACAAGTTCTCCATAGTTTGCGCAAATGAAATCCTGAAATCCACTTCATCAATAATCGAGAGAAACCTCTTCGATTTAATTTTTTATTTTTGCAAGGTAGCTTTCTGTCCACAATATCCTTTGGTGGTAAGGGAATGCTACCATCTATGTGGGCTTTCCATCCATATATTCCGTCCAACATGTGACACATGATAAAAGCGCTTCTCTAAATTATCTGCGATTATGTTCCGTTTTATTACAGTCGTCATGATAAACTACTGCATAGTGATCCTCATTACTTGAAGTTGGACCCAAATCTTCGATCTCTTCCAAGATCAAATTTCTTTGTTTCCCATGATTACGAAACCTCGTTTCGTGTGGTAGATTATTAAAAGTTCCTTAGGCTCACGGCAACCGCACTGGTAACCAAACTCCCCGCTGTGGATTCTGTTTTTCAACGGGGATGTAATGCGATGATTTCTCTCAATTGAATAGACAGACACTTGCTTCATAGGACTCACTTGAATCGTCTCGGATGTAATAACAGTACGTTTAGTGGATGTAAATTGCTGGGGTGTGACTGTTCCAACAATATGAATGCACGCAACGAACTGCTGGCGGGTGTTCTGGAAATTGAAGGAAAAGGACTGTGATTCTGTTTTTCAACGGGGATGTAATGCGATGATTCCTCTCAATTGAATAGTCACACCCCAGCAATTTGCATCCACTAACCATACTTTTATTACATCCGAGATGATTCAAGTGAGTCATATGAAGCAAGTGTTTGCCTATTCAATTGAGAGGAATCATTGCATTATATCCCCGTTGAAAAAAAGCTTGAAAAGGTTTAGCACCAGCAGGGATCATGTTAAAGGAATGCTGGTGAAGGTTAGTTGACACTCGCCATTCTCTTGCACCTTCTGCAGACATGCATCTCGGAGTAGTCACCGAGAGTGAAAAGACGCTCGTGAAGGTTAGCTGACGCTCCATGGGCTATGAGGCAGTCGAGATCCAAATCGATCGTTGTTAAGCAAGCAAATATGGTAAAAGATGATGCCTTGTGCCCTTTGATGTATTACTTTTTTTGTTACATGATGTCTACATGTGTTTTGAAATAGGCTTTGTTCTTGGTTTAATGAAGCTACACCTTCATCTTATAGGCCTATACGATGCGAAAGAAAAGATGCCTTGCGCCCTTTATATCTTTTCTTGGTTTAATGAAGCTACACCTTCATCTGACACACGTAACATCTAGTTATATTCCTACATCTATTTCTTTTATCATGACAAACTAGCTAGGGCTAGACCCCTCAAGCTGTCATTCGTATCTTTTTGTTCACTGACAAACTATGTGACATATGTTTGGTCCAGTGGTCCCGGTACATTCAACATAATGTTCTCTGGCAAGTACTGTTTAATATCTGGTTGAGACGCACTAAAATAACAACGGTTCTCCAATTCCAGATCAGTAATGTAAGGAGAGGCATTGAGATAATGGACATCCATCAAGCTCAAAAGGAAAACTTGTGTTTCCCATAGTCACAAATGATTGCGGTTTTTATTTCCCATAACCACCGTTTCCGTAGTAAAAAAACGGTTGCGGTTTGCTCATTCAATCTTCATTGCTTCATTAAAATTAACAAGGCGGTCTCGGTTGCATACTTTAGGGAGACCTTTAAGTATAGATCCTACAGCTGTATTTGGAACCAGAAGTCCAACAATCGGTTCATTATCTGTTGTTGTCTCAACAATATGACTGCACGCATGGAATTTGACAACTGTGATAGCTTATTAATAGTAGAAATCACCTCCAATCCTTTGCTAGTCAAATCACACAATATACAGTTTAAACTTATCATGTGTTGCAGTTTGTATTTCCCATAGCCGCCTCACAAAATGAGGTTTCATTATCATGGGAAACGAAGAAATTTGATCTTGGAAGGTATCGAAGATTTGGATACAAATTTAAGTCACGAAGATGATTCTGCAGTAGTTGATCATGACGACTATAATAAAACGAAAGGGATTTCAAGCAGTTGGTCGATGACAAAATGATATTGAAATTTGTGAGCCTTCAAATTAACGACGAAGTTTTCTCCGTCGCTAATTTCTCCATTCACCGTGAAATTGAACAGTTTCTTCATAGATTCCGTCCGGTTTCAAAGCCGGTTGAGGATTGCGAGTGTTCTAGACTCGTTCAAGGCATGCTTGTTTGTGCGATAAGGATGAAGCTCTGTATTTTGATTGTTCATGCTTGCGCCTATATCCGATGAAAACAGCTGCCCGAATTAATTTGGTGATTTGCTTTGGAGAAATTGTAACAAATAGTGAGTTATTTGCACGAAATGAAAAGAACAAAAATGAGGTGCATACATACCCTGTCTTATTGGATGCTGGTTGGAGTTCAGAAGGTTTTTTAAGGGATGAAGAGGCCCTTTGTTTGGACGCCACATTGTTTGGAAACGTCGCACGCTTCATTAACCATAGGTATTTATATGCACGTTACACGTTTAAATAACTCCAAATGTTTGCTGCTTTTTTGGTATGCATCGACTGAAAATTCATTTGGTTGGTTTGATAGATGTGTGGATGCTAACATGGTTGAGATCCCTGTTGAAGTGGAGTCACCAGATCACCATTTTAGGGTTTTAGACAACCTGGGACTATGTTCCGTTTTAGGGTTTATTCATCTCCTATAACAACGTCGATAAACGTTGATCGGAACACGCCGCTTAAATCTCAGTTATGTCTCATTGCATTATGACAATACTGAAATGGGTGCTGGTCTTTTCTCCCACTGTGCAAACTTGAAAAATCTCACCATAACACATTGTAGACTGGTGGGCTTGAATGGTTTTAATATATTTCATCTTTGACAATCTATTCTAATACATTAAAATGGATATGATCGTGTCAAGATCTTTATCTATCATGTCATCGACCAACTGCTCGAAATCCCTTCCGTTTCTCGGGTTCGCATTTCTCATGTGTCATGCGATTGTCTAAAGAAGCGCTTTTATCATGTGTCATCTGATTGTCATTCCGAATAACTAGCAGAAGACGTGTCGGGTTCTTCTGCTAGTTATTCGGAATGTTTTGAATCATCATAGAAGACGTGTCGGGTTCTTCTACTAGTTATTCGGAATGTTTCGAAACATCATAGAAGACGTGTCGGGTTCTTCTGCTAGTCACAAATGGTTGCGGTTTGTATTTCCCATAGCCACCGTTTCCGTAGTAAAAACTGTTACGGTTTGTAATAAAACGAAAGGGATTTCTCCGTTGCTAATTTCCCCATTCAACGTGAAATCGAACAGTTTCTTCATAGATTTCGTCCGGTTTCAAAGCCGGTTGAGGATTACGAGTGTTCCAGACTCGTTCAAGACGCTCGTGAAGGTTAGCTGACGCTCCATGGGCTATGAGGCAGTCGCGATCCAAATCGATCATTGTTAAGCGAAAGCCGGTTGAGGATTACGAGTGTTCTTGACTCGTTCAAGGCATGCTTGTTTGTGCGATTTACAGAAATAAGGATGAAGCTCTGTATTTTGATGCCGCGGGGAAACATGAAAGAAGACCACCTCACGAATACATTCAAATTTATACCTGCACAAATACATTTGGGTTCTTTAATGTAACAACTCGCACGTTCGTGCGTTGTACTACTCGTTACGCCTAGCACCAAAGATTCAGATCATAATGTAGCTATATCGCAATACAACGCTATTTTCGCATACTTTATCGCTATAACACATCACACCACATGTACTAATGCTCACGATGACGTCGGGTGAGGACCGATTCTACCCTCCGCGATAGCCGTGATGCGTCGTAACACAATGCATACTCGAAACGAATGCTTGAAAACGTGGATCTTTATATACGACCCTTGTGACTAATTATAATAAATATATCTATATGTGTATGGTTATGGTTATGTGTAAGCCAAACTATCGCAACGCTTAACGGACAAAACAAAACATCGAAACGCGACTCGTCGGAGACCACCGATCGAACGTCCATTCGATCGAACGACCATTCGATCGCATGGTCATTCGATCGGATGACCATCCGATCGGATGGCCATCCGATCCGTTACACTCCACCACCTTCTCTCCTCTTCACCTATAAATAGCACTTGTCACATCACTGTTCAAGTGATGTGACAGCTCTCACTCGACCAACACGCTTTTGGGCTATTTTCTCTCGATTCCTCGCGATTCTTGTAAGTTTCTACCCCAAATCTTGCACTTCTATGATCTACACACACTTCTTCATCATTTTCTCCTCTGAATCTTAACTTTTAACCGTGAAATCAGCGAGTTTGAGGTGTTCTAGGGTGATGTCATTAGGGAGTTCTTATGAACTTCAAGTTTTGATCTCATTCCACCAAGAATAACTCAGATCTGAAGGATTTCCATATGACTTCACAACGATTTCGCATAGATCTAAAACATTTTCAAAAGGATAAAAGATTTGAAAGAAATATTCACAAGTTTTCTCATTCTTTTACACTCAATGCACTCAAAACCGATAGAAGCAGAGCTCACTTAGGTCTTCCACTCATTTTTTAGTGAAGGGTCGGTCCGATATCTGATTCCTATCAAAGAGACAATCGATTTCGGGTTGAACATGAATAACCGTCACGAGCAGTTGGCTGAACGGACTGGGGTGATTCCCACTTCGGTCGGACGACTGGGACTGATGGGGTTTCCATTGCTTAACACGTTGTCTTACCGTCTCGAAGAAACCGCAAAACTTTTCAAACTTAGCAAAATATTCAAGTTTTCAAAACGATCAGATTGTTGGACGAATTGTCGCCCGATCGGATTGCCATCCGATCGGATTGCCATCAATCCGATCGGATTGCTATCCGATCGAACGACAATCCGATCGGATTGCACATGGTCTTCAACACTTAACATTTTACAACCTTTAAAATACATATCAGTTGCATCGAATGGCCATTCGATCGGATTGCCATCCGATCAAAGGACCATCCTGCTGTGAACTTGCTCTCAACTGAAATGTCTTGCCTATCGGATTGTAATCCGATCGAACGACCGACCGTTCGATCGATCAACCTGAATGGTAGAGATACTTCTCTGTTTTCTAAATGCTACAACGAAAACTTCAAAGCCATCATACACAAACGCATCCATCCCAAACGAATGTTAATCTGACCGAATGGCCATCCGATCGGACTACCATTCGACACTTGGTTCTTTTTACCGTTTAACGCGCCGTTCTTCGCTTATGCTGTAACACCCCAACCCCGCTAGGGCTGACGTGTCACTCTTACAGATATCAAAACCAAAAACCAATCCATAGCATTAAATAAAAGATCCTAATTACATTTATTACATTACAGAAATAAAGAATCTTGACTAGCAACTTCCTAACGCTCTTCACTGAACTCCCAGATCATCCCATATTACCTGTAAAACAAATAGGAAAAACACAAAAAGAAAAATACGGCTGAGCCAAAAATTGCCCAGTAACGGAGAAATCAACAATACAAGTAAAGTCATATCAGCGGAAAGAAAAGCATAATAGAACTAAGACTGAACTGAAACGATTAATGGCACGAGTACAGAAAACAGATGCAGACGAAAGACTGATACACTAACGGATCTAAAACTTTAACGAGAACAGATACGGAACAAAAGTCAGCCATACATATAACTGATATCGAACCCAACAGAAAACCGTTGTAGAGACTGGTACGTAGCTGACCACGATGACTAAAATCTTTTATCTTGTATAAACGAACTTATTGAAAACCTTGTTTAAATAATCTAGTATCTGTATAACTAGAAAAGTTTCTAACCTATTATTCGTAGTTTGTAAATGAAACGTTTAAACAAATCCAAGAAATAATAACTATCAAATATTTTAAACAACGTTTAATAATGCTATTATTTTTTTAAAACAAGATACTCGGCAAAAGTATTTTCTTTTATTGAGCGTTTGAATGTTATCAAAATAAAAATAGTTTAACACATTTCATAGCAAATCAACATTAGACAAAAAGAACTAATTTTCTAACTTTGAAAAAGTTATAACTTAGAAATATAATAAATGTCATAAACTACTGGATTTCAAATGAAATACTTATAAAAGTTTCGTAAACTGACATGGAAAGACGATACAAAATCAAAACCAAATACGTAAGCTTAAATACCACTAAAAATCTTATAATATTTAAAAGAAAAGAATTGTCGAACTATTATCTTTAAATAAATGTTTAGATTCAAATCCATCTTTATTAATTAATCAAATTTCATAAGTTATTATTTAATTAAAATAACTTTATAAGTTATTATTTAATTAAAATAACTATTTGTATAGATTTGGAGATTTATATTTAATAACCAAAATAATTTAGATAACTTGAGTTTAAAAGTAGAATGATTTAATCCTTGCGAAATTTCTTAAACCGATAAGAAAAATGGACACGGAACAAAGATAGATTCAACGACAAATATCGACAGGCACCGAATCAAATACCGAATACAGATATTGTCGGACACAAACTAAACGTATAACATGAAATCTAAATCCAAACTGAGACTGATACTGATGAAGACAAATCGGATACAAACTGGTACAGATACTAAGTCAAAACAGACATAGCTAATACATAACAGAATCGGATACTGAACACAATCAGAAGCATAATTAACCCAATACACGATCGGAAACAAAACCGGATGCGTACAAACATATCAAACATATCAGAACAGATACTTAACATATTCACATACAGAAGCATATACTGACTTACACGACAACTATATATCAACAAAATAAATCGTGTAACACAGAAGCACCCAAAGCCAAAAACAGAAACAGACTGGTACACAACTAGCTAGTCCATGCACTTATGAGATGGTGAGTGTGGCGTTCACCCCTTATTCCATCTCCAGACAAACAAACTCAAACTCAGAGCTAAGATCGATCTATACGCCTCTAGTGGCCAAGATGCTACATAAGCACAAGCTAGAGACGCCGTGAACTTTGATTACGCACTGTCACGATAAGTGCCATGCCGTTGACGCCCAAACGGTAAGCCAGACATGCTTGGGTGACAGAATACAAATACTAAGGCCTTATAAATAATTTACAGGCAACTGAAAATAATATTAACAGGAACATGCGACCATGATACAAGTCTGAGGTATGGCATGCTGCAACACACTACAAAAGTAGACAGATACAATACTGACTCAGATAACGTATCACATATCAAACGAACATAGGTATCAAACCATGACAATTAGACTCTAAAACAAAGATAAATATCCATACTAAGAGTAATGAAAATAAAATTACGTTACGATATCAAGACTTGAGAATTCGTACCCGTATAAGGAATTGCAAATTATACTACGATGAAAACAAACAGAATCCGTACCAGCGAGTAACAAAAAATAAAATTATACTATGATGTAAAAGAAACGGAATCCGTACCTTATAGATTCATATTTGCATATTGTAGTGAACATCTTGTAACGTAACGACATTCATTCGGTGCTAATATATTGGCGGATCGGATTTAAAGGTGTATGTCAACTTTTGTGAACCAGTTGTTTATTCCTGTATATATAAAATATCCTATTTTACATAATTCTAACCATAGATCTAAATAATAACCAAAACTTATTCATTGAACTATATAATTTTATTTATCAAATCACCAGGCTAGTTTATTTAAAGTTAGGAAGTTTATGAAAGTTATATTTCTAGTTTATAATATTCGGCTAGTATAAAATATTTTACTTTTAGAATCAAAACTTGATATATGTATTCTGTGGAAATTGTATCCTATAGTAAATGGATGACATATATAAAGCTATAGTAAAAACTGATGACGGACTTAATAAGAAAAAAAAAACTCCGGTGGTCGAGATATTCAGAGTTCATTTTCTTTTTCCTACTTAGGGTGAAGGAAGTGGTTAAACATGTGAAAGTGGCAAACTTTAAAATGAACCAATCAGAGAGTGTCACGTCAGAGAGGAGAAAAAGTTTAAACTTTGCTGAAAAGTGTTGGTAATGGTTAGGGCTGTTCACGAGCCGAGCAGAACCGAGCAAGGCTCTGCTCGAACTCGGCTCGAATTTAAACCGAGCGGCTCTGCTCGGATCGAATTTAATGAAACGAGCAAAAATCGTTGCTCGAACTCGCTTGGTTTACAACCGAGCAGCTCGATTTTGCTCAGTTTCAGTTTCAAATTAAAAAAATGGTATAAAGATTTCAAATTTAAAGGTCATTACCGTGAATCATTCACCAAAATCCAATCAAGTTACATAATAAGTTCACCAAAATACGAACATAAAACTGATTATTTCAAATACAAAAAAAAAAAACATCTTAACACTAAAGCAACATATAGCGTCTTCATCAGCAAAATCCCATCTTCATTAGCAAAATCCTTCTAAAAGATTGACAAATATAACCTGTCAAACCAACCAATTAAACACAACTAGTCAAAATATTTTAAAACGGGTCAAATAATAAAATATGGACAAAAAAACGTTATAATAAAGGCTGTAAATTGTTCATAATCTAGATATATATTACAGAAAAAAGGTAAAAAAATACCATTCTATTCAAGTGTTTGTACCACATCCATCTGGAATCAACACTTCAATCTCCAAATTTTCTTCTTCGTCCGCACATTGCTACGCATTAAAAGTAGATAAAACTTAAGTGCATAAAGTATAAGAATATAAATGAAAAAATAATATAATAAAAAGGTTACCTTTAATGTTTTAATGGTTGCTTTTGAGCCGGACTTTAACCAATCACTTCCACAAACAAGAAGTTCCACCATGTCCTTTGAAAGAGAGCTCCGATAGTCGTCCAATATGCGTCCACCAGCACTGAAAGCTGATTCCGATGCAACAGTTGTGATCGGAATGCTAAATATATCTTTAGCCATCCTGCTCAATACAGGAAATTTGCTACAATGTTGGCTCCACCATTTCAACACTTCATATTTTGAATCATCCACACATTCATCATTTGGCTCGTCCATATACACCTCAAGTTCAGTTTTTTTTCCAGTTTCAACAGGTCTACGTTTGAGGAAAGCATGAAAATCATCTACATCTTGAGTCGGTTCGTTAGAAGATGTTGAAATATTTGAGTGACTCATGGAAGCCTTAGATGCCATGAATGTATTATGATACTTTTTAAAAAGAGATTCTAACTTGGTTTCTACATCTTCAACCCGCTTTAAACATTCATCTCCTACATACAACTTTTAAAAGTCCATTCAACCGACAACTTCTTATAACGGGGATCTAAAATAGAAGCAATGCACATTAGGACCCCGATTTCACCCCAATACTTATCAAACTTCTCATACATAGGTATACTCATTTCCTTCAAGAAAGAATCATATGACATGAAAGCATTACTTATCTCTCTTTTCACCTTATATATTTCTGTGAGAAACAAGTTAGTAGTTGGATATGTTGAACCTGAAAAGTGAAAAAAAAAAATATTTGCTGTTAAACAAACATGTAGCAACTTTAATTTTTTCACTTGGAAGTTATGCATCATAATAGTGGCTGCCCTATCGTTGTTACTTGCATTGTCTAAAGTAATGGTACCTATCTTGTCTTGAATACCCCACTTTATAAGACATTCTAAGATAGCATCTGATATAACCTCACCACTATGGGGTGGTGCAAGTTCATTGAAACCAATAATGCACTTATTCAACTTCCAATCACAATCAACAAAGTGGGCTGTTAAACACATGTAACCAATTGTCTGGTTTGATGTCCAACAATCGCTTGTAAGTGATATCATATTCACCTTTCTCAACATTTTTTTTATCCTTTCTCTTTCTCCTTCCACCACCTTTATACAATCTCTTCTGATTGTTGCCCTACTAACTCTTTGAAATAAAGGATTGTTATACTTTAATAACTGATTAAACCAATGATACTCGACAAATGAAAAGGGCAGTTCATGCATTATTATCAACTTTGCAATCATTTCACGACACTTCATTTGATCATAAGCCCTTTTTGTCTCAGTCCTGAATAAACTATTTTCACCATCTTTAGCAACTGGCTCAAAGTTGATGAACCCTGTTTTTTTACCTGTCAATCTTTTGTATACAGGACAATCATTTCGAAGATGTCGCACCAAACTTGATGTGGTGCTCGTGTCGCCTTTTACGAAAGTATGCTTACAATGTATGCATTCATGTTTTTTTACCATTTTTCCTTTATACAAACCTTCAACATCAACAAAATGTGGATGCACATCAGAAGCATTCTTTCGCTTTCGTTTTTTACCTACGGGCGACGCTCCATCGTCCTTATCTAATAACCCATCATCTAGCTCAATATTATCTTCATAATCTAAATCAACATCAACAGTCTCCATTACATCTGGTTCCTTATTACTCGACATTCTACAAACATGATACATAAATTAAGTTAAACAAAGATTAAGTACTAACAAACTGAAAATTATAACCTAATAAAAAAAACTGAAAATATGAATCACAAAATATGAAATCCAAATTCAAAATGGATCACAAAATATCCCCACCCCACAACCAAAAAAAACATCTTTCTGATTGTATCTAAGCCTAAGTGCACAATAGATCCAAACCATTATAAAAACACATACTTGAACATCAAACACAATATAAAATAACCCTAATACCCTCTGCATCTAGATATCAGTAAGTAATTTTATCTCATTCATTTAGATTGCAAGTCATACACCCGTGGAACAATAGAGTTGAAAAAAAATGGTATTTACGATATTACCAGGATGAAAAGATTGCCGAGGATGAAGAAACAACGCCGCCGTATGTGCGGCTCCGCTGCTCGTGGATGGCAGGATGATGGCGAATGGTTTAGGGTGGAGCCGTGGAGGTGGATTATGGACAGAAAGAACGCCTGTGCTCTTTTGTTTAAATCTAGGGCAAAAGAAGATTTATGAATTAGGGGCTTAGGGGTGGAGTGGTGGGCTTCATATTTTGGGCTAACTATTATTTGGGCTAAATACAAAATATTAATCCATAAATTCAATAAAATAATAATTACAAGAAATAATATATTACATATATATATATATATTAAAATATAAAGTATAAAAAATTCGAGCCGAGCCGAGCGGACCTTTGCTCATACTTGGCTCGTTTTTAAATCGAACCGAGCAGATTGGCTCGCTTACAATCGAGCCTAAAACTGAGCGAGCATTTACCGAGCAAATGTGAGCGAGCGACGAGCGAGCGGCGAGCGACGAGCAGTTTGCCCAGCCCTAGTAATGGTTTAGACAGTTGAAAGTGGCAAACTTTTTTTTTTTGTTTTTAAAAATTATGTGTTAAATAAAAACAATAAAGCATTAAATTAATTAAAAAAAACTACATTAAATGTTGATTTATATAATGAAAAGTATAATTTATTTATTTATTTATTTTTTTTATGATAAAGCATCAAATTAATTACACACACCCCAAGGTCTTGTCTCTCCCTTTTGTCGATCGGTGACCACATACCGATTGTGAAGTTTGCCGCGCGGTAAAAATGGGATGGCGGCGGTGTTCCCGCTCGGCATTCTCCTTTGCCGATGGGTTTGCCGCCCCACTCCCTTCACCCTTATAGTTCAAACGGTGACCGAATGTGATTCTGATCGAATTAGTTTAATATTTCAAGTGATGAAATTAATAAACATGTAAACGGATTCTTACCATGAGCCGAGATGAATGAAAGCTACAGATGGCAGTTGCGAAAAAGCAAGAAAAGGAAGACGGTGGTGGCCGTAGTGACGCCGGAGACCAGAAACGACGACGGCTGGCGTCGGAATTCACTGTTTTCAGGGTTGGTTGCAACGGTGGCGGTGGAGGATGGTGGTTTTGCGTCGGTGTCGAATGGTGGTTCACTACGGTGTCGGTGAGCGGTGGCAAGTGGCGGTGCTTTAGAATCGTTTGAGTGTGTGACAAAACTTGTTGTCTCATTTTGTTTAAGGACATCAACATGATCTTTTACCATTTGAAAAAGAATCAATTTACTAAATCATAAATCTCAATCATTTAAATCGGTTACGGAAATTAGGGCTGGCAATAGGTAACCTGTAGGTAACCTGCTAAGACACGATAACAGAAAAGTACACCATGTGATTTTTTACGTTTTTAAAAATAATCAAAATTTGAAAGTTAGGATCCATTATTTCTCCTTCTAGGTGCATAAAATATAGATCTGTCTTATAGACATTAGATATAAAATAGTTAAACGAGTCGTATTCATGTTTAAAATTTTTGTTGTTCGCGTTATCAGATACCTGTTAAACCTGCTAAGACACGATTTGCCAGCCCTAACGGAAATTGAGTAGATGGCGGCCATGGTTTCAAAAATTAGAGACAAAAAAAGATGGTAAGTCTTCATTTGATTTAATTGGAAGCTTTTAGTATAGCCCCTCCAGTTTAAGAAAAGTTTACAAGACTAACCTCCTACTTCCATTTGAAATTTACTAAACTCAACCATAACTCCATCTATACTATATTATAATACATGAGGGAAGGATTCCCAAAAGTTAAGAACTTCTTCCCCCATTATTTATAAATAAACCCCTAGAATGAGGGTAAAGTGGTCTTTTAAACCATAATTATTTTTTAGTCCCTCAATCTATTACATTTAAATCCTTGACATTTAACATAATTATAGATAATTAGTTACACTCCCCCCCCCCCCCTCTTTAATTCTTTAATGTATTCCTGCGATATCTTACAACCCGTAATGTTTTAAAAAAATCCGAAGGTACCATGACGATCGGCACATTTTTTTAAACGTTTCGATAGTTGTCTTTTTTAGTTTCGCCGTGCATTCATAAAGTACAAATAGCCGATGCGTAAATGTACAATTGATTAAAGCCAACATTTGTTTTTTACCCAAGCCAACTTTGACCATTACCTAGCTACCGTGCATTAACATTTGTTTTTTACCCAAGTTTTTTGTTTTGAACGACATTAATAAACTAAAATATTCCCTAATTTTACTTGTACAGAGTCAGTTTGTTGTGACATGTTTAATATAGTATAGATAAAACTCACAACAAACTTCCTATTAAACATGCCACAACAAACTAAACAGGATATGTGCATCTTATTTTAAAAACTTAAAACTCACAACAAACTTCCTAACTAAGTGGATGACCAATCTTAAACTAAACCCTAATGGACTACTATAAATACATAGCAAACACTCACAATTCTACATTTCTATTGCTAAACAGATTTAAAATATGGAGCCAGTTCTGAATTCACTTGATGCGAAAAAACAAGCATGCGATATTGAAAAATCTAAGGTCGGTTCTATGATAAGTTTTGTTATATCGCAATAATGAATAATTGTTTTCTTTTATTTACTTTTATGTGAATACTAACTTATTTGATTTTTCAGATTCAACACATCAATTTAAACACCCCAGTTGTCGAACAAGCTTTTGTTAGTTTTTAAGTAATATTTTCGCTTATAATCTTTCATATTAACAAGTTCGTTATGTTATTATTTGGTGTTTTATTGTAGGATGATGGTGATAATAGTATTGAAATTATTTCTTATGGTGCAATGTTCAGTCCATACAAGTCTAATCTTCAACGTCAATTTAGTAAAGAGGTACTTTTAAAATTTATTTAATCTTTTTAAATTTTTATATTCAATATTTGTTTTTTTTATAAAATTTATTTAATCATTTTTAACTTTTTTATTAAATTTTTGTTTTTTAAGGATCGGAAGTATGAGAATCAAAAGAAAAGATCTAAGAGACTCTCTGAATGAAAATGGGTCGAGGTTATAAATTTAGATGATTCTGAGGACGATGAGAAAGAAGATGAATTAGATGATACTGCTGATTCGAGCACAAACAAGAAAAACGGATCAAAAAAGAAGAGAAATTAGATGAAATATATCAAGTGTTTTTATGTTTTTTTCATTTTCAGTTGTTTTTGTTTGATCTAGACTATCCCATGAATAATAAAGTTTATTTTATATTTGAAGTTTATGTTTTGTGTTATTTTATTGCACTTATAATTTACATCTCGATTGAACTAATATACTTTTGTCATTTGTTTAGTATTTTTTATTAACAAACGAATCTTTACATGTTTAAAACAGTTTTTCTATACTTTATTTATTATTAATTTTTATAACAAAACAAAACTTTGATATTTAGTAGATAGAATATAAACTATGTTCCAAAATTTTAGGAATTATTTAATACTAATTTACGATATTAGTAGATAGATAGTAAACTATATCCCAAAATTTTAGGAATTATTTAATACTCATTTACGATATTTATTTAATACTAATTTACGATATTTAGTAGATAAATAGTAAACTATGTCCCAAAATTTTAGGAATTATAAGTCAACTAATTAGGTCCTCCAAGTTAATTATATGGGATGAGGCATCGATGGCGAAACGTCAGGCGATAGAGACACTTGATCGAACATTGCAAGACATTATAAGTGTTAGGCTCCCATGTGTAACACTTATGACATATATCCACCACAATAATGTTATCATATACAAATAAGAAAACTACCAGCAACGAGTGCCGCAATCCAAAGTGTCGCCCCCGCCGCATCGCGCGGGCACCCTACTAGTTAACTAAAATGTGGTTATGAATTATAAGTCTCTACTTATTATTTTATTCATAAAACAAGAATGAGAATACATAATTGCTAATCATGTAAATGATTATAAGATGTATTAAATTCATTTAAAATCCTACAAAATAATCTGATATTTATCATTTTAGTGTTTTTTTTCGGGTATTACATATGTTATCGTTAACTGTTCAGGCTAATCTCTCAGCGCTCCCTTCAATCCAAGAGAGTGTTTATTTACTTAAACACAATCTGTGAGTATACTCGAACCCTTTTTATCGTATTTTGGGTGTAACATACGTTTCTATTAAATCAAACTAATCGAATGCTCAAACTATCTATCAATTGCGAACGACTGAATTACATATTAACACGTGATACTAGTTACATATGTGCTAGGACTTTTACTAGTGACGTCCTGCCTTAACTAGGATAGTACTATAGAACCCGACGGGGTCTAGTTAGGATGAATAGCAATCGCAATCGCAGCTCGAGTGACTTAGCTGGTAGTAACTGCCTTGTGCATATGTTGTGTATCCCGTTTATGTTTGTGGTAATTCGCAGCACTTTTTATCTATTACGCTACTTCAACAAAACTTGTATACTCGCCAATACTTTTGTATTGACATTGTTTTAACGTATGTTGCAGGCTTAGTCGCAGTCCGCATCAAATCAAGCTTGGAAGTCTAGAAACACACCTAAAATCTAGGTTGTCGGATTTGTATTGTTTGAGAGAATACAAAATTTGTGACAGCTTATGTGATTATATTTTTTTATTAGTATGGGATAATGAACGCATTAAATATTGTCACTATTTAGTTGTTATGGATTCTCTTGAGCAATCTGATTCGCCTAGTGCCACGCCTCGATGATTCCGCCATTGGTTGAGGTGTGACATTTAATGACATAAAAACACACACAGAGCTTCATCAATTTCCAAAACCCCCAATCCAATTTTGTGCAATTAGCAAATCAAGCAATACACAACACATCATCATCCTTTTAAGTTATTGTTTTCGGATTCAAAACGAACGACCGACGTATAAAGATCTTACCAGTTCCGAGTATCGATGAGAAAGGTTAACGCCGGCGAAATTTGAACTCCGGTTAACACGTAGAGAATTCCGGCGAAGCTTGTATTTTCTGGTGAGATCTGAAGATAATATTAAAGGTCAGTTGACCCATTTATTTGTGGGTACAGTCTCCGGCCACCACCACCCACCCCTTCACCCACTGCCGCCTCTAACCCATCACAAGTTAACAATAAACAACAGTAACAAGTTAAATAGCAATGCTAAATCCATTCGAGAGCAAAAACCGATAAATCTGTAATAAACAACGATAACTCATGATGACGTGATCGATGAGAGTAACTGTGATGATGACGGAGTGACTGGTGGCATTGGTGAGCAATCTGAGGCAATCTGACGGTGGTGGTTACGATTGACATTGCTAGTTGTTGATGCTCTTTTTCTGTTGCTGCGTTTGGTTGATGAGATTTCTCCATAGTTTATAGAGAGAGAGATAACAAAGAGCGTTTTGTAGAGAGAGAGAAGAGAGAGCGAGAGAGTTAGAGAGAGAAAGAGAGTGCAGAGGAATTTTGTATTTACTATCTTTATTTTTTTATTGTTACCCCTTGTTTATAAGTTATTTACCCAATAGTCCCTAAGGAGGCAAAATAACAAAAGTACCCTCATGTGCAAGGCACATGACCAACTTTAACAAAAAAATCTAACTGGGTTTGGCCTAAATGACATAACGTGCAGGATTTTGAAACGTTAAGGACAAAACCAGTCAATTTTGAAGTTAAAGGACACCGCCTGCAATTTGGTACATACATAAAGGACAAAACTTGTAATTTACTCTTTTTTTTAATAGGGTTGAACTCGGTTTAAGAGTACAACCCAGTTCCAACCCAACCCGAAATGATTTTCTGGGGTTGAGTTTTACAAATCACCAAACCGGGTTGAACCCAACCCGGTTTCAATCTCAACTCGGTTTGACTTTTTTAAACTTTACTCCAAACTGGTTTAAACCCGGTTGTGCACCTCTACGATACGATATAAAAACTGGTTTTTTAAACATTGCTTTAAACAAATGGATTGGGTGGTGCATCTCTCACAAGCGACGAGAGACGAATCCCGCTTTACGTTCTTTCCCGTTTTATACACGTCAGAATCTCTAATGTTATGCCAACAAAAAAAGTTTTATTCTATTTTATTTTCTTTTGTGTGAATATTTTTGTTTTCTCTTAGACCACCCGTAATGGGCGTGGTCTTTTCAAAATTTTCAGCTAGACACGCCCAATCTCGCCGCAGCTCCACCCCCCATGGCATGTTCGGGCGTTTTTTCGAAAAAAATCGTTCTAACGTGTTTTAAAACACACCAATTTAGCACAAGTTTTCAAATTTTGATCGTTTTCAAACGGTAAAAACATTTAATGTTTTTATTTTTTTAAAATTCCCATATTAATCTTTGAATACCCCATATTTCTTCCAACTTTTTATAAAATAAACCCACTTTCTATCAAACTTTCTCTCAACCCAATCTTCTAACTTTTATAAACTCAACCATGAATCCATTCTGACCCCCTTTTGGTGTTCCGTCAAGACTCGGGAGCCCGAATACCACTCAACCGCAACAAAACTTTAACTTTCAAGACATGGACCCGAACATGTTATCGTACACGGCTTACTTGAGCGGCTCTACTCCTTACATGCAACACACTTACGGCTTTGCCCAACCCGGCACTTCGCAACCATCCCAACAACAACCCGAACCCGAGGTGGATACCGTGCCAGAGACGCAACCCGAACCGGATCGTGAGACATCCAAACGTGTCACACCCCGATATTTCCACGTATTACCGGTGGGCCCGGTGGAGAGTATCGTGACTTAGTTTATATCATCATAGTCAATTAATCACAATTTAATGCACAGCGGAAGTCTAAAGTAATTTATACAAACCGAGTTGAAAGTATCATAAAATATTACAAACGGATTGCAAGTGGATCCACAGGCGGATCAAAACAAAAGAAGTAATGTTCAACAGACTTAAAGTGATAAAAGCTTGCAAGACTCTTTATTTAATGACTCAGGAGTTCCAGCCCATTACAACTAACTGACTCTTTTGAAAACTATTTATGAAAATTGGTTTGGATGCACAAGGCATAAAATCTTTTATAACTTGGGACAGTTATTTTAAAAATAATCTTGTATACAGATTTATATGTTTGTCGTCCATTCAGTAGCCCGGGTTAGATGTACCGGGTTAAAGATTAATAGACACGCCACTAATATAATCCCACGGCGAGTTAACCTCAACGAGTGGTTTTATCTTTTACATACGCAACCGTCAGGTGTATGCCTACACCCCGTGCTTAAGTCGTGACCATTCCTAATGAATGAGCCGAGGATATCCAGGACACGGTCATTAACCCCCCAAAGGCATTGCATCAAACAAAATAGATTAAAACGGGTTATCTCAATGATTTAACCATTAATTGATTAAAGATTCAATACCCGACCAAGCGGTAATAATTTACCGTATCCCAAGCCCGTATAACAAAAAATAAGTTAAAAGTATTTACCTGAGCAAAAATATAATTTTATTCCCAGCTGTATATCAAATCAGCAAGTACGGTAGCTTTTACTGGGCTCCTAAATCTGGAACGAAGGTTTTAATAACCTATTAGATTCCTAACGGGTCTTACTTAAGTTTAAACTTAGACCGGTTAGTTTTAAGGAAAAGTTTACGGTTCAAAACGCAAGATTAAACGAAGATCGGATTAGAATGTGATTTAGACTCGACAAGTATGAAGAGTTGTATAAAATGGGTAAACTAAATACATTCTGGATTTTGAAGCAAAAATGATAAGGTTTGACACATTTCGGTTAATTTATGCAAACTAGTTACATAAACCGTACCGAGCGCGAATATGCATGACGGGTAACCAAATGAGTCATGTACAGGTTCCATAAGTTAATATGCTTAAAATATGTTATGATATCAGTAGGATATCTTCCATTATGCCCAAAAAAAAATTTAAAATCAATTTAAGCCTCGTAAGGGTATTTTGGTCATTTTAAAGTTTATAAAAGAGGTTAAATAACAATCTGAGATTTTGGTCTAAAATAATCAGTAAAAATATTTATTTTAACAAGTTATATCAGTAAGATATTATATATATGTGAAATTTATCATTTATGGCCAAACTATGCACCGTAGGGGCATTTTGGCCATTTCACATATGCTATAAGGGTTAAATTTGGAAATCTGAGTTTAAAACTTTTACGTACTGTTAAAGTATAAAAATTTGCTTATAATATCAGTAGGTAATAAGTCTTAGGTGTTAAATATAGTTTTAACACAAACTATGCGTTTAATAAGCGTAAAAGTCGGTATTTAACGATATTTGAAATGTTTACAAAATTTTAAGGTTTTGATCAGTCTTTATAGCTTAAAATATTTTATTTAACATATGAAATCAGTAGGAAAAAGGGTTGGTATCAAAATGTTATATAAAACTCATTTTATCAAAGAAAAGGGCAATTTTGTCAATACCGAATTTACACTAGAACTCTATAATATAATCAGTATAAAATTTGATAAAAATTTCCAAAAATCCATAAATATTATATTATATTAGTTGGTAGAAAGTTTGGTGCCAAAATTTGGGTTTAAATATGATTTATACTAAAAATGTCATTTAATTAATAAAAAGCTTTCATTTTATGATATCGCGCATAACTTCTATTTTAGACCACGAACTGATGTCAAATTTTTAGGACATGTTTATAAATCAGTAATAAGGTTTTTTTCCTCTCACATTTTCAAAAATCTTGTTTTGATAACAAAAGGGCACAATGGTCAACTTTTAAGCATTTAACGGAAACATGCAAATGATTCGGATTTCAAAGGAACCATATAGTATAATCTCAGAGGGTTATACTAGCATGTAATATGGTCCTAAAGGAACCCTAAGGCATATCTAAACTAAGCTAAATCGGGTCAGAACTGAAAGTCAAAGCAAAAGTCTACTTTTGCCACTTTCGGTTACGAACCGAGCCTAAACTCAGAATTGTCGGGTTGAACATGCCTAGACATGTTCTTATATTATTTACCAAGTTGTTTAAGTGTTAAAACATGTTCCATAACCTCTGCATTATCAGTTATGAATTAATTTGTAAAAACTGACCCGTTTGACTTTTTATAAATAAGTTTGACCCGACAATTGACTGAGATAATGTGATAATTAGAGGTGCCCTTTTAAGGGTTTATTACCTACATAATTACCAACACATAGCCACTTTCAATTCGAATAATGGCTGGATCGTTTGTGATTAATCACAAAGTCAAAGATTAATTAAGATAACTTTGACTTTCGGTCATTAAGCTAATAAAACTTAAACTTAGGAAGCTAAGAACACTTACTAGGGTCCTTAGCACGAATTTGGAACTTAAAAAACTTCCTTGAGCTCTAGGAGGCTTCAAAGAGTGAGCTTTGAGTGAACATGAAAGTGTGCAAGTGAACTCAAGAACTACAAGTCCTTTATATAGGAAATTAAATGTTCCAAGATCAATCCATATGTCCCTATTGATGTTATCAGATGATCACAGGTGTCCCTAGGGCAGTAAAAACCATGTACAAGCCCCAGGTATTGCTCAGAACCCATGCACAGGTGGTGGAACAGGCTGCAACATGCAGCTGCTAGTCTTTTGTTCGCTGGTGACTTCTACACAGCCCGCGTAGACCCCAGAGAATGCCTACGCGCCCCGCGAGGCTCCACCCAAACAGGAAACCAACTTTCATCTATTGCATTTTCAGTCTCTGGTCCTTCCTAGCTTGTTTGATGTTTCGTTTATTGCACTTTTAACCCCCAAATTTAACTTTTAAGGGTCTTGAGTCTTCAAACAATCGTCATTAAGCTTTCGGTTAGTTACGAGGTCACCCGAACGGTCTTGAATTGCAACGTTGACACATTTGATCCTTATTTCTTGGAATTACCATTTTATTCATTTATGTGCGTCGAAACTCCATGAAATTATTATTCAATATCCATAGAAGTATAAGGAGTATTACAAAGTATCGGAAAATGTTAAAAGGTCACTCAGAGGTAACTTTAAACATGTTGACACATTTAACCCTTATGCTTTGTAAACTTTCCAATTTAAGCACACACGGCTTTCCATGTTTGATAATTTATTTATTTAAGAATACGAACATCATGTGAGGTCAATCAGAGGCACAACATTGGCATGTTGACACTTTGGATCCTTTTACTTACATAATTACATCATTTGACAATTTTAGTCCCTCGGAATCAATTCTTTACATGTTTAAAGCATGGTTGTAAAAATCCCGACTAGGTGCCGATTAATCCTCGATTAATCGCCGATTAATCTTGATTAACACGTGTCTTTATTATATTTGTTGTGATTTTGCGAGGTGTTACATCCTCACCCCCTTAAAAGAAATCTCGACCTCGAGATTTACTGCAATAAATGAGGGTACTTCTGTTTCATCGGGGATTCAACCTCCCACGTATACTCTGGGCCTCTACGGGCATCCCATTTAACCTTCACAATCGGCACATGCTTTCTTCGAAGTTTCTTAACCTGTCGATCCTCGATCGACAAAGGTTTTTCAACGAACTTCAAGCTCACATCTATCTGCACGTCCTTATGCGACATTGCTAGCGACTCATCGGCTAGACATTTCTTCAAGTTGCAGATGTGGAATACATTATGAATTCCACTGAGTTCTTCTGGCAGATTTAACTTGTAAGCAACCTATCCAACACATTCGATGATCTTGAATGGTCCTATATATCTTGGGCTCAGCTTGCCCTTTTTGCTAAAACGCATCACCCCTTTCGAGGGTGACACCTTAAGTAGCACTTTATCACCTACCTCAAACTTTAGAGGTTTACGCCTCATATCTGCATAGCTTTTCTGCCTATCCCTGGCAGCTTTGAGGCGATCACGGATCTGAGCTATCTTGTCCGTCGTCTCCAGGACTATTTCAGGTCCTGACAGTTGGGTTTCTCCAACTTCCGCCCAACAAACTGGCGTTCTGCACTTCCTTCCATACAATGCTTCAAAAGGTGTTGTTTGAATGCTTGAATGATAACTATTATTGTATGAAAATTCAATCAAAGGAAGATGGTCATCCCAACTTCCACCCAAGTCTATAACACAAGCTCGAAGCATATCCTTAAGTGTTTGAATTGTACGCTTGCTTTGCCCATCCGTCTGGGGATAATAAGCAGTGCTGAAGTTTAATCGAGTGCCTAACGATTGCTGAAAGCTTTTCCAAAAGTCCAATGTGTATCTTGTATCCCTATCAGAGATAATAGACACTGGTACTCCTGGAGAGATACAATCTTATCCACGTACAGCTGTGCTAGCTTATTGGAGATGTGGGTTTCTTTAATTGGTAAGAAGTGAGCTGACTTGGTCAACCTGTCGACTATAACCCAAATAGTATCATTTCCGTGCTTTGTCTTTGGTAACTTAGTGATAAAATCCATAGTTACCATTTCCCATTTCCATGTGGCAAGTTCAGGCTGTTGTAGCAAACCTGACGGCTTTTGATGTTCTGCTTTAACTAGTGCGCACGTCAAACATTTAGCCACATAAGTGGCTATAGATTTCTTCAAACCTATCCACCAATAATTTGCCTTTAAATCCTAGTACATCTTATCACTTCCTGGATGTACAGAATATTTCGAGCTATGAGCTTCTTGAAGGATCACGTCTCTAAGTCCTCCATGGATAGGGACCCAGATTCGTCCGTTCAATCTTAGGATCCCATCCTCTCCATATGCCAATTGATCGGCAGTCACTCCTAACTTCTCATTCAAAAAGTTAGCTTCCAAAACAACCTCCTTCTGAGCGGCTAACAACTTTTCATTCAAGCTGTTCTTTAGTTCAATGCTTTTGGCATTGATTCTAATGGGCTTAACCTTTCCTTTCTGCTCAAGGCATCAACAACTACATTTGCCTTGCCAGGATGATATCGTATTTCACAATCATAGTCATTCAGTGTCTCCATCCAACGACGCTGTCTCATGTTAAGATCCTTCTGGTTAAACAGATGTTGAAGGCTCTTGTGATCAGAATAGATCACGCACTTGGTTCCATATAAATAATGCCTCCAAAGCTTTAGTGCAAATACAACGGCACCCAATTCCAAATCATGGGTGGTGTAATTCTTTTCGTGCACCTTTAACTGACGTGGAGCATAGGCAATAACCTTGCCTTTCTGCATAAGCACACAACCCATGCAAGTGTGCGATGCGTCGCAATAAACCACAAACTCTTCAATTCCTTCTGGCAATGTCAACACAGGAGCATTGCTTAATTTCTGCTTAAGAATATCAAAGGATTCTTGCTGCTTGGGACCCCAGTCAAACTTGACATTCTTGCGAGTTAACGATGTTAAAGGTGCATCAATCCTTGAAAAGTTTTCGATAAAACGCCCGTAGTATCCTGCTAGACCCAAGAAGCTGCGTATCTCTGTAGGAGTCTTGGGCGCTTGCCAATTCATAATTGCTTCAATCTTAGTGGGATCTACCTGGATACCACACTCACTACTACGTGTCCAAGAAATTGAACTTCACGGAGCCAGAACTCACACTTAGAAAATTTGGCGTAGAGTTTTTCTTGCTGCAGGAGTTTAAGGATACACCGGAGATGTCTTTCATGATCGACTTGATTCTTTAAATAAATGAGTATGTCATCGATAAAGACAATGACAAACGTGTCTAGATACGGCTTACAAACGTGATTCATGAGATCCATGAATGCCGCAGGTGCATTAGTAAGCCCGAAAGGCATCACTAGGAACTCATAGTGACCATAGCGTGTTCTGAAAGCGGTCTTGTGTACGTCTTCGTCTCTGACCTTCAACTGGTGATAACCTGACCTTAGGTCGATCTTTGAAAAGTAACTTGCTCCTTGAAGTTGATCGAATAGATCATCAATCCTGGGCAATGGATATCTGTTCTTGATTGTTACTTTATTCAGCTCGCGATAATCAATGCATAAACGCATTGATCCATCCTTTTTCTTCATAAACAGAATCGGTGCTCCCCAAGGGGACGAACTAGGTCGAACAAAACCCTTAGCTAACAAATCATCCAACTGAGTTCTTAACTCTTTCATCTCAGTCGGTGCCAACCGGTAAGGTGCTCTTGCAATTAGTGCTACTCCAGGAATGATATCGATCCTGAACTCCACTTGTCTATCTGGTGGTAAACCAGGTAGTTATTCAGGAAAAACGTCTGGATATTCAGAAATAACGGGGATGTCTTCAATCTTGGGCTTTCGCTCATCAGTGGTTATATGTGCCATGTAAATGACACAACCTTTCTTCAAACACTTTGATGCTTTAAGCATAGACACTTGCTTAGGTAATCCGTACTGCGTATCTCCTTAAATTGTCAAAGGCTCACCATAAGGAGTCTTGATAACCACTTGCTTCTTATCACATACAATTTGGGCTTGGTTATGAGATAACCAATGCATGCCTATCACTATATCGAATCCTGATAATTTCAACGGAAGCAAAGAAAGCGGAAAAGAGTGATTCCTAATGGATATAAAACATCCATCTAAGATTGTTGAAGCAGTCTCTATAGTACCATCAGCCAGTTCTACTTCATACTTTATGCTTAGAGTCTTAACAGGCAGATTTAACAATTTACAAAATTTATTGTCTACAAATGACTTGTCTGCACCAGAATCAAACAACACTCTAGCATAAACATCATTGATAAGAAAGGTACATGTTATCACATTGTCGTTCTGAATCGCTTCCTGAGCATTCATTTGAAAGACCCGAGCATTGGTCTTCTTAAACTCTTCAGATTTCTTTGCATATTTGGGGCAATTGGTCTTGATATGCCCTTTCTCATTACAGTTGTAACAAGTTACGTCCTTCATTTTCTTGCAATCTAGGGTCTTATGCTCCTTAGACTTGCAGATTCCACAAACTCTAGGCTGCGACTGTGACTGAGATTTTGTTTCGAACCTGCACTTCCCAAAATGGTGCTTTTGGCAGGTCTTGCATTTGGGTTTCTCACCCGACTGTTTGTTATCCTTTTTGAACCCGGAACTCTTCATATGATCTGAGTTCCCCTTTCCTTTCTTGTTAGAGCGATGAGAACCCTCATCCTCTCGTTTCCGTTTACCTTAATAAGAAACTTTGATCGACTTGTTTCGGATAGCATCTAGTGTGAGTGACAGAGACAAATCCACCACTGACGAGACGCCTTCACATTCCCTTTGATCTTTGGAGCTAGACCTCTAATAAAACGAGCTATGCGTTTCGGTTCCGGTGTGACCGAGTACGGAACCAGTCTGGACATGGTATTAAAGCTTGTAACATATGCTTGACAGTCTAAGTTCTTCATGACCAATGTCAAGAAATCAGTCTCAATCTTCTCAACTTCATGTTGAGGACAGAAATTTTCTTTGATTAGAGCAACAAACTGATCCCACATCAAGTTATATAACGGGATCTTCCCTGTAGCTTGGATTAGAGACCTCCACCAAGCTAGAGCTTCACCTTTGAATGATTGTGACACAAACTTCACAATATCTTGTTCTACACAACCACTGATATCAACCACGGTATCCATCTCATCGAGCCAAGTCATACAATCAATGGCTCCCTTTTCTCCTATGAAATCCCTCGGCTTACAGGAGACAAAGTATTTGTAGGAACAAGTTTTAGCACAAGGCTCTTGATTAAGCACAACCTGTCTAGACGGGAAACTCCTCTGATTTGATGAATGACGAGAATTTCTCTTATGTGATGCGTGCGACTTGGAAGGTGGTTTTGTATGCTGTATAGATAGGGTCCTGCTACGAGTACCACTTGATTCTTTGAATTGTCTGTCCATGGCTCGAGTGACAGCATTATCTATCATTTCCTGTAAATCTGCACCGGCTACATTAATTTTGGTGGTATCATTCCTTTCCCTGGGGTGACTGTTAACCTCATCTGATTCGGTCATGTAGCTTGATTGCTACATAAAACAATTGACAATATTCTATTCAGAGGTTACTATGGAATCATCATTTTTGATGGTTCATTAACCATGGTAACAATAAACCACATTGGTTAATTTTTTTAGGATTTTCTTTATAATTTATCCCTAGTTATAAATTATTAAGAATATTAAAGTGGCACAAAAGGCCTAGTCACAAGGACAGTTTTAAAATTCTAAGCCATGATAAGATCGAGGTATTAAGGTTTGAACAAAGTTCTTCACCTTTTCTTGATAGGGAGGCATAGACTACAACTGTCTTTTGTCTTATTTGACAATTATTATGGCCCGCAGGCACTATATCGCTAATGGATGTAGATCATTAGGAAAGAATAAGGAACTGGAAAAATCCAATATAAGGATGACAGGTGTGATTTTATCGAATCACTGTTGTCAGGAGTGCTAACATGTTTTCAGATGTTAACAAGGATTTATTTCTTAAAAAGGAATCACCATCATGGCCCTGTCTTAAAATGATACATGGGCTAGGTTTTACCCTTAAGATTTTGTTTAAATGGCAGATTAATCATTAAATTGGAATGATATTTGATTTATTTCATATAATATTTTCATATATATAATGAAAAATGAAAATTAAAAAAAAAAACAAAGCATTCCATAAATTTAAAGGAGTATATAGATGCCCTAAACGGGACTTTCAAACAAACTAATTATCCACATAGGGACTAAAAGAGAAATACAAGTCCTCGCAGGGACTGAATACATAAATAGATGTCCATGCAGGGACTTGATTGAAATTTAAAATTACAAAACAAAATAATTAAGGATTTTAATAATCCCTCTTCTTCTTCCCCTTAATTAGGTTCGTCAAACCCTTCAGTAACCCACGGCGGCTCCTACGCTCCTCTTCTACCTGTTGCTCCACCTCGTGCAACCGCTGAAGGATTTCCTGCTGCTGCGGTGGTTGGATCTGAGGTGGCTGTGGCGGCTGCTGTTGCGGAGGTTGAAGTGGTGACGGGTATTGATACCCATATGCTGGGTACCCAGTTTGGTAAGAAGCTGCGTAGGGCCCTTCAGGATGGAGAGCATTGTAGTGCGCCGCTTCGATGTATGGGTTAACACTGGGGGCGTTGTAGTAGTTGTAACCCGAGTAAGCTGGCTGCTCAAATAGGTTATACGACGCTACACCGGCGTAGGAAGGGATTGGGTTTTCATAACCCATGGGCGGCGGTGGTCGACTGGCGCAGAGTCGACCTCGAAAACTGGGTTTGAAGGCCCACCCATTTGCGGGTCTTCGTACAATGGCGGGTAGTGGGTGTCGCTGGAGTGTTGGGGGGTGCTAAAGTGGAAACCCCCTTGCACGGACATCCGTGCACCTGATCTTCTTCGCCTTGGTGGTTCTTGAGGCTGTTGCTGCTGTGGTGGTGGCGTGACCGCCTGGAAATGCGAATCCTCAGAGGGATCCTGCTGCTGTTGAGGTGCTGGGTTGAAAAGGGGAGTGTACTCCTAGTTGTATGTGGCCCATCTTTCAGCAAAACTGTCTGGACCCTGTAAGGCGAACCATGAAATGATGATCCGCTGGAAATTTCAATGGGATGCGTCGGCGTCCCACTTGGCGGCATCTTGGGATCTGGATCATCGTCCATCTCCATATCCTTCATCTCAGGATAGTGATCAGCTGGCCCTAGAGGGTTTGGACCATCTGGTTCTTGAACCTGGTTTATCGGATTGAACCGGCTTTAGAAGAATGGGGTCGGGTCCTGGAAGGCACGGTGCGAACCCGACCGCTGCAACGGTAAGTAGGAATGGTGTGAATGGTCGGACTCTTAGTTCTGATGCAGCCCGAAAGAATCGTGATATGAAGGTGAGGAGCTAAGCGAGACAGAGCGTCTCGCCGGCTCTAGGTAGGTCCTCCAATCTTCGTGAGGACTCGGTCCGATGGAAGCAGATGGTGTGCGCCTATGGGATGGCCCAGCTTCGTGATCATGACTTGTTAACTCCGGAGCCTTTCCTCGCCCTCCTCTTCCTCTTACTCGTGGCGGCATTGTCTTGATCCTGTCAAAACAAAAGAAAAAAACAAAGACAAAAACAATTAAGATTAGGATTAATCCTAAGTCCTTTGCCTAGACTCGGAAGTCAAGGAATGTGCATACTGTGTCATTGAGATTAAACACAAAAGGCTAGTGTTTAATTCACTCAATGTTGACTCTGATACCAACCTGTCACTCCCCGATATTTCCACGTATTACCGGTGGGCCCGGTAGGGAGTATCGTGACGTAGTTGATATCATCATAGTCAGTTAATCACAGTTTAATGCACAGCGGAAGTCTAAAGTAATTTATACAAACCGAGTTGAAAGTATCATAAAATATTACAAACGGATTGCAAGTGGATCCACAGGCGGATCAAAACAAAAGAAGTAGTGTTCAACAGACTTAAAGTGATAAAATCTTGCAAGACTCTTTATTTAATCACTCAGGAGTCCCAACCCATTACGGTTAGTACCTGCACTTCACCTTTTTGAAAAATACGTCAGTTTACACTGGTAAATACAATTAACTGACTCTTTTGAAAAGTATTAATGAAAATTGGTTTGGATGCACAAGGCATAAAATCTTTTATAACTTGGGACAATTATTTTAAAAATAATCTTGTATACAGATTTATATGTTTGTCGTCCATTCAGTAGCCCGGGTTAGAAGTACCGGGTTAAAGATTAATAGACACGCCGCTAATATAATCCCACGGCGAGTTAACCTCAACGAGTGGTTATATCTTTTACATACGCAACCGTCAGGTGTATGCCTACACCCCGTGCTTAAGTCGTGACCATTCATAATGAATGAGCCGAGGATATCCAGGACACGGTCATTAACCCCCCAAAGGCATTGCATCAAACAAAATAAATTAAAACGGGTTATCTCAATGATTTAACCATTAATTGATTAAAGATTCAATACCCGACCAAGCGGTAATAATTTACCGTATCCCAAGCCCGTATAACAAAAAATAAGTTAAAAGTATATTTACCTGAGCTAAAATATAATTTTATTCCCAGCTGTATATCAAATCAGCAAGTACGGTAGCTTTTACTGGGCTCCTAAATCTGGAACGAAGGTTTTAATAACCTATTAGATTCCTAACGGGTCTTACTTAAGTTTAAACTTAGACCGGTTAGTTTTAAGGAAAAGTTTACGGTTCAAAACGCAAGATTAAACGAAGATCGGATTAGAATGTGATTTAGACTCGACAAGTATGAAGAGTTGTATAAAATGGGTAAACTAAATACATTCTGGATTTTGAAGCAAAAATGATAAGGTTTGACCCATTTCGGTTAATTTATGCAAACTAGTTACATAAACCGTACCGAGCGCGAATATGCATGACGGGTAACCAAATGAGTCATGTACAGGTTCCATAAGTTAATATGCTTAAAATATGTTATGATATCAGTAGGATATCTTCCATTATGCCCAAAACACATTTAAAATCAATTTAAGCCTCGTAAGGGTATTTTGGTCATTTTAAAGTTTATAAAAGAGGTTAAATAGCAATATGAGGTTCTGGTCTAAAATAATCAGTAAAAATATTTATTTTAACATGTTATATCAGTAAGATATTATATATATGTGAAATTTATCATTTATGGCCAAACTATGCACCGTAGGGGCATTTTGGCCATTTCACATATGCTATAAGGGTTAAATTTGGAAATCTGAGTTTAAAACTTTTACGTACTGTTAAAGTATAAAAATTTGCTTATAATATCAGTAGGTAATAAGTCTTAGGTGTTAAATATAGTTTTAACCCATACTATGCGTTTAATAAGCGTAAAAGTCGGTATTTAACGATATTTGAAATGTTTACAAAATTTTAAGGTTTGGATCAGTCTTTATAGCTTAAAATATTTTATTTAACATATGGAATCAGTAGGAAAAGGGGTTGGTATCAAAATGTTATATAAAACTCATTTTATCAAAGAAAAGGACAATTTTGTCAATACCGAATTTACGCTAGAACTCTATAATATAATCAGTATAAAATTTGATAAAAATATCCAAAAATCCCTAAATATTATATTATATCAGTGGGTAGAAAGTTTGGTGCCAAAATTTGGGTTTAAATATGATTTATACTAAAAATGCCATATAATTAATAAAAAGCTTTCATTTTACGATATCGCGCATAACTTCTATTTTAGACCACGAACTGATGTCAAATTTTTAGGACATGTTTATAAATAAGTAATAAAGGTTTTTGTCCTCTCACATTTTCAAAAATCTCGTTTTTATATCAAAAGGGCATAATGGTCAACTTTTAAGCATTTAACGGAAACATGCAAATGATTCAGATTTCAAAGGAACCATTTAGTATAATCTCAGAGGGTTATACTAGCATGTAATATGGTCCTAAAGGAACCCTAAGGCATATCTAAACTAAGCTAAATCGGGCCAGAACTTAAAGTCAAAGCAAAAGTCTACTTTTGCGACTTTCGGTTACGAACCGAGCCTAAACTTAGAATTGTCGGGTTGAACATGCCTAGACATGTTCTTATATTATTTACCAAGTTGTTTAAGTGTTAAAACATGTTCCATAACCTCTGCATTATCAGTTATGAATTAATTTGTAAAAACTGACCCGTTTGACTTTTTATAAATAAGTTTGACCCGACAATTGACTGAGATTATGTGATAATTAGAAGGTTCCCTTTTAAGGGTTTATTACCTACATAATTACCAACACATAGCCACTTTCAATTCGAATAATGGCTTGACCGTTTGTGATTAATCACAAAGTCAAAGCTTAATTACGATAACTTTGACTTTTGGTCATTAAGCTAATAAAACTTAAACTTAGGAAGCTAAGAACACTTACTAGGGTCTTTAGCACGAATTTGGAACTTAGAAAATATCCTTGAGCTCCAGGAGGCTTCAAAGAGTGAGCTTTGAGTGAAAATGAAAGTGTGCAAGTGAACTCAAGAACTACAAGTCCTTTATATAGGAAATTAAATGTTCCAAGATCAATCCATATGTCCCTATTGATGTTATCAGATGATCATAGGTGTCCCTAGGGCAGTAAAAACCATGTACAAGCCCCAGGTATTGCTCAGAACCCATGCAAAGGCGGTGGAACAGGCTGCAACATGCAACTGCCAGTCTTTTGTTCGCTGGTGACTTCTACGCGGCCCGCGTAGACCCCAGAGAATGCCTATGCGCCCCGCGAGGCTCCTCCCAAACCGGAAACCAACTTTCATTTATTGCATTTTCAGTCCCTGGTCCTTCCTAGCTTGTTTTATCCTTCGTTTATTGCACTTTTAACCCCCAAATTTAAACTTTAAGGGTTTTGAGTCTTCAAACAATCATCATTAAGCTTTTGGTTAGTTACGAGGTCACCCGAACGGTCTTGAATTGCAACGTTGACGCATTTGATCCTTATTTCTTGGAATTACCATTTTATTCATTTATGTGCGTCGAAACTCCACAAAATTATTATTCAATATCCATAGAAGTATAAGGAGTATTACAAAGTCTCGGAAAATGTTAAAAGGTCACTCAAAGGTAACTTTAAACATGTTGACACATTTAACCCTTATGCTTTGTAAACCTTTTCAATTTAAGCACACACGACTTTCCATGTTCGATAATTTATTTATTTAAGAATACGAGCGTCGTGTGGGGTCAATCAGAGGCACAAGATTGGCATGTTGACACTTTGGATCCTTTTTTATCATTTGACAATTTTAGTCCCTCGGAATCAATTCTTTACACGTTTAAAGTCCATGACACGTGTCTTTATTATATTGGTCATTATTTTGCGAGGTGTTACAAAACGTGGCAATAGGTCACATAAAAAGAAGGATGCGAGCCAAACTTGTCGTAAGCATACTTACGTTATTTGGACGAAGGACGAGGAATACACGTTGGTTTGGGCGTGGGTCAATGTTTCGGAGGACCCCGAAGTGGGTAAGTGTTATTTTTTTACTTATTTTTTTTCTACACGTCGATTTTTTTTAAACGTACAACTTATTTTTTTTTCTTTTTGTAGCAAACTTTCAAACGGGTCCAGAATTTTGGAACAGGATTCCTAAGCTTTTTTATAGCACATGGGGAAAAGGTGAACATCGTGACAAAGATTCCATCTCTAGCAAATGGACCGATATCAACAACAACTCAGCAAGTGTCACGCCTTCCAAGAAGTTTATCAACGAAACTACGATAATCGGCCGAGCGGAGAATGTGACGTCGGTGTTTTAACGAGGGCTATGGATGAGTACGAGAAAACGAAAGGCGTTTTCACGTACTATAGATGTTGGGAGCTTCTAAGAAAAAGTCCAAAATGGGTTGGCGTACCGACCATGACGTCTAGTAGTAGACGTAAAGCTAAACGGTTGAAAACGTCATCATCCGTTGACCCGGAAACACCAACTTCTGATGCCCGCAACGTCGATTTAAATGTTGTTGTGGACGATGACGAGGAAGTTGAAGAGTTGACCTGACTGGCCGGTAGAAGAAAGGATAAGCGAACCGGGAAAAAACCGGTGGAGTCGTCTTCCAATAATCTCGAGTTGAAGGAAGATTTCGAGGAGATGAACCGTTGTCTCCAAGACATTCGAGACCTCGGCCTCAAGTATTGGGAGACTATGAAAGAACGAGTCGTCGAAAACAAAAAGTTTAACGAGATGCAAGCGGCAAGACAAACGGAAAAGGACATAGAGTTTTTGTCCAAACCGATCGATCACCTCCAAGGCGACGCGTTGATCGTTGCGCAAATGCACCGCCAAAAAGTTCGGGAAAAATATGGCCTTTAGATTATCATCTTTTTTTTAAGTTTATTTGTTTTTTTATTTTCGTTTTTTTTTTTAAGTTTAGTCGGGTTTTATTTTTTTTTATTTCTAGTATTGTAATTTTTTTTAATTTAATGAAGTATTTTAAGTTTTTAATTTAAAAAAATTAATAATTGTCTAATGATTGGATGAGGCGTTATTGGGCATTATTCCACTACGCCATTTTTGTAAAAACGCCCAATAATGCCCGCTTGCTGACTGGAGTGTCACATGGTAGAAAACGCCCAAGGGTGGGGGCATTATTTATCAAACCACTACGCATGGTCTTATAACTTTTAAAATATGATTTGTACCAAACTACGAATATATCGTTTTCAAATTGTTTGCACCTTGTAACGCATTTAGTACCCAGCTTTTTCAAAAAATACATGAATTGCCCCTGTGGTTTGCACTTTGTAACTCATTTAGTCTCCAACTCTTTACTTTTTCCAAAAGTACATACATGGTCCCTGAGGTTTGCACTTTGTAACGCATTTGGTCGCTAACTTGGACATGTTAAAACCTTTAGATTTGTTATTTAGGGACTAAATGTGTTACAAAGTGCAACCACAGGGACCACCCGTGTACTTTTGAAAAGCTAATGACCAAACCCAAAATTTTAATAAACCACGGTAGCAAGTGTGTACTTTACACTTGAAATTAGTATTTGACCTATATTCATTGTAGCTTTTTTCATTAAACTTTTACGCACATGTTTGAGATAAAAATGTAACAAACGACAACCCGTTTTGTCTTTAAACTAATCAAAACCGGCAACGGTCATTTCTATATTCATTTTTGGGTCATGCAGGAAAGTCGTTGTCGATATTAGATGGTATCTTTATGGCAATCAAGGATGATATAGATTGTTATCCCCATCAATCTAACGGTATATTTTTATGCATCCAACTCATAACTTACCTAAATATTCTTCAATATACGTCAGAGAGTAAATTATCAATTTCTTTCCTAAGGTTTGGCCGTTTTGTGACTATCATCCAAAGGTTTGTTCTTTCGCATCTGGATCCGAAAGATTTAAAATCTTGCCATTTTCATCCGGCTCGTTAACTTCATCCATTTTTCTCCGTTAAATCAAGGGTATTCAAGGGCATAGCTTAGTGTGAAGTGCCCCCCCCCCCCCAAAATGTTCCGGTTAAAAGTGCAAAATTTCCTATTTTCGTCCGAAAGTTTTAAAATTATATAGGATTGTCCCCCCAATTATTCTGCCTAAATATTTGTACAATATATAAATTGAGTCTCATTACTTTCCGCACCCTCGGAAATTTTGGTCAAGTTCCGCCCCTGGGGCTATTTCCGTCTTTTTTGTTAACTTAAAGGGCAATTCGGTCTTTTGCACTTTATGTACAAGCATTTAGCATAACATACATAAAGTGGAAAAGCCCGAATTTCTTTTTAAGTTAACAAAAAGATGAAAATACCAATGACTTAACGTAGAAAAATGGATGGAGTTAACGAACCAGATAAAAATGGCAAGATTTCAAACCTTTTGGATCAAGTTGCGAAAAAACAAACCTTTGGACGAAAGTCGCAAAACTGGCCAAACCTCAGGGACGAAAATGACATTTTACTCAATATTAAATTATGTTTAAAGTTTCCAAATAAACAGGTGGAACAACATGGCTACACAAAGGAAAGAAATGTTAAGGAAGATGCGATTTCTGTATCAAGGTTAAGAAGTTGCAGGGCAATATTGGTCGGTAAAGCCAATATGCATGAACTGGGCATGGGAACTACCGGAGTTAATCTAAACTACGGGTAAGTTTTACACGTCATATTTAACATATATACGGTGACCTTAGTGAAATATATACGCAGAATAATATAAATATTTCAGGACAGAACTGTTAGAAATCCACATGATTTGGAAAGTGTTGAAAATATAACATATTTTAACAGTTTTATATTTGTTGTTTTTATTGTTGTTAGTTGTTATAAAATAAACTTCCTAATGTGTGTTATTGTTTCTTATTTGAGGTAAGCTGAGTGTTGGGCTTATGAAATAAAGCTGGTGGGCCAGAACTGATGGGCTTGTGCTGCTAGTGGATCAGGAGATAAAGGCTTGGAGGGTACAAGTATGGACCGGTTGGCCTGGCTATATAATTCCTTGTTTGTCTCGTTTGGGAGCATAACACACATCCAGAAAGGTCTTTGATTGTATAGTTCTCTAGGGTTTTCTGATCGGAGTGTCACGCCCCGGTCAAAGATAATATTTATAATCTCTAATTACCTCAAACAATAGTTAGTGACAGTCGGGGGTCGAACCACGAAGAGTTTGTGGTCTATGTTAGGATTCAACTAATTATTAATCTTGAAACACTTTATGAAGCTTGCTATGTTGAATTTTTGTTTGTTTGTTTGGTTTGAAAAAGGTGTCGGAGTAAGCTGACAAATTTGTTATTAACTACGAAAAACAAATTACTCAAAGTTGCACTAAACTGATTTATTGATTTTAAAACTATAAGAGATAACAAGGTTCACACCCGGTTCGATAAATGCAAGACCTAGGGTTTGTACACGTTTTAACTTGATTTAGTTACGTTTGATGATTAACGAATTTAGGGTCACGTGGCTTAGGGGCCAAGAGCTATCAACGTCACTAGAACGGACCGCAATGCACTTCGTTACCAAGAACATGTGAATTCCACCTAAGACAAGGCATAATTGCACATAAACTTTTCGTAAAGTCAAATTTAATATTCAGTAGACAATTTACAAATTCGATACAAATGCAAGACAGTTATCAAAAGGTTTAAATATCACAATCAACTAGTCACAAATCAAATTAAGCACAATGTTTAAAACCCTAGAAATCTTACAAAAACTTACACCGGGGTGAAACCCAAGGAGACTAGCCACTCATGGTGGATGAATCATGAACACCGGATGATGAACACGAACACTGAGCCATGATCTTGATTCTTTGAGTAATGATGAAGGTTAGAGTTAGGGTTGGATGGTGATTGTGGATTGGATGGAGATGTGTGGATGATGATGGATTGATGATGATGATGATGATGATGATGATTATGATGATTAGGGTTTTAGGATCGAATGGATTAAGATGGTGATGATTGGTGATTCAATGGTGATTGGAGATGCTTGGATATGATGATTGTGGTGAAAAAGGCTCTAAGAATGCGATAAACTCGTTTCAAACTCGTCACTCCTTGAAATCATTTCAAAATTCGATCAGACAGCGCTGCACATATCTAGGTCGCGTCGGTGACGCGATTTCCTTTTGAAAATTTGTGTTGATGAATTTTATATATTTATACAATTTCCTAATGATATAATGTGATTAAAATATGAAATAAATTCAATAGATGTCCGAAAATTCTCAAAATTTACACAAACACTTCTAACATAATTAAGAACAGAAATCTACTTTCAAATTCACATAACTAAAATCAAAAGTCCCAAAACTATAATCCAAGAACCCTAGAATATCAAGAATCTAAATTCAAATTTGTAAGCCCTCTATCACAGGAATGGATAGAGGGGTTTTGTAGAGTACGAAAAATAAACCAAGTTAGGTTCAAGAACTATCTTATTTGGTTAAGAATTGAGGGAGAACTCGTGATGGGAAGTTCCAAGCCCTAGAAAGTCCTTTGCCTTGAATCCGCGAATTGGATAGCGTGCTTGTACAAATTGAGAGTGGGGATTTGTATGATGAGAGTGGAGATGTCATTTGAAACAGGTTCGGGTTGATATGATGGACGAATTTCGCTAATATGGTTTTAATATTTTCTAAGTTTTAGTGAGGATTTGGTTTGGATTAAAATTTCGTAAATTAGAAGTGTATTTGGATGGGTTATTGGTGGGTATTGTATCTAAATTTATTTAGAGTAACTTGGAATGTAAATCATCACATAATACAACTGGCTCGATTAATTGAGATTTGGGTTACTTGCACTTGAAGAAGAAGGCATGTAAGTGACATATCGTTTGGGATGAAGTAGGGTGTCGTTTCGCTTGAGGTGCCAAAGGACATGGTATATCATTTAGGTAACAAGCTGTATCACTTGGTTTTGAAGGTCATGTTGTTTGGCTTTATGGCAAACGACATAAGGTGTCATTGGTTGATGATGATATTGTTTGGATCTTCAAAGAGGCCATGTCGTTTGCAAGAGTAAGATGTGTCGTTTAGGATAGGTGCAGTTTAGAGACGGGGTTACCGTTTGGGGATAAGTGATGTTGGTTGAAAGCATGATGTCGTTTAAACGTGATGTTGTTCGAATCGGTGGTGACATTAATTAACTTAGCAATATCCAAAATAATAACAATAATAGATAATAACTGATAAAATACGTGTCTTTATTTATTACTATTCAAATCCGGTTTAAATCATATTGGGTTTCTAAGATCCGTTTTTGGAGGGTGTTACACCATAAGGCTAAGCAACATAGGGTTCCATTTCCTTTAAGTGATCACAAGTCTAAACAACTAGGTGATTTAATTCATCTTGATGTATGGGGTCCATGTAAGGTGGCTAGTGTTGAAGGTTACAAGTATTTTTTAACAGTAGTTGATGATTATACAAGGGCTAATTGGGTTTATTTACTAAAATCTAAAAATGAAGTTTTTGATAATATTGTTAGTTTTGTTAATTTAATAGATACACAATTTCAAACCAAAGTTAAGGTATTTAGAAGCGATAATGGTATTGAATTTTTCATAATGCTTGGTTTTGTAAATTCACTAGGTCTAGTTCATCAAACTTCTTATTCAAACACACCACAACAAAATGGTGTGGTTGAGATAAAACATAGGCACTTGTTTATTGTTGCCACTTTTTCAGGCTAACCTTCCTTTAAGATTTTGGCCAGAATGTGTTTTAATTGCATCTTACTTGATCAACAGGACACCAACATCCGTGCTAAATGGTAGGTTTCCATGTATGTTTTTATTTGGGTTTGGACCCTTTTTGAGTCACTTACGGATCTTTGGGTCATTGTGTTTTTGTACTATTTTAAATAATAGTGATAAATTTGACGAAAGAGTTAAAAAGTGTGTTTTATGGGTTATCCAAACATGAAAATATGTTATAAAATTTGGAGTTTAGATGAAAATAAGTTTTTATTTTCTAGAGATGTAAGTTTCTATGGGAATATTTTTCCACATAAACAAAAAATATCTAATAATACAACTGATTTTTAAAAGATTAATAATGTTAACACTTTGATTTTTTTTATCTTTATGACTCTGTAAGTGACATACTGCCAAATGATGATAAGAGGGTTATAACAGATTCTAGTTCTAGTGGTTGTCAGCAACCAAATATTTCCAGTAGGTCTTTAGAAACTAATAATGCACAACAACCTTTAAATGGGTCAGGCAAAGCAGAGCAACGCCTTTCTACTGACTCTGGTGGAGAGTCTGAGAGGGTTGACTTTCCTTGTACTAGGCATGAAGAGTTTGTCCTTTCTAAGGGTAGTAATAATACAAATCAACCCTGTGAGAGTCAACTAGGAGTATAAATGTTCCAAAGAAATTTGATGATTTTGTCATAAAAAGGAAGGTTAAATATGGATATGAAAAGTTGGTTAATTATGTGAATTTGCCTAGTGATAATTTTCGCTTTGCTGTTAACATTAATAAGTTGTAGAACCCAACTTTTATAAACAGGCTGTTGATGATGTTAGTTGGGTGAATGCTATATATGATGAGATATCTGCCTTGTATAGAAATAATACATGGGAACTTGTAAAATTACCTAAGGGTAGAGTTCCTATAGGTTGTAAGTGGATTTATAAGGTTAAGTATAAGTCAAATGGTGATGTTGAAAGATACAAGGCTAAATTAGTTGTAAAAGGGTTTAATCAAAGAGAAGGCTTAGATTTTGATGAGACTTTCTCTCCGGTTGTGAAAATGTTAACAGTGGGGTGTGTGATTAGTGTAGGTGTTCAAAATAATTGGCAGTAGTTTCAATTAGATGTGAATAATGCCTTCCTTTATGGAGAAGTAAAGGAAGATGTGTATATGGTTATTCCTGAAGGTCTGAATAATCATGGTTTAAATTTGGTGTGTAAGTTGAATAAGTCTTTATATGGGTTGAAACAAGCACCCAGAATATGGAATAACAAACTGGTTGATGTTCTTGTTAAGTTTGATTTTATTCAATCAAAATGTGACCCTTCCTTATTTATTAAGAGCATGAATAGTAGTCTTGTGATATTACTTCTATGTGGATGATATTGTTTTAACCGGGAATGATGAGTCTGAAAATGTTAGTATTAAAAAGTTGTTGCAAACAAAGTTTTTAATAAAAGATTTGGGAAAATTAAGATACTTTCTAGGAATAGAAGTGATTGATAATGAACATGATTTGTGTTTAACTCAGAGGAAATATTGCATGGATTTGTTGAATGCACATGGGATGAGGGGTTGTAAGCCTATTAAGTGTCCTATAGAGCAGAATCATGTTGTGACCAATGGTGTGCGTTAGGTGTATTATGATTTTATTGATATTTTAAGCCTATTTTACGCATTAGTCAAGTTTTAAATTTATAAAACACGATGTTCTACTAACACTAAACACACACATGGGCAAGTGCACCCATCGTGAGCGTCGTATAGCGTTGGTAAGATACCGGGGTCGTCCAAGGACACAAGAGCTTTTAGTACCGATTTATCCTCAATGTCTAATCAAACTAATTTTTTTTAGAAAAGGTTAACATGAAAAAATAAAAACTAAAAATGTTGAAATAAAAATAAAAATGAAAACAGATAGACAAGATGAATCACTTGGATCCGACTCGCCTTTAATGTATCCTTTGATGATTTCCGCACTTTTGCACTTTTTAAGAGATTATCTTAGTTATAGTAATAGGCCCCTCTTTTGAAGGTGACGTTACCCTCAACCCAGTGGTTTGAGTCAGCAAGGATACAATCCCAAAGAGTTGGAATATTGAAAGATAATTAATTAAGTTATTAATACGAAAAGTGGTAGGCCCCTCTTTTGAAGGTGACGTTACCCTCGGCTAAGTAGTTTGAGTCAGCAGGGATACAATCCCAAGTAGCCGGTTTAATGTATTAATAGTAGTTTACATATGAGGGGATCAAGCCATTCGGACCCTCGTCATCTAATGCCTATGGGTATTGAAGGAGGTCCTAGTAAGCTTGACCCAGGTCCTTGCAGGATCTATACACTGAACAAGGCAAGAACCTTACTAAACCATTCCCTTAACCCCGACCAGGTAGCCAACATATCTCTATATAGACCGTAGAGATATGAATGGTGTAAATCTTTTACTTTATATAGACAGTAAAGTAATGTCAAGACACCACGGACAAATGATAAAGAAGTTTCACCTTCAACATAAGAAACTAGTTATTAAAGTCATTAATACAAAACCAAATAAAAAGTGCGAAAAGATTAAAAATCAAAAGTAATACATTAAATGCTTGTCTTCACCAAGTGATGTAAGAGACTTAGCCAAACACGGCCTTTGATTGACAAGAAGTCTTACAATCAATCTTGGATCTCGAGACTACTGCACACACTCTAAGGTGGATGATGGTGGTGGATGTGGGTGTTTTAGTGGTGGTGGAGTGGTGGTAAAGTGGGAGAGAGGTGGTTGGCCAAGGGATGCCTTTGAAGAGAACCAAACACCCCTATTTATAGCCTGAACAGAAGCCCGGCCACGGCCCCGTGTCCAGTGGACACGCCCCCATGGCCATCCCTTTTCTCTTTCTTCATTAATTGTATTTGTCAGCATTGGGCTCCACACGGTCCGTGTTCGCTGGGCATGGCCCTGTGTGCAGAAGCGTATCTGTACTACCAAGATTTGCAAGATTCTGCAAATCTTAGCGTTGACCACGCACCGTGCTGAGCTGGGCACGCCCCCGTGGTGGGCGTAGAAGCTTCCATAACTTTGTCCATTTCTGCAGACATCTGACCACGCCCCTGTGTCCAGTGGGAACGGGTCGTGGTCAGCCTTCTGTTTCTTGTTTTTGTTCTTGGAGATGCTGTCAAGGGGTCGGGCATGTCACGTTTATTCCTTTTCTTTGTATTTATGTTAGTTTTTGCTGCATATTTGTTCCTTTTGTTCGTTTAAGCTCATTTGGTCCTAAAAATACAAAAGGAAGACAAAAACACACTTTTTCCAACATTAGTACTAAAAAACGGTTAGTTTTATGCCTCATTTGATGTAATTTATATGTTGCATTTTACACACATCAAATACCCCCACACTTGAATCTTTGCTTGTCCTCAAGCAAAACTCTTTAATATGTGGCTTACACACCCAAATGGAATGGGTAGAAGAGAAGTTTTGGGCTTGTCTTGAGTGTCGGGAATCCAAGATCTTTATTGAGTTTTATTTTTATTCTATTTAAAATCCTATTCGTTATGATTTATTTAGAACGTTTCATAAGAGAAATTACTTATTTGGGCATAACATGCCTCTTTAAAATTACATTTATATACAAGTTCACATACCTCACGGGAGATCACTCAACACTCGGCCGAATATGTATTTTTTTGAAACACTCGAGACCGGCATGGAAGAATCAATCCTCCTCATTTTTAACTATAAACCTTTGTAAATATCAAGAGGACTTGGGAAAGGGTTAGGCTTGGGCTAAAGGTATGTGGTTTTGGTTAGTAAAAAGGGCTAAAAGCGTAAAAAGCGTCGGTCGTCGTAAAACTTTTTGTTTTTGTGACTTTTATTCAAACTACGCATCTTCAAACAAAGTTTCTTTGAGGAACTTGTTTGTTTATTTCTAGACTTTCATTTTTTTTATAAAGAAACGTCACAGGAAAACCGAGCTTTTTACTAAAATAAAGGGGTTGAAAAGGAAAATGTTTTGGTGGGTAAATGGTGTTTGTTTTGTGGGTTTAGAAATGAAAAGGTTTAGGCTCAAAGGGGTTAACTAGGGGGATTTTGGGTAGGTGATAAAGAAAATGAAAAATAATGGTGTTGAAAAGAAAATGGGTTAGTCCTAATGCCTCCATCATTTACTTACTTGGGTTTAAGTTGGTAAGGACCGGGAATGTATCGTCGTGGCAAGTTCTAGAGTCGTAAGAACCAAGTGGCTATTCACACAAGAAACGAAAAATGAGCATTTAGTTTAAAGATGTATGCTCAATAAAGGCTCAAAACTCACTTATTGTGGGAATGGGTTTATAATGTGATCAAGTATATATAATCAAATTTTAATTAGATTTGTCATGCCGTTTCATTATTTTCTTATGTTGGTTCTTTTTGTCACGACGCTATCAGGTGTAAATTTGTAAAAATATAACATTTTTAGAACTTGTTACTCCCAATTTAAACCAAGACAAGTAAAAAAAAAATTTCAAAAAATTTGGGGTGATTAGCGGTTCCAATATAGTTTTGTGTAAGGCTTGTTATTAGGGCTTACAAAATTCAAAGTTTTAGCATCTTCCCCCCCACACTTAAATTACACATTGTCCTCAATGTGTCCAAAAAATAAGTTTTTATGGTGATCGAATGTGTAAAAAGGTGTTTAAAAACAAAATTTTCTGTTATCGTCTGGCCACGGGCTCGTGTTGGTCCGGGCACGGCCCCGTGGTCAGATTGCCAGTATCATAATAAACAGAAGGCTGGGCACGGGGCGTGTTCAGTGAGCACGGCCCCGGATCCAGTTACCTGAACTGTGCATTTTCTGCAGAACCTCGGGCACGGGGGTGTGTCGGGCTGAGCACGGCCCCGTGCTGAACTTGCTGTAATGATGGAAAATTGTCGGGAGGCTCTGTATTTGTGCATAGGGTGTGGTTTTAAAGTTTCCTTGGCAACCTCCATCTTTTCGAGTGTGTTTTATTCCTGAAAAGTAAAGCTAAACTAGAAAACATTAAAGTTACTTCGCCACGTTTATAAGGGTCCTTGGCTAGACCCAAAGTCAGTCATATGTTACCCAAGTGGGATGTCTTGCATCCCATGTTGCACCGTCGGAGAGCATCATCCAAGCTTGAGTCTATGACATCCATGTAGTTGACCGGGTCATCTTCTACTCTTTTCCCAACCACAAACTTCATTTCTTCGCCTCCGAACTTTAATGTTAACTTCCCGTCACTCATATCTACCAACGCGTGAGCGGTGGCAAGGAACGGTCTCCCTAGAATGAGTGGTACTTATGTGTCTTCCTCCATATCGAGTATGACAAAGTCGGCCAGGAATACAAAGTCTCCGACTTTTACCAACAGATTTTCGGCGACACCTTGTGGGTATTTGATAGACCTATCGGCGAGTTGTATGCTCATCTTTGTGGGGCTTGTCTTACCTAGTCTGAATCGGTCAAACATTGAAGCGGGCATGAGATTGATGCTAGCCCCAAGGTAGGCTAGCACATTGCGTATAGGTGATCCCCTAATGGAGTAAGGGATGGTGAAGCTTCCGGGGTCGATTTTCTTTTGTGGGAGTTTGTTGAGTAGCACGGCAGATCATTCTTCACTTAAATTGACCAATTGTAATGTTTCAATTTTCCTTTTGTGAGTGAGGAAGTCTCTCATAAATTTTGAATATTTTGGCATTTGATTGAGGACTTTCACAAATGGAAGATTGATATGCAATTGTTTTAGTAAGTTTATGAATTTTGTGAACTGCTCATCGGTCTTTTGGTGAAGTAACCGACCGGGGTAGGGTACCGAGGAGCTTTTGGTAGGTTCGGGAATTGGCGGAGGAGTTGTTTCCTTTTGGGTCGTCGGAGAGGTCGTGGATTAAATGGGTGGATTTTTGTCGGATGGAGGTAGCGGAGCCTCCTCGGGACCTACGGTACGGTTTCTCAATGTTATGAGATGCACTTGCGCCTTTGGGTTGGGCTCGGTATTGCTGGATAACGCGCCTTGTGGTCTCTCGGAGATATTTTTAGCTAGTTGATTTAGTTGTTTTTCAATGTTTTGAATACTAGCTTGTTGATTTCTAAAGTTCGATTCCATTTGTTGGAATCGATCCGAGTTTTTCTTTTCGGTGTCGGAGATGAGGCGTGAGATAGTATCTTCAAGCCATAACTGAGGCCGTTTTTGCCATTTCTAACTTTTTGATTTTTGAAGATATGGCCTCGATTTGGGCTTGTAAAGAAGTGTTGTCATCTACGCCATTGAAAATTGTTTTGAGCAATTTCTTCTATTTGATTATAAATTTCATTTGGGCGACGATTACCTAGAGGTCCCCCAGAGCTAGAGTCGAGTGTTTGTCTTGTGTGTGACAACTACCCATTATAGAAAGTGGATACTTGCTGCCATACTGCAAGACCATGATAAGGACATTTTCTTAATAGCTTCTTGAACCTTTCCCAAGTTTCATATAAGGATTCCCCATCCACTTGTGAGTATGTATTAATTTCAGTCATTAATTTAGCCGTTTTAGAAGTAGGGAAATACTTATATAGAAACTTTAAGTGTTTGCCGAACCACTTGGGACTTGGGAGGGTGTTAAGCCAAGCTTTAACTCGATCTTTTAGTGAAAATGGGAACAACCAGAGGCGGTGGCATCGTTTGATGCCCCGTTGATCCGAAAAGTATCAGATATTTCCAAAAAGTTGGTAATATGTAAATGGGGATCTTCGTCCGCTAGGCCATGGAAGGTTGCGGAATTTTGGAGCATTTGGATCAAATGCGGCTGAAGTTCAAAGTTATTGGCATCGACATTCGGTGCATTGATAGCGGTGTATGCTGATCCGCCATTAGAAAGCATTTGGGTTCGGCTAGATGTTCTTTTATGTCACACCCCGACCACGTAGAACAACAAAACGTGGCGGAAACGTCGGGGAGTGTTGTAACAGAATTAATTGTTTCACAATCATGGAAATTAAAGTTACGTTTTATTTATCAAACAAGAAAGTTACATTGTCTTAAACAAGAAACAAAGAGTACATAACGTAAATTAACTAGTTCTTGCTTCGTTTTAAGTCACTAAGGCACAGGTCCGCCTAAGTGTGTCTCGATCATCCTATGCAAAAGCTCCTGAAAACACATGCGAAAATAGGTACGTCATCATAAAAATGCCTGTGAGATACATAGGTTTTGTGAAATTAGGATTCATGACTTAAGGTTAAGAAAATGTTTAATAAAATTTAGTCGTGAACCTTGTAAATTGTTTTGTTTTGTAAATCATTTAAAAAAACGATAAGATCAGATGATATGTGTAAATAAAAGAACAATGTAAGGTTAAATGAATAACCAGGTAAAATGAATTGTATAAAGTAAATTGTTTTGTAAACCAAAGTCTTGTGAAAAGCATGTTACTTGTGTAAAATGTATAAGTCCAAAATGAATGATTTAAATAACGCTATGATATGTAATATAATACAAACACTTATATATAGGAAGTACCAGCGGCGTATCCACCATGTTTGTATCATACTACTCACATCTCGTTATTTAAGTCACTTAAACAAACCACCAATGTATAAAGTCTATGTTTAAACCAATTGTCAAAAAGTCCTTGTATAAACCATGTCAAATGTTAAAAGTCCAAATGTAGTCAAGTAATGTGCAACAATCGTTATGTGTGGTAAGTAATGTGTTGTTACATAAACCAGATGTAAAAAAAAATGTACAAAACAAAGTATTTTGAATATATCAAAAAGTTATGTTTTGTAAAGTAAATGCATGTTTTATTGATATAAACACTTATGTGGTAAGTTAACGCATACATTCAAGCCTTGAGAGAGACGGATAACCCTAAGTCAAGGTTATCAAAAGAAATGTTTTCGGATTCAGTCATTCCTTACATCCAAACAAACCCAGGATGTCAGGAACGGGATTTGTCAAGTCCTATGGTACCACTACTTACTACCGAGCGGCATAGCTAATGTTAATGAACGTATATAAGTCCCGTTTGTACAAAGCAAATGTGTCACACCCCCAAAAATCCACACGCGGAGTATCACCGCTTGGAGGCGTGACTGACCAGGATCAAGCCACCAATCATATTGAACAAGCATGTAAGTAATATATAAAATCCAACACAATACAATTGGTGTCTAAACAAAACATAGTTTAAGTTGCAAGCGGAAGCATAATGTTTAAAATCAAGTCATAAGTTTAAACGTTTCAAATGTTTAGCATGGCACACAGCTGTCCATGTCCCACAACGACTCTTCCCACTCCAATGCAAGCTCCATGAGTACCTAACGACCTGTAAGGCATGTAACAACGAGTCAACAACAAAGTTGAGCGAGTTCACAGTTGGTTGTTTAGTTATAGTGTTCGTAAATCCTATGTTTATTTCGTAAACCATGTACTGTATTAATCTGTATCGCGGTTTCCCAAACATGTTTGCGATGATTAGTGGGGGCTTCCCATGTGTATCGTATTAATCCGTATCGCGGTTTCCCAAACATGTTTGCGATGATTAGTGGGGGCTTCCCATGTTGTATGTTACTAGACTAGTCGTATCCGTACGTGCCCTTCTTAATCCAAGGACCGTAGCAAGTATGAGTGTACGTAGGTTTTACGTACGTGCCCTTCCCAACCCGAGGACAGTGAAAAGTAGTTTAATAGTAACGATAATACGAGTAGTTATTCAATCCTATTCCCAACCCACCGGAAATCCCATGCCTTAGGAGTGTGAACTCACCTTGGTTTTCTCGGCAAGATTAAAGTATGTGTTCACAGTTTGATCTATCCAATCCTAGTATAGTTTTAATGCCAGTCAGTTACTTACACTTAATTCACATATTCCTATTATGTAAGTTTGAACAAGCATGACACATATTATCACACAAGCTAAGATGCAAATTTCGGATCACATGTATTTTCCGCATTACTAACTCATTCATCAAAACACCACACATTAACAGTTCACTCTTAACTCAAAGAATCGTACACACATTATTAATATCTCCAACCATATAAGGCCCCCATCAAACTCGGCGACCCATGTTTAAACCCACATAAAGTCCAGTCAAAACACCCAACCCTTGGCCCAACCTAATTCCGTTCCAGGCCCACACAAGGGTGCGGCCTGACCTGGGTGCTCGGCTAACTATAACAGAATGTGTCATTGGGCCCTGACTTGTATAACCTTTAAGTTGTTTGTAAGCTAGTGCTAATTCCCAATATCACATCCTGATGATTTCAAGTCCAAGTGCGAATCTATTAACATGTAATTCATCCAGCGATTTTTCATAAATCATCAATAGGCTAATAACTATTATCAAAGCTATTAATAATGTCCGATCACTTGTTATTGCTATTATGCTATTATTGGACCAAATCCTTGTAGTGGGCTGCAAGTCAACATCATTGGACCGATTTTTTTTTTTTGCATATCAATTCTATAGGCACATAACAATTCACATATATACAATATCCAATCTCATGCAATTAAAACACAGTGGCCGACAACATGATGACTACTAAACATCCCACATGCATGACAGACACAAGCATGATTTAATCACAACAATCGATACTACACATGCATGACAGGAGGTTCAATACTATATTTATGTTATTTGCACAAAAGCTATCCCTAGATAACATCATAATCAATTCGGTCAACAAGTTAAACAACACAAGAGACACTAACCGAGATTAAGAAGAGTATGATGATGGCGATCACGACGAGGGGGGGTTTCTCCAGTTGTCGCACGTATGATTGAGAAATAGGGTAGGGTTTGATTATTGGTTTAGAGTTTAATCCCCTCAAGTAATATGATATTACGTATACATATACCCTGAGAGTTTGGGGCGGTTCCTACCACAACCGAGATAGGCTCAAGCCCATCCCTTTTGGGCCGTCACACAACTGGAAGATTTTTAAGTAGTTACATCCATTACATAAATCATGTTTAACTATTATAATCAAGTTGCACCGAATTCATATGAGCCCAAAACACTAAAAAGGCAAGTTGGGCTCGGGTAGATGGACTCAATAAGTAGCCCACCTCATGTGCGGCCCAAGATTTACGGATCGTCTTACGGTACTTAACTGAGTCATTCTACGTTAGATTAATGGAGTTATCACAGAACAAAACATTAGAGCGAGATAACGAGAAGTAAATATCATACGATAGAACGTAACTGACCTTAAAAGTTCGGGTTGTCACATCATCCCCAACTTGAAAGAAATTTCATCCCGAAATTTAGCACGTGGTTACTGAGGAAGCTAGTTGTGTTGTGTTGTTTCCTGGTTTTCCTGGGGTGTCACATCATTCCCCCGTTGGTTTGGAATTTCGTCCCGAAATTCCTCAGTAGCTTCAGTCTCAGTAGTGGTTGCACTGTTTCCGAACAACTGGGGATACTTGAGTTTTATTTGATCTTCCTGTTCCCAAGTGAACTCTGGGCCACGACGGGAGTTCCAACGAACTCGAACAAGAGGTATTCTGGTGTGCTTGAGGACCTTAACGTCCCGGTCCATGATTTCAACTGGTTCCTAGACGAATCGCAACTGATCGTTAATAGTGAGCTCCTTCAAAGGAACTATGAGGGTCTCATCTGACAGACACTTCTTCAGATTCGACACGTGAAAAACGTTGTGAACTCCACTGAGTTCTGTTGGTAGGTTTAGTTTGTAAGCCACTTTACCTATCTTTTCAATGACTTCGAACGATCCGACGTAACGCGGATTGAGCTTGCCTCGTTTTCCAAAACGAACTACACCTTTCCAAGGTGAGACTTTGAGTAGCACTCGATCCCCAACCTAGAACTCGAGTGGTTTCCAGCGCTTATCAGTGTAGCTTTTCTGACGGTCACGAGCTGCCGCCATTCGTTGTCGTATCTGAGCAATCCTTTCTGTAGTATCAACTACGAGTTCTGGGCCAGTGATTTGGCTGTCGCCAACTTCTGCCCAGCAAAGAGGTGATCGGCACTTACGCCCGTACAGTGCCTCAAACGGAGCAGCTTGAATGCTAGTGTGGTAACTGTTATTATACGAAAACTCCACTAGAGGAAGATGTTTTTCCCAACCGTTGCCAAAATCGATTACACATGCACGAAGCATGTCTTCAAGAGTTTGGATAGTGCGTTCAGACTACCCATCCGTTTGTGGATGATAAGCGGTGCTCATGTCTAATTGAGAGCCAAAAGATTTGTGCATTGCTTGCCATAGTTCTGAAGTAAAACGTGCATCACGATCAGAGATAATAGAGGTCGGCACTCCGTGCCTCGAAACCACTTCCTTTAAGTAAACGTCTGCTAGAGTGGAGAACTTATCCGTTTCCTTGATAGCCAAGAAGTGTGCAGACTTTGTGAGCCGATCCACGATCACCCGAATAGTATCATTTCCACGTTGAGATCTAGGTAGGCCAGTAACGAAATCCATGGAAATTTGCTCCCATTTCCATTGTGGTATTTCTGGTTGTTGGAGTAGGCCCGATGGTTTCTGATATTCAGTCTTGACTCTCGCACAAGTCAAACATTTGCTGACGTAAGTTGCTATGTGAGCTTTCATGCTAGGCCACCAATACGTAGTTCTGAGATCGTGGTACATCTTATCCGAACCAGGATGTACCGAGTAACGAGACTTATGTGCTTCATCCATTACAAGTTCTCGTAAATTGCCATAGAGTGGGACCCAGATGCGTCCCGTTACGTAGTAGGCGCCGTCTTCCTTTTGTTCTAACCGTTGCCTTGAGCCACGTAGGGCTTCAGCCCTGACGTTTTCTGGTTTCAATGCTTCTGCCTGAGTATCTCGTATCTGGGAAGGAAGACTAGATTGTATGGTAAGTTGTAATGTTCGCACACGCTTAGGCGTAGTATCTTTTCGACTGAGGGCGTCGGCCACAACATTTGCTTTGCCCGGATGGTACTTGATCGCGCATTCGTAATCATTCAATAGCTCGACCCATCGGCGTTGTCGCATGTTCAATTCCTTTTGCTTGAAGATATGCTCGAGACTCCTGTGATCGGTGTAGATGGTGCACTTGGTACCGTACAGGTAATGTCTCCATATCTTGAGCGCGAAAATAACAGCTCCCAGCTCTAGATCATGTGTAGTGTAGTTCCTTTCATGAACCTTAAGTTGGCGTGACGCATAAGCAATAACCTTGTCACGTTGCATCAACACACACCCAAGACCCTGAATGGATGCGTCCCAATAAACTACAAAATCATCTGTGCCTTCCGGCAATGAGAGAATAGGTGCGCTGCAGAGCCTATCCTTTAAGTGCTGAAATGCTGATTCCTGAGCATTACTCCAACGATAGGTGACGCCTTTCTGCGTTAGTGAAGTGAGAGGTTGCGCAATCTTCGAGAAGTCTTTGATGAACCTTCTGTAGTAGCCCGCCAAACCCAAGAATTGGCGGATTTCTGTTGGTGTACGAGGTGCAGGCCAGTTCCTGATCGAGTCTACCTTGGATGGATCAACATGAATCCCATCCTTGTTTACCATGTGGCCTAGAAAGTGGACTTCACGAAGCCAAAAGTCGCATTTCAAAAACTTAGCATAAAGCTGCTCTGTTCGAAGTAGTTCCAAAATAATCCGCAGATGTTGCTCGTGTTCCTCCTGACTCTTCGAATAGATCAGGATGTCATCGATGAAAACAATAACGAACTTGTCATGGTAAGGCTTGCACACTCTGTTCATAAGATCCATGAAGACTGCAGGTGCGTTTGTCAATCCGAAAGGCATGACTAGGAACTCGTAATGGCCGTAACGAGTTATGAATGCTGTCTTAGGGATGTCCTTGTCTCGGACTCTCAGTTGATGATATCCTGACCTCAGGTCAATCTTCGAATAGTAGCTCGATCCTTGCAACTGATCGAACAAGTCATCGATACGTGGAAGAGGATAGCGATTCTTCACGGTCACCTTGTTGAGTTCGCGGTAATCTATGCACATACGGAAGGTACCGTCCTTCTTCTTTACAAACAACACTGGAGCTCCCCAGGGCGAAGAGCTAGGACGAATGAAACGATTCTCCAGGAGTTCTTGCAATTGTTTGGACAGTTCTTCCAGTTCGGTTGGAGCTAAGCGATAAGGTGCTCGAGCTATGGGCGCTGCTCCAGGAGCTAGCTCAATTTGAAATTCAACCTGACGATGAGGTGGTAGGCCAGGTAATTCCTCAGGAAACACTTGAGGAAAGTCGCGTACAACTGGAATATCCTCTATCTTCTTCTCTTTCGTCGATGCGTCAGTAACGAGTGCTAAAACAGCAGTGTGGCCCTTTCGCAAACACTTCTGGGCCTTAAGAAAGGAGATGATGCCCACAACAGCACCACTCTTGTCGCCTTGAATCACGAGAGGTTCTTTACCAGAACGGGGAATACGAACAATCTTCTCTTTGCAAAGGATCTCTGCTTGCTGTTGGGATAACCAATCCATACCGATAACGATGTCAAAACTACCAAGAACGATGGGAATGAGGTCGATAGAGAAGGTCTGACCCGCTAAAACAAGATTGCAACCCTTGACTATGTGTGTGGCCTCTAAACTTTTACCATTTGCTAACTCTACGGCATGCTTGGTGTTCAAAAGTGTTGGTGTGCGTTTAAGCATTTGACTAACTTTTAGAGACACATAACTGGTGTCGGCACCCGAATCAAATAAAACAGTAACATAAAAGTCGTCGAGAAGAAACTTACCCATCACCACGTTAGGATCATTCCTTGTGTCACCCTGACCAATCACGAACGCACGGCCTCGGGCGCCATTGCTTCCATTGTTTCCCCCGTTGTTACCCCCATTATTGTTTCCGTTTCCCTGATTGTTGTTGTTATTCTGATTTTGATTTAACTGGGGGCAGTCCCGCTTGAAGTGGCCTTCAGCACCACACTGAAAGCATCCCATGTTACCTCGTTGTTGCTGCTGCTGGTTCTGTGGAGCTGGTGGTTGTTGTTGATGGTTCCGATTCGCAGGTCGTGAGCTCCTGCAATCCTTAGCTTCATGACCCACCTTGAGACACCTCTGACAACGACCCTTGTTGCACTGACCATTGTGGTGTCTGTTGCATTGATTGCACTTCGGGAGGTTTCCTTGATATCCACCCTGCCCTTGACTACCAGAGGATTGCTGACCAGGGCTCTGATAGTCATCAATTTTCCGCTGACTGAACTGTAGTTGAACCCTTGCTGGAGGCTCCATCCCATTTTCTCTTGTTGTCACTGGGAATAGCAGAAGTAGTAACAGTAGTAGCAGCACCAATATGCTTAGGCAGCTTGTTCTGTTCCACTGCCTGGTCTGTGAGACGATGAGCAAGACGAGTAACATCTTGAATAGTAGCAAGGTTAGCAAAAGTCACATGGCTTTGAATCTCTGGTACTAAGCCTTTGAGGTACAACTCGATACGTTTGATGGGAGGGTCCACCATAGTAGGACACAAAATTGCCAGTTCGTTGGATCGCTTCGTATACGCCTCTATCTCTGACCCCGTCATCTTCAGGTTAAAGAACTCCACTTCCAGCTTGTGGATGTCATCACGATTACAGTATTCTCGCTTGATCAGTTCCTTGAACTCGTTCCATGGGGTGGCGTTTGCAGCTGCCAGCCCTAACATTTGAACTTGCGCGTTCCACCAAGTCAACGCAACGCCTTCGAGAGTACCAGTGGCATACTTCACCCTACGAGCCTCAGGGCATTCACACATTTCGAAGACCGATTTGAGCTTCTCGAACCAGTGGAGGAGTCCAACGGCCCCTTCAGTGCCACTGAAAGTACTAGGACGACAGTCCATAAAAGTCTTGAACGTGCACACAGGTGGCTGAGCGTGTTGACATGTCGTGTGTGTAAAGCAAAATTAAGCACAAGTGTTGGTTTACGAGAGTAGGATCTAAAGATCCTAGAGTAAGTTGTGATGGCAGGTCATACCTCCTGCCTGGGCAGCTGCGAGTGCTGCAGTAACTTGTTCAGTGATCAAAGCCGCCAACTGGGCTTGAGTTAGGTTAACGCGTCCACTCATGATCTTCATATCAAAGAAAACATGAGTGAGAGAAAGGTTCACGAAAGTGCGATGACAGAAGAGAGTAAGCACACAAATATTTTCAAACTATAGTTGTTACGTTTACCTAGGCATACCATGAGCAAAGTTCTATGTAACTAACAAGTAGGTAATATAAACATAAATCATATCACCTATAGTGTCGAGACTTGCACGTGGAGCGAAGCGTCGTTGTGGATCGTTGAGCACTGTATAGGTTATAGTCTGGTTTTACCAAAAAAAAAATTCCCACTTTTTAAAACCAAGTTCACTATAACCTATGGCTCTGATACCAATCTGTCACACCCCCAAAAATCCACACGCGGAGTATCACCGCTTGGAGGTGTGACTGACCAGGATCAAGCCACCAATCATATTAAACAAGCATGTAAGTAATATATAAAATCCAACACAATACAATTGGTGTCTAAACAAAACATAGTTTAAGTTGCAAGCGAAAGCATAATGTTTAAAACCAAGTCATAAGTTTAAACGTTTCAAATGTTTAGCATGTCACACAGCTGTCCATGTCCCACAACGACTCTTCCCACTCCAATGCAAGCTCCATGAGTACCTAACGACCTGCAAGGCATGTAACAAAGAGTCAACAACAAAGTTGAGCGAGTTCACAGTTGGTTGTTTAGTTATAGTGTTCGTAAATCCTATGTTTATTTCGTAAACCATGTATTGTATTAATCTGTATCGCGGTTTCCCAAACATGTTTGCGATGATTAGTGGGGGCTTCCCATGTGTATCGTATTAATCCGTATCGCGGTTTCCCAAACATGTTTGCGATGATTAGTGGGGGCTTCCCATGTTGTATGTTACTAGACTAGTCGTATCCGTACGTGCCCTTCTTAATCCAAGGACCGTAGCAAGTATGAGTGTACGTAGGTTTTACGTACGTGCCCTTCCCAACCCGAGGACAGTGAAAAGTAGTTTAATAGTAATGATAGTACGAGTAGTTATTCAATCCCATTCCCAACCCACCGGGAATCCCATACCTTAGGAGTGTGAACTCACCTTGGTTTGCTCGGCAAGATTAAAGTATGTGTTCACAGTTTGATCAATCCAATCCTAGTATAGTTTTAATGCCAGTCAGTTACTTACACTTAATTCACATATTCCTATTATGTAAGTTTGAACAAGCATGGCACATATTATCACACAAGCTAAGATGAAAATTTCGGATCACATGTATTTTCCGCATTACTAACTCATTCATCAAAACACCACACATTAACAGTTCACTCTTAACTCAAAGAATCGTACACACATTATTAATATCTCCAACCATATACGGCCCCCATCAAACTCGGCGACCCATGTTTAAACCTACATAAAGTCCAGTCAAAACACCCAACCCTTGGCCCAACCTAATTCCGTCCCAGGCCCACACAAGGGTGCGGCCTGACCTGGGTGCTCGGCTAACTATAACAGAATGTGTCATTGGGCCCTGACTTGTATAACCTTTAAGTTGTTTGTAAGCTAGTGCTAAAGCCCAATATCACATTCTGATGATTTCAAGTCCAAGTGCGAATCTATTAACATGTAATTCATCCAGCGATTTTTCATAAATCATCAATAGGCTAGTAACTATTATCAAAGCTATTAATAATGTCCGATCACTTGTTATTGCTATTATGCTATTATTGGACCAAATCCTTGTAGTGGGCTGCAAGTCAACATCATTGGACCGATTTTTTTTTTTTTTTTGCATATCAATTCTATAGGCACATAACAATTCACATATATACAATATCCAATCTCATGCAATTAAAACACAGTGGCCGACAACATGATGACTACTAAACATCCCACATGCATGACAGACACAAGCATGATTTAATCACAACAATCGATACTACACATGCATGACAGGAGGTTCAATACTATATTTATGTTATTTGCACAAAAGTTATCCCTAGATAACATCATAATCAATTCGGTCAACAAGTTAAACAACACAAGAGACACTAACCGAGATTAAGAAGAGTATGATGATGGCGATCACGACGAGGGGGGGTTTCTCCAGTTGTCGCACGTATGATTGAGAAATAGGGTAGGGTTTGATTATTGGTTTAGAGTTTAATCCCCTCAAGTAATATGATATTACGTATACATATACCCTGAGAGTTTGGGGCGGTTCCTACCACAACCGAGATAGGCTCAAGCCCATCCCTTTTGGGCCGTCACACAACTGGAAGATTTTTAAGTAGTTACATCCATTACATAAATCATGTTTAACTATTATAATCAAGTTGCGCCGAATTCATATGAGCCCAAAACACTAAAAAGGCAAGTTGGGCTCGGGTAGATGGACTCAATAAGTAGCCCACTTCATGTGTGGCCCAAGATTTACGGAGTCGTCTTACGGTACTTAACCGAGTCATTCTACGTTAGATTAACGGAGTTATCACAGAACAAAACATTAGAGCGAGATAACGAGAAGTAAATATCGTACAATAGAACGTAACTGACCTTAAAAGTTCGGGTTGTCACAAAATGTCATACCGATTGTAAACATGTTAAATGAAAACAATGTGCTAAGTATGCTTAGTTATCATACAAAGCAGAAAATTCATGTAAATCAATGTGCTAGCATGCTCAGTCAACATACATAGCAGAAAAGTCATGTAAATCAATGTGCTAGCATGCTCAGTCAACATACATAGCAGAAATGTAAAGTAAAACAATGTACTATATGCGTACTAGTGAACATAGCAAGTATATGATATGAAAACATGGAAAGCATGAAAGTAACAAGTAGGCACATGTGTTTCACCCCAAAATGTTTGGAAAACAGTAAAAGAGGGGTCTATGTACTCACTTGAGATTGCTTAGAAGTTTTAGGATAACCACCAAGCAAGCTAGAGGATCACGGAATCAAACGGCACCTAATATAGGTAACTATGTTAATAAACCGGACCTACATCGGAGGATCGGATAGAATGAGGATTCGTAAACCAAATGAGTGTGGGAACTCATGTAATATGGTTTAACAAAGCCTACATACTAAAATGAAACCTAATCTAAGTGCTTACGACCCATTACGACCCGTTTAGGTAGCTTCTGCTACTTTAACGCGTCGTTCGCGTAAAACGCGTTCGGAATGCCTAACTAGCCCTATGATAAGTAAAATATGCCTTAACATATCTAATATTGTTGCTAAATCAGTTTAGATATCAAAAATTATGTTACATAGCCTTAAAATGAATTTTGGCGTAAAAAGGGCATTTTGGTAATTTACCTAAGGCATATAAACTACCTATCATGCGACTAATCAAACCTAAGTGACCATAAGGTATAACCTCGGAAGGTTATTCCCTACGCTACTATGGTCACTTGACATGTTTGGTCGGATCCTAATGATAGAGCAAACGGGTCGTGTTCGAAAGTCTAAGCGGGTGTTTAGTCCGCTTAACTTTCGGCTCCACACAAGCACTAATCTAAAAAAATGACGAGCTAAACATGCTAGAACATGTTTAGTTAAGTTAGAAAACAGGTTTTGATATCAAAACAAACGGTTTTGATATCCTAGAGTAGTTTGGTTACAAAATACGCGAGAAAACGCATTTTGGCCGAAACTACGACTCGTCACTGAGCCTAGATAACGTGGTAATCAGTAGGTATAGTCACTAGGGACTATAACCATCGTGATTACGCTCACGTTATGAAGTTCAAACGAACTTCGCGTTGACCATAAACTGGTCAAAGCAGAAAGTCAAACGCAGTTTGACTTTAACGACAAAAATGAATGAAAAGAACGAAAGAATACTTACAGAAGGTCCCCGCAAGCTCTTGATCCGATTTACTCTCAGGTATGAAGCATAAATTTCAACTTAGAGAGCCAAAATCAGATTCAAGTGTGCTTTGGGAGGAAGTGAGGGTGGGTATTTATAGGAATTCAAGAACCGTTAAGATCGTTCATTGAAAACTGAGCTTTGATCTGGACCTTACATGTGTGCCCATGGTTTTCTAAAACCATGGGAGCCCCTAATATGGACTATGTTCATTGAATACCAGCCCATGGTTTTGCAAAACCATGGGTTAAAACCATCAACACTTCAAAATGGACTAGGTTCATTGAATCTGCCAGAAATTTCAAAAATGGTCCCTGCACTTGTAAAACTTGATTTTTAGCACTTTTAACCCCCGTTAACCCCATTTCAAGGCTCTAAAATAAAGTTAAAGTATAGGGAAATTAAAATATGCTCAAAAACATCTCGGATGTCGGTTCGTTTGGTCGTACGGTTGCGTTATTCGCTTAATTACGACGGAAGTCGTAACGAACGCAAAAACGATCCAAATTAAGCGACGAATGGAATTTTTCTCATGCCAAACACTAAAATAAAATATTTTAATGCTTACATAAATTTTTGGATGTCCGGATGTATTCAGAATGTAAGTTATGCGCGAAAATGCGAACTTGTGCACTTTTTGACGCTTTTAGTCCCTGAATGACCCAAAAGTTTATTTTAGCACACCGAACCCCTCAAAACTTATTTCTAAGTTATGTAGAGGTTATTTAAGGTATGTTAAGCATATGTTGATGTTCCGGAGTGTTTGTCGCATTAAACTAATTATGTTTACGCACCAGTTGGCGTATAACTCTCCAGAAAGCGATGTAGAGCCCGAAATCGAACAAGAATTGACATGTGCAAACGATACACATATTTATACAAATCCCAAGTATGAAACACAAATTTCATTGATTTGGTTTTTGTTTGATGGTCGCAGTGACCCAGGTGTCACAGTCTCCCCTACTTTAGGAAATTTCGTCCTAAAATTTATTTGTAGGAGTCTGTTTGTGACTTTGTGTAAAACGATCACCAAAGATATGCAAGGCATAATCATGTCATTTTCCTCAACGGATATTCTTCAGAAGTGAAAATGAACGAACGGAGTCATTTTCCTCAACGGGTTCTTCGGAAATGGAAAATGAAGGATTTAACAAACGGATATTCATTTCCCTCAATGGATATTCTTCAGAAGCGAAAATGAATGGATGATTCATTTTCCTCAACGGGTTCTTCGTCAGAAACAGGAATGAATGAATAATCAACGGATATTCATTTCCCTCAACGGATATTCTTCAGAAGCGAAAATGAACAAACGGAGTCATTTTCCTCAACGGGTATTCTTCAGAATTGGGAATGAAGGATTAAATAAACGGATATTCATTTCCCTCGACGGATACTCTTCAGAACGAAAATGAACAAACGGAGTCATTTTCCTCAACGGGTATTCTTCAGAATTGGAAATGAAGGATATAACAAACGGATATTCATTTCCCTCGACGGATACTCTTCAGAACGAAAATGAACAAACGGAGTCATTTTCCTCAACGGGTATTCTTCAGAATTGGAACTGAAGGATATTAACAAACGGATATTCATTTCCCTCAACGGATATTCTTCAGAAGCGAAAATGACAAACGGAGTCATTTTCCTCAACGGGTATTCTTCGGAATTGGAAATGAAGGATATTAACAAACGGATATTCATTTCCCTCAACGGATATTCTTTCAAAAGTGAAAAATGAATAGCTAGTTCATTTTTCCTCAATGGATGCTTTATCAGAAATGGAAATGAATAGGGTTAACTCAAGACACATGACAGAACTTGCTGTGATTTCTATTCACTAAATTCTATAATTATGTATGCATCCATAATTACGTAATTCCTTGCATAGTAATCACAGTTTGTTTTATAATGTGAAGGGGATAGAATTTGAACAAGGTCGAGGCAACCTATAATTAGGTCAACACATCAACACACAAGCACATAATTGTTTTCTTGGATATAAATTTGTTATCATCTTGTTATTAACTTGATGTCGATTTGAACATGGGTATTCAAGGTACACCAGGAACCCAGTCGATGGACTTCAACGTCCTCAAGAATCTATCTGAAAATAGAGTGATCTTCCAAAAATTCGATTTCTGATTACCATGAATCATAACATTCAAATTAAGGTACACAATAATTACGGATTTACGGAAATACCCTTAGGTACCCTATTAAGGATTTATAGTGGTATATTGGGTATTCGCCCAGTGTTGTAACTTGCGCCTTGTACTTTGTTTTCTTTGGAAGAAACGTGTACTTTGGTTCTTCGTGGAAATCGCAAGAAATCTAAAGATGGGAGGAATGCGGTTCCTTGATTGCCGGTATCGTAGGGGATATGTCGTTTATTCATGCAACCACAATTGTACATTGCAATGTAAATAAAGGATTTATTTATAAATAACAATAATAATAACAACAATTGTTTCATGGATCGTGACAACAAAAGAAAATAATACACAAGGCTTGATTATTTTCTAAACAGCGTTGTCTCCTGTCGGTCAGATACTCATCCCTGCGCTGGATTTGCATTAGCAAGCCTTGGGCAATTCCTACGAAAATGGACCATCTCGCCACATTTGTAGCAAGACCCCGGTGGAAAACGAGATTGAGCAGGATTGTTGCCAGCTTGATTTGGTGCAGCTGCGGTTGGGCAAACCCTTGCTGTATGACCTATAAGTTCACAAATTTGGCATTTGCGGCACTTTACACCAGCATGATGATGAAGGTTACATTGATTGCACAAGGGTGCAGTTCCGTTGTATGGCTTTCTAGCAGGGGGTTGAGCTGGTTGGGGATGGCTTGATCATTGTGTGTAACTAAGGCGAAGTTCTGAGAAGCCTTTCGCTTCTTTGACTTCTTAGGGGATCCAGTCTGTTCATCCATGGTCTTTGATTCCTCGATTGGTTTCTTGTCACCCTTTCGAAAAAGTTTACCTTTCCTGATCTGAGATTCAGTCAAGGTTGCGGATAGCTCAATGGCCTGTCTAACTGTAGTAGGGTTGCTACCAGTCACAATGTCTTGTACTGAGTCAGGGAGGCCATCAATGTATTTTTCGATTGCCTTATCCAAAGGCGTGACCATGTTTGGGCATAACAGACTTAACTCCTCATAACGGTCCGTGTAGGCTCGATGCTCACCGCTATCTTGCTTAAGATCATCAAATTCCCTTTCTAGAGCCCTTAGCTCATGACGAGGACAGAATTCCTTCATCATAAGAGCCCTAAGCTCGGCCCAAGTCTGTGCTAAAGCAACCTCAGCACCACGGTCTTTCATCACCCCGTTCCACCATGTAAGAGCCCTCTTCTGAAACACACTGGAAGCAAACTCGACCTTGCGATTATCAGGACACTGAATGTGACGAAACGTACTCTCAGTGCTCTCGAACCATTGTAGGAGCCCAGTTGCTCCTTCAGAACCACTAAACTTGAGTGGCTTAGCCGAATTGAAACTCTTGAAATTGCATGGAGCATTATTGTTGTTGTTGGCATGGTTTAGTTGAACAATAAGATTTGGGAAAGCAGCAGCCATTTGCTGCGCGATGATTTCTGCCAGTTCGGCATTCTAAAAGGAGGGAAACATGAAAGTCTTGAAATTGCATGGAGCATTATTGTTGTTGTTGGCATGGTTTAGTTGAACAATAAGATTTGGGAAAGCAGCAGCCATTTGCTGCGCGATGATTTCTGCCAGTTCGGCATTCTAAAAGGAGGGAAACATGAAAGGAAACGAGCGAGATGATTAGATTAAAAGGATGAGGTGATACAAAATTTGACAAAAGCAAAGATGGTGGTCATTTGTTTGTTACCACAAGGAAAACAAACGACACATTTTGACTAATAAAAGTAAATGGGCCAAAAATAATGTATCGCGAAGACATGCTCGCCTATAAGTGAACACTCACCCCAAGAGTTCCCAGGTAAGAGTGACTGGTCCGATTATGTGGATTTGTACGAACAATCTAGCCTTAGACAGTGTCACACCCCTATTTTCCACGTGTCACCGGTGGGCCCGGTGGGGAGTATCGTGACGTAGTTGATATTATCATAGTCAAACAACACAATATATAAATGCACAGCGGAAGCAAAAGATAAATATATTACAATCCGAATATAAAGTAATATCCAGTATTACAACGGAAAGTAAAGGATCCACAGGTGGATCTTAAAACATAGACATTATTCAACAGACTTTAGGTGCCTAGAACTTGCAAGATTCTTTATAAACGCCCTGAGCTTCCAGCCAATTACGTTCAGTACCTGTCACTCAACCCTTTTGGAAAATACGTCAGTTTTCACTGGTAAGTACACTCAACCGACTCATTTTGAAAATGTTTAATAAAATTGATTTGAATGCACAAGGCACAAACTCTTTATAACTTGGGACAATTATAGTTATAATCTTGTATACAGATTTACATGTTCGTCATACGTTCAGGGCCCGATGTAGAAACCGAGTCAGATTAACAGACACGCCACAAGTATAGGCCCACAAGAGAGTGAGATACCGTTTTTCCTTAAACAACTGCCAGGTGTATGCCTACACCCCGTGTATAAGGCGTGGCCATTTTATAACACAATGATGTCAGGGATATCCGGGACATGGTCATTAACCCCTAAAGGTCTTTATTTCAAACAATACAGATTAAACCGGGTTACCTCAATAATTTAACCATAATAAGATTAAATATTCAATACCAGACCAAGCGGTATTATTATAATATCGTATCCCAAACCCGTATAGGGAAAATAAGTTAAGAGTATTTACCTGAGCTAGCTCCTGACTTAAATAGCAAGAATTTAATAACTCAGCCGTATTCACTTAAGTAAGCGTAGGTACCATTTACCAGAAGGCTCTAGTCTGGAATGATGGTATAAATAACCAATTAGAATGCTAACGGGTCTTTAATTAAGCCTAAGCTTAGACCGGTTAGTCTTACAGAAAGATACGGTTCAAACGCATGATAAGGCGAAGACCGGATTAGAATGTGGTTTTGACCCAACAATTTTGAAGACTTGTATAATATGGGTAATCTAAACACATTCTGGATTTTGAGACAAAAAGGATATGGTTTGACCCGTTTCGGCTAATATATGCAAACTAGTTACATACGCCGATCCGAACGCGAAAAGTGCGTAACGAGTAACCAAATGAGTCATATGCAAGTTTCCTAAGTTATTATGCTTTAATTATGTTGTGACATCAGAAAGATATCTTATATTATGCCAAAAACGGATTTAGACTCACATTACACCCCGTAGGGGTATTTTGGTCATTAAAAAGGTTATAAAAGAGTTTAAATATGAACTTGAGTTTCGGGTCTGATGTAATCAGTAAAATTGCTCAATTTACTAGGTTATATCAGTAGGGTATCATATATATGTGAAATCTATCCTTTATAACCAAACTATGCCTCTTAAGGGTATTTTGGTAATTTCACATAGGCTTAAAAGATCAAAACTGGAAACCTATGTTTAAAAACTTTTACTTACTGTTAATATATAAAAATATACTAAAAATATCTGTAGGTATCAACCTTATATGTTTAATATGGTTTTAGCACACACTATGCGTTAAAAACGCTTAAAAAGGCGATTTGGAGCCATTTTCGGGTTTTCAAAGGAAAGCTGATATTTTTATAATTCCAGAAGGCTCAAAATACTTTATTTATTATATTAGATCAGTAGAAAAAGGTTTGGGGTCAAAAGGATTTGTAAAACTCATTTTATGGCTTAAAAGGGCAAAACCGGCATTAACCGAATTAAACTTGGAGACCTATGTTATGCTTAGCTAAAATTTAAATAAAAATCTTTAAAAATCCCAAAATATTATATTACATCAGTGGGTAAAAATTTTGATATCAAAAAGTGGGTTTAGATAGGCTATACGCTAATCATGCCGTTTAATTAACATAAAGCTTTCAAATTACACTAATGAGCATAACTCTTAATCTAGACCTCAAACTGATGTCAAATTTTAGGTGAAAGTTTATAAATCAGTAACTAAGGTTTCTACTCTTTTACTTTTTCAAAAATCACGTTTTAAGGTCAAAAGGGCATAATAGTCAACATTTAAGCATTTAACGGAATCATGCATATGAATCGGATAACTAATGAACCAAGTTGTATAATCACAGAGGGTTATACTTATAGGTAACTTGGTCCTAAAAAAGCTCTAAGGCATTTCTAAACTATGCTTAAACGGGTCAGAACTGAAAGTCAAAGCATAAGTCAAACTATGCGACTTTCGGTTCTGAACCGAGCCTAAACTGAAAATTGTCGAGTTGAACATGTTTAGACATGTTCTTATATTAATTACCAAGTTATATTAATGACAAAACAGGTTGCATAGCCTTTACATTGCTAATTATGCATTAATTTAAAATTAAGCTTCCTGTTGACTTTTTAATATCAAGTTTGACTCGACAATTGGCCTAGATAGAGTGGGAATCAGAGGGTGACCTTTTAAGGGTTTAATGCCCACATAATTACCTACTTATAGGTACTTTTAATTCGTAATTAGACTGAGCACATTTTAATTAATCACGAAGTCAAACCTTAATTACGACAGTTTGACTTTTAGCTAATTAACTAAGCTTAAACGAATTTAGAAAGGTTAAGTATACTTACAAAAGTCCTAATTATGATTAGTGATCACTAGGAAGATGGCTTGCTGACCAGAGAGCTCTAGAAAAAGAGTTGCAAATGAAAGAGCTAAGTTGCTACACTTCAAGTCCCTTATATACTAACTTTGATCTTCTAGGATGATGCCAACTAACTCTAGTGATGTTGTAAGATCATCCCAGGTGGCCTAGGAAGCTAAAAACCAGATATAGGAGCCCCTTGAATCGAAAAACCAGCTTTTAAGTCGGTGTAACCGTTTGGACAGGCAGCTGTCATTAAAATCGCCCAGCTGCATAGCTTACGCACCTCAACGTTCTGGATGTTGAGGTCCGTAAGCATGCTTGCGCACCTCAACGTTCTGGGTGTTGAGGTCCGTAAGCTAGTAATCAGGTTTCTCATTTTTGCACTCTTGGTCCCTGGTCTTTCTAAACGTCGTTTCACACTATTTCTTGCATTATAAGCCCTCTAAATTGATTTATAAGGGTTCCAAGACTTATACAAACTTTGTTAAGTCCTTGGTTAACTTTGTAATCACCCGAAAAGCCATAATTTCCAACGTTGACGCTTTTAACCCCTCGTATACGAATTTGATCATAACTTTCTCATACGATAACGAAACTTTATGAAATTTTTGTCACACATTCTAGTGAGCATATTTTACCGTTACAAAGCTTCGGGTTTGCTAATAGGTCACTCAGAGGTATACTTTAAACATGTTGACACATTTAACCCCTGTAGTTTGTAATCTCTCACTTTCTTTCATTTTTAGCTTCGTATGATCCATGATTTATTCGTTTAAGGTTTTAAACATCATGTAGGGTTATTGTAAAGTATATTTATTCATTGTTGACATTTTGAATCCTTATATTCACATAGTTTCTTTATTTGTCAACTTTAGTCCCTCTAGAGTATTCTTTCACACGTTCAAGCTTATGACACGTGTCAATACATTATAGGACGTGAATTTTCGAGGTGTTACATCCTCACCCCCTTAAAAAAAATCTCAACCTCGAGATTTGTTAAAACGCTGGAAGTACCTTTTGTCGCATAATGGACCTAACTCCTATAACATATCTGGAGTCTTTCCAAGCTCCCACAGTTGACCTCTATAATAGGCACATGTATCCTTTTGGAGCTTCTTCACCTGTCGATCCTTAATCGACATAGGTTGCTCATTATATCATAAATCTGCATATCATTATGTGATAGTGCTTCTTGACTTATTGACGAAACACATCCTTAAATCATTAGTGTGAAATGTATTGCGAGCTCCATCCAACTCCTTTAAAAAGGTTTTAGCTTTAAGCTATCTGATCTTGATACATTTGTTTCCTTCGAATGATTTTATATATTCAGAGCTTAACTAGTCTGATAATTAACAAATTGGCACACCCTTCCAGGGTGATATCTTTTGTTGAACCTTATTCCTTATCAAGAACTTAGGAGGGTTGCTACTTTCATAAATCCTTGATTTCCTGCCGTATACTGGCAACTTACAATCGATTATGGATTTGTATGATCTTATTTGTTGTTTCCTAGGTAACTTTCGAATCCTGATAATTGGACTCACCAATTCTCTATCTAACAATAGATGTTTAACATTCCATCTATACAAGGTCTCCAAAGGAGCAACCTTAATATTTACATATCAATTATTATAGAAAAGCTTATCTTAAGGTGGGATGGTTATTCTAACCACTGCTTAGAACTAATCCCAAGGAATAGTTAATTCTTGTGTTAGTCGATCAAATCGACGATCCTAGGCAGCTAATGAAAATTCTTAATTGTTGTCTAATTAGGGTTGCGGTAATCAATGCATAAGCAGAATGAACCGTCTTTCTTATTTAACCCTCAGAATATCGAGTTAGACTATATGAATCTCTTATCTTAAAGTTTACTTAATCAGGGTTTCGATTATTCCATAATCAATCATGGAGTTCTACAACATTCCAACCCAAAGTGGGATGTTAATCTTAACTCTACTTGCCTCTCAGGGGTAAACAGGGTAATCTTAGGAGAAGATAATTAAGGTACAAGGAGGTTACAGAGATTTCCAAATCTCGGGCTTCAGTTCATCAATCATATTCTGTATCAGATAAGTGACACATTTATGTTACGAGTCCATGAATTCCTTAATCGGGAACATTTACATGGACCATTCCATTTTGGATATCTTCTTTGAACACCAATAGTTGACCTTAGCACCATATGACCATTGAGATATCCTTGTGGTCCCATGCATTAAACCTCCATACTGATCAGGCATGGAAGCAATCTATGGGACATATTAAGATACACCAATCCTCATATGACGCTTTTATCATACCGTCTGGTATCTGCAATCATTAGAGATCAAAGAGATATCAATTCTAAGTGTTGACGCATTACACCTAGAAAGAGGATACTTCTAAAATTCTACGACTGAAGGTTCTTGACAAGAACAGAAGAAATAGTTCTTATGATTTCGTCTGAAATTTTTACCTTACACATATTATCTAGGGTTCTCACGAGAAAATTTCTAAAAGTTTGCTAAGCTTAAGATCTTATGAGAGACTTAGCAGCACCTGAACCCAGATGTAATTCTTAGCAAATAAATCTTAATAAGGGATTTACCTAGTGTCATTATTAATGTGAACTGCCTCTAATCATACATTAGGAGGGTTAAGCGCCTCCATTCTTAATCTTTTTAAACTTAGCTGCAAAATCTATGACAAATTTAGGGCAGTCTCAGCTTTGACTGGTCGTTTCTTAATCTATATAACGTGAGTAGCTGAGGTAGATCCATAATGGATTCTTAATAAGCAGGCTTTGAAGCTTTTCCATGAATTTTCTCATAGCCTTTCTAACAGCTGCGTTAATTGCAGTTTTGGAGATTAACTTCAGTAATATTGAGGTTCACATCTGATGCACCATTAACATTTGTCGCATCTCTAACATCGCGACTGTTTTTTTATCTCTTCTGAGTTTTCCATACTCGGAGCTTTGGTATTAAATACCAAATTCAGCAAGTGCTAGGCAATCCATACCCAGTGTCTCCTTGAATTGTCAAAGGCTCCCCATAAGGAGTCTTGATAACTACTTGCTTCTTATCACACACAACATGGACTTGGTTACAAGACTACCAATCCATTCCTATCATTATAATGAGTCCCTCTTATTTTTAACGGAAACAAGGACAGCGGGTCTTTATGTGCCCCTTTTTGCCATAACCATAGCAGGTGGCGTCCTTAAAGTCCTTGCATTCATGGGTCTTGTGATCCATCTCTGTCACATCCCCTGGTCTGTTCATAGAAACATTTTCCGAAGTGCTTCTTCCCGCATGTTTTATATTTAGGTTTCGCCTCCTTTGGCTTGGGCTGGTTATAGTCTGAACCAATCTTACCCTTTTTGGTAACCTTTATTTGGGGTATTATCGCACTTTCGCTTATGATCCTATAATATACGGTCCACGACGTTGTTTACGGCTGTATCTATCATAGCCTGTAGCTCGGTGCCCGTTAAGTTCAGTCTTGCATTATTATTCTTGATCACTTGGATGATTGTGAGCTTCAGAGGAGTCAGCCATGGTGAAGCTTTGAAGGTTACAAACCATGTAGTAATCATTTGCTGAATTTTCGAACTTGATGATTAAATAGCCATGGTGTAAATCAACCATATAGGCCAATAGATAGTATTAAATCTATTGATTATGTTTTGCCTAGGTTTTCAAATAACCCATCTTTGGCGTTTAAACGGAATATAATCATTCATATTTATTAGACAGGGGACATAAGTCACGACTGTTAATGTCGTACCGACATTTTATATAGCACAAGTGCTTATTCCCAAGGACTTTTTGATGGCACAAAGGCCTTGTCACTAGGGAAATTTTAAAACATAATCAATGATTCCTTTGGATCGGAAAATTTCATAGTTCATTGTCTTGACAAGAAGTTATGAAATAAAACTATCTTTTTCATGTATACATCTTTGCCCGTACGTATATATCCCAGATGGATGTTTAGATGTGTACATCATGTTCGACGTTTATTAGCCATGATTCCTATTGATCATTTAGGCTAAATAAGGGGTTTGGAAGTTCCTAATATAAAGATGACAAGCGTGATTTTATCGCATCACTGTTGTCGGGAGTGTTAACACGTTTTCAAGTGTTAATAAGGATCTGAATCTCTTTTAAACAGGTTTTACCATCTTAGCTAGGTCTTCAATGACATTCAAGCTAGGTCAAACCTTTTAAGATTCTCTTTTAATACATATACTAACAGAAAAGGAATAATATTTATTTTATTCAGGATTTTCATTATAATTATCCTAGATTTAATTAAAATACAACTATGGCACAGAAAGGCCAAGTCACGTAGACAAGTTTAAATTTATAAGCCCAGATTTTATGGAATCGAGGCATTAAGGTTTGAATCAAAGTTCATTACCTTTTCTTGACAGAGAGTTGTAGGCTACCACTGTCTTTAGTCTTATATGACATTGGATATGACTCGTAAGTATTATATCCCCAATTATAATTTAATAATGGCTCAACAACCTAGTCACATGGACAGATTTAATTTATAAACCAGGATTTTTTTTATAGAATCGAGGTACTAAGGCTTGAATCAAAGTTCATTGCCCTTTTTTTTAACAGGGGGTTGTAGACCACTACTGTCTTTAGTCTCAAGGGACGTTAATTATAGCCCGTAGGCATTTCATTCATAAGGGATGGTTATATAAATAAGGGAATTTAGAACATCCCAATTTAAAAATGACTTATGTGATTTTATCGAATCACATCTTTGTCATTAATGATAACATATCAGATGTTAATAAGGGTTTGAATCTTTCGAATAGGTTTTACCATCTTGGCCATGTCTGCAACGACAATTAGGCTAGGTTTTACCTTTAAGATTCTTTTAATAATTACGCAGAACAATCCTAAATTGAAATGTTAACAAGGATCTGAATCTAATTGAGGAACTACCATCTTGGCCCTGTCTTAAGGTGACATATGGCTAGGTCTTGTCCTTTTTAAATTTTGTCATTTTATTATAATGGTAGATCTTATAAAAAGGAATGATATTTTTAAACATAATCGTTCCTTTAAAATTTAAACAAGTATATGGTTGCCCAAAACGGGACTTCTAACTGAAATGACTCGCCCATGCAAGAGCTAATCAGAAAATAACAAAAGAAACAAATAAAACGAATTAGGATTAGTCCTATGTTCTTGTCTAGACTCAAGAATGTGCAACTGTGTAACTGAGATTAAACACAAAAGACTAGTGTTTAATTCACTCAGTGTTGGCTCTGATACCAACCTGTCACACCCCTATTTTCCACGTGTCACCGGTGGGCCCGGTGGAGAGTATCGTGACGTAGTTTATATTATCATAGTCAAACAACACAATATATAAATGCACAGCGGAAGCAAAAGATAAATATATTACAATCCGAATATAAAGTAATATCCAGTATTACAACGGAAAGTAAAGGATCCACAGGTGGATCTTAAAACATAGACATTATTCAACAGACTTTAGGCGCCTAGAACTTGCAAGATTCTTTATAAACGCCCTGAGCTTCCAGCCAATTACGTTCAGTACCTGTCACTCAACCCTTTTGGAAAATAAGTCAGTTTTCACTGGTAAATACACTCAACCGACTCATTTTGAAAATGTTTAATAAAATTGATTTGAATGCACAAGGCACAAACTCTTTATAACTTGGGACAATTATAGTTATAATCTTGTATACAGATTTACATGTTCGTTATACGTTCAGGGCCCGATGTAGAAACCGAGTCAGATTAACAGACACGCCACAAGTATAGGCCCACAAGAGAGTGAGATACTGTTTTTCCTTAAACAACTGTCAGGTGTATGCCTACACCCCGTGTATAAGGCGTGGCCATTTTATAACACAATGATGTCAGGGATATCCGGGACATGGTCATTAACCCCTAAAGGTCTTTATTTCAAACAATACAGATTAAACCGGGTTACCTCAATAATTTAACCATAATAAGATTAAATATTCAATACCAGACCAAGCGGTATTATTATAATACCGTATCCCAAGCCCGTATAGGGAAAATAAGTTAAGAGTATTTACCTGAGCTAGCTCCTGACTTAAATAACAAGAATTTAATAACTCAGCCGTATTCACTTAAGTAAGCGTAGGTACCATTTACCAGAAGGCTCTAGTCTGGAATGATGGTATAAATAACCAATTAGAATGCTAACGGGTCTTTAATTAAGCCTAAGCTTAGACCGGTTAGTCTTACAGAAAGATACGGTTCAAACGCATGATAAGGCGAAGACCGGATTAGAATGTGGTTTTGACCCAACAATTTTGAAGACTTGTATAATATGGGTAATCTAAACACATTCTGGATTTTGAGACAAAAAGGATATGGTTTGACCCGTTTCGGCTAATATATGCAAACTAGTTACATACGCTGATCCGAACGCGAAAAGTGCGTAACGAGTAACCAAATGAGTCATATGCAAGTTTCCTAAGTTATTATGCTTTAATTATGTTGTGACATCAGAAAGATATCTTATATTATGACAAAAACGGATTTAGACTCACATTACACCCCGTAGGGGTATTTTGGTCATTAAAAAGGTTATAAAAGAGTTTAAATATGAACCTGAGTTTCGGGTATGATGTAATCAGTAAAATTACTCAATTTACTAGGTTATATCAGTAGGGTATCATATATATATATATGTGAAATCTATCCTTTATAACCAAACTATGCTTCTTAAGGGTATTTTGGTAATTTCACATAGGCTTAAAAGATCAAAACTGGAAACCTATGTTTAAAAACTTTTACTTACTGTTAATATATAAAAATATACTAAAAATATCATTAGGTATCAACCTTATATGTTTAATATGGTTTTAGCACACACTATGCGTTAAAAACGCTTAAAAAGGCGATTTGGAGCCATTTCCGGGTTTTCAAAGGAAAGCTGATATTTTTATAATTCCAGAAGGCTCAAAATACTTTATTTATTATATTAGATCAGTAGAAAAAAGTTTGGGGTCAAAAGGATTTGTAAAATTCATTTTATGGCTTAAAAGGGAAAAACTGGCATTAACCGAATTAAACTTAGAGACCTATGTTATGCTTAGCCAAAATTTAAATAAAAATCTTTAAAAATCCCAAAATATTATATTACATCAGTGGGTAAAAAGTTTGATATCGAAAAGTGGGTTTAGATAGGCTATACGCTAATCATGCCGTTTAATTAACATAAAGCTTTCAAATTACGCTAATGAGCATAACTCTTAATCTAGACCTCAAACTGATGTCAAATTTTAGGTGAAAGTTTATAAATCAGTAACTAAGGTTTCTACTCTTTTACTTTTTCAAAAATCACGTTTTAAGGTCAAAAGGGCATAATAGTCAACATTTAAGCATTTAACGGAATCATGCATATGAATCGGATAACTAATGAACCAAGTTGTATAATCACAGAGGGTTATACTTATAGGTAACTTGGTCCTAACAAAGCTCTAAGGCATTTCTAAACTATGCTTAAACGGGTCAGAACTGAAAGTCAAAGCATAAGTCAAACTATGCGACTTTCGGTTCCGAACCGAGCCTAAACAGAAAATTGTCGAGTTGAACATGTTTAGACATGTTCTTATATTAATTACCAAGTTATATTAATGACAAAACAGGTTTCATAGCCTTTACATTGCTAATTATGCATTAATTTAAAATTAAGCTTCCTGTTGACTTTTTAATATCAAGTTTGACTCGACAATTGACCTAGATAGAGTGGGAATCAGAGGGTGACCTTTTAAGGGTTTAATGCCCACATAATTACCTACTTATAGGTACTTTTAATTCGTAATTAGACTGAGCACATTTTAATTAATCACGAAGTCAAACCTTAATTACGACGGTTTGACTTTTAGCTAATTAACTAAGCTTAAACGAATTTAGAAAGGTTAAGTATACTTACAAGAGTCCTAATTATGATTAGTGATCACTAGGAAGATGGCTTGCTGACCAGAGAGCTCCAGAAAAAGAGTTGCAAATTAAAGAGCTAAGTTGCTACACTTCAAGTCCCTTATATACTAACTTTAATCTTCTAGGATGATGCCAACTAACTCTAGTGATGTTATAAGATCATCCCAGGTGGCCTAGGAAGCTAAAAACCAGATATAGGAGCCCCTTGAATCGAAAAACCAGCTTTTAAGTCGGTGTAACCGTTTGGACAAGCAACTGTCATTAAAATCGCCCAGCTGCATAGCTTACGCACCTCAATGTTCTGGATGTTGAGGTCCGTAAGCATGCTTGTGCACCTCAACGTTCTGGGTGTTGAGGTCCGTAAGCTAGTCATCAGGTTTCTCATTTTTGCACTCTTGGTCCCTGGTCTTTCCAAACGTCGTTTTCACACTATTTCTTGCATTATAAGCCCTCTAAATTGATTTATAAGGGTTCTAAGACTTATACAAACTTTGTTAAGTCCTTGGTTAACTTTGTAATCACCCGAAAAGCCATAATTTCCAACGTTGACGCTTTTAACCCCTCGTATACGAATTTGATCATAACTTTCTCATACGATAACGAAACTTTATGAAATTTTTGTCACACATTCTAGTGAGCATATTTTACCGTTAAAAAGCTTCGGGTTTGCTAATAGGTTACTCAGAGGTATACTTTAAACATGTTGACACATTTAACCCCTGTAGTTTGTAATCTCTCACTTTCTTTCATTTTTAGCTTCGTATGATCCATGATTTATTCGTTTAAGGTTTTAAACATCATGTAGGGTTATTGTAAAGTATATTTATTCATTGTTGACATTTTGAATCCTTATATTCACATAGTTTCTTTATTTGTCAACTTTAGTCCCTCTAGAGTATTCTTTCACACGTTCAAGCTTATGACACGTGTCAATACATTATAGGACGTGAATTTTCGAGGTGTTACAGATAGAAAACCTAGGGTACAGGCATTCACCCTTCCAGTTTGCACGTGTTCACACTATTTAGGACCCAGAACTTTGACGAGATTTTGAAAACTCAAAGGGGTTCAAAACCTTATAACAGAGGGTTCAAAACCTTATAATAGAGGGTTCAAAACCTTACAACAGAGGGTTCAAAACCTAGTAATCAATCATCCAAGAACAGATGATTAATTTTCAAAGCGGATTCGGAATTAATGCCCCTGTTGTGGTTATCACCTAAGGATAGGTGACGGTTTTTGTTTTAAAAAAAAAAATCTAAACGCAAATCTTCTTGCGTTAGGGTCCTAGAAAGGTTATAGTCTAGGTCAAAGCATTACTAATAACCTAATTCCCTATAACCATTGGCTCTGATACCAATTTTTCTGTCACACCCGGACCACGTAGAACAACAAAACGTGGCGGAAACGTCGGGGAGTGTTGTAACAGAATTAATTGTTTCACAACCATGGAAATTAAAGTTACGTTTTATTTATCAAACAAGAAAGTTACATTGTCTTAAACAAGAAACAAAGAGTACATAACATAAATTAACTAGTTCTTGCTTCGTTTTAAGTCACTAAGGCACAGGTCCGCCTAAGTGTGTCTCGATCATCCTATGCAAAAGCTCCTGAAAACACATGCGAAAATAGGTACGTCAGCATAAAAATGCTTGTGAGATACATAGGTTTTGTGAAATTAGGATTCATGACTTAAGGTTAAGAAAATGTTTAATAAAATTTAGTCGTGAACCTTGTAAATTGTTTTGTTTTGTAAATCATTTAAAAAAAACGATAAGATCAGATGATATGTGTAAATAAAAGAACAATGTAAGGTTAAATGAATAACCAAGTAAAATGAATTGTATAAAGTAAACTGTTTTGTAAACCAAAGTCTTGTGAAAAGCATGTTACTTGTGTAAAATGTATAAGTCCAAAATGAATGATTTAAATAACGCTATGATATGTAATATAATACAAACACTTATATATAGGAAGTACCAGCGGCGTATCCACCATGTTTGTATCATACTACTCACATCTCGTTATTTAAGTCACTTAAACAAACCACCAATGTATAAAGTCTATGTTTAAACCAATTGTCAAAAAGTCCTTGTATAAACCATGTCAAATGTTAAAAGTCCAAATGTAGTCAAGTAATGTGCAACAATCGTTATGTATGGTAAGTAATGTGTTGTTACATAAACCAGATGTAAAAAAAAATGTACAAAACAAAGTATTGTGAATATATCAAAAAGTTATGTTTTGTAAAGTAAATGCATGTTTTATTGATATAAACACTTATGTGGTAAGTTAACGCATACAATCAAGCCTTGAGACAGACGGATAACCCTAAGTCAAGGTTATCAAAAGAAATGTTTTCGGATTCAGTCATTCCTTACATCCAAACAAACCCAGGATGTCAGGAACGGGATTTATCAAGTCCTATGGTACCACTACTTACTACCGAGCGGCGTAGCTAATGTTAATGAACGTATATAAGTCCCGTTTGTACAAACCAAATGTCATACCGATGTGACGGCCGTAGGGGGCACAGTTGGAGGACCAGTATGTCTCTTGTACGGTGGTTTGTGACAAGTCAAATGTGACCTATAAGGTTCAATGAGGCCCAACCTAACTATAATGTGGTCACATGCCCATATTGTGTAGGCATATAATGTAAACTGTGGTCTGTCTTTATAAAAATTGTATAGTATGAGCTCACCAGTATATATATCTGAGGTCGTTTTGAGTATACTTATCAGTTGTGGAACTACTTAACAGTTGTGGAGTTTAGAAGATCAAGGAGTTCTTTGTGACAAGTCATTGCGTAACTATCAGTTGTGAGGTCGTTAAAGAAACTGGTACCTAAACAAACTATCAGTATATATATATCTGAGGTCGTTTTGATATCAAACTGAAACACACTGGAAGCAAACTCACCAGTATATATATCTGAGGCCGGAGTTTAGAAGATCAAGGATTCTCTATACTTGAGCGTTCCCGTTAAAGAAACTGGTACCTAAACAAACTACTGAGACTCTTATTTAAAGGAAGCAAGCAAGCACCTCAAAACCTTTTTGGGTCGATGGGGGATTCAATTGACATGCCTACTTGCCTGCTTGACCTGCTAGCTTGCTTGCTTATATATATTAATTCAGCTGCTTCACTCGTTTTTCTCGTATAACTTTTAAAATATGACGTTTTATAAAATGACGAATATGTCATTAGAACGAGCATATTTTTATCTACGTTTTAACCTAAGTTTCATTAAAAACAAAGTAAGGTCAAAAATAATATATTTAATTATTAATATTAAACGGTCTCCTATATTAGCCAAGGCTTGTCAAGATATTTCACCTTTCACATAATCATCTTACTCGTTTAACAATATATGAAATATAAATTACATATTTCATACGTTTATAACCAGTACATTAAGGTTCGGGGTATTACAGTTGTGTTAAGCTATACAATTTGATGATGTGTTCACCAAGGGTCTCTTGCCTGGTCAACATGATAATATGTGTAAGTGACTAGGACTTACTAACTTATTTAAAATATAAAACAGAGGGGGCATGTTGTGCTCAAGGGGATCGTTCTGGAATACTCTCATTTAACAGTTTTATATTTGTTGTTTTTATTGTTGTTACAAGAATAAACTTCCTAATGTGTGTTATTGTTTCTTATGTGAGGTAAACCGAGTGTTGGGCTTATGAAATAAAGTTGATGGGTCGGAACTGATGGGCTAGTGTTGCTAGTGGATGTGGATCAGGAGATAAAGGCTTGGAGCGTGGAAGCACGAACCTACTGGCCTAGCTATAATGCCTTGTTTGTCTCATTTGGAGCATAATACACATCCAAAGAGTTCTTTGATTGTAAGACTGTCTCCAACGCCGCCCTTAGTCTCCCGCCCGTGCCACGCTGGAGTTGTCCCTCGCGTTGGAGATCAGTGTCCGACAATGTCCGAAGACGAGGAGCCCGTGCAGAAGGGCATGTGTTTGCCTCTATCCAAACGTTGTGGTGGGCCCAGTCGTTCCGTCAAGGTTTGTATCTCCTCCGTTGATCTCCCTCATATCATTTTTTTGTCATCTTGTCTACGCATACATGAACAGAGAAGGAGAGATGTGAGTGGTTTGCTAATGTGGTGTATAGGTGCTGCTACGGTGGTACGATCATAGGGTTGCTGTGTCGACGACGGTGGCGTACGTTTCTAAAAGAGATAAGAGAGAGGTGGGTTTTCGTATTTAAGAAATAGTTTTTATCTCTTTGTAATGTGTGGACAGAATAAAGAAAGAGATGGATATGTGATTTTTTTGCCATTTTTTTATTGTCTTATGCTTTTATCTTCTGCTGTTGATTTTTTGCCATTTTTTACAATGTTTTTATGTATGCAATTTCTATGTTTTTTTTTAATTTCAGTAGTTTTTACACTCGTCAAGACTTTTACTTGATTACTTATATTAATTTTCTAATCATTTAGTTATTTGAATACATTTTAATAATTTAAGTAAGTGAATTTAAAGAAAAAATGGGTAAACTTAAATAAAAAATGGGTGATGATGTGGAAAATGTAAGGACATGTAAGGATGTTTGTATGGTTGGAGATGAAATTGGTGGTTTTCAAGGATTTGTAAGGATTTTGAAGGATATGATGTGGCAGCTGATTAGGCAGCTAAGGGCGTCTAAGGGCGTCGTTTGCATTGGAGATAGTCTAATAGTTCTCTAGGATTTTCATGTTATTCGTAAATCTTGAGAGTTTGGGAGTTGTTAGATGATCATTATCATCACTTAAAGAGTTGATTCGTTGTTTTTGTTTAACAGTTTGCATCAAATTATTGATTTTAGGGAATAAACACTTTGGTTTGGGTTTGAAAAAGAGATTATTGTTTTCTGACAACAATCAACCAACCCTTATTGTCATGAAAAAAAATTATATAGCAAACGTAACTCATGAATAAAAAAACAAATTACTATGCTCAATAATTGAGATGTTTATAAACCGGAAAAAGATTTTAGCATAATAAAATCAGTCTATACATCATAATTGTTGCCACCAGAGTCTGCACAAGCACGACCGTTGTTTCTAGACTATGCACGGCCGTGCATAAGGACAGGTGTCTAGAGTCTACACAAATCTCCATCTATTATCCGGTTTTCATCGTACTAGTGTCTTTCTTTTGTCTTTTCCTCTTTATAAAAAAATGATTTTTTTAATTCCGTATGTACATGAAATACGACAAATTGTGATTTCCCGCTAAATGTGGAGAATAATGATTGATGGTGAAGGTAGGTGGGTAGACATTCTTGGTGGTTTACTCACCATACATACAGCCTGTACTGTACCCACTCCATTCACATGGACCTCCGACGACCCGACACCAGGATCCGTTTTTCAAACATCCTTTCAAGTTCTAATCATATCAACAAACATTGATTATAATATCCCAATGCAAACGTGTGCAGGTGAGGGGTTTAGGTGTAATGTGGATAGCAGAAATTTGGCAAGACCACCGACCAGGAAACATCCAATGTTTGACCCAATTATCTCCTCAAACCCCACCTATAAAACCCACCTCAAAGATCATAAAATTCTCATCTTTTAACGTTGCACATAAGGTGTTTGTTGAATTGTCTAAGAGAGTTGGTTTGGTGCATTTTGATCAAATTTTGTGTCCCTTTTCATCATTGTACGTTATAAAGATTCCACAATTCAAAAATATTGTTACAATTGTATGCTATGGAGGATTCATGGTTGAATTTTCAGTGGCCATTTAATGGTGTTGATGATCACTTCAGTTCATTAACAGGAGTTGGATACTATGATCCTGTTATGGAAGTTATGGAACCATCTCCAAGGCCCACTAAACAGGTCAAGGTTCACACCAGTGATCAGTTGTTGGTGAATCAGAATCTAGTTCATGGAAGTGATTGCGCTAGTCAAGGGTCTCTTGCGAAGGCGAACGATAGAGCTTTTGTGTCGCCAAAGGGCACCGATGATTTTAGGTGTAATAAGTTACCATCTTCCTATTCTGGGAGTGAAAAATGTTATGTTTTTAGTAAAGATTTTGAAGGTGGCAGTGGTGGTGCAAGTATAACATCCACTAAGAGCACCAGTAGAAGAGTTGGTCCTTATCAAGATCATATATTGGCTGAGAGAAAGAGGAGAGAAAAGCTCAGCCAAAGGTTCATTGCCCTCTCTGCTCTAATCCCTAACCTCAAAAAGGTAAACAGTAAATGATTTTCTTTTTTTTTTTTTTGTTCTTGATTACATGCTAGTTTTTATTAGGGGTGTTCACGGTTTGGTTTAAAATTGTGAAACTGTCTAAACTGGTCATCGGCTTGTTACACGCTCGGTTTTTTTCTTAACATTCAGTCGGTCGGTTTCAAAAATTTCAAGCCGTAGAGAACGGTTTGGGGTTAACGGTTTACACCAAAAAACAACCATAAAAAAACCAAACCACATCATAGGATTTGGTTGTATTAGTTTTTGTAAATATTTCATAAAGTTAAGATTTTTAATGTAAATAAACAAAATTATAGTAATGTCAAAAGCCTAATCCCAATCTCACATTTTTAACTCTTTATCAGTTCTTCGGCGCTTTTGTGTATAAATTCCCATCCTAGAAAAGATTAATTAAACATAAAAAAACAAAGTTATATTCTGCCATCAGTGTATCAAAAATAAATTTTTAGGATACTCTGAATTGTTGACAGCCTGTTTTATTTTTCTCAAATATCAGACAATGTGTGTTTTGCTTGTTTCTGGACATCTTTTTTACTATTATTAATTGCTTGTGTTTAATAACTTGTTAAATTATGCAAATTCATGACAACTTCATTTATATTCATCATACTTTACTTTGGACATATTGAATAAAAGCACGACAAGCTCAAACCGTGAAGCCAAACCGTTAGTACTGGTTTGGTTTGATAGTTCTACGGTTTTGTTCACAATTTGACCTAAAAACCGTGAAAACTGAACCGTGAGCATCCCTAGTTTTATTATCTGGTAATGTAATCTCTAATGCCATAATTATTATTAAATTCTTTATATAAGAAGTTTCAACATAAATTGACCAATTCTGCATAACTTCAATTGAAAGTTACTAGTTTCTGCATTGCCCTTGTTGCAAGAATTCAAGATATATGATGATATTGCTTTCGGTTTCCATCCCTAATGAAGGTTATATAAGACATTTGTTTTTAGTCGCACGCGTCTAACTTTTCTTGTATGCATCATGGGTGCACTATTTTCTCATAATTTGCATGTTACGAATGATAGATGGATAAGGCTTCTGTTCTCGGAGATGCAATCGAGTACATGAAAACCCTTCAAGAGAAAGTGAAAACACTTGAGGAGCAGACCTCCAAGAGATCAAACGTAGAATCTAGAAGATTTGAGATGGTGACCGTTGGCGGTGAAATATCTTTATCAGATGAGAATATCTCATGTTTATCAGAGCAATTGCCTGAAATCAAGGCGCGGTTCATACGCAACGATGTTCTAATACGAATCCATTGTGAGAAAAAACCGGGTGTTGTTGAAAAAACATTAGCTGAAATAGAGAAGCTGCACTTATCTGTGATCAACAGCAATGCTGTGATCTTTGCCAACTCCATGCTTCATATCACCGTAGTTGCTCAGGTAAAGATTTGACTTTTTGTGCGATGAGCGTTGACCTTTTGATTTTATATCTGAAGTTTGTGTTTGGGTGTGAATTAATTGAAACCCATGTTATATTTTTTTCACAGATGGATAAAGATTTAACGATGACAACGAAGGATTTTGTAAGAAATTTACATTCCGGTCTCAAGCAATTCATGTGAAGATTAGAGAGCGCGGTTCTTTATCTGTGCAGTTAATCTTGCTTATGTACATCTGTGGGCATTCCTGTTCACAACTTCCTTTCTTTATTAAGATTTATTATTATATGGTTTATAAATGAAAACACAAAGCTTTGTGTCAGTTAGTTATTTGGTAAATAGTGTTTTAAAGGCCTTTAGAATATCTTGTGGATTGTGTTTTTTTGTTTTTTGAAATGTTTGTATCCAAATGATAAGCACCAGGATCTTGTGACGAAGTAGTATCCGCATACACACGTACAAGCACACACGCTCACACACGTCATTTAATTCATTTAGATTGCGTTTTTTGGTCATTTATGGTTTATTTATGAAAGAGGCACCTGTTAATTTCTTAACGGACCCTTTGGAAGGGAGATCTACACTTAGACCAGCCGACATTTTGGTCTTTGGATGGGTAGGAGGAAAACATGCATGTGTGGATTTGACAGGGGTTTCCCGCTTGTGGGCTTAGGGGGTAGTGCTTTCACGGTGGGTCAAGCTGCTTTGGGCAAAGTGATCAAACACGAGAAAGTGTGCCTTGACAACCAGCACGTGTTTATCCCATTTGCTTTTGATACTTTTGGTTTCCTGACGCCAGAGGCTGTGGACTTACTTAGTCGAGTTCAAAGGGTCCTGCATAGTAATATTATGACCTCGAGATCTATGGACGTAGTTTTTAAAAGACTTAGTTTTGCTATTCAAAAAGGGGTAGCGACGCAGCTTGTTGCTCGTTTACCATCTATCTCGATATAAATTTATGTAATTGTTGGTTCTTTTCGTAATTCAAAGCATTGAAATGTGATCTCTATAAACATTCTCATAAATCCTTACATTTCCATATCATCACCACCTAGGGGTATTCAGAAAAAACCATAACCAAATAAAAACCATTAACCGTAACCGTAACCGAATAAACCGATTCGAACAACGAATTCGGTTTTTGGTTTGGTTTCTAACCGAAACCGAGTTGTGAATATGGTTTTTGGTTCGGTTTTTGGATCCACCTTTTTTTTTAATTTGGTTTATTCGGTTTATTTGGATAACCGAATAAACCGTTGATTTAGTTAATTATTAAGTAAAAATAATAATGACTAATAAACTATATACAATTTATTAGCCAAAATAGTAAGTCTAATATCTAATTATATGTATCCCTATGGTTTGAAGATTATTTTAATTTTGTGCTATTAGACTTGTTGACTATTTATAGTTTCTATGATTTATGTTTTGAAGTTTTAACTTTGCGGTTGTGTGTACGAATATTTTATGGATATGTTTGTTTTATTTTGCTTTGTCTTTTATTTATATATTGTTATGTTTAAATTCGTTGCTGATTTGATGTTTGGAAGTTAGAACACAAAGATAAATATAAATTAGGAAAAAAAGTACTTAGGGACAATTTGGTTTACTTGGTTTCTAACCGAAACCAAACCGAATTGAATTTGGTTTGGTTCGGTTTGCATATTCCTAATTTGGTTTGGTTTGGTTTTTGGTTTGGGGTATAAAATGTTGAAAACCGAATAAATCGAACTGAATAAACCAAATAAACCATAAACCGAACCGATGAACACCCCTATCACCACCATTTACATTTTTTTATATCAAACTAAATTATTTAAAAGAATAATTAACTTTTTATAAATACAAATACACTGTTAAGCAAATAGTTTATAAAAGTTAAAGTATTGTAGAAAAAATATAAATAGTGTAAAATAAATAAATAATGTTTGAAAATAAAAACATCTGTTATGAATGCATCCAATATTAGTGACTATCCACATTTCTAACTCCTATGTCACATTTATGTTTGTATTAATGTTATAACCTATATACAGTGGCTCATGTATTTTGTATGAGATATATCAATAAGAAATTTATCTCCCATTCTCTTCTATACATTGTTAATAGGTTCTAGTTATTACACAACACGTTATCAGCAAGAAAGTGCTCGAATCATCATTGGTTTTAATCGTTGATTAAAGTCTCGGTTGACCCATGTCGTTGATGATGTTTTGTTGATAAAAGTTTTGGTGGCCCGAGGTGTTTCCAACGAAGATTGGATTTCGTAGACATGGCGATTGAAAAGTGATGGAGATACTATTTCCTTTAGTATTTCAAGGTAAGTTTTTTTTTCCACCATACATGTTTATCTACATAAGGTACTACTCTTATACCTATATTGTTTCTTGTTGAATATGCCTTATCTTTTCAAATTGATTTTACCATGATAAGAATAATCGTTAACCAGAATGAGATTTTTGAAAGTCGGTTGAACAGGGGATGTTCAAATTCTACTCATAATTTTCATTTTCATTTTCAATGACCTTTTCTAGAATAAATGATCATCACGGTATTGAAAAAAATATGAAATATAAGTTTAATATATACATGGGCACTTGTTATAGAAACCCGATGAGAAAATACTTGTTATTAATTTATTAAGTCTAATCTTATTTATTTGCTAGTTATATTGCAAGCTTATTCCTTGGTTTAGAAATTGATATATAGTTTGATAAATTCTTTTTATGCATGTTTAATAGATAAACCATGAAAAGAAAAGTTGTATTATGATATCCATGATCTTGCATTTACTTGTTGATTATATTATTTATATATATTTTAAAGTTATATATATTATTTAGTTTTAATTAATATAGCATAAATTCAATTAAGGTTCTAATATATAACTTATGAGTGTGGATTGAATATTATTAATTATAAAATTAATTCCGATTTCCTCATCATTAATTCATGTTGATGTATATTTACCATTTTTTTTTCAATTTACGAAATGAGTAAATAGTAATTAAATAGCCTTTTATTGTTGTTCTAATAAATTGTTTTTATTATATTTTATGGCTTGTAAATAGTAATTAAATAGCCTTTTATTGTTGTTCTAAATTTTATACAACAAATTACGTTTCAAAGAGACATTACAAATTCTAAATCATTATGTGTAGAGGTGCAAACGAGCCGAGCCGAGCCCGAGCTTGACCAGGCTCGAGCTCGAGCTCGAGCTCGATTAACTTATGAGAGCTCGGGCTCGAGCTCGATTCGAGCTTTGTTTTCAAAGCTCGAGCTCGGCTCGTTTGTATTTCCTCAAGCTCGAGCTCGGCTCGGGCTCGGCTCGTTTATTATCTATTAATTAGTATATTAAATAAAAATGATATAAATAATAGACTTTTTAGGCTCGCGAGCTCGATAAGTGAAGCTCGGGCTCGGGCTCGAGCTCGTTTACTAAATAAGCTTATTTTTAGGTTCGAGGTCGGCTTGTAAACGAATTTAAATAAGCTCGGCTCGACTCGGCTCGTTTACACTAAGGCTCGACGAGCCTAACGAGCTTCACATGTGAGGCTCGAGCTCGGGCTCGATAAACAAACGAGCTTTGTTTTGAGGCTCAAGCTCGGCTCGGGCTCGATAAGGCTCGGCTCGTTTCGAGCTTTTTCTCGAGCCGATCTCGAGTAGCTCGCGAGCCGCTCGGCGTGCAAAGTAAATAATCCTAATATTAATTAAAAAACAAATAAGAGATTCCATGAAAATAAAAAGTAAATAAAAGCTTTTGAGGAAATAAAGATAATAAGAGGCCCGAGTTAACGGGATTTAAAAATAAAAAGGGTTATGACTTCCCCGAACCCACTAAGTAACTAGGAATATCAACCTAGTTAGTTAAGTGTTGTAAAAAAACAATAAAAGAAACATGAAATAGATAACCCTTTTATGAACTATGGAACTAGAGGGACTAAAAGAGGCAAAAGGGAAAGATGTTTTTAATTAAAACAAATAAACACCAAAACACACACATATGTGTGTGTGTTGGTCGACATTTTCTAGAGCCAGGAGAAGGGTTCTTACACATGAACCCTAAAACTCACAAACTTGATCAAAATCAAAGGAAACTGAGCGAAGAAATTGGGGCTTTTAATAAATTCGTGATCACCCAAGCTAGGAGATCACAAGGTATGTTAAATTTTGTTATTTGGTGAAACTTTGAAATTCTGATTAACATGCATGAACGAAAGTCTTGTGTAAATTGTAGAGTGTCATGGTGGAATTGACATGAATATGAGTCTAGGAACGAACCCTAGATGTAAACTTGTTGATTTAGCACCATAAGTTAGTGTTTTGGATAACTAATTATGTAGGTGCTAAGTGGGTTTTAATAGCAGTATGATAAACTCTTGAATTAGAGTGTTAGATTATGAAATTTGAGGATATGAAACAAGTTCTAGATGTAGTTCATGAACACTAGACACAAGGATGTGATTTTGATGTTGAAGATATGGTTAAAAGTTAACCATAAACTTGATAAAAGAAGAATACAAATTATGCACATTAGGTGTTTGTTAAAATGCCTAAATGAGAACTAAAGTGTTGAAATTAGAGTGAAAACGCGTATTTGAATGATATGGCAATTATGCGTAATATGAAGTGATAAGGGTTCTAAACATCATGTCGATTTAGACTTAATATTGTAAACCATGTGATTGAAAATAGTTAACTTTGATAAACTAAGTTAACTAATCATGAAGTCGAATAGTAGCTTCGACATAGAAAATAAGTGAGGTGGAATAGTCGTGATTGTTAATGACTAATTTAACCGCCTTGTAAATGATTGACAATAGTTTGACGCTTAAACGAGCTAGGTGGAGGCTTGGGAAAGAAGCGGTCAAATAAATCAAGTGCAAGAAGGGAAGCGTAAACCGGATCCGAGGTAAGCTAAACTTACACCCCTTTTTAATTACTATACACTTACTAGCGAAAATTGATCGTGAATAATGTCAAGTAATTGAAATACGATGATCCGGCATGATACAATGCAAGTCGGAATGAATAAAAAGGTAGGAAATCATGAATTATGGTAAAAGGGGTAAAAAGGTAAATTAGTCATGTAATGACGAACAACTAAAAATGGTTTTGAGTAAAACGAGTTTAAGGGAAAACCGGGATAGGTTTAAAGGGATGAAATGGTAACTAAATACCATCTCGTACGGATAAATAGTCAATTAGGCTAAATGGGTCAAATGGTGTTGTTAACACCATTTGACAACTCCATTTGACAATTGCTTGTTGAGTGTTGAAATCACAGGAAACAACATAAACGTGCGTTGCTTTAACTAGAAAGATTTAAAGCAAAAAAGTTATGTAAACGGGTCAATATCTTGACCCGAGCCAGGTACGCATAAATAAGTTTTTAGTTAAACATATAATTTATGGTCAAATATTTAACGAAAGTCCTTCGTCGTAAAGTGAGGGACTAAAGTGAACCAAAACACCCTTGAAGGGTATATTGGGTAAACGACCCATAGGGGTTGTTTAGGAACTTGCATCAAGATTATGGAATCATTAGATATGAATAAAAGTTACAGGAATACACATTCATGGGTCAAATGCATAAAAATGGTCATTTGCGTAAAATGACCAACCGATGGGTAAATTCTGGGATAATAGGTTAGTTGTGCTAAATCCACCATAAAAATAGTTGTGGTGGAAGATCATTTGATAAATATTGCGAAAATAAGATGCTAGAAATAAACGAGTATGAATTATGCGGAAAAGTGCTTAAATACCCTTAACGGGTCAAAATAAGCTTTTAAGTACAAACGGGTTTAAGAATATACATAAACTTGTGAATTGAACCTAATATGATAGACAACATTGAAATTATAAGATTCATGTGAATTTGGGATCAAACAAACATGTTTGTTTGATAAACGCATGAACGGGTCAAAACTTTGTAAAAAGGTATTAAGTCGAAGACTTAACGGTCTGAAATTTTGTTATGCCGGATGTTGGATTTCAACTTCATAAGATGGAGAATTGAATTACGGACACGTAGGAAAAAGAATCGGGTAAACCGGATTAAAAACGAGAGAGTTATGCTCGTTTCCGTGAAATCGGGTTGAGCTGGTTATGTGCAGCAACAGTTTAAGCAACATTCTGTGAAAAAGGGGGCTAGGCGTAGCGCGACGCCCCCTAATTCTGGAAAATTTTTAATTTTTGTTGTTTTGACCCATGTAACTTGTTTAAACTTATTATTTAACTATCAAAACTAACTTTTAAGTTGGTTTTGATCATAGGTGAATGTCAAGAGTGCCCGGATGAAGATCAAGCTCGATGAAGAAACGAACACATGATAACGAAGCTTCCGCATTAAACTTTGTTTTGATTTCATAATGTGAATTATGGAAACACTTAAGATTGGTATTATGAATGTTTCAAACTTGTGTGAACATTCTTGATGGAAAAGTTTTTATTAAGTCGTATTTTTTTATATAAAATGCATATTTTATTGATATATTAGCATTAAATTAGAATGGGTCTTACACAATCCCTCTTATATGGGACCATTGAAATGTACAGTTGTGTGGATTGTGGCATTCATACATGGTTACATGTGAGTTTTTAGCTACCCGTATGTAGCATATGCCCAACACTATGGAACGTTGTTTTTTTGACATGGTTTAACACTGTTCTTTGACAACCCAATTGTAGGGACCATTGATGGGCACAATGTGAAATATAGTGAGAGGCATACGTAGTCAAGACGGAATTCGTCGATTGATTATATCAATTCAAAACCAACTGCTTATCACAAATACTCCCCATTGCAACTGGTCTCCTGAAGAGAACCAAGTTTTTCATTTTTTTTATATATTTTGTTGTGCAGCCTATGTACCAATAGCACCACCATAACATATAAAATGGGATATGTACATCGTATTCACAGTCTTAGGGGGAGACAAGAAAATGAAAGACTGATAACATAAAAAAAATGCATCATATTATATATCGACCCCTGAAGTGGTCAATGCAAATCTGAAGTCCAAAAGAAAGAGCGTGTATTTGCAAATAATAATAAATGAAATACAAGACGCATTCACTAACACAAATAAGGTGACAAAGTCACATATACCAGCTTAAACTTATCTGCTCGAATGGAAGTACTCACAAAATGATTATCATATTAATAAATTGTGAGAGATAAATTGGTTCCAAAAAGATAAAACCCACAAACACAAAAAGAGCAGAGTAACGCAGTTGGTGTAACCCCAAAAGAGGCGGCACACAAAACACCATAAGTGGTTGCATACAAAACCCCAGAAGTGGTTGCATACTAAACCTTAAAGAAGGTTGTTGTCAAAACCCCAAAAGAGGCTAATGGAGTTCTAAAAGAAACTCTAGTACCAAACAAATATGAGACCGCGATGAATTGTGTACAAAATAAGTACAATATGGAACCGTAATGAAACACGTGTAAAATGATATATTTGATTATGCTATAGCAATAGATGTAATCGATGAAAAAAAAAAGATTACATATATAGAAAGTGTGCAAGAGTGTACGCACACAAATAGCCAAAATGGCTACATGACTTAAGGTTGAACTAAATTTGCTCGACAAACTAAACGTTTTCGAACCAGCAGTTCGAACACCCATAGACGTCAAACCAGTAGGTTATAAATGTGTGTCTTTAAATAAAAGGAAACGTAAATAATGAGTTTTTGCGATGTAAGACATGCATTTTATCATAAAGATTTTTCCCAAATCCCAGCAGTTGATTACGAGGAAACGTATACCCCTGTAGTGGATGCGATAATCTTTAGATGTTTAAGCGGCCTCGCAATCTCAGAATGACTTCAGATAAAACAACTTATGGATGTCATCACCGTATACATGTACGAGACAATTGCAAATGACATCTGTATGAAAACCCCTGAAGGATTAAAAAAATGCTTAAAGCATTATGAAACAATAACCCCATATGTGTTATATATATGAATCTTAAAGGAAACTACTCGTATGTGGTACAGTCGACTATACTCTGAAAAGAGAGGTATAATTTTGATAAAATGAGCTACATCTATTTAATAAGATTTCACTCTTACAGTGATAATGTAAACATCATCGAGAGGGAACTCTCAAACTAAAGAGGAAAATTTTGAATGACCTTTACAAAGTGTAGTTATCCTCGACCTGTGGTTTCGAGTATATATGTACTATTTTTGCTCATCAATCTGACTACATCTAGAAGATGTTATATAGAAAAAGCTCATTCGTTGAGTACATGAACGATTTTCTAATCGCTTGACATAGAAAAAATATTCTTATCAACCCCAAGAAAAGGATATTGAACTACTTAGTCAAGAAGTACCATACTTAATTGCGATCAGAGCATTGACGTATCTTGCAAACAAGACGACATCTGATATTACGTTGTATTAGTAAGATTACAGTTCTAATCTCAAATGTTGCACTCTTTTTCCCTTCACTAAGTTTTTCCCATTAGGTTTTTCTTGGTAAGGTTTTTAACGAGACAACATAACTGATCCAGTAGTATCAGTTTATCTTATAGGTCCCGAAGTACTAATTTAACATCATCATAAATCATGTTGTTAATTATGTATAATGCGTAGTGCACTCTTTTCCCTTAGCTACGGTTTTGTCCCATTGGGTTTTCCTGGCATGGTTTTTAACGAGGTAGAATTATAAAGCGCATTAAATAATTATTTGACATATTTACAAACTCGAGACACGGGATAGTTCCACAAGAGCAATATGGCGTCCTGGGTTATGATTGATATATATTAGACTCGCATAGAGTTCGATCTCAATCCAGATACAAGTTATGAAGGTCGAAGATTTCAGCATATTTAAGAAGTATGAAGATTAGAGTTGATCAAGAGAAGCTCAAGCTATACTGTATGAAGACAATGTAGACAACAACACCCAAATCAAAGAAGACTATGCCAAATATCAAGTCAAGCAATTGTCACAGAAGATTGGATTTAACATCATCAAGATATACAAGTAAAATTGAGGGGGAGTAACGTACCCATAATATACACAGTGTATGTACTCTTTTTCTTTAATGAGGCAACATACCTGATCCAGAAGTATTAGGGGGAGACAATACGCGCTGCACTCTTTTTCCCTTAGCTGAGGTTTTGTCCCACTGGGTTTTCCTAGCAAGGTTTTTAACGAGGCAGCATCACCAAGCGTATTAAAGAATAGTATATCATCATGTGGATAATCAAGGGGGAGTGTTATGAATGCATCTATTATTAGTGACTATCCACATTTCTAACTCCTATGTCACATTTATGTTTGTATTAATGTTATAGCCTATATATAGTGGCTCATGTATTTTGTATGAGATATATCAATAAGAAATTCATCTCTCATTCTCTTCTATACATTGCTAATAGGTTCTAGTTATTACACAACAACATCAAGTATTTTTGTTACCTACCGAATTGCTAAATTTACAATTATTTAAGTTAAAAACGTGACGTAGAAGTCATTAACGCACATAGTGTAAGTGTATAACTCATTAACACATCAGAAAGGATTAAAACAAAAAAAAGTACATTTTTTACGACCCCTACCTCATCACTAGGGGTGCAAAGGAGTCGAACCGAGCTCGTTCAACTTTTGAAAGCTCAAGCTCGGCTCAATTCGAACATTGTTTCTAAAGCTTGAGCTTGGTTCGTGTGTAATTTTTCAAGTTCGAGCTCGGGCACGGTTCGTTTAGTATTTATTAATTAATGCATATTAATTAATTGTTATTTTATATATAGTTTAGTTATTTTTTATAGAATTTATAAATAGTAATTATTATTAGTTTTTAATATATACTAGTTAAATTTCCATCCGCGCGTTGCGGCGGTGACCCAATGACTGCAAAACGCGTGTTAGTAACGACAAGCAAATACGGAATATCAAAACATAAATAAAAAAGTCGTGAAAAGAATAGTCAATCCGTCCTAAAATAACGATTTTAAATAACCTAATATATAATAATAGGACCCACACGTCCTACACGTTGAAAATTCGGTTGTTCAGTTTAGTTATTACGGTGCTAACACGTTAAAATATGGATGAGCTCGGTACCTGTAACGGCACCGAAAGTGCCCGATCCGGAAAATCATCGAAATTAGCTACCGGCACCGAAAATGATCGGTACAATACGGTATGGTATTTGAAGGTAGAAATCAATAAATATAGGTATGGTGCTAGACCGGTGTCGAACCGAAAGTAACGATTCTGAAAACTCCAAAAGGTGGATACCAAATTGGTACCGAAAATGATTTGGTATAGTAAATTTGGTACCGATACGATACCGGTTTGATTACAGGATTTGATACGATTTGCTCATAAATAATCTAAATATCCAAGTTAATTTTACATGCTACAATTCATTCATTATGTAAAAAGACAAAAAATAAAGCAAAATAAGTTGTTGTGTATATATAACCTCATTCAAACGAAATACAGTTTCTTTACTGTGTGTATGAAAAGTAATATAAACTGTGCAATTACTTGCATTGGTATGTTGCTACAGGATTTGATGAGCTCGGTACCAACCGGTACCAAAAATACATTTACCGAAATCCCCAGAAATGGGTACCGGTACCGAATATACCTGGTACAGTACGGCTTGATACGGTCGGTACTGGTACGACACCGGTATTTGAGGGTAAAACCCGATGAATACCGGTGCCGAACGGATACCGAAAATACAGCCAGTTTGGTAAATTTGATACCGGTACCAGTACACACGATACTATACATTTACTTTTCATTCAATACCCTTTTTAATATTTATTTATTTTTACTGTTCATTTCATTGAGAAATTAATATATAGGAGAATTTAATCTATTAATAAAAAACTTGTACAAACAGTAGGCTCGTTTAGTCTTGCAAGCCAGCTCGAGCTCAATAAGCGAAGCTCGGGTTCAGGCTCGTTTAGTTAACGAGCTTGTTTTTAGGCTCGGGCTTGTTTAAGTTCGAGTTTTTTTTTTTTTTCAAGCCGAGCTCGCGAGTAGCTCGACTTGTTTGCACCCAACTCATCACCAATGGCTTTGCCCTTGCAGGGGGACAACCAACCAAAGGGCATGCCCGTCCATCGGTTGGCTTGTGACGGTAGTGGCCACATAACCCACCGGCGGTGCGATATGGATAGTCTAAGTAATACTCGGTCACTTGGTAACAATTTGCAAAATTAATTATTTTGACTCAAATGAAAACCTTTTGTAATTAGCATTCTTTCTATTGTTTTTTGTTTTTTAAATCCCTCGTCCCAGTTATCACATTTGAATTTATATGTTTAACTCGGAATTAAAATAAAACAAATTAAATTATTGAAGAAGTAGTTAGAACTAATAAAATAAAAGTGTTAGTGAAAAGTTGATGAAAGAGTTTAAAAGAGAAATTTAATTTCCTAACTAGAAGTTAATAGTTAGAAGAATAGGTGGAGGTCATGGGTTCAATCCCTATGACATGCAAGTTTAACCATTTAAAAAAAATAGTTAGAAGAAATATTAAGACACAAATATATAGGTGGATTTGAGAAAATAAATACTTAAATGGGTTAACACATCAACCCACTTATTAAATGGGCCATGAGAGAGTTGACTTATTCAATAAATGGGTTGTATTAGCTAATCGACGAGCGAGTGGACCTTTGCTCATGCTTGGATTGAATTTGAATCGAACCGATCCGAGCAGCTTATTTACAAACTGAGCGGGAATCGAACGAGCATTTTCAAACATTTTTCGAGCGATCCTCGACCGTCGAGCAGTTTGGACAGCCCTACGAACAATGACATCGCTGTTTTACAATCTTCGAGTCTTTTCGACGATGTCACAGATGGTGTTGCACCAAATACTTCATTCTATGCAAACGACGTGGGGTATAAGTGTGGGTACTATCTTCTCGACAGTATTTATCCGGAGTGGGCAACATTGATGAAAACTCTTTCGTGTCCGGATGACGAGAAATGATTGTATTACCAGAAGAAACAAGAGTCGGCAAGAAAAAATGTCGAGTGGGCTTTCTGTGTATTAAAAAAGAGATGGTCTATCATTGCCCAGCCGTCGATGATACTTGAAAAGAGTAAAATGAGAAACGTCATGTATACGTGCATCATCTTGCATAACATGATATTGGAGGACTCAGGCAGAGCGTTTTATGGAAAAAGTTATGATGAAGGTAACCAACCAACGAACCCACTACTCACATACGCTCAAAAAGAAGTTATCCGAGCGAGGATACGTGACAAGGACACACACCATAACCTTCGAGCTGATCTGACCGAGTACCTATGGTTTTATCGTGAACAAGGAGGAGACGACGAATGATTTAAATCTAGTGACATTGCATTTTTTTTATTTAAATTATAACGTATTTTTTATTTAAACTATGAGTTTTATATTTTTTCTTGTTATTTAAATTTAAATTAATATATATCAAAATTAAATAATGTTTAAATTTAAATAAAAAATAATTAGGTAACGATGAGGGCTTTAAACCATTGCATGCAAGTTAAATGGATGAGCTTTAAAGCCCCCTATATGACATGGCTCTGATGTGGATCTGACATGACGTAATAAAGCCCTTAGGGGCTTTAGACCACACCCCCTAGTCTAAGTAACTATATCTTATTTAAATAGTTAAGTATATAATAATAAGAGTTAAATGTCATTTTAGTCCCTGTGGTTTAGAATATTTTGTCAGTTTAGTCCAAAAGTTTTATTTTTCGCTTATTGGTTCAAAAAGGTTTCATCGTTGCCATTTTAGTCCACTGGGTTAACTTCATCCATTTTTTCTGTCAACGAGAAGGACAATTCGGTTATTTTATATGTAATTCTGTTAACTAGAAGGGCAATTCGGTCATATAAAATGACCGAATTACCCTTCTCGTTAACAGAAAAAATGGATAAAGTTAACCAGTGGACTAAAATAGCAACAGTCAAACCTTTTTGGACTCACATTAAAAAAATTAAAGCCTTGGACTAAATTGACAAAATGACCCAAACCACATAGACTAAAATAACATTTAACTCTAATAATAGTTTGTTACTATTGCTCCACAAAAATATTGAGAAAGCTTTGACAAAGACCCAAGGATAAGGAGAGGTTTGTAAAACTTGTGATGAGTGAGTTGTGTAAAGTAAATAAAGTAAAAGCAAGGGGAAAACGAAGTGGGTATGGAGAGCCCCATCCCCAAGGGGATGTGCCGCCACGTCAGCGCCACGTAGGCTCGACTTGGAGAGGATGGACTAGGGGGTGGGGGATGAATCCCTTTATATATATATATATATATATATATATGTATGTATGTATAGATGTGTGTGTGTTAGGAGAGAGGAGAGAGGGGCGTCGAGTTCGGCTGGTGGGAGCCGAAGTTGCCGGGCTTGGGGCGGCGACGGGCATGGGGGGTGGGGAGTTTGGGGCGGCGACGGGCCTCCATACCGCTTAGTCTTAGAAGTGATATGTAGTATGTTATGTAAAACTCAATCCTTAATCCCTGTTATATCCAGATTGGATGTGCTGTAGACTCCTTTCCATTGTTTCTGGTCTTGGAGTCTTCATCCTTTCCTAATCGGGTAAGAGTTTGACATTTAACTCTCTTTTTTCTAACGTGCAGTAGTAACACATCCTTTTGCTAGGCTTAGTGTATCCGGGCCCGACACAATTTGGTATTATTATTTGGTGGTTAGTGTAAAACGCTTTAATGTATTTAGGCCATCACAGGTTTAGGGGAGGGGATTTGGGAATTGGGAGCCACCATGGACACTAGGGACACAAGGCACACCACGCTACCCTCCCACGTCACACCCCTCCTTGTAAAATAGCAACATTTAAACCTTTTTGGACTCACAGTCAAAAAATTAAACCTTTGGACTAAATTGACAAAATGACCCAAACCACAGAGACTAAAATAACATTTAACTCTAATAATAATAACTAGACATTGTATAATGTTTGTTACTATTGCTCCAAAAATATTGACAAAGCTTTGACAAAGACCCAAGGATAAGGAGAGGTTTGTAAAACTTGTGATGAGTGAGTTGTGTAAAGTAAATAAAGTAAAAGCAAGGGGAAAGCGAAGTGGGTTAGAAGTGATATGTAGTATGTTATGTAAAACTCAATCCTTAATCCCTATTATATCCAGATTGGATGTGCTGCAGACTCCTTTCCATTGTTTCTGGTCTTGGAGTCTTCATCATTTCCTAATCGGGTAAGAGTTTGACATTTAACTCTCTTTTTCTAACGTGCAGTAGTAATACATCCTTTTGCTAGGCTTAGTGTATCCGAGCCCAACACAATTTGGTATGATTATTTGGTGGTTAGTGTAAAACGCTTTAATGTATTTAGGTCATCACAGGTTTGGGAGAGGGGATTTGGGAATTGGGAGCCACCATGGACGCTTGGGACACAAGGCACACCACGCTACCCTCCCACGTCACACCCCTCCTTGTAAAAATTGGGACCAAACTTCTAGCCGTCCCACCCCCCCTTCTTTTATTCTCTCTCTGGATTAACTTTCATAATTTTAAATGTTTAAATATATTAAATAGCGTGTAGGTTAGAAATGTTTAAAGTATAACATAGGTTTTGGGATGAAGGTTAGAAACGAGAGAAGAATTTGATGTGGCACTCTGTGAGTTTGAAGAAGTATAATAGACGACCTTAGTGTTAAGTTGGAGATATATTTTTATGTTAAAATGTTAAATATAATCAATTTGGGATCACAAAACTAATGTTAGTTTTTTATGATGTTAAAATGTTTAAATCAACGAGGAATACGCGTTAGCACGAGCGTGACTCGATATATTAGAGGACCCTGAAGTTTGTATTTTTTATTTGTTTTTCTCGGTTTTTTATTTTTCTTTTTAGCAATGTAATTTTTCTATGAGTTAAATGTCATTTTAGTCTCTGTGGTTTAGTCCATTTTGTCAGTTTAGTCCAAATGTTTCATTTTTCACCTGTGAATCCAAAAAGGTTTCAGCGTTGCCATTTTAGTCCACTGGGTTAACTTCATCCATTTTTTATGTTAACGAGAAGGCCAATTCGGTCATTTTATATGTAATCCTGTTAACTAGAAGGGCAATTCGGCCATATAAAATGACCGAATTGGCCTTCTCGTTAATAGAAAAAATGGATGAAGTTAACCCAGTGGACTAAAATGGCAACGATGAAACCTTTTTGGACCCACAGTTGAAAAATGAAACATTTGGACTAAAATGGTAAAAAAACCCAAACCACAGGGACTAAAATGACATTTAACTCTTTTTTTATTTAATGAAATTTTATTAGCTTTAATTTAAAAAAATAATAATTGGGTAATAATTGATGGGGCATTATACTATTACACTCATTTTAAAAAAAACTTCCCATAATCCCCTATTGCTGACACATAACGCAAAACGCCTAAGGGTGGGGGCATTATTTAGGTCTTCCACTACACATGGTCTTATAATAAACACTGTTCAACTTTATAAGCAGAAAGTAAAAAATGTAAAATGTTAAAAATTAATAGTATATAAATATTTGTACTAATTGGAAATGGTATGTGTTTTTTGATAAAATGTCCACATAATGGTAATAAAAAACATGTCTTGCATAGATCATGACATCATATAATCCAAAACAAAACATGTTATATGTTATAAATAAATACACTATTACTCATATTATTACTAATTCTTTTAAGAAATTCCAATAACAAAAATCTAAACACTTGATAAACGAACAAAAAACGAGAACAAGACTGTAAATTCTTAATTCTGTCGCAACGCACGGATCCCGACTAGTAATACTCAATTTCACTATGTTCGCTAACTTTATGATTATAATTTTGTCTCATAACTCAATAATATTTCATACGTTTTTTTAATTTATATGTATACCATAACATGAAACATGATTTGATAAATATTATATTTTTTTTGGACCTTCTAAATTAAATATTGCAGCAAACTTGGTCCAAGATGATTAGACGGCAATTTTAATTAATTAAATATGTAGTGTTCTAATTTCTAAAGGCCCATTCTATACATACCCCCCTGTTACTAACCACACCCCCCTTGTGAGAGGAAACTATCGGTCCCACGCAGGCCCACCTGTAAGTTATGTGAGAGGAAGGGGGGTGTAGTTAGTAATAGGGGGGGTATAGTAGTGCCCTTTCTAAATGGAATATTATTTACCACAAAGCCTACAAATCAAAAGGTTGGACTACTTGAAATTAAAAATTAATAAAGGGAAGAATATATAATATAACTACCCTACATTTGGCAACGGAGCAACAACAAATCATGGCTTCCGTTCCCATCTTGACTATTGTTGAAGAGTCTCGGGTATCACCACCAGCGGCCACCATAGGCCACAGGTTGTTGCCACTAACCTTCTTCGACTTTTGGTGGCTAATTTGGCAACAACCTCCTATTCACAATCTATTCTTTTACGAGCTCTCGGTCACACAAACTCAATTCATTGAAAATATTATTCCCCGTCTCAAACACTCGTTGTCAATCACTCTTCAACATTTTTTTCCATTTGCTGGTAACTTGATCGTCTTTCCTACTTCTACCAAAAAAGCCAGAAATCCGTTACGTTGAAGGTGATTCTGTCGCAGTCACTTTCGCAGAATGCAACCTTGATTTCAACGAACTAACCGGAAACCATCCCCGAGATTGTGAGATGTTTTACCAACTTACACCTCAACTAGGCCAGGCTGATAAAACTCAGGATTTTACAAAAATTCCCGTGTTCGCTGTTCAAGTCACACTTTTTCCAAACTCTGGCGTCTCTATTGGAATGACAAATCACCATTGCCTTGGTGATGCTAGCACCAGGTTCTTTTTTATGAACGCGTGGACGTCGATTGCACGATGTGGTACAGATGAGTCATTTCTAGCTAACGAAACTTTTCCGATTTATGATAGAGTGGTCAAAAACCCTAAACTAGAAGACAATTTTCTAAAGTCTGCAAAAGTTGAAACCTTTAAAGAAGAGTATCAACCACACAAATTATGTGGGCCAACTAACAAAGTTCGAGGCACGTTTGTATTGCCTCGAACTTTGCTCAATAGGTTGAAACTCTGTGTTTCAACCCAACTACCAACATTAGCGTATGTATCATCGTTTACTGTTGCATGTGCTTATATATGGAGTTGCATAGCGAATGCACGCAAAGATGAGCTACAACTCTTTGGTTTCACCATTGATTGTAGGACACGTATGGATCCCACGATCCCAGCAGCCTACTTCGGCAACTGTGTTGGCTTTTGTGGAGCTGTGGGAAAAACCACAGAGTTAACCGGAAAAGAAGGGTTCGTGAATGCTGCAAAATTGCTCGGAGAGTGTTTGCATAAGACCTTGACCGATAAAGATGGAGTCGCTAAAGAAGTAGAGTCTTTCGAGTACTTGTTTTCCAATGGGATTCCAACAACAATAATTGGGGTAGCTGGAACACCAAAGCTCAAATTTTATGACATGGATTTCGGGTGGGGTAAGCCCAAAAAGCTTGAAACAGTCTCGATTGATTACAATGGATCGATATCAATTAATGCTTGCAAAGAAAAGAATGAAGATTTGGAGATTGGTGTTTGCCTTTCGGCTAGGGAGATGGAGTCTTTTGTTAGTATCTTTGAAGATGGGTTAAAAGAATACGCATAGATGCATCATATTATATTAGGGAAAATTTCACATAATAGTAACGAAGTTTTAAAAGTGTTTTAATTAGGTCACTGGTGTCGTTTTTGTCACGATTAGATAACTTAACATTCAAATCGAGTCATGTCTTTTTTTCCACGTGTCAAGAAAAAAATGGAGCATAAGATGCTGGGGTCGAATTATTTTAATATATGAAATTATATTTATTAAAAATAAAAACCATTTAATTACATTAAAAATTAAAAAAACAAGTTACAATCCACGTCATCACTCGACGTTAGCATCAAATAAAAGAGAAAAAAAAACAAAAATCCACATTACCATGGTTACATATGAAATGGATGAAAAAACCCTTAATTTTAAGGATAAATTACACTTTTCGTCCTTTATGTTTGTATCGGATTGCAACGGATGACCTTTAACTTTAATAATTACAGTCACAGTCCTTTATTTGAAAAATGTATTACACCCTAGGTCCTTTAGCACAAACCAGGTTAAAATTTTCAGTTAATTATGACATGTGTTATGCACATGAGGGTATATTAGTAATTTTCCTATTATATCTTTTTATTTCTTTCTTTCATTTTCACAGTAGAACACCTGTATTCTAAAGTCTCACCACCACCCAGTAACCACCACTTTCTCTCTCTCACACAACCAAACCCCCACCATTGCCCCCATCTTCAAAGTGAGATCTATGTAAGTTTCTCTCTCAATGGCCAAATCTCACCTTCGAGAAACCCACCCACAACCAAACCCTGTCTCCATCCCCACCACCGGAACCCTAGTTCCGCCCCTTTTTCCTCTTTAAAATCCGAACTTGCTATCGATTTCTCGGGTCGTAGGTCAACCTAGTTCGTTTCCAAGATACATTTGCGTCGCCCGAAAGCCAGCGGCTCGGTTAGACACTCGGTTTCAGCCGAAGAAGCTATGCAGCAGCTGATTCGGGACACCGGTGATGATCGGTTGATTGAAAATGTGTTGGTTAGTTTTCAGATGAAATTATGTGGGTCTGATGATTATAACTTCTTGTTGAGGGAACTGGGTAATTAAAGTTGAGGGAACTGGGTAATTAAAACAAGTGTTAGTAGTGTGCTTGGTAGATTGGGGAAAGTTAAATTAGCTAAAAAAGTGTTTGAAACGGTTGTTAGTGAAGGATAACACTATTTGTGCTTATTCTGCTTTTATTAGTGCTTATGTGGAAAGTGGGTAATGTGATGATGGAATACGTTTTGGAGGATGCTGCTTCTAGTGGTGTATATATGGAATTATGGATTTTGCAAATAATGGGGAAATGACAGCAAAGAATATCATGGCTAATGGTGGGTGGTTGATGCTGGTGGTGGTGGGTGTTTGAGAGAGAGAGAACTCTGGAAAGATGGATTAATGGATTTTATATGTTTTAAAATTTTATAATCTCTTTTTGTTTTACTGTATTAGTATTATAATGGGAAAAGACAATACTACCCTTATGTGCATATTTTTAACTGAAACCTTTAATTGGGTTAGTGCTAAAGGACTAAGATTGTAATGCTATTAACAAAAAAGGACTGTGACTGTAATTATTAAAGTTAAAGGTCATCCGTTGCAATCTGATACAAACATAAAGGACGAAATGTGTAATTTATCCTAATTTTAATGAAATATGAATGTTTAGTGACCTAATTGGAACACTTTTGAAACTTGAGTGACCTAATTGGAACACTTTTGAAACTTGGTTACTATTATACAAAGTTACCCCTATTATATTATTATATTTTTTTCTTGTTGTTGTTGTTTTAATATGTTTATGATGATGATCTTAGAACTTGTTGATGATGATGATTAAAATGGAAATATTGATATTTTATGGGACACAATGTCAAAATTTTTTAAAAATATAAGTATGGTTAAAGCATGATTAATAAAGGGTTTACAAGATTAATATGGATTAGTGTCCCTAAACATGATTATATGGTATTTTGGTGAAAATTATAAGTTAAGGTGATTAGGGTTTTCATGATAACTAAAATGGATATTAATATATATATAGGACAAAGATCCGTTAAAAACCACCCTTTATTGCGAGAACCGCGAGAACCAGTGTGAACACAAACAGTAATTCCTAAAAAAATATAAAAAAACACCCAAATTTTATTTTATTTTTTTACTATTTTTTTAGAAAAATCGCTATATTTTGTCAATAAAAAAAATAATTTTTTTTTCGAGTAACAGTTATCCATGCACATGTGCATATGTATCATTTCTTTGTCAAATTTCGTAATTCATTACAAATAATAGTCAATTGCACTTTCATTTACACTACCACGTGTAATACACTACTTTTTACGTTAACAATATTAGAAATGCACATGTGCATCTATATGTATCAACATGAAATAAGGTGTTTTGGTACACTACTTTCTCTTTCATCTAACATTCCATCCATAATACACAAGCATGCATATGTGCATTTTTGTCATTTATTTGACAAATTCCGTAATTCATTACACATATTAGACAATTGCACTTTCATTTACACTACCATATGTAATACACTACTTTTTTACATTACCAATATTAGAAATGCACATTTGCATTTATATGTATTAACATGAAATAAGGTGTTTTAGTACACTACTTTAAATACACTTTCCCTTTCATCTATCATACCATCCATAATACACTACCATTGCCTCCTACCATCCATAATACAATACCATTACATCCTACCATCCATAATACAATACAATTAACAATATTTTCACTTTATTACATGTATGTAAACACCATTTATACCATCCAATCAACATATTACATCATAAATTGACAACTATAACCAAACCATCAACCACTAGATATAACTAACCAAAAAACATGTATATGGGCATACTTCTCCATTCAAAATCACAAACTTTTTGTACCAAAACACGTTATATCATGGTTATACCTAATGATGCACATGTGCATTTTGAATATTGGTAATATAAAAAGTAGTGCATTACTAATGGTATTGTAAATTAAAGTGCAATTGTCTATTCCTGATAACGTATTACCGAATTTGTCGAAGTAATGATACATATGCACATGTGCATGGATATCTGTTACTCGAAAAAAAAAGGATTTTTTTTATGGTAACGAAATATAGAGATTTAAAAAAAATATTAAAAAAAAAATTGAGTGTTTTTTTTATTTTTTTTAGATTTTATTTTGTGTTCACATTGGTTTCACGGTTCTCGCAATAAGGGTGGTTCTCGCATGAACCTTACCCTATATATATATATATAGGGTCAGGATTTAGAGAGAACGGTGAAAAGTGTGAGAACGGTGAGAACGATTTTGGTGGTGACATGTGGCATTAATGTTAAATTACACTAAAGGGTAATATTGTCAAAAAAACCCACTCACTTGAACTGGGTGTTCAAATAAAACACCATAAAAACACCTGATTTAGAAAACGCCAAACACTCAAAAGCTATTTTTTTAAGCTATAATTTACAACATCTCAAAAAAACCATTTTTTTGAATGCCATAAAACACTCAAAAGCTATTTTTTGAGCTATAATTTACAACAGCTCAAAAAAACTATTTTTTTGAGCCAGCTCCTAGTTAAATCGCCATAACAAAAAAAACTATATTTTCAGGGTCCAAAGTGTAACTTATAGTGTGAACAAGTGTGAACACAAGTATTTAATTAGTTTTATCATACAAAACGCCATAACAAATACAAAACGCCATAACAAATATAAAACGCCATAACAAAAAAAAAGCTATATTTTCAGGGTCTACAGTGTAACTTATAGTGTGAACAAGTGTAAACAAGTGTGAACACAAGTATTTAATTAGTTTCCACACAAAACGCCATAACAAATACAAGCTATATTTTCAGGGTCTAAAGTGTAACTTATAGTGTAAAACAAGTGTAAACACAAGTATTTAATTAGTTTCATCATACAAAACGCCATAACAAATACAAAACGCCATAACAAAAAAAGCTATATTTTCAGGGTCTAAAGTGTAACTTATAGTGTGAACACAAGTATTTAATTAGTTAAGAAGAAAAACGCCATGAAAATACCTAGTCTAAAACGTCATAAAACACCCAGTTCAGAAAAACGCCATAAAACCCAGTTAGTTTTTTTTCGAAAAGTATATCAATAGTATACTCATTGGAAAGATAAAAAAAACGCTGAGTTTTATGGTGTAATTTTTTTTCGAAAAATAATCACGTATAAAAAAGTTATTGTCGTTTAAATATGATGGGGGAAATGGCATGTGATTAGCATGTGCACCTTTGATTGGATCTTCCTATTTTACCCTTCCTAGTAGTTCCAAGACCCCTATTATTTACAAAAATGTCACCGCATCAATCTCAGCCACAAACCACTAAGATCTTGTGGCTGAGAATCGTTCTCACCGTTCTCACACTTTGAGGCGTTCTCTCCTGATCCTGTTCCTATATATATAGCAAACCATGTAAAAATGTGTATTTTTGTATATCTTGTGTGATATATGTATTTAGTAGAAAGATATAGGAAATTTATATCTAACTAAATACCAAAAATAATATATTTACAAGAACTTGGAAGGAAACATGATAAAATGTATATAGATACATATACACCTATCCACAAGGATACATCAACAAAAATACAAGAATATATATATATCCATGACAGCGATACCGGACAAATCGGACAAGCTACAAACATACATATATATATATATATATATATATATAGGAACGAGATCAGGAGAAAACGCCTCAAAGTATGAAAACGATGAGAACTATTCTCAGCCACAAGATCTTAGTGGTTTGTGGCTAAGATTGTTGCAGTGGCATTTTTGTAAATACTAGGGGCATTGGAACTACCAGGATGGGTAAAATAGGAAGATCCAAACAAGGGTGCACATACAAATCATATGCCATTTCCCCAGATCATATTTAAACGCCAATAACTTTTTTATACACTATTATTTTTTCAAAAAATCACACCTTAAAATTCAACATTTTTTTTATCTTTCCAACGAGTATACTATTGATATATTTTTCAAAAAAATGAAGTGGGTTTTTATGGCGTTTTAAACTTTGTTTTTTACGGCGTTTTCAACTGGGTTTTTATAGCGTTTTTCTGAAGTGGGTGTTTTTTTTTTGCGTTTTCAACCAATTTTTATGGCATTTTCTGAACTAAGTGTTTTTATGGCGTTTTCAACTGAGTTTTTCATGGTGTTTTTCTGAACTGGGTGTTTTATCGTGTGGCAACTGCCACTTTCCGGTAACTTTCGTACATTTAAATTACTCATTTTTAGCTATACAGTTATGTGTTTTGAACATCCGAACTGCATATTTCATGACATACACTTAGAATACTCATGGAATACATATCTATGATGCACATGATTCATTTTTATTGATTACATTTGAAACAGTTTAAACAATGCATCGAAACAACTAATATAACACCTAGTAGACTAGTGTGCTGACAGAAACGCAGGATCCGCATAAACCACCTTAATGACATATTTAGGACTCAGACAAAAGTCCAACATCAAATATACATTAAACCCTAACTAGGAATTCAAGGGTTTGGTTTAATACCTTCCCGAAGTTCGATAACACTAAAAACTGTCCGAAAAGCACTAAAAGTCACAAATTCGACACTCTTCTGCAGAAATTCAGCAGAAATCAGCATTTTAAACTTTATGCGACGTGTAAAAGCGTTGTTTAACTTAGAATTCATATGAGAATACCTTGGGGTATCATCTAAACCAATAACTACATCAATTCCCACAACTTACACAAGCTTAGCATTCAATTAACGACTAACGGAACCAACGCCAAACGAATATCCGAACGATATCTAAACTTTTTTTTAGTAACTATCTAACATTATTTGAATATCATTTAAGGCTAGTAATGGTCACTTAACACCTTGAAACACTTGAATCCCTTAAACATCTAAGCTTCTTAACATTTTTCTAAGAATTCTAACACATTAAACTAGTTAAAACAATTCACCAAGCATGACCCCCCATACATGGGCCGCCCCATGTGGGACCCCCCCTCCTTGCCCACTTGTTGAAATATCTTAGATATTTCACCCACCTTTGCAAGTGGTGAAAGTTGGTGAATGTTTAAACAACTAGTTACTTTAGTTCTTAACCATTTCATCTCATTTTACACCTTACATTTCACACACTTAAGCTCTCATCATCCACCACCATTTTAGCCAAGAACACCCATCAAACACCTTCACTTTTAAGCCTTTTCCTTGATGATCAAGATGGATTTTCATGGAACTTAGGATGATCTAAAGCAACCACAAGTTGAAGCAAGCATTTCCTTCCATTCAAGAGCTTTTAATCATCAAGATCATCCTTTTTCTTTGCTTTTATCATCATCTAGATCATCCCTAGACACAAGAGCTAGAAGTAAGCCTTCTAAATCTCTTTTTCATACTTGTTTATATATATATATATAGGGTTAGGATTTAGAGAAAATGGTGAAAAGTGTGAGAACGGTGAGAACGCTTATGGATCGTCCGATCAAAACAATCCATGGACTAGATTACACGGTGGCTTTTTCGTAAATAACAACAATTTTATTATGTGGGACGCGCTTCATTAAGGGTAAAAGGGTCTTTTACCGCTCATATACAAAACGCCATCAAATGATAAAACGCCATACAAAAAAATAAAACGCCATTAAAAACATAATGCCAAAAACTAGTAATAAAACGCGTTAAATATTACAGGAAGATGAAACAACACAGTAACTGAATTTCAGTTATTAACATTTATTAGAAGAAATTCCCTCCTAAATTACGCGCCAAAACATCATTATATAAACATCATTAACCAAAAACGCCAACTAAACCAAAACGCCAAAAACGGCAACAATCGTTTCGTGGAGATACACTCTGGAAATCAGGCGATACGTCCTGCTTTTTGACAACAGAAGGAGGGTGTATGTTAAGACGGCCAGTGCAATTCTGAAAACAGAAGAAGAGATACAAAGGCGAATCTTATCAATTGGTATTGCTATAGACAACGAATGCCATGAAACGCATATGCTTATGAAAGCATTAACCAACAAATTGGGACCAATCAAAGCAGATGTGAAGCCAGACCCTGTCATGACCTCATGGCGTTTTGATGATGAAACAGACATGTTGACGGTTACATACGACAGCGGAGAGCAGGAAGTGTACTGGCTTGAGAACATCATGACAAAGCAGCGTCTGGGTTACATGGAAGAATTGAATTTATTCCACTTGCACCAACACAGAAATTGACTCAAAATTGGAGTTAATGCAAGACATGTTCAGGTGGAGGGTTCAAAATCTTCAGGAACAAGAAGCTGATGAAGGTGAAGGTGATGACATGGAAGAAGATCCAGATGAAGACTCCGAGGAGGAAGAAGATGAAGGAAGTGATGGATAGTATTCATATAAAGTACCTTCTGACGAAGGCTTTTATTTTTTTTTCCTCTTTTTTTTTTTCTTTTGTGTAATCTTCTTTTTGTTTTTTTTTAAGATAATTAAATGATATATTTCTCCCTTTATTAGCAAAACGCCAAAAAAAATACTAAAAATACTTATTCCTTACAAAACGCCAAAAATAACAAAAAATATTTTTCCTGCTTAATATTTTATTTACTCCGTTATTGTATTTTGTCATCTGGGTCTGCATAACGCCATTTAAAAAACGCCAAACTTAGAGGATGGGACGTCTATAACACATTAAATACAAAAACAGTAACTGAAAAGACAGTTACTTTATTACTATCATTTATTACAATAAAAAGTCCCGCCTAAACTGCGCGCCAAAAAAATCCTATAAGAGAGGGGTCTATACACAATGAAATTAATCACACACAGAAAACACAAACGCTATATACTCTAGAAACCAATCAATTTAAAACGCCACAGATGGCAAAGCTTTCACTGAAATGGATCATTCTTCTGAGAGGGTTAACTGAATAATATTTTGCTGAATGAGATGGACAAATATTCAAGAAAAAGAGACTGATGACAGTGATATGCCATCATGTGAGCTTTGTTCTTGATGACTATAGGCATGGAATAAAGGAATCAACAAAAGTGTAAAATTCTATTTTAGACTCCATTATTACAAATAGCATCGAGCAAGAGTTGATCTTCAATGACATGCCACCAAAAAAGAATATCACACCAAAACACAGAATGCAACTAAGCAGATTCTTCTGAAAAAGACAGGGTTTATGTAGGAAAGTTGGAATCTAGCTAAAGAATTCAAAAAAGGTTCAAAACTCCAAAAAAAAAATTCAAGAAGGAAGAGGCTGATGACAGTGAAGATTCGGAAGAAAAATTAGATTACCATTTTTTATTATTTTTGTTTTCATTTTATATTGTTTTGATATCGAGTTATATGTTGTTTTTTTATCTAATCATCTAAAATAAAATAGATTATTATATAAAACGCCAAAAACTACAAACACCAAAACGCTAGTAGATTGAAAACTGGGAGAACAGCTGCTGGCAAAAGCACCTTGTAAATGGTATTAAAACGCCAAAAAATTCACTAAACGCAAAAAAAAATTGGTCTTATTTTAATCTTATGCAAATATTAATGACTCATAGTTAATTATTAAACAAAACACCATAAACGCCAAAAAAATTAACCAGAAAACGCTATAATGCCAAAAAATTATATATGTGACACAAAAACAATTACTTCAACGCCAAAAAGTGTAATAAATACAATTAACGCCAAAAAAAAACCTAGACGCCACAAAATATTATACCGCGTTGTGAAAATAAAAGAAGAATGAAGAGACAAAAAAGCCCCCCCTTCTCTATGCTGCGGGACACGTGTTGGGCAAGGATGCGTTCTCACCGTTCTCACACTTTTGAGCGTTTTCTCCTGAACCCGTTTCTATATATATATATATATATATAGTTTAAGAACAAGTTATAACTAAAAGAATCATACAAGAATAAGTTGAAAATACAAAGAAGCAAATTAAAAATCATGATATAAGAGATTGTTTATGTTATGATTTAAAGCTTATTACTTGCATATTTGATCTAGTTATGATGAATATCATATGAAAAACTTGTTAGATGATGTTTAAAAACATGATCTAACAAGTCTACATGAAAGTGTTAAAAAGGGTTATGTTAAACATAATGTTTAGTGGATGATCATATTTGATATTATTAAATTGAATAAAGTTTTTCACTAAAAATTATGCTTTTACAAGATTTATAAAAAGAAACATACAAGATGGGTTTTGTATAAAAGTTTAACAAAACTAGAAGTAAAGTATGATTTTTGAACTAGTAAACATATATAAAGATCATACTAAAACCCTACATGATTATGAGTTCATCTTGTTAAGTTTATGTTATAAATCTCATGTGCTTTTGCTTAGAAATAAGATGAGTAAATTGTTGGTGATTTTGAAAAGAATAAGATATGTTTTATTAAACATGACAAAGTTTGTATTTCAAAGGAAATATGGCCAATTTTTCTTAGAAATCATATGTTATAAAAACTATCATTTTTGACAAAATCTTTACTAGAATAAAAAGATTTGAAAGAATGGTTTTTATAAAAGCAAAACTAGATATAAATATATATTTTTGAGAAAATATATATTTAGTGATCTTAACAACTTATGTGCTATGTGTTATTTGATTGTATTAGTTATATACATGAAAATTAGGAACTTGAATACAATGATACAAATAAACACAAGACACATTACCACTAAAGTCTTACAAGACTACATATAAATACACCTTAAAAGCAAATTATGGACGATCCGGGTATTCGGATACAACTTATGGACAAATCGGACTTACGGACAAATAAACGGACTATATAAGTATTTCAGACTATAATATGTCATATATCAAAGACTTGGTAAACTATGTTTTCTAAACCGAACAAGTAACCATATATTTTTCACAAGTATACAAAATATATTACTTATGGTTTATCTTAAAAAGGTATTGTTTTTGAAATGTATGAAGATATATATACATTTCCTAACATCTAAAAATAATTATTTTGATGAAAAACTAAAATTATATTTTTAGAACCAGTCTTAAAAATAGATTATTTTTAAGATGATTTTTAAACCTTTTACCAAACATAGATTATATATTCATATGAAATATATCTTAGAATATATAACTATATATATTCTAAGAATACAAGATCACGTGTAATGAACACGAGGATATACGTATTCCTATATGTACAACTATACACTCACTCACATCACTAACACTTGGTGAAAATACAATTATACACGTATGCCCATACATGGGAATTATTCATACACATACAATTTACTCATACGAGACACATTCACACATATACAATTTATTCATACAAAACACGAAGTCAAGAAGACTTGATCCGATAATACAACTTACAAGATACAAGAATATATATATTTGGCGAAATATATATTAAACAGTTATCAACTAATACATCTAAGACACAGTTCAACGAATAACAAATACATACAAGTCTTAGCACATATTCAAGATAAAAGACTTGTACATGAGTCATTACAAAGACCGAAGTGTCTAACAAATCTAGGACCTTTGTAGGTCGTGATACAATTCAAGACAACTGCAAGTGAGGTTACAATTATATACAGTTTACGGAACGCAATTCTGTGAGTTCATGTCCCCTATTCATTTTAAATGCTTTACAACTTTACAACTATCGGGGAAAATACATGTTCATAGTATGATAAGTCATGGAATGAAACACTTTAGATCATGTGCGAATAGGGTTATACAACTAAGCACTATTAATCCAGTTTGGACCTAGGTACAAAGGGTTAGATCTAATGGGTTTTCGCGAGCCCCACTCTTGGTCATGGACCCATACAGAAGAGTGCGTTTATGTCCCAGTCGAGGATAGTCGACACAAAATCCTCTAGGTTTGGATTGCTTCCTATTTCGTCACACATATTAATGTCCTTGCAAAACATTAATGATCAACGATTTCATTGACGCTTTACATACTACATCTTTACATACTGGTTTTCATCTTATACAACTCACATTTTACAGATTCATCTTATACAACTCACATTTTACAGATACATTTTATACAACTCACATTTTACAGATACATCTTATACAACTAAACTGCATGAACTCGCCAACTTTTGTTGATGTTTTCAACTTAACATGTATTTTAGGGAATTAGTGGACCATGTCGGGGATTTCAGACAAGAAAACAAGTATCAAGACTCCATGCCACCTTTTGAAGGGTTTGCCTATTATATACCGCCTCTTTGCGGCAATATAGTGGTCAAAGCCTTAACATTTTAGAACTTGCATTTTGATGTATGAAACTATGACAACTTATTTTCATTTGATGGTTTGTAATCAATACACTTAACGTATGTTGCGCATCTTTTGAAACGATTATGGCAATGGCATTGGAGCTTGTTTTATTCATTTAGTATGTTCACTTATATTGTTATGCAATGAGAACCAATCAGATCACACCTCGCGCTTCCGCTACGAGTGGGTGTGACATATCGCGTTTTCAACTGGCTATTTTCATATCGTTTTTCTAAACTGGGTGTTTTTTATGGCGTATTCAACTGAGTTTTTATGGTGTTTTTCTGAACTGCGTGTTTTATGGCGTTTTCAACTGGGTATTTTTCATGGCGTTTTCTAAACTGCGTGTTTTTATGGCGTTTTTATTTGAACACCCAGTTCATGTTATATTTTTTAATTTCAAAATATAGCAATAGTATACTCGTTAGAAAGATAATAAAACACTCGATTTTATGGTGTATTTTAAAAAAAAAAATAATCACGTAAAGGAAAGTTACGAGAGTTTTAAAAAGATGGTGGAATGTGCATGTGAGTGGCATGTGCATGGTCTTTGACATGTGAGTGGCATGTGCATGAGCATTTTGACAATATTACCCTTAGTGTAAGTTAGCATCAACGCCACATGTCAATACCAAAATCGTTCTCACCGTTTTCACACTTTTAGGCGTTTTCCCTAAATCCCACCTTATATATATATATATATATATAGGGGACCGCTAGAATGAGAACCACCCCGAGTTATGAGAACCGCGAGAACCACTTGATTACGGGCGAGGTGGACCAATTTTTTTTTTCAAAAACGTAGGTGCATGTATTAGAAACACATTCGTAAAAAAAAAAATTTAAAAAAAAACGCCGTGTAACGGAACTCGTAAACCACGTTTTTGTGGTGTAAAAAACTACCCACACGGCGTTTTTTTTTTAAAATTTTTTTTTACGAATGTGTTTGTGATACACTAATCTACGTTTTCGAAAAAAAAATTGGTCCACCTCGCCCCGTACGGTGTGGTTCTCGCGGTTCTCATAACTCGGGGTGGTTCTCATTCTAGTATATATAGGGAGGAGCTCATGCGAGAACCACCTTTATTGTGAGAACCGCGAGAACCAATGTGAACACAACCTAAAATAGCTAAAAAAACATAACCCCCACTCCCCCCCCCCAAAAAAACCTAAACACCCCACCCCCCCCCCCCCCAAAAAAAAAACCTAAACCCCCTCCCCCCCCTCCCAAGCTAAAATGCTAAAAACTAAACCCCCAAAAAACCTAAAAAAAATCTAAAAAATATATAAATTTTTTTTTTTGAATTTTTTAATATTTTTTATGTTAAAATCGCTACTTTTAGAAGCAAAAAAAAAAGATTTTTTTTTTTTGCTTTGAAAATTAGCGATTTTTTTATAAAAAATATTGAAAAATTCAAAAAAAAATTTTTGTGTGATTTTTAGCTATTTTTAGGCATTTTTGGTTGTGTTCACATTGGTTCTCGCAATAAGAGGTGGTTCTCGCATGATCTTCTCCCTATATATATATATATAGGATTAGGTTCAAACGTGAACAAATTTCCAAGAGTGAACCGCGTGAACTGATCTGAACCATTGATTCCATATACATTTAACAAGGGTAAGATTGTAACTTTATATAAATATTAAATTTAAATTATTGTCTTATTAATTTCAAAATCTTAACATATTTAAATCATCATCAGTTACCAAAATTTTCGACATCTACAAAACAATTACTTATTTTAAATATGTTAGGACAATCTTAACTTATTTTAATATTGTCATTGTTTTTGGTCATAGTAGCAAGATTCGAATTATAGTTTTAGTCTTTTTTTGGTTGAACTAGAGTTTTCAGTCATATTCCTTATTGTGTATAACTCTTAGCTTCATAGTACACATGTCAACACGATAGTACACATGTGTATATTACATGGTATAGTACACATGTGACCCGCAACATTGTCGTCTTAGCTCCGTAGTACACATGTGTACTGCTGTGTTCTACTGTTCTATACATTCCAACACGATAGTACACATGTGTATAATACATTGTATATTTACGGGATTTACTCTCTTATTATTGGAAATAATTTTCTTTCCTAGTTTTAAATAAGCAAAATAATATAATTACACTTCTACCCTTTTAATTTTAATAAAACAATAAAATCTAACCTATTAATTACAATCATGCCACCCCTTTAAATAATCAAGATCATATTAATCAGCGGTCAAGATTTGTTCACGCAATTCACTCTTTGGAGGTTATTCACGCTGGAACCTTACCCTATATATATATATATATATATATATATATATATATATATAGGTAAAGAGTAAAATACAAATGCGCTTATCGTACGATACGTACGCGATCATCCCAGCCGTTCGATCAGGTGCGGATCTGGTGCGAATTCAATACATATCGCATGTGAAAAAATGGTTAGCATGGGGTATTGTAAAAAATGGCATGGGGTGTGTAGATGGACAAAATCGCATGTGGAAGATTTGAATATCGCATGTGAGAAAATGGCATGGAGTAATGTGAAAAATGGCATGTGGTGTGTAGAATCGCATGTGGAAGATTGAATATCGCATGTGAAAAAATGGCTAGCATGGGGTAATGTGAAAAATGACGTGGGGTGTGTAGAATCGCATGTGGAAAAATGGCATGGGGTGTGTAGAATCGCATGTGGAAAATTGAATATCGCATGTGAAAAAATGGCTAGCATGGGGTAATGTGAAAAATGGCATGGGGTGTGTAGAATTGCATGTGGAAAATTGAATATCGCATGTGAAAAAATGATTAGCATGGGGTAATGTGAAAAATGGCATGGGGTGTGTAGATGGAGAAAATCGCACGTGGAAGACTGAATTCGCACAGCTCGTACAGTTCGCATGGAGGTATTAAACCGCATGGGAGATGAAGATCTGACGGCTGGGGTTATTGCGTATGTAATGTACGATAAGCCCTATTGTACGTTAACCGGCCTCTCTCTCTCTCTCTCTCTATATATATATATATATATATATAGGATGAGGATCATTTCTAAACACTAATTATTGTGAGAACAAAAAGAACAACTCCAAATCACTAAATTTTGGGATTTAAGGTTCCTATTTTTATTTTCATGTTTATTATATTCATATGTGTATTATATATACATTAAAAAATCATATAACTTTACATACGCATAGCCTACATACATGTAGGTAATTTAACCTACACATAACATACATATGCATAGTTTATATAAAAACTGAAAATTTTCCATATTTTGTTTTGAATTATAGGGTGAGAAACAATAAATCTTACATTTGTAACATTTTCATTTACTTTTTAGGTTTTTAGGATTGAAAAAAGGGTGATTCATTTTGTTCTGCGTGTTCTCACAATATTTAGTGTTCTGCATAGAACATTTCCCTATATATATATATATATATATAATAACAAGGCTCGGTGAAATTGTATACAATTTCGGACAACAAAATATATATTTTCGACACCATATAAGAAATATATATTTTACAACCAATGTTAAAAATATGTATTATTTTTAAGGAATCTCAAGCTATATTTCACAAGAACGTAATTCCGGAAAACCAACAAAAATACTAAGTGTGGAAATATTCCAAGAAATACAAGTATAAATGCATACATAAGCGTATAAATACGTGTCCACGTATAACCTAACACTTAGTGAAAATGAAAGCTTATAAGTACTATACATGTATATACGTATACGTATAAATACGACACAAGTACACATATACAAGGCAATGTTAAAAATATTATTTGTAACAAACATCGACAAGTAAAAATATATTTATTTTAAAAATAAATATATCTTGACAAATGACTTAGTGAAAATATGACATATGATATAAGAATATATTTTGGGATAAAAATATATTTATATCGCTTCACTATAAAACAATCATGCGGGACACAAGTACATACAATGGGCTAGGCCTCGGATATTACAAGAACAAGTACAAAACAACCGTGTAGGACACGAGGTCATACACGGGGCTAGGCTCGGACAAACACAAACAAGGATACAAATGTATGTAGATACATTACACATATAACCATACGGATAATCAACTACCAACGAGTCTAAACATACAAGGGTTTTTGAACAAACAAAACAAGGTCAAGTCTTAACCAGGTTTATGATGAAAGACTTGTACGTGATCAAACAACTAGACCTAAGTTCCTTAACGAAATTAGGACACTAGCAGGTTGGATACAAACAGGGAAACCAAAGTGATTGCTAGCGTGTGCACATACACAAACTGTGAGTCACGGCCCCTCTTTTTAATATTTTTACTTTTAAAATTCATGGGAGATACATGTTACACAATGGTATGATAGTTATGGAATGAAATCACTTAGATCACGTGCGCATAAGTAGTGTTTCATGACAGATTCTATCGAGTCTAGGTATGCTCCACTCTTGGTCCATGAGACCCTATATGAGTACTTTTGTGTCCAACAAGTTGGCGAATCTGCATCACTACTGAGTTAGTGGCCCGATAATGAAAGATAAGAGTGTCGAGGTTTGGTTATTGTCTTATGTCGGCACGTACATTAATGTCCTAGCTACACATTAATTGATCCATGAATTTACAAAGTTATCAAATGATTTAAAGATTCATTTGGGTCAAACAAAACTCGTGAGCTCACCGACATTATTGTTGATAAATTTTATAACACGTATTTCAGGAAAGTAAGAGCATTTGAATGATTTGGAAGTCAAAGAACAAGAGATACATGGAAGATGCCAACTTTTGAAGGGCTTGCCGCATATATTTCGCGTCTGTGCGATATATTGGTGTCAAAGCCTTTTTTATAAAAACTATATTTTGTCCAATGTCATTTTGTGAACATTAAGTATTTTGGGATATGTTGTGAACAAAACAGTTGCATCTTGTGTTGTTATATCAAGTAATATATATAATGTTGGCATCTTCGTTTATTTTAATCATGTAGAATTTTTACGCTATTGAATGCTATGAGAACCTTTCACGATCACACCTATGCGCTTCCGCTACTAGTAGGGTGTAACAATTTTACACAAAAATAATAGAATAAGTAGATGGGATTAGTGGGTTGGTAATTGAAACGAAAATACAACTACGAGTACTATTTTGGCAAAATTTAAATTATTGGACTGAAATAGTTATTTTGAGCAAACCACAAGGACAAAAATAATAATTTACTCTAATTGAAAATTATTAATAAAATAGTTGTACCATCAAAAACCATTTATTATAAGCAACTTGTTTAAAAAATATACTAATTGATGTGACGTTTAACCAATTTGTTAGAAAACTACATTCCGATCTCAAGCAATTTATGGGAAGATTTAGAAAGTGCGGTTCTTTCTGTTCAGTTAATCTTTCTTGGTAAAAAGAATTGAAACCCTTTATGGGGGCTATGGGTTCATTTTGATTTTTGCAGGAGGGTTTATGTGTGACACCTGTGTCACTTCAACCATCAAACAAATGCCAAACCAATGAAATATTGTATTTCATACTTGGGATTTGTAAAAATATGTGTATCGATTGCACATATCAACTCTTGTTCGATTTCAAGCTCTAAATCGCTTTCTGGAAGGTTATACACGCACTGATGCGTAAATATAACCAGTTTCATGCAACGAACACTCCGGAATAGTGAAATAGGCTTAACATACCTTAAATAACCTTTACATAACTTAGATATAAGTTTTGGAAGGTTTGGTGTGGTGAAATCAAAGTTTATTCGCTTACAGGGACTGAATTTGACAAACTACGAAAGTATGCCAATTTGAACTGTAACAGACATTCCGGAACATGACCATAAGTTAAACATACCATAAATATCCTTTACATAGCTTAGAAATAGGCTTTGAGGTGTTCGGTATGCTAAAATAAACTTTTGTGTCATTCAGGGACTAAAAGCGTCAAAAAGTGCACAAGTTTGCATTTTCGCGCATAACTTACGTTCTGAATACATCCGGACATCCAAAAATTTATGTAAGCATGACTATATTATGCTTTAGTGTTTGGCTTGTCAAAAATCCATTCGTCGCGTCATTTGGATCGTTTTTCGCGATTATGCGCATTCCGTCGTAATTAACCGAACATCGCAACCGTACGGCTAAACGAACCGACATCCGAGATATTTTTGAGCATATTTTAAGTTCCCTATACTTTAACTTCATTTTAGAGCTTTGAAATGGGGTTAACGGGCCTTAAACGTGTCGAAAATGGGCTGAATGCATGACATGGACTAAAATGGTAATTCTGCCAAACTTGGCCTTGCGCATCGTAGCCATTTTTGCCCTACGGTGTGTATGGGGTCTGCAGACCAGATGCAGTGTTTTTAACAGCCTGTTTGCAGCAGATTTAACCACAACCACATACTCATACTTGCCTAGTCAACTGATAAGGATCATATTTTAGCTACCATGAGTTTCCAACAAGTGTACGCACATGATTCAATCACGTTATTCCATGAAACGATCCTAACGGTTCGGGTATTCCTATAAATACCCATCCACCCCAACCTCATTTCTCACAAGAATCTGGATTTGAGAGCTCTAAGTTGAAACCATTGTTTCATACCTGAGTTCTTGGATCGAGATTAGCATTCGGGGACCCTTCGTAAGTATTCTTTCGTTCTTTTATTGCTTTTCGAGTCTTTCGAGTCTGAAAGTCAAAATTTGTTTGACTTTATGCGTTGACCAGTTTATGGTCAATGCGAAGTTCGTTTGAACTTCGCAACGTGAGTGTAATCACGTTGGTTATAGTCCCTTGGGACTATGCCTACTGATTACCACGTTGTCTAGGGTCGTAGGGTAAGCGATCTGATAAATCGCTTATACCTCGAACCCGACCCATTTGGTCGATCATTTGGATCTGACCAAACACATTAGGTGACCATAGTATATAGGGAATAACCTTCCAAGGTTATACCCTATGGTCACATCGTTTGAATAGTTGTATGATAGGTAGTTTATATGCCTTAGGTAAATTACCAGAATACCCTTTTCATGTATAATTGGTAATTAATCATATGTAACCTAAACTTTTGACACATAACTGATTATGTAACATGTTTAGGCATATAACACTTGTCATAGGGCTAGTTAGGCGGTCCGAACGCGTTTCACGCGAACAACGCGTTAAAGTAGCATAAGCTACCTAAACGGGTCGTAATGGGTCGTAAACAATTATGTTAGGTTTCAATTAGTATGTAGGCTTTGTTAAACCAAATGACACGAGTCTCTACACTCGTTTGGTTTACAAACCCTAATGCTACCCGATCTTCCGATCTAGGTCCGGTTTATTAACATAGTTACCTATATTAGGTGCCGTTTGATTTCCGTGACCTCTAGCGTTGCTTGGTGGTTATCTTAGGACTTCTGAGCAATCTCAAGTGAGTACATAGACCCCTCTTTTACTGTTTTCCAAACGTTTTGGGGTGGAACACATGTGCCTACTTGTTACTTTCGTGCTTTCCTGTTTTCACATCATATACCTGTTATGTTCGTTAGTACATTATAGTACATGATTTTATTACATCTTATGCTAGGTGTGCCCATTGTGTGCATTACTTAGTACATCGTTTTACATTATATTATATGCTACGTATGTCTATTGTTGTATACGTAGTACAGGTCACACGCTACGTATGTCTATTGTTGTATACGTAGTACAGGTCACATGCTACATATGTCTATTATTGTATACGTAGTACAGGTCACATGCTACGTATGTCTATTGTTGTATACGTAGTACAGGTCACATGCTACGTATGTCTATTGTTGCATACTTAGTACAGGTCACATGCTACGTATGTCTATTGTCGCGTACTTAGTACATTTGTTATTCATCACAGGCTTACATTTTGGATACATATTACATGATTTACATTAGACATGAACATTTTACATCTTGATGGTTTGGTTTGATTAAGTGATTAAGTAACGATGCGTGTGTAATATGATACAAGCATGGTGGATACGCCGCTGGTACTTCCTATATATAAGTGTTTGTATGGTATTACATATATCGTAGCGTTATTTGAATCATTTCAGTTTGATACATATAACATTTTATACAAATAACATACTTTTCACAATACATTGTTTTACAAGCAACTTATCTTATACAAACTCAGTTTACATGGTTATTCATTTAACCATACATTATTCACTTATTTATACATATCATCTGAACTCATTGTTTTTCAAATGATTTACAAGACAAAGCAAATTACAAGGTTCATGACTAAACATTTTCTCAAACATAAGTCATGAAACCTATTTTCACAAAACCTATGTATCTCACAGGCATTTTTATGCTGACGTACCTATTTTCACATGTGTTTTTCAGGAGCTATTGCATAAGATGATCAAGATACACATAGGCAGACTTGGGCTTTAGTGACAATAAAAGATGCAAGACTAGTTAATTATGTTGTATTTATTTGTTTGTTAAGACATTGTAACACTTCTAATCAATAAAATGAAACTTCAATTGCCATGGATTTGAAACAATTAATTCTGTTACAACACTCCCCGACATTTCCGCCACGTTTTGTATGTTCTACGTGGTCGGGGTGTGACAGAAAAGATGGTATCAGAGCCAATGGTTATAGGGAATTAGGTTATTAGTAATGCTTTGACCTAGTCTATAACCTTCTTAGGACCCTAACGCGAGTTTACTTGCGTTTAGTCATAAAACAATACCGTCACCTATCCTTAGGCGACGACCACAACAAGAACATAAATTTCAAAACCGCTTTGAAAACTAATCATCTGTTCTAGGATGATTGATTACTAGGTTTTGAACCCTCTATTGTAAGGTTTTGAACCCTCTGTTATATGGTTTTGAACCCCTTTGAATTTTCAAAATCTCGTCAAGGTTTTGGGTTTTAAATAATGTGAACACGTGCAAACTGGAAGGGTGAATGCCTGTATTCTGGGTTTTCTGTCTAGGCAAGCACTTCGTATACATCTCATCAGACGCGAGACCAGTTGTGCTTACCTGGGAATTCTTGGGATGAGTGTTCACTTATAGGCGAGCATGTCTTCGCGATACATTATTTTTGACCTATTTACTTTGATTAATCACCAAGGTCGTTTGTTGCTTTGTAGTAACAAACAAATGACCACTACCCTTGCTTTCATCAGATTTGTTTCATCTCATTCTTTTCGTCTAATTCTTTCACTCGTTTCCTTTCATGTTTCCTCTTTTTAGAATGCCTCCACGACGCGAAAACCCGGTATCTATTGATGAGCTGGAAGCTGTCATTACACAGCAAATGACTGCTGCAATCCCGAACGTCGTTGCTCAATGTTACCAAGCTATCAACAACAATAATGCCCTCTGCAACTTCAAGACGTTCAACTCGGCCAAGCCATCAAAGTTTTCTGGGTCTCAAGGAGCGACAGCACTTCTGCATTGGTTCGAGAGTCTAGAAAGCACCTTCAGGCATGTACAGTGTCCAAATGAGCGAAAGGTAGATTTCGCATCTAGTGTCTTTGAGAAACGAGCTTTGACGTGGTGGAACGGTGTGGTGAGAGATAGGGGTGCCGATGTGGCACTGGCTCAAACATGGGAAGAACTTAGAGCGCTGATGATGAAGGAATTCTGTCCTCGTCACGAGATCAGGGCATTGGAAAGGGAATTCGACGACCTTAAGCAAGACAGCGGTGAACATCGAGCATACACTGATCGATATGAGGAGCTGAGCCTGTTGTGTCCTACCATGGTTACGCCTTTGGATAAGGCTATCGAAAAATACATTGATGGTCTCCCTGACTCAGTTCAAGACATTGTTACTGGTAGTAACCCCACTACGGTTAGGCATGCCATTGAGCTATCTGCAACCTTGACTGAATCTCAGATCAGGAAACGTAAGCTTTTCCGAAAGGGTGACAAGAAACCGGTCGAGGAATCGAAACCAATCGAGGAATCAAAGACCATGGATGAACAGACTGGATCCCTTGAGCGGTCAAAGAAGCAAAAGGCTTCTCGGAACTTCGCCATGGTCGCTCACAATGATCAAGCCGCCCCCAACCAACCAGCTAAACCCCGTACTAGGAAGCCATACAATGGAACTTCACCCTTGTGCAACAAATGTAACCTTTATCATCATGCTATGGTGAAGTGCCGCGAATGCCAAATTTGTGGACGTAAAGGTCATACAGCAAAAGTTTGCATAGCAGCAGTTGCACCAAATCAAGCTGACAATAAACCTGCTCGAGCTCGCTTTCCACCAGGTTCTTGCTACAAGTGTGGCGAGATGGGACATTTCCGAAGAAATTGCCCAAAGCGTGCTAATGCTAATCCAGCACAGAGATGAGCATCTGACCGACTAGAAGACAACACCGTTTAGAAATAATCATGTCTTATGTATTATTTTCTTTTGTTGTCAAGGTCCATGAAACCGTTGTTATCATTGTTAATAAATAAATCTTTTTATTTACATTGAAATGTATTTATGTGATTGTATGTATAAACAACATATCCCCTACAATACCGACAATCAAGGAATCGTATTCCTTGAAAAGCAAACTACCCCCAAAATCCTTCCATTTTACAATCTCTTGCGTTTTACACAAAGATCCTAAGTACCCGTCTCTTGCAAAGAGACGAAGTGCAAGGTGCAAGTTATAATTCTGTACGAATACCCCAAGTACCACTATAAATTCTTAATAGGGTACCCAAGGGTATTTCCGTATGTCCTAAATTATTGTGTACCTTAATTCGAATATTGCGTTTTCCTGAAAACGAAAATTGAATTTTTGGTAGATCATCCTATCTTCATGGATGGATTCTTGAAATGATTAAAGTGACAAATGAAATCCACGAATTGGATTCCTGGTGTGCTTTAAGTATCCGCGTCCAAAGATAACAAATCAATAACCAAGTTAAACAACTATGTGATTATGTGCTTATGTGTTTCCTTTTATGTTTTTGTGTAATCCAAGTTTTTTGTTATCCAAATCCTCGTAGAATCTTCCATATCTTCGTATAAGGGATTCATAGTAGGATATCCAAAGGTGCTATATTAAATCCTCAATGGGCTTGTACGTAATAGTAAAGACCCTTGGATTATATTGTACCATTCCATAATTAGACCCCTGAGTGGTCTAGGTAAACAAATTGATCCAGAAATCTGGTTAGGAATATCATGTGATGATATAGCTGAAAGGACTCCTTGGTGGCCTAATTAAAAGGATCATTTGTCGATCTAATTAAAAGGACCCTATGGTAGTCTAATCACACTCATCACAGGTTTGATTTTTCCTCCCCTTCACATTACAAACAAATTGTGCGGACTATGCAAGGAATTGCGTAATTATGGATGCATACATAATTATGAAATTCAGTGCACAGAAACCACAGCGAGTTTTGTCATGTGTCTAGAGTTCGTTCCGTTCATTTTCGGTTCTGAAGAAGAGGTGGAAAATGACTCGTTTCGTTCATTTTCGGTTCTGAAGAAATGGTGGAAAATGACTCGTTTCGTTCATTTTCGGTTCTGAAGAAATGGTGGAAAATGACTCGTTTCGTTCATTTTCGGTTCTGAAGAAGTGGTGGAAAATGACTCATTTCGTTCATTTTCGGTTCTGAAGAAGTGGTGGAAAATGACTCATTGTGTTCATTTTCGGTTCTGAAGAAGTGGTGGAAAATGACTCGTTTCGTTCATTTTCGGTTCTGAAGAAATGGTGGAAAATGACTCGTTTCGTTCATTTTCGGTTCTGAAGAAGTGGTGGAAAATGACTCGTTTCGTTCATTTTCGGTTCTGAAGAAGTGGTGGAAAATGACTCCTTTTGTTCATTTTCGGTTCTGAAGAAGTGGTGGAAAATGACTAATTTCGTTCATTTTCATTTCTAAAGAATGCCTGTTGAAAATAACTCCGTTCATTTTTCATTTTTGAAAAATGTCCGTTAAAGAGAAATAACAGGATTATGCCTTGCTTATCTTTGATGGTTATTTAACAGAAAGTCACAAATAGACTCCTACGAAAGAATTTCGGGACGAAATTTCCTAAAGTAGGGGAGACTGTGACACCTGTGTCACTTCAACCATCAAACAAATGCCAAACCAATGAAATATTGTATTTCATACTTGGGATTTGTAAAAATATGTGTATCGATTGCACATATCAACTCTTGTTCGATTTCAAGCTCTAAATCGCTTTCTGGAAGGTTATACACGCACTGATGCGTAAATATAACCAGTTTCATGCAACGAACACTCTGGAATAGTGAAATAGGCTTAACATACCTTAAATAACCTTTACATAACTTAGATATAAGTTTTGGAAGGTTTGGTGTGGTGAAATCAAAGTTTATTCGCTTACAGGGACTGAATTTGACAAACTGCGAAAGTATGCCAATTTGAACTGTAACAGACATTCCGGAACATGACCATAAGTTAAACATACCATAAATATCCTTTACATAGCTTAGAAATAGGCTTTGAGGTGTTCGGTATGCTAAAATAAACTTTTGTGTCATTCAGGGACTAAAAGCGTCAAAAAGTGCACAAGTTTGCATTTTCGCGCATAACTTACGTTCTGAATACATCCGGACATCCAAAAATTTATGTAAGCATGACTATATTATGCTTTAGTGTTTGGCTTGTCAAAAATCCATTCGTCGCGTCATTTGGATCGTTTTTCGTGATTATGCGCATTCCGTCGTAATTAACCGAACATCGCAACCGTACGGCTAAACGAACCGACATCCGAGATATTTTTGAGCATATTTTAAGTTCCCTATACTTTAACTTCATTTTAGAGCTTTGAAATGGGGTTAACGGGCCTTAAACGTGTCGAAAATGGGCTGAATGCATGATAGGGACTAAAATGGTAATTCTGCCAAACTTGGCCTTGCGCATCGTAGCCATTTTTTCCCTACGGTGCGTATGGGGTATGCAGACCAGATGCAGTGTTTTTAACAGCCTGTTTGCAGCAGATTTAACCACAACCACATACTCATACTTGCCTAGTCAACTGATAAGGATCATATTTTAGCTACCATGAGTTTCCAACAACTGTACGCACATGATTCAATCACGTTATTCCATGAAACGATCCTAACGGTTTGGGTATTCCTATAAATACCCATCCACCCCAACCTCATTTCTCACAAGAATCTGGATTTGAGAGCTCTAAGTTGAAACCATTGTTTCATACCTGAGTTCTTGGATCGAGATTAGCATTCGGGGACCCTTCGTAAGTATTCTTTCGTTCTTTTATTGCTTTTCGAGTCTTTCGAGTCTGAAAGTCAAACTTTGTTTGACTTTCTGCGTTGACCAGTTTATGGTCAATGCGAAGTTCGTTTGAACTTCGCAACGTGAGTGTAATCACGTTGGTTATAGTCCCTTGGGACTATGCCTACTGATTACCACGTTGTCTAGGGTCGTAGGGTAAGCGATCTGATAAATCGCTTATACCTCGAACCCGACCCATTTGGTCGATCATTAGGATCTGACCAAACACATTAGGTGACCATAGTATATAGGGAATAACCTTCCAAGGTTATACCCTATGGTCACATCGTTTGAATAGTTGTATGATAGGTAGTTTATATGCCTTAGGTAAATTACCAGAATACCCTTTTCATGTATAATTGGTAATTAAGCATATGTAACCTAAACTTTTGACACATAACTGATTATGTAACATGTTTAGGCATATAACACTTGTCATAGGGCTAGTTAGGCGGTCCGAACGCGTTTCACGCGAACGACGCGTTAAAGTAGCATAAGCTACCTAAACGGGTCGTAATGGGTCGTAAACAATTATGTTAGGTTTCAATTAGTATGTAGGCTTTGTTAAACCAAATGACACGAGTCTCTACACTCGTTTGGTTTACAAACCCTAATGCTACCCGATCTTCCGATCTAGGTTCGGTTTATTAACATAGTTACCTATATTAGGTGCCGTTTGATTTCCGTGACCTCTAGCGTTGCTTGGTGGTTATCTTAGGACTTCTGAGCAATCTCAAGTGAGTACATAGACCCCTCTTTTACTGTTTTCCAAACGTTTTGGGGTGGAACACATGTGCCTACTTGTTACTTTCGTGCTTTCCTGTTTTCACATCATATACCTGTTATGTTCGTTAGTACATTATAGTACATGATTTTATTACATCTTATGCTAGGTGTGCCCATTGTGTGCATTACTTAGTACATCGTTTTACATTACATTATATGCTACGTATGTCTATTGTTGTATACGTAGTACAGGTCACACGCTACGTATGTCTATTGTTGTATACGTAGTACAGGTCACATGCTACGTATGTCTATTGTTGTATACGTAGTACAGGTCACATGCTACGTATGTCTATTGTTGTATATGTAGTACAGGTCACATGCTACGTATGTCTATTGTTGCATACTTAGTACAGGTCACATGCTACGTATGTCTATTGTCGCGTACTTAGTACATTTGTTATTCATCACAGGCTTACATTTTGGATACATATTACATGATTTACATTAGACATGAACATTTTACATCTTGATGGTTTGGTTTGATTAAGTGATTAAGTAACGATGCGTGTGTAATATGATACAAGCATGGTGGATACGCCGCTGGTACTTCCTATATATAAGTGTTTGTATGGTATTACATATATCGTAGCGTTATTTGAATCATTTCAGTTTGATACATATAACATTTTATACAAATAACATACTTTTCACAATACATTGTTTTACAAGCAACTTATCTTATACAAACTCAGTTTACATGGTTATTCATTTAACCATACATTATTCACTTATTTATACATATCATCTGAACTCATTGTTTTTCAAATGATTTACAAGACAAAGCAAATTACAAGGTTCATGACTAAACATTTTCTCAAACATAAGTCATGAAACCTATTTTCACAAAACCTATGTATCTCACAGGCATTTTTATGCTGACGTACCTATTTTCACATGTGTTTTTCAGGAGCTATTGCATAAGATGATCAAGATACACATAGGCAGACTTGGGCTTTAGTGACAATAAAAGATGCAAGACTAGTTAATTATGTTGTATTTATTTGTTTGTTAAGACATTGTAACACTTCTAATCAATAAAATGAAACTTCAATTGCCATGGATTTGAAACAATTAATTCTGTTACAACACTCCCCGACATTTCCGCCACGTTTTGTATGTTCTACGTGGTCGGGGTGTGACATTATGTTTCTAACTATTTTCATGGTTGGCTTTGTTGACATTTATAGCAAACCTGTAACACCCCGAAAATATAGATATCATATTTTAAACTAAATATCGGTAATAGTCAAGATAAAATAACTAGGAATGAATAACCTAGTTAGTAAGTGTCTTGACATAATAGAACAAGTATGGTTAAATGCCCTTTAAATAACTTGTGTATAGTAGAGGGGCCAAACTTGTCAAACTCAAAACTTGAATGTTTAATAACAAAATAACACACCAAACACACACCTAAGTGTGTGTCTGGTTCGATCAGAGCAAGGGGCGACCAGGGGGTTCCCCTTCAAACCCTAACTCTTACAAAACTCACAAATTGAAGGCTCAAATCAAGTCCAAATCGAAATCTGAATATAGAGTAGTGATCACCTCGGCGAAGGGATCATAAGGTATGTGAAATTTCACTATTTGGTTCCATCTTAAATTTTAGATGAACTCGTGAAATTCGAATTTGAGTTTGCATGATCATTGTTTGGATGAAATTGAGAATGAAATTATGTCTAGGACTAAACCCTAGCCATTTACTTGTTGAATTGATGCTTGTAATTGTGAATTCATGATCCTACACTCATGTGTCAAGTGGGTTTTGTAGAATCATGTTAAACACTAGGACTATCATTGTTAACTTAGTGTATTCGAGCTCTATAGAGTGAATTCTGACTTGTTGATATGAAAAATTTGCATCAACTTGTGAAAGGATGCTTAAATCTTGGCTAAATAGTTAGTTAAGAACTTGATCTTTTAATTGTATGAAATCATGCTCATTAGGTGTTTGATGTAATGCCTAAGAGAAGATAAATATTAAAAACCCGACTAAAAATGCATATTTGACTAGTGTGGAAAATTATGCGTTATATGCTATAAGAGAGTTCTAAACACCTATGGTTGAACTCTATAGGCTAGGAAACTGGGACGTCAAGCGGACAAGCTAGTGGCGATACGCATTTGAAAGGATTGCTCTAAAGGTAGGTGACTTTGGTCCCGTCACATTATGAATAAACGTTTATTTTTAGCTTGTTAATGGTGTCGTAATGTAGAATACGCGTTTGACGTATCATTGAAGTGGCGAAGTTCACTTGACACTCAAACGGGTCAAAATATTAGTTAAAAACAGTTTGGTTTGACATTAAGGTGAGGATTTTTACTTGTCAACCAAACGGGTCAAAACTATGTTCATAAAACGATCTTGCGTGTAGAGACTTGAAAGCCTCAAAATGCGTTAGTGCTAGATAGCAATTTAGTAAAGAATGGTTATACTAAGTTAAGTTTATGAATCCGTGTTATCGGGTTGAATGATAGAAATTAGTTGCCAGAATTGCATAAAGTGGTAATGCTTGAATTTATAACAAAGAAAGCATGAAATTCTTAAATAAGCGTAAAGCCATGTATTGGTACGGATACGCTAAGAATTACAAGCCCGTGGGATGGGTAAATAAGATTAGAATGCCAAAGAATAGATTGGCAAACAATTGCACACATAGTTAATGGGTCGAATAATCAAAACAAGGATTATGGGGGCTATTTGTTCACAATCCGGGTTTCGTTAAGTGAAATTTATATAGTTAGATCTGTAATATTAATACGGACATATAGGAAAAAGAATCGGCAAAAACGGACATGTAAATCTAAAGTTATGATAGTTTAAAATTTGATAAGTGAAATAAAGTTGCTGGGCAAACATACATCACCGAACAACAACCCCTACCGAAATGAAGGTCTCGCGTCGCGCGACGCCAAAATGATTTCACCATCGCGTCACGCGACGGCTGTCGCGGGCCGCGAAGGCTTGGACTCGATCCTTCGCGGGGCGCGACAACCCTAATTGCTGTAATTATTGTTTGTTTTTCATTGTTTAGAAATGGAATGTGACATCTGTGTATTTTAATCCTTGTACATTTCCGAACAATTCTGTATTTAATAAAATATGGTGTTTTAATTCCAATAGTTGTTAATTATTTGTGACATTTACACGTTTTCAATCATTGTTCAATTCCGAACTCTCAAATCTGTTCTGTAAGTGAAATCATAAACCGTTACGTAAACATAATCAGTTTAATGCGACGTACACTCCGGAACTGTGACATAAGCCAAACATACCCTAAATACCCTTTACATAACTTAGAAATAAGTTTCGAAGGATTCGGTATGGCAAAAACATGTTTATTTGAACTTTAGAACTATTTGCGACACAACTGCGAAACGAACGTTGGTGACCGCCCGGATAATATTTAAATCCCAAAAATATTCTGTTATGATTATAATTTTACTTTTAATCATGTTCGTGTTGAAAAATAAATTAAAACGCTTAAAAACGTTATTTTTCAAGTTTAAGCGCGTACCGCGTGTTACTGCGCAACACAATGCTTATACTGCAAAACGCAGACAACGCAGCCAGTCTCGGCAACTGATATTTATTTCAGTAATATTTTTAGCGAGTTTATTTTTATAGAATAATAAAAATAATATAAAAATCCATAAACCGGGATTAAAACGTTAGATAAAATACCCGGTATCCAGTTTAATACTTGTTTTTTTTAACCTACACATATTAAATATATGTATGTAGGCATATATAGGTGTGTGTTGTCATATACATATAATAGAGATTGCCTCTTCTCTCATTACCTTGCCACTTGTTGGCTTTGTGATGCATGCAATCTTTTGTAAATCTTCCATATCATAATAAATCCTCCATAATCTTTCAAGATCACAAAACAAAAATCAAAACAAACCTTCTCCTCCCCCCCCATAACCGTACACACCACCACCACCACCACTCCCATTTTCAATTTTTCAATCCTGTTCTTGAAGATTAAACTCCATTCCAAGCTAGTTTCAAGTTGGTGTGAAGATCCAAAGGAGTTTCCAAGGTGTTTTCAAGTGATTTCAAGCTCCATATCATCAAAATCTCATAAAAAACTCACTTGAATCTTGAAGGTATAAAGTTTATGTTTAAATCATACACTTGATTCTTGGTTGTTCTTGATGATTGGAAGTTTCTCTTGAATCTTGGAATTTTTCACAAACTTGAAATCTAAAAAGAAATGGGTCTTGATACAAAATAAAAATGGTAGTATATATGTGTGTATATATAACCGTATATATATATGTATGTGTATGAGATTTGAGTTTGATTTGATTTTTTTGATAAATACTTGTTTAGGATGTTTGCTTGCATGAACAAGATTATGTGCAAATATGTTAGAGATATAAAGGAGTGATTGAATCATGAGATATAATTTGAAATAATGTTAGTATATTGACATGTAAATGGCCGAAAATTTATTAGACATGTTTGAGAATTTTTAAGTTGTTGCACGTTCTTGAATGATAGTTAAAATGCAAGTGTTTGATGATTTGTGCATGATATGATGAATGTTCATTCAAATTAGTAAGTAAGTAAACATGAATAAATTACATGTTTGATGCATTTAAGTTCATATGAAATGATGATGATATGATAAGTGTGCTTTAGATACTTGTACATAAGCATGCATGTTGATTTAAAGCTCAAGAAATGATAAAAAATGATTGTATGATAAAAATGTTTTAGAACAGATTACAAACACTAAAAATAACATTATTTGGTATATTATAATGGCATGAAACTTTTTCATAGGCTTGATAGCTTTGCATGTTGTACATGTAGCTTAGAAAGTGGTAAAATATGTGAAATTTGCATGATTTATGTGGTTTATGTGAGACCTGCACTATCATGAGTATAACCACTATTTTATTCAGTAAATAACATGGGTTATGTTAAAATATCAAGTCGTTACGATTTGGGATGGTTATGGTAACATTTGATGCAAAACTATGCGGTAAAACGGTTAAAAATCGGCTTTTCGGAAGATTTTTATAAAACTGTTTTAGATCCGTAACTAAACTGATATTTTTGCTATAAAATAAGTATTTTAACTCATATTAAGTTTACTTGGTGTTTGGTTAGTCATACGTGATTTCCGACACCCAAAAACGTTACCGAATCGCTAAAATACGCGTTTTTCAACATACACTATAATGGGTTGTTCATGGGTAAACTTTATGTGTTACAATGTGTTATGTGTTTTATAATATGTGTATGATGACATGTTAATACTTGACAAGATTATGTGTATTACGTTATTATTAGTGTGTCACATTTGAGTATATATATTACGACGCGCAAATCGTAGATATATTGCTTATAACGTGATGAGGGTCACCAATAAAATCGTTCAAGTCGCAAAGTTCTTAAAATGTATATATATGAACTCATATATATATAAATACACCAATATAATAAAAAACTAATAACTTTTCGAGAAAATCTCAAAGTTATGTGAAAATTCTAAGTATCGGAGAAACTTAGGTATTTTTGTGGGTTTTAGATTATTAAATCGTTCTTATCTAATTTAGGACGAATAAACAATTTGAGGGATTGTGTTAACATATAAAAACGCACCCAAAGGTGAGTACATAGTTCCCCTATTTTACTTTTTCAAATGTTTTGGGTGAAGCATATGTGCATAATTTTACTTTTCGTTTTCATGACATTATACATTTTTGTTACATAGTACATATAATGCATTATTTCAAAGACATTTTACTTGGCATATTGACTTAGTATACTATTACATGGTTTTACAAAGACATTTTCATGACATGCTTACATTGAAAAGGACATTTGGTATGTTTAACGGGTTAGTAGTACACTCATTAACATTGATCACGCCGCTCGGTAGTATGTAATAACGCTATAGGACTTGACAAATCCCGTTCCCGCTTTCTAGGAATTTCGGAAGGGGAATGACAGAATTCGAATTCATTTTTGATAAACCTTGATCCTGATAAGGGTTTATCCGACAGTCTCAAGGCTTGAGTGTATGTGATAGACAAACCGTATAAATGTTCATATCGATAAAAGCAATGGTTTTCAAAACATAAATTTTGTTTTAAACTTTTATTTATTCAACGACTTTGTTTTGTACATGACATTTGATTACATAAGACATTTATTTATACATGACATTATACATTTGGCTTGAGTAAATACTATTTATTCACCATACATGACATGGTTTATACTGGACATTTGACATTGGACATTGGTTACACGTGATATTGACATTTAAACAAGACATTATTTCCTGGTTATTAATAAGTGATTTAAATAACGAGACGTGTATAATATGATAAAAGCATGGTGGATACGCCGCTGGTACTTCCTATATATAAGTGCTTTTATTATATTGCATATCGTGGCGTTATCTAAACCACCTCAACAAAGACAAGACAAGACATGACATATTTTATACATATTATTTTCATTTGGTTATTAAATTAACCATATATCATTCTTTTATAACATTTGATTTTCATATGATTTTATAAAAGAAGACATTTTTATAAGGTTCATAACTACTTTTCGTTAAACATTTCTTTTAACCTTTAAAGTCATGAATCTTCAACACTAAACCTATGTTACTCACATGCATTTTTATGCTGACGTATTTACTTTCACATATGTTTCAGGAGCGATTGTTTGATGTGAGCGAGCTTCACTTAGGGCGACTTGGGCCTTAGCAATCTAAAATCAAGAAAGTTATCATCTTTTATGTTATGTGTTTTGTTTGAACTAAGAAAATGTAATAATTTAAGCTTGTAAAACTTAACTTTAATTATCATGTGTTTTGAAACAATAATTATGCCACACGACTCCCCGACGTTTCCGCCTTTGTTGTTTTACGCTGTCGGGGTGTGACAGAAAAGTTGGTATCAGAGCTCATGATTATAGGGAATTAGGTTATTAGTAAAGTTTTGACCTAGACTATAACCTTTCTAGGACCCTAACACAAGTTACCTTGTGTTTAGATCTTAAAACAATACTATCACCCTATCCTTAGGTGATAACCAAAACAAGTACACAAATCTCAATTCCATTTGAAAATCGGTCATCTATCCTTAGATGATTAGTTTGTAGGCTTTATACCTTTAAAGTTTTCAAATCTCGTCAAAGTTTGGGTCTTAATAATGTGAACACATGCAATCTGGAAGGGTGGGTGCCTGTACCCTGAGTTTTCTGTCTAAGGCTAGAGTGTTCGTACAAATCCACATAATCGGACCAATCACTCTTACCTAGGAACTCTTGGGGTGAGTGTCCACTTATAGGCTAAAGCATGTCTTCATTATGCATTATGTAGACCTATTTACTTTGATTAGTCACTTTGTTGTTTGTTTGTTTTAAGTAATGGACAAATGACCACCTTCCTTTGTGTTGTCAATGTTTTCAATACTCCTTTTGATTGTCCTATGTTAATCTCACACATTTCCTTGTGTTCTTTTTTTTTTCTTGATCCCTCCTCGACGTGATCAAACTCAAGACGCCGCAATGGCAGCGTTGATCACTCATCAAATCGCTGCTGTATTCCCGAACCTAGTTACCCAGTTAAACCAAGAAAACAAAAACAACAACAACGCACCTGTTCCGTGCAACTTTAAGACATTCAATTCCGCTAAACCGCTTCAGTTTTCTGGGTCAGAAGGAGCAATTGGGCTCCTACAATGGTTCGAGAGTCTCGAGAACACGTTTCGTCACGTTCAATGCCCGAATGAACGAAAGGTTGAGTTCGAGTCAAGTGTATTTCAAAAAAGGGCGCTTACTTGGTGGAATGGGTTGATGAGGGACAGAGGTGCCGACGTGGCAATGGCTCAAACTTGGGAAGAGCTTCGTGCTCTTATGATGAAGGAATTTTGTCCTCGTCATGAACTAAGGGCACTGGAGGACGAATTCCATGATCTTAAGCAAGATAGTGGAGAGCACTGTGCCTACACGGACCGATACGAAGAACTGAGCCTGTTGTGTCCCACCTTGGTCACGCCTTTGGACAAGGCGATTGAGAAGTACATAGATGGTCTGCCTGATCCTGTTCAGGATATTGTCACCGGCAGCAACCCTACCACAGTTAGACAAGCTATTGAGCTACCTGCGACCTTGACTGAGTCTCAAGTCAAGAAGGGTAAACTCCACCGCAAGGGTGATAAGAAACAGGAAGCCAAGACCACCCAAGAGAAAGACAAGAAGAAGAAGAACAAAGCCGAGTCTTCGAGGAAGTCAAGGAAGCGCAAGGCTTCCCAAAACTTTGCGGTTACTGCACAACCCAACCAGAACACTCAGAACCTGCCAGCACCACCGCCGCCAAGAAACAGTATGTTGGTATTGCACCTCTTTGTAATAAGTGCAATTGTCATCATCAACCACATCTTCAGTGTCGTCTTTGCACCAACTGCGGAAGATTTTTGCCATTTGGCTAACATATGTCGCTCTCCTCCTGCTCCGAATCAAGTGGTTCAAAACCCTGCCCAACAGCCAGCTAATCCTGCACGACCTCCTTTTCCGCCTGGGTCTTGCTACAATTGTGGAGATCTGACTCACTACAGGAACAAGTGCCTGAAGTTGGCTAATGCGAACCCGGCTCGTGGACGAGCATACAACATCAATGCCAATGAAGCGCGCACCGACAATGAGGTGGTCAACGGTACGTTCTATGTTAACAACCAACTTGCTTCTATTCTTTTTGATTCGGGTGCCGACAAGAGTTTTGTATCCCTAGCTTTTGAACCTTTGCTTGCAAAGCCTAGAACAAAACTAGGAAAACCCTTGACATTAGAGTTAGCCAGTGGTGAATCCCTTATACTTGATTCCGTCATTCGAAATTGCCAGTTAAACCTTAACGATCATCTCTTTCCCATTGACCTCACGCCAATGCAACTTGGGAGTTTCGACGTTATAGTAGGGATGGATTGGTTGACCAAATACCGTGCAGAAGTGGTTTTTTTTACAAGATTATTCGTGTACCTCTTTCGTCTGGTGAAGTTTTAGAAGTTCGTGGAGAAAAACCCGCTAGTAGCCTTAAACTAATGTCTAGCACCCAAGCTCATAGATATCTACGAAAGAATTATGTGGCTTTCTTGGCACGTGTCGTAGAGGAGAAAGATAAGGGTAACTGTACAAGACATCCCCGTCGTTCAGGATTATCCTGAGGTTTTTCCTGAAGACTTACCTAGTTTACCCCCAGCACATCAAATCGAGTTTTGTATTAACCTTGTACCTGGTGCTAACCCGATTGCCAAATCTCCATACCGTCTTGCACCATCTGAGATGCAAGAGTTATCGAAGCAGCTGCAGGAGTTATCAAACAAAGGATTTATTCGTCCAAGCTTTTCCCCTTGGGGCGCGCCTGTTCTTTTTGTAAAGAAGAAGGATGGATCTTTCCGAATGTGTATCGATTACCATGAGCTTAACAAACTCACCATCAAAAATCGATATCCACTACCTCGCATTGATGATCTCTTTGATCAGCTTCAGGGTGCTACCTGTTTTTCGAAGATTGATCTACGTTCTGGGTATCACCAGCTTCACGTATCCGAAGAAGATATTCCCAAGACTGCTTTCTGCACACGATACAGCCACTATGAGTTTACTGTTATGCCTTTCGGTTTAACGAATGCTCCTGCCGTCTTCATGGATTTAATGAATAGGGTTTGTAAGCCTTATTTTGATAAGTTCATCATCTTCTTCATTGATGACATTTTGATCTATTCCAAGACACGAGCTGACCATGAACAACATCTCCGTCTAACAATGGAGCTCCTAAAGAAGGAACAACTTTTCGCTAAATTCTCCAAGTGTGAATTTTGGCTTAAGGAAGTTCAATTTTTAGGACACATTGTCAACGAACAAGGTATACACGTAGATCCCGCCAAAATCAGTGCGATTAAGGATTGGGATATACCTACTACTCCTACCGAGGTTCGTTCATTTCTGGGTCTCGCGGGTTATTACCGCCTCTTTATTTCAAACTTCTCCAAGATTGCGGTTTCTCTCACAGCCTTAACTCAAAAGAATAAATCTTTTGAGTGGGGACCCAAACAAGAAGAAGCTTTTCAGACCTTGAAACAAAAACTCTGCGATGCTCTTGTGTTGTCTTTACCTGAGGGAAACGACGACTTTGTCGTATATTGTGACGCATCGAATCTAGGCCTTGGTTGCGTTCTCATGCAAAGGAACAAAGTCATAGCCTACACATCAAGACAATTGAAAATCCATGAGAAAAACTACACAACTCATGATCTTGAGTTGGGCGCTGTGGTTTTTGCTCTCAAGATTTGGAGACACTACCTTTACGGAACAAAATGTGTGGTTTTCACAGACCACAAAAGTCTCCAACACATCTACAATCAGAAAGAACTAAACATGAGACAATGACGTTGGGTGGAACTTCTAAACGACTACGACTACGAGATTCGCTACCATCCTGGTAAGGCGAATGTCGTAGCAGATGCGTTAAGTCGAAAAGAAAGAGTCAAGCTTCATTATGTTCAAGTTTGATCTGATATTCGAACCCACATTTCTCAAGCTCAATGTACTTGTGTTTCACAGAACTTGATGGGTAAGGAATTACCGTATCATCTTACGCCTCATCTTGAACTGAAGAGCGATGGATTATATTATTTCATGGACCGTTTATGGGTTCCAATTCAAGACAATCTCTGCAGCTTATTGATGGATGAAGCTCATAAGTCTCGTTATTCAATTCATCCTGGTGTAGACAAAATGTATAAGGTTCTTCGAACCCAGTTTTGGTGGCCGGGAATGAAGAAAGACATTGCCTTATACGTATCAAAATGCCTTACTTGTCTGAAGGTTAAGGCAGAACATCAACATCCCTCTGGATTATTGGAACAACCAGAGATACCGGTTTGGAAATGGGAAAATGTTGGGATTGAACCCTACCAGAGGAACAGATAATGTAAAGCCAAAACCAGGTCACAACAGTGGATTCATAATAAGCAGCAGTTTACACTTTGCTCTCCCCTTGAAAGTGATTTATAACAACTGATGGTCTCTATCTGCTGCTCATATTCAACTGCTGCTGTCCGTTCAACTGCTGATGAAAACCCTGAAGTTTCCAACACTGCTGGTCCTATCTACTGATGATAAAGCACTGCCCAGTCAAGGACTGATCAACCTTGAGGAAAGCACTGACATAAAGAGAAAGCAGTTGTTTAGTGAAATATCTGTGTTATGTATAGTCAGTGGTTAGGTTAGCAGTGTTTGTGTAAGGACAGTAGATACAGGTTCTTAGGCTGTTAGACGTCGCTTTCATGATGACGTCAGCTGAGATACCTCAGTGGTTTGGTTTGCCTATAAATGTAACAGTACCCTGTACTGTTACAATCGATTGACTGAGTGGGTTCTTCTCCTCATGTCTAATCCTTTCATCTTGTGTGCAACCAACCTTGGGGCATCAGGCTGAGGGGGAGTATAGTTTGTAAGCATGACTGTAATCTTTTGCTTTGATTTGTAATCTTTTGACTCTATCTGAAGCAATTGTTTATCAAACTATTTTCTCCTTTGATTGTGTTTACAAAGTTTGTGTTCATTTCCGCTGCACTTTACATGTTTTCATATTCATTGACCATTCATTTTAAACAAACAAACACTATCATAAGAGCCTCCGATCCTAACAATTGGTATCAGAGCCTGGATAGTCAATTTCGATTTAACAGTCAAATTGACATAATAGTTCGGCTCAAAATTCGTTGATACTAAGGTTGGTTGTATTTAGTTGAAAAACAGAGTATCGAGTAAATCATGTTCAAAATGGTTAATCAAAAACTCTGTAAATCAACCAAGATGTCATATGACACACAAATTTCACACAACAAGTGATATCATGCAGAAGTCACTCATAGTTTTCAGATCTGTAAACATATCTGTTAAATTATGGGATTGTTCTATATTTTTCGATATTGATTTCAACTGTTGTTTTGATATTTGTGATGTTTTCCATAAATACTAAAGTCTGAACCTCAGAATTAACAAAACACATGTTCATAAAAACATTGATGTTTTGCTAATACAAAAAGAGGGAAATTATGACTTTAGTCATTCAGATCTTATGTGTTGAAAACAAGTTGAGATTCTCGAAAGGAACAAATCAACTCTGTAAATAACACATTAAGAAAATCAAGGGTCAACAGAGTCCGTATCATATGTAGTGTGAGATTGGTTGAAAAAGTTATGAAAACATGACCAAGTCTCTCAAAACATTACTGCAAAGTGATTCTGGACTAACATTCACAAAAACTCTGAAGTGTGTTTATCTCAAATTTTTGATGTCAAAAGAAAAGAGTATAAACATAAAACACTTATGAGTCAAAGTTTAGGGTAAAAATGGTCATTATGCAACTGTGTGCATTCATCTGATTCAGGAAAAGGTTTTGATTCCAGTGAATGAACTTCAAAAGAGAACCATGTTTGCAATCAACTGAAAATCAAATGGTCCTTAACAGTGGTCAAAATGTATTCAATATTTCAAACCACTGACCATTTCCAATAACTTGAGAATGATATGATTATGTTTTCTTTTGAAAATACACCAGATCCTTTTTGATGCTGTTCTCAGAAAATCCTTAACCATTTTTTTTTATTTTCTCGAATAATCAGGATATATTGTTCATTTTTTTTTGGGAACAATATATTTGAAACTGTTGCTTGTTTTTGTTGGCAATAGTTTCAGCTCCTGACAGGATGTAATACCTTATTTTTGGTGGTATTGGTGTCCTCATTAATGGGTCAAAAGGAAATGGTACATATGTCGTGATCATGTCATACTCAGGTTTGCTCCTAAAGTTTTATCAAAGGTTGATGGCAAACTGTGCTTAGATTACTAAGGTACTCATGTGTTAATTGAATATTAAACGAAAATGAGTTGCCTTAATAAAAAGTTTTCATCATCTGGGGTACTAAACCACTGTCTTTCAAAATTGACATGTGGCAAAACCTTGAATGAAAATCTTCAAAACTGTTGCTGAAACACCTGTCCTTCAGAGTTGTACTATTTACCCTAACCACTGTTTTGTTCAAACGTCTGATCTCTAAACACTGTCCACTGCTGAAAGTTAACCACTGATCCCTCATTTTCTTGAAAAACACTGATGCTCAAAATCAGTGTCTTATCCACTGATATGCTATCCACTGATAGTAAAAATCATCCACTGCCCATAATTTTTACCGTTGTAACCACTGATGCTTGATACGTCAGTGGCTCTTAAAACAACTGTTCTCCATACTTCATCCGTTTCATCAGTGTTTGACACGTGGTCAGTTTTTAGCCCTCAGATCTTAATAACCGCTGCCACATCAGCGATCATTTTTTTTAAATAAAACCCTGCCCTAAACCCCAAACAGGGTTTTTACACTGTCGAATTGAATTCCAAAATTCTCTTCTCATAGCAGTTTCCAACCTTTCTTCTCAAAATCTCCAAAATCCTCCTTCGTTCTTTTCCGCAAAAATGACGAAATCAAAATCAAAATCAAAATCACCATCACCTTCCAAAGAGGTCGCTCAAACGGCCGAAGAACCCATCGAAATACCATTCAAACAATCTCACAACTATCTGGGTTTACTCACAAAACCTACTGATAATCACACCTTTGACACCATCATTGAGACATTATCTGCATCAAAGTACAAAACTTTGTTGACAGCAAATGCTCCCATCTATCTGCAAACCCAGAGAGAGTTTTGGAAAAAGGCGTCGCTTGAAAAACAAGACGGAAAAGTCATCGCCATTAACTCTTCAATACAGGGTAAAGCAGTTCAAATAACCCCACAGTCGATCTCCGAAGTCTTTAGTCTCAACGATCAGGAAGGTAAACTCTCTTTTGAGAAAGCCGAGATGAAAGCTGATTTTGTAAAAAGGGGGTATGCAGAACAATCAAAGGTTGATACCTTACAAAAAGGTTATTTTCCTTCTGCTCCAAGATTTTTATTTCACACACTTCTGATGTGTGCTTCGAATAAAACAACATCTTTTAACGAAATACCATTGAAAATTCAATGCCTGGGTTATGCTATTTTGAATAGTAAGGACTACAACTACTCCCAGGAGATTTTCAATGACATGGTGAAAAACGTTGAAAGTAAAGCATTTTTACTTTTTCCAAGATTTTTGAGTTACTATTTTGAACAAAAAATTGAAAAGGAAAATTTAAATTTGCTAAAACAAGGTGTTCATTATCAAATAAAAAGCTTAACAAAAGAAACATTTTCAAGGATGATGGCACCAATAAAAACAAAAGCAGGGGTACCTGAGCAGATTTTAGTGGTTACAACTGCTCCTCAGGTATCAGCTGCTGAGCCCACTGCTCCAGGTGATCATAGCAGCACAACCACTGCTTTGAAACCCACACCTGACATAACCAAAAAGACCAAAAGAAAAACATCCAGAAAACCCACCAAACCCAAAACAAAGGCAACTCTGGAAGATGAGATCCCAGAGGAAATGCCTGTGACAACACAAACGTCACCACAAACCACTGCTGCTACTTCCTCACATCAGTTGGAAGAAAGATCTCAACCCATGCCTAAAACTCCTCCTGCATCCTCACAAAAGGATCAGGTTGTAAGCACAGGGACACCACAATATGAAGCTCTGAATCCACTTGGATCCATCTTCCTCAGTCCTGATCCCAAGGACATGTCTCTTTCAACTCCCATCCCCTCACCAATAATAATGCCACATTCCATGCTACCTTTGTTGCATGCAGCTGCTATAGCTCAGACACAAACCAGTTCCTCTCTATCACCTGTCACTGAGAGTATACCCCCACAGGTGACTGGGTCTGATGCTACTACTCCTGCTATCCCAGCAACAATTGAGGAGGTTACACCCCCTGAGTTACAAGTAACTCTCGGTGGTAGTTCAAGTGGAGCAGCAACTACAACTGGTGGATCAACAGATCCTCAGTTGGACAGTTGTTTCATAAGTAAGACTCCATTGAAGGCAATTTCTTCCATGGCAACCTCGGTAACCACCAGTAAGTTGGATCTAGCCACTGGTACAATCAAAGGTTTATCGAATGCTGAAGAAAGAAGTCCCCAATACCAAGAACAAGGGGCATCAATGGGTGATTTTTGGGACTCAGTTCCTAAGTCAAACATTGATATAACCACTACAAGTGGGGATTCAGATGATCCTAGTAAAATGGGTGATGATTCAAGATATCAGGAATTGACGGGCAGAGTGGAAAAACTTGAAGAATCAGTTTCTGAAATAAAAGAGATGGTGCAAGAGATTTTAAAAGCTCAGAAAGCACAATCCAATGCTGTTCCTGCTCAAGCACCTGCTCCACAACAAGCACCTGCTGCAAATGAGCTTTGGAATATCTTCAAACCCATGCTTGAAAAACAGCAACAAATGGCTGATCAAAAGCACGCTATTCAAGTACAACTGCTGACCAACATGGTGGAATCAAGGTTCAAGGATGCTCAAGAAGATATTAAGGCTATTAAGGCCAGTCTCCAAACTACCACTGGAAAGGCTCCTTCAACTTTACTATTCTTTGATGACCCCCTTGCAGATAATGCCAAAAAGGGGGAGATAATGAAGCAAATGAAGAAGAAGGGAATAGAACATGGCCTTCATGTTGAGCCTGAAAATGAGAAAGAAAAAGAAAAGCAGGTCTCAAAACCTGTTAGCCAAACAGCTGATACAACAGTAGTTACAAAAACTGCTGTCAGTAGTCAAACAGCTGCCATGTCATCAACACACACACTTTCAACACACACCACTCTACCACACACCACCACAACTACTGCTCTACCACCATCATCTACAATCACACCATCACCACTGCCTCCTGTCTTAAAACAGAAGACAACAGATGTTACAACATCTGTTGTAATGACAACAGTGATTGAAACACCAGTTGTTTCAACCATTGTCAGTCAATCATTGTCACAAACCACTGCTATCCAATCTACCACCACTGATCCACCCAAAACATCATCTGCTCCTTCTTCATTAAAAAGGAGAAGGAATCTCATAACAGATGTTGATTCACCACCACCTTCACCACTTCCATCCCCTGCTCAAAAGCAGAAGACAACTGCTGACATATCAGCAGTTGTAATGCCAGCAGATGTTGAGACAACAGCTGTTAGTAAGTCATCCACCACTGCACTCACCTCTTCTACTTCACAGCCAAGGCTCTTCAATAGAATAAGAAAACCAATACCTGCTGATGAGGGTACATATGATCCTAATGCTGCACAACATCCACTGGAATATGAAGCTATCAAAAATGAGATGAGGCAATTCTATACAGAAGAAGATCCTTCAAAAAGGAGATTCTCCTCACTCATAGGCTACATGCCTCCAGTGGATATGGATGATTACCTCAAACTCAAAGAAAGGCAGGCTAAAGCAAGAGCAAAATTTGAAAGTGAACGTGACCATTTAAGCGAAGTTGGCATTGCTAAAAGACTGGAGTTCTACTTAACAAAAGTAAAGCAGATGGAAGAATTTGCACAAGAACTAAACAAAGAAAATGTGACACCCCAGGAAAACCGGGAAAACCATACAACTTAACTAGCTTCCTCAGTGAGTGCTTACCAAATTTCGGGACGAAATTTCTTTCAACTTGGGGATGATGTGACAACTCGAAATTTAGAACTTTTCTTGTATCTCGATGTTACTTGCTTGAACGTTATGTGATTAGTTAACTTGCGTGATTAATGATAAGTGAACATTCTATGCGATTAAGTGTTATGTTATGTGTAGTGCTTGTATGTATGTATGTGTGTATTATTATGACCCGAGACACAAGGACCCAACTCGAGACCATGCGGTCTCGAGTGAGCAATGAAACAATGGGCCGGATGGGCCATACACCTCATTTAACCCAACCGAAAGCCCATTAGGGTGCACTACTTGGAACGGATATATAACATTGGTGGATAGCCATGTTTGCCTTTTCTTTGGACAACACACTCACTCTCACACACACTCCCCTACCCTCTCTAGAAAACCTTAAACCCTAAGTCTCAACATCACCTCTTCTCCCATCCTTCTCTCGGATCCAAACCGGCAACACTAGGACTCTCGGATCGAGCTTGGGATCATCATTCGGAAGTTCACTCATCAACTCTTCATACCCTCACACTTAGAGAACCCAATCGGTTAGTGTTTTACTATGTATTAAGTATTATTTGTGCTTGATGAATGAATGCTTGTCTTCATGTATAAATAAGTGGAAAAACGTATGATTATGGCTTCATCATATTCTCGGATGTGTATGTTGATGATAATCGGTTAAACATGCCTTGATTTCAGATATATTGTATGATAAGATTGAATGTGGTTTAACCATTGGTTGTTGATGTTCATGAAATAGGCTTGCATAGGTGTAGTACCATGCTAATCGGATTAGTGTAGAGTTGATTTTGAGATGTTATGTGATGATTTGAAACCTTTAGATGAGTATGTTCAAGATTATGTTTGTGATTAATGCTAGAAACCCGGAAATATGATGAACAAGTTTGAATAATCAACATGAACATGACTTGAATATATGAAGAACAACTTGAAGATGATATGAATATGTTATGAACATTTGAAATTGCCATGTTTGATCCATTTTTGGTAAGTAATAGACAAGGGAACATGTTAGTGCAATATTACTGGATAGTACATAATATCATGACCATGAAATCTCATTGGCCAAGTACAATATTGAATTCAGCAAATGTCCCCAGCCGAGACCTTCGGTCTCGACTCGAGGCCACCAAATGTCAACCCGAGATCCCTGATTTCGACACTAGTTGCGAGTCGAGAGCCTACAGTCTCGACTCGAGACCCCACCTGATTAACACCCAAACACCTCGACTCGAGACCATACTTACGAGTCCGGTTGCGACTCGAGACCAACACATGCATGACCCGAGACCTCATCGGTTGCGACTCGGAACCTGTAAGCCATAACCCGAGACCGCACAGTCTCGACTAGAGACCGCACAGTCTCGACTCGAGACTACATGCATGTACACGCTGATTTGAACTTGCACACTATTACGGGCCTAAGTAATTGGGCCGAACGTATGGGCCTTATGTGTTACTGTTGAATGTGAATGTTGTTTGGGCTGCCATGAATGATACTTGAATGCAATGTGCTAGAAACATGCGTGTACTACTCGAATACGAACCTGATTTGTATGATACAACTATGATAGGACGTGAGTGACCACAATATTGCTTGATTGACTTTTCTGTGTATCTGCCGAGCAAACCAAGGTGAGTTCACACCCTCTACAAAGCATGGGATTCCCAGGGGTCGGGAATTGGGGTTAAGGAACATGGGTTCCTCGTCCTCCTTGGGTAGGACAGCAATGGTTCAGGAATGTAATTCCTCGTCCTTACGGACAGATAACTCGTACTAGACCAAAACTCTATCACGAAGTCCCTCCTTTTATATCGACTTAATCGCCGGGCCAATGGCGAGCGGGTCATTAGTTAGATAGCGCTATTTAGGTCTGACAAACCTCACACCGTGCCGCAGAGGACGGGCGTGAACTAATGGATCTAGGGCACGTCAATGATGATAGACATTGACAGTTTCAGGGCACTTAAACATGACTACAGTCAGCAGTCGATATGGTAACGAGTCTAGTATATACCTGGGGTAACCCCCACGTCCGAAATGCCAGATAACTAACACGGGGTAGCCCCCCACGGCTGGATTGCCAGAGTAACCGGGAGTAAACAAGTCATGTTTTTAACTATGGGGTAACCCCCACGGTAGGATGCCAGATAAAGGAAACTGTTTTCGAAACAACTTAAAACGAACACCCAACCGTGAACTCACTCAACTTGTTGTTGACTCGTTACTACATGCTTTGCAGGTCCTTAGATTCTTAGCTGGAGCTTGCATGGAGGAGGATCGTTGTGGGACATGGACGACTGTGTGCCATGTTAAACTTTGAAACAATTAAACTTATGTTTTGATTTAAGACTTATGCTTCCGCTTGCAACTTAAACTATGTTTTGTTTGAACACCAATTGTATTGGTTGAACTTTATATTTGCTTGGTTTAATATGATTGGTGGCTGGATCCTGGTCAGTCACGCCTCCAAGCGGTAGTACTCCGCAGGTGGATTTTGGGGGTGTGACAGAAAAGGCTGATCAAAAGAAAGAATTAAGAAAACAATATCTAGCCTACATCATGAAAGAAAAATTCTATCCTGCTGAAGAACAACAGTTCAAAGAATGGCCAGTAGTAGCTCTTAAGCGTGAAGCAAAAAGGATTGAGAAGATTAAGAATGATCCTAAGAAGAAGAGGAATGCTCCTAACTGGAGAAAATATGAAAAGTTCATTGCTGACTTAACTGCTGAATATAAGAGAAAGAAAAAGGAGCTGGTGGATGCAAAAATGGATACTGCTGAAGCCATATCAAAATGGTCAAAACAGCAGACTGATGAAGCCTACGAAAGGCTGAAGAAAAGAAAGATAACTGTCTCAGGCACTTCTAAGAAGCAAGAACAAATGATGAAGCTTGAACAGAAGATGGGAAACCTCGACACACTGTTCCGGTCTACTTTTGTAACAAATCAAGAAGAGGGAGAACAGTTGACTGAAGAAGAGGTAGTAGAAAAGGAAGCAGAGTACTTCAAAGATACCATCACGAAAATGGGTCTAAAAGAAGAAACTTCAACAAAGCTTCAAAGCCTTTTTAAGGCATTAAACAAACCTGCGTCTCCAAACACTGCTAAAGACAAGACAGAAGCTGAAAGACAAGAATTTATTGAACAAGAAACTGCTGAAGATATAGCTGCAGCAGACAAAGTCATTGAAGAAGCTTTCAAAAGAATGTCTGAAAGTCTGCAGATGTTTTCAAGGCCATTATCCCTCAACTCATCATCAAATAAATCTCTCCCAAGAAATCCATTGGGTTCGAAAGTACTAAAGTGGATGTCTGACCAAAAGACCCATGTATTGACTATTGTCAGATCCAATGGAAATGTGAAGTACATATCAAGGAAAGAAGCACTAGGCCTTAGTGTTCAAGATTTGCAGGATCTCCTTGAACTTTCACTGTGTAGGGATGAGGATGACCAGAGTGCAAAGGAATTTGAAGCTGAATTCAAAGAACAAGCTAAGGCACTCTTGATGAGGAATAAAGATCCAGAATAATGACAGGTTTTGGCATTATCTGTTCCAGGGGGAGATTGTTGGGATTGAACCCTACCAGAGGAACAGATAATGTAAAGCCAAAACCAGGTCACAACAGTGGATTCATAATAAGCAGCAGTTTACACTTTGCTCTCCCCTTGAAAGTGATTTATAACAACTGATGGTCTCTATCTGCTGCTCATATTCAACTGCTGCTGTCCGTTCAACTGCTGATGAAAACCCTGAAGTTTCCAACACTGCTGGTCCTATCTACTGATGATAAAGCACTGCCCAGTCAAGGACTGATCAACCTTGAGGAAAGCACTGACATAAAGAGAAAGCAGTTGTTTAGTGAAATATATGTGTTATGTATATTCAGTGGTTAGGTTAGCAGTGTTTGTGTAAGGACAGTAGATACAAGTTGTTAGGCTGTTAGACGTCGCTTTCATGGTGACGTCAGCTGAGATACCTCAGTGGTTTGGTTTGCCTATAAATGTAACAGTACCCTGTACTGTTACATTCGATTGACTGAGTGGGTTCTTCTCCTCATGTCTAATCCTTTCATCTTGTGTGCAACCAACCTTGGGGCATCAGGCTGAGGGGGAGTATAGTTTGTAAGCATGACTGTAATCTTTTGCTTTGATTTGTAATCTTTTGACTCTATCTGAAGCAATTGTTTATCAAACTATTTTCTCCTTTGATTGTGTTTACAAAGTTTGTGTTCATTTCCGCTGCACTTTACATGTTTTCATATTCATTGACCATTCATTTTAAACAAACAAACACTATCATAAGAGCCTCCGATCCTAACAGAAAACATTGCCATGGATCTCATTACCAAACTACCGCGCACTAATAGAGGTCATGATGCCATTTGGGTAGTAGTTGATCTTTTGACAAAATCTGCTCACTTCTTGCCAATCCGTGAGGATCTCTCTGCTGAAAATCTTGCCAAGATCTATGTAGATGAGATTGTATCCTGACATGGTGTTCCTTTGAACATCATATCAGACCGAGATGCTCGATTCTCATCTCACTTTTGGAGAACCATGCAATCTGCTTTGGGAACCCAACTCAATTTGAGCACAGCTTATCATCCTCAAACGGATGGACAATCTGAAAGAACAATCCAGACATTGGAGGATATGCTTAGACCTTGTGTGATCGATTTTGGTGGTAGTTGGGATTCGCATCTTCCGTTGATCGAATTCTCCTACAACAATAGTTATCACTCTAGCATCAACATGGCTCCTTTCGAAGCTTTATACGGTCAAAAATGTCATTCGCCGGTTTGCTGGAATGAGATTGGTGAAGCTCAGCTCACTGGACCTGAACTCATTCTCGAGACTACAGACAAGGTCAAGAAAATTCGTGACAACCTCTTAACAGCTAGAAGCCGTCAAAAGAATTATGCGGATAGACGACACAAGCCTTTGGAATTCCAAGTTGGTGATCTCCTTGGAAAGGTGTAATCAGATTTAGGAAGAAAGGAAAACTTGCACCACGATATGTTGGACCATTCAAGATCGTTGAAAGAATCGGAAAAGTAGCCTACAGACTTGAGCTGCCTCCTGAACTTGGAAATGTTCATCCAACTTTCCACGTGTCCAATATTAAAAAGTGTTTGGCTGACAAAAACCTCCACATCCCCCTTGATGAAATTCGTGTCGATAACACGATGCACTTCGTCGAGAAACCTGTGGAATTATTGGACCGTAAAGTCAAGAAACTCAAGCGCAAGCGCATACGGATAGTCAAAGTTCGCTGGGAATCCAAACATGGCCCAGAGTTTACTTGGGAACGAGAGGATCAAATGAAGGAGAAATATCCACACCTTTTCCCACAAGTTTCCTCTAATAAAATTTCGGGACGAAATTTCCTAAAGTAGGGGAGACTGTGACATCTGTGTATTTTAATCCTTGTACATTTCTGAACAATTCTGTATTTAATAAAATATGGTGTTTTAATTCCAATAGTTGTTAATTATTTGTGACATTTACACGTTTTCAATCACTGTTCAATTCCGAACTCTCAAATCTGTTCTGGAAGTGAAATCATAAACCGTTACGTAAACATAACCAGTTTAACGTGACGTACACTCCGGAACTGTGAGATAAGCCAAACATACCCTAAATACCCTTTACATAACTTAGAAATAAGTTTCGAAGGATTCGGTATGGCAAAAACATGTTTATTTGAACTTTAGAACTATTTGCGACACAACTGCGAAACGAACGTTGGTGACCGCCCGGATAATATTTAAATCCCAAAAATATTCTGTTATGATTATAATTTTACTTTTAATCATGTTCGTGTTGAAAAAATAAATTAAAACGCTTAAAACGTTATTTTTCAAGTTTAAGCGTGTACCGCGTGTTACTACGCAACACAGTGCTTATACTGCAAAACGCAGACAACACAGCCACTCTCGGCAACTGATATTTATTTCAGTAATATTTTGGCGAGTTTATTTTTATAGAATAATAAAAATAATATAAAAGCCATAAACCGGGATTAAAACGCTAGATAAAATACCCGGTATCCAGTTTAATACCTGTTTTTTTAACCTACACATCATGGTTGCAAAAGTCGCTAGGCGCTCCCTAGTCGGATTCGGGAGTACTCGGGAAGTACTCAGACTACGCGGAGATTACTTGGGGAGTAATTGGCCTAGATAAACAGTACTCGGGCCTCGGCAACCAACCATGTAGCGAGTACTCGGGGAGTACTCGGAGCCTAGGCGGGACTTTTACAACCATGCTACACATATTAAATATATGTATGTATACATATATAGGTGTGTGTTGTCATATGCATATAATAGAGATTTCCACTTCTCTCATTACCTTGCCACTTGTTGGCTTTGTGATGCATGCAATCTTTTGTACATCTTCCATATCTTAATAAATCCTCCATAATCTTTCAAGATCACAAAACAAAAATCAAAACAAACCTTCTCCTCTCCCCCCCCCCATAACCGTACACACCACCACCACTCCCATTTTCAATTTTTCAATCCTGTTCTTGAAGATTAAACTCCATTCCAAGCTAGTTTCAAGTTGGTGTGAAGATCCAAAGGAGTTTCCAAGGTGTTTTCAAGTGATTTCAAGCTCCATATCATCAAAATCTCATCAAAAACTCACTTGAATCTTGAAGGTATAAAGTTTATGTTTAAATCATACACTTGATTCTTGGTTGTTCTTGATGATTGGAAGTTTCTCTTGAATCTTGGAATTTTTCACAAACTTGAAATCTAAAAAGAAATGGGTATTGATACAAAATAAAAATGGTAGTATATATGTGTGTATATATAACCGTATATATATGTATGTGTATGAGATTTGAGTTTGAGTTGATTTTTTTGATAAATACTTGTTTAGGATGTTTGCTTGCATGAACAAGATTATGTGCAAATATGTTAGAGATATAAAAGACGAATTGAATCATGAGATATAATTTGAAATAATGTTAGTATATTGACATGTAAATGGCCGAAAATTTATTAGACATGTTTGAGAATTTTTAAGTTGTTGCATGTTCTTGAATGATAGTTAAAATGCAAGTGTTTGATGATTTGTGCATGATATGATGAATGTTCATTCAAATCAGTAAGTAAACATGAATAAATTACATGTTTGATGCATTTAAGTTCATATGAAATGATGATGATATGATAAGTGTGCTTTAGATACTTGTACATAAGCATGTATGTTGATTTAAAGCTCAAGAAATGATAAAAAAAATCATTGTATGACAAAAATGTTTTAGAACAGATTATAAACACTAAAAATAACATTATTTGGTATATTATAATGGAATGAAACTTTTTCATAGGCTTGATAGCTTTGCATGTTGTACATGTTGCTTAGAAAGTGGTAAAATATGTGAAATTTGCATGATTTATGTGGTTTATGTGAGACCTACACTATCATGAGTATAACCACTATTTTATTCAGTAAATAACATGGGTTATGTTAAAATATCAAGTCGTTACGATTTGGGATGGTTATGGTAACATTTGATGCAAAACTATGCGGTAAAACGGTTAAAAATCGTCTTTTCGGAAGATTTTTATAAAACTCTTTTAGATCAGTAACTAAACTGATATTTTTGCTATAAAAATAGGTATTTTAACTCATATTAAGTTTACTTGGTGTTTGGTTAGTCATACATGATTTCCGACACCCAAAAACGTTACCGAATCGCTAAAATACGCGTTTTTCAAGATACACTATAATGGGTTGTTCATGGGTAAACTTTATGTGTTACAATGTGTTATGTGTTTTATAATATGTGTATGATGACATGTTAATACTTGACAAGATTATGTGTATTACGTTATTATTAGTGTGTCACATTTGAGTATATATATTACGACGCGCAAATCGTAGATATATTGCTTATAACGTGACGAGGGTCACCAATAAAATCGTTCAAGTCGCAAAGTTCTTAAAATGTATATATATGAACTTATATATATATAAATACACCAATATAATAAAAAAATTATAACTTTTCAAGAAAATCTCAAAGTTATGTGAAAATTCTAAGTATCAGAGAAACTTAGGTATTTTTGTGGGTTTTAGATTATTAAATCATTCTTATCTAATTTAGGACGAATAAACAATTTGAGGGATTGTGTTAACATATAAAAATGCACCCAAAGGTGAGTACATAGTTCCCCTATTTTACTTTTTCAAATGTTTTGGGGTGAAGCATATGTGCATAATTTTACTTTTCTTTTTCATGACATTATACATTTTTGTTACATAGTACATATAATGCATTATTTCAAAGACATTTTACTTGGCATATTGACTTGGAATACTATTACATGGTTTTAAAAAGACATTTTCATGACATGCTTACATTGAAAAGGACATTTGGTATGTTTAACGGGTTAGTAGTACATTCATTAACATTGATCACGCCGCTCGGTAGTATGTAATAGCGCTATAGGACTTGACAAATCTCGTTCCCGCTTTCTAGGAATTTCGGAAGGGGAATGACAGAATCCGAATTCATTTTTGATAAACCTTGATCCTGATAAGGGTTTATCCGACAGTCTCAAGGCTTGAGTGTATGTGATAGACAAAATGTATAAATGTTCATATCGATAAAAGCAATGGTTTTCAAAACATAAATTTTGTTTTAAACTTTTGTTTATTCAAAGACTTTGTTTTGTACATGACATTTGATTACATAAGACATTTATTTATACATGACATTATACATTTGGCTTGAGTAAATACTATTTATTCACCATACATGACATGGTTTATACTGGACATTGGACATTGGTTACATGTGACATTGACATTTAAACAAGACATTATTTCATGGTTATTAATAAGTGATTTAAATAACGAGACGTGTATAATATGATAAAAGCATGGTGGATATGCCGCTGGTACTTCCTATATATAAGTGCTTTTATTATATTGCATATCGTGGCGTTATCTAAACCACTTCAACAAAGACAAGACATGACATATTTTATACATATTATTTTCATTTGATTATTAAATTAACCATATATCATTCTTTTATAACATTTGATTTTCATATGATTTTATAAAAGAAGACATTTTTATAAGGTTCATAACTACTTTTCGTTAAACATTTCTTTTAACCTTTAAAGTCATAACTCTTCAACACTAAACCTATGTTACTCACATGCATTTTTATGCTGACGTATTTACTTTCACATATGTTTCAGGATCGATTGTTTGATGTGAGCGAGCTTCACTTAGGGCGACTTGGGCCTTAGCAATCTAAATTCAAGAAAGTTGTCATCTTTTATGTTATGTGTTTTGTTTGAACTAAGACAATGTAATAATTTAAGCTTGTAAAACTTAACTTTAATTATCATGTGTTTTGAAACAATAATTCTGCCACACGACTCCCTGACGTTTCCGCCGCGGTTTGTTGTTTTACGCGGTCGGGGTGTGACGTGGAACTTGTATATATTTGATATTATGATGTCAAAACTAACAATTGATGTGGTTTTGACCTTAGGTGATACTCGTTTTATTGTGGATGTCGACCAAGCAAGGGAATCGAGAACTGAACACAAGTTTTGAATGCTTCCGCACTAATCTAATTTGGTTTAAAACATATTATTTTGTAAACACTACCGAATGTTGAATGTCTTAATCTAGTTAGTTGGCTATGTGTAAACACTATAATGAAGTACATCTTAGTTTATTAACTAAGCTTTTGTTAATTATGTATTTAAATTTTAAAAGTTCGTATTTTATGATTAAATAATGGAATTATAAGATGAGTGTTACAAGTTGGTAATCAGAGCTCTAGGTTGTTAACAAAATGTGTTCGGTTCAAGCTTGATCAAACATCCGGTAAGTGTTAATTGTTTTAGTAGACTTATTAAATGTAGAAGGGAAGTATGAATTGACGTGCACGGGAAGAGCGTGTTAACACACTCAAACCCGGAAGGTGCACTAAATAAGAACGGTTAAAGAAAGTTATGAACTTGGCTAAACCGAAACAAATAAATCATATGTTATAGATGAAATGTTTAACGGATGGTGTAAACATTTCAGTTTTAAAGAAGACGGAAGAAGGTAATGATAATACGGTGCCGATAGTCACCGAGCAAATGAAGGAAGTGATTGCCGAGGAAGTAGGAAAGGCAATCGAAAATAGGTTATCCGGTTTTATTGATAAGATCCAAAACACGATACTATCGGTAGTTGATGAGAGAATCAAGAAGTTGGAAGATAGTACCAACATAGCTAAGGAGAAATCTGGAGAGCGCAAGGGCTACTCATACAAGGAATTTATGGCATGTAAACCACCACTTTATAATGGAGAGGTGGATCCGATAGTATGCCAACGTTGGTTAAGCGATATTGAGGGGGTGTTTGAGAGAACCCACTGTGACACGAACGACTTCGTAGCTTATGGTATGGGTCAGCTTAGAGGTCAAGCAAAGGATTGGTGGGATAACGAGAAAAAGGAAATCAGAAGCGAAACGGCAAGAGCGATGTCATGGGACGAGTGTAAGGTGCCATTCCTTAAACACCATAGCCCCAAAGCAGTTATTAACCGAATCAAGGAGGAATTTATTCAGCTAAGGCAAAAAGGTGAATCTATCGATAAGATCACGGGGATCTTTCTTGATAAACTGAGATTTTGTGACGAGTTGGTGACGTCCGAAGAACAGAAAGTATATTATTATTATTATTATTATTATTATTATTATTATAATATGCTAAGTGCAGAGTACCGGGAGTTTATGACTCCCTCGAAATACGAGACTCACACAGAAATCATTAATACTGCTCGAGAAAGGGAGATAGAGCTGAAGTCGCAAATAGAGAGGGGTGAAAGAAGGGCACAAGTTGTTAATCCAAGCCCTACGAAAAAGGCGCGTACAACTGAGTCATCTAAGAAACAGGATGGGAAAGGCGGGTCGCCGAGTTGTAAGTTTTGCAGGAAAGGGCACAAGGGTGAGTGCCGGTTTAAAGATAAGCCGTGTCCTATATGTGGGAAGACAGGGCACACGACGACATTATGCCCGGGGAAAGTGTTGGTGTGTTATAAATGCTACAAACCGGGTCACAAGAAATCTGAATGCCCGGAGCAAGTCGGGAAGAAGGATGGCAAGGATTTACATACAGAGACTTCAAAAGCAAAAGCCAGATCCTTCCAGTTAACCGCAGCCGAGGCGAAGATGGAACCCGATGTGGTCTCAGGTATATTCGCCATAAATTCAATTCCCGCACATGTATTATTTGATACGGGTGCGAATAAATCCTTTATTTCACATGGGTTTATTCGACATCCTTAATTTGTATTGACGAAATTACCTATGCCTCTAGAAATAGAAATAGGTGACAACAAAAGTTTTATTGTTTGTGACGTATGTCAAGATTGTAAGATGAGTATTGACGGTGAAGAATACTCAATAGACCTGATTCCGATGTCTATGAGAGAATTCCAAGTGGTGGTCGGGATGGATTGGCTATCCCGACATCACGCGAAGGTTGTGTGTTTCCTTAAGGAGATAAAATTAACATCTCCAAGTGGGAAACATGTTACCATTTATGGCGAGAAAGGGGGTAATCCCGTGATATGCACGATGCAGAAAGCTCAAAACTTATGAGGCGTGGATGTAGAGCGTTCATGATATACGCGAATGAACCAGACAAAGGATCGCCAAAGATTGAGGACGTGCCGGTGGTACGTGAATATGCTGATGTATTTCCGAAAGATTTACCAGGAATACCGCCTGAACGGGAGGTAGAGCTCGGAATCGAATTGATTTCGGGTGCGAAACCTGTGGCCAAGGCACCGTATCGGCTCGCGCCATCGGAACTACAAGAATTGATGTCTCAAATCCAAGACCTGCTCGACAAAGGGTTTATTAGGCCGAGTGTGTCTCCGTGGGGTGCACCGGTGCTATTTGTGAAGAAGAAAGACAGGCGAATGCGCATGTGTATCGATTACCGGGGGTTAAATAAACTCACGGTGAAAAATCGATACGCGTTCCCAAGAATTGATGATTTATTTGACCAGCTTCAAGGCACGAGTTGGTTCTCAAAGATTGACCTTAGGTCGGGTTATCATCAGTTAAAGGTCAAGGACGAAGATGTACCGAAGACGACCTTTCGTACACGGTACGGGCATTACGAATTCCTCGTGATGTCCTTCGGGTTAACCAATGCACCCGCGATTTTCATGGACCTCATGAACCGGGTTTGCGAACCGATGTTGGATAAGTCGGTGATAGTATTCATCGACGACATCTTAGTGTACTCAAAGAATGAAGCAGAACATGCAAGCCATTTACGTGAAGTGCTGGAGACACTCAGGAGAGAGAAATTATATGCAAAATTCTCGAAATGTGCATTCTGGTTACGAGAAGTGCAATTTCTCGGGCACATTATTAGTGCGTGTGACAACTGTGCCTCCGTGACCATCAAACAAATACCAAATCAATGAGATATTGTGTTTTATACTTGGGATTTGTGATGCGTGCGAAGTGTTACTTATTTTAGGTGTATATTTTAAGCCCTTTTTAACACTTATTTTAGCCAAGTTTTAAATTTATAAAACACGATATTTCACTAACACTAAACACACATATGGGCAAGTGCACCCATCGTTGAGTGTAGTATAGCGTTGGTAAGATACCGAGGTCGTCCAAGGACACAAGATCTTTTAGTACCGGTTTATCCTCAACGTCTAACCAAAATAAAAGTTTAGAAAAATGTTTTAAACTAAGAAAATTAAAAACTAACTAAAATGCTGAAAATAAAAATAAAAGAAAAACAGATAGACAAGATGAATCACTTGGTTCCGACTCGTATCTAGTATAACCTTTGATTATTTCCGCACTTTTGCACATAATTAAGAGATTATCTTAGTTATTGTAGTAGGCCCCTCTTTTGAAGGTGACGTTACCCTCACCCCAGTAGTTTGAGTCAGCAGGGATACAATCCTAAAAGGGTGGATTATTGGAAGATAATGAATTAAGTTATTAATGCAGTATTGTGGTAGGCCCCGCTTTTGGCGGTGACGTTACCCTCGGCTAAGTAGTCTGAGTCAGCAGGGATACAGTCCTAAATAGCCGGGTTATAGTATTAATAGTAGTTAACTTATGAGGGGATCAAAGAGTTTGGACCCCCGCCATCCAATACCGTGAAGTATTGAAGGAGGTCCTACTAAATTTGACCCAGGTCCATTGCAGGACCTCTAAACGCTGAACAATGGCAAGACCTTTACCAAACCGTTCCCTTAACCCCCGACCAGGTAGCCAACATATCTCCATATAGAACGTGGAGATATGAATGGTGAAAATCCTTTATTTTATATAGACAGTAAAATAATGCCAAGACACCACGGACAAACGATAAGGAAAGATCACCTTCAACATAAGTAACTAGTTATTAAAGTCATTAATACAAAACCAAATAAAAAGTGCAAAAGATTAGAAATAAAAAGTATTATACTAGACACTTTGTCTTCACCAAGTGATGTAAGAGACTTAGGCAAACATGGCCTTGATTGTCAAGAACTCTTACGATCAATCTTGGATCCCGAGACGACTCACACACTCTACGATGGACAATGGATGATGGTGGTGGATGATGGTGTTGTGATGGTGGTGGGTGGTGGATGAAGTGTGAGAGAGGTGGTGTGCCAAGGGATGAGATGAAATGAATCCAAGCACTCCTATTTATAGGCTGAACAGAGAGCTGGACACGGCCCCGTGTCCGCTGGGCACGGCCCCGTGTCCGTCTGACAATCTCTCTCCTCATTAATTGTAATTCGCAATTACAATAAATGCGCCTGCTGTACTTTCGACACGCCCCCGTGTCCGCTGAGTACGGCCCCGTGTCCGCTGTAGAAGCTTCTATAGATTTGTCTTTTCTGCTGCTTCTTGGGCACGGCCCCGTGCTGGCTGAGCACGGGGCGTGTTCAGTCTTCTGATTTCTCTACTTTGCTTTGGAAGGTGCCGTTGAGGGTTCGGGCAGTCCACTAATATTCCTTTTCTTGTATTTATGTTGGATTTAGCTGTCTTTTTGCTTCTTTTGCGTTTTTCAGCTCATTTAATCCTGAAAATACAAAAGGAAGACAAAAACACTCTTTTTCCAATATTAGTACTTAAAAAGGGTTAGTTTTATGCCTCATTTGATGTAATTTATATGTTGCATTTTACATACATCAAATACCCCCACACTTGAACTTTTGCTTGTCCTCAAGCAAAACTCTTTAATATATGGCTTACACTCCCAAATGGAATAGGTAGAAGAGAAGGTTTTGGGCTTGTCGTAGAGTGTCGGGATTTCCAAGATCTTTTTGGGTTTTATTTTTATTTATTTACACTCCTATTCGTAATGATTTATTTAGAACTTTTCATAAAAGAAATTACTTATTTGGGCATAACATGCCTTTTTAAAATTCTATTTATATACAAGTTCACATACCTCACGGGGAAATCACTCACACTCGGCCGAAGGTGTATTTTTAGTGAATCACTCGAGAGCGGCATGGAACTTATTCCTACCATAGGCTTGCCAAGAAATCAATCCTCCTCCTTTTTAACTTTTATTCCTTTGTAGATATCAAGAGGACTTTGTGGGTTAAGGGTTAGGCTAGGGTTAAAGGTAGGTGGTTGGGTTAGTGGTTAGTAGAAAAAGGGCTAAAAGCGTAACAAGTGTCGGTTTTCGTATTTTTGCAACTTTTTATTTTGATGAAGCTTTTATTCAAACTAAGTTATTTTTGATTAACTTGTTTGTTTATTTTCTTTTTGCTTCATCATTATCACACATTTTTTTTTTTTTTTTTTTTACGAAGAACCGAACTTGTTACTAAAATAAAGGGTTAAAAAAATGAAAAAGGTTTTGGTGGGTAAAAGGGTTTTTGTTTGGGTGATGAAACGAAAAGGTTTAGGCTCAAAGGGGCTAACTAGGGGGATTTTTGGGTAGGTGGTAAAAGAAAAAGAAAAATAATGGTGTAGAAATAAAAAGGGTTAGTCCTAATGCCTCCATCATTTACTTACTCGGGTTTAAGTTGATAAGGACCGGGAATGTATTGTCATGGCAAGTTCTAGAGTCGTAAGAACCAAACGGCTATTCACACAAGAAACGAAAAATGAGCATTTAGTCAAATGATATGTAATTGTGTGCTCAATAAAGGCTCAAAACTCACTTTTGTGGGAATGGGTTTTTATGTGATCAAGTATATATAATCAAATTTTAAATAAGTTTGCTATGCCTTTTCATAATTTTCTTATGTTAGTTCTTTTTATCACTACGCTATCGGTTGTAAATTTGTAAAAATATAACCTTTTTGAGAACTTGAATTTTCCGAATTAAACCTAGACAAGTAAAAAAATGGAAATTTTTGAAAAAAATTGGGGTGATTAGCGGTTCCAATAGAGTTTTGTGTAAGGCTTGTATTTAGGACTTGCAAAATTCAAGGTTTTAGCATCCCCCCCACACTTAAATTACACATTGTCCTCAATGTGTCCCAAAAATAAATTTTTAGGTTGATTAGATGTGTAAAATAGTGTTTAAAAAGCAAAAATTTGTGTTACTGGGCATTTTCTATAGAACCTTGGGCACGGGGCGTGTTGGGGTGAGCACGGCCCCGTGCTGAACTTGCTGTAATGAAGAAAAATTGTCGGGAGGCTCTGTTTTTGTGCATGGGGTGTTGGTTCAAGCTTCCCTTATCATCCTTCACCATCCCGAGTGTGTTTTATTCCTGAAAAAAAAAAACTAAACTAGAAAACGTAAAAATTAATCTAAACTAAAACTACGGATAGTTCCGCGGAATGCCTCCGTGGTGCGCCACGTTTATAAGGGTCCTTGGCTAGACCCACTTTATCAGGTGGTTCTGGCTCATCTTCAATTAGGGGGTCGTCATTGCCGAATGGATATTTCATTGATCGCTCAAGATCGACACTCTTTTTAAATGCCCCTAATTGAAGAGGTAGATTATTGAACTTCCGGTTTTTCAAAGCTTTGTGAGTTTTTACAAATGGTCGTCCCAACACTAGAGGAGCGTCATCGAGGATGACAAAGTCGGTCGGGATTACCATCTGATTTGTTTGAACCAATACATCCTCAACTATACCGATTGATTTTATTACTTTCCGATTGGATAGAAAAATGGGTATTTGAAGTGGAGAAAAATCACTAATACTTAATTTTTCGAAAATGTAGTTAGGCATTATGTTAACACAAAGATCTTTATCGATTGTAACGTTACTAATAAATGAATTTTGAAAGAAACATGGAACCGGTGTGATGTTAATTTCAAATGGGTCTTCTTTTATTAGCGAAGTTTGATCATTAGTTAACTTAACACTTACCGTTTCGTCAATTTTAGTGTTAGTGTTTAACTCTTTTAAAAACTTAGCATGAGTGGGTACTAAACAATGATTTTCGAAAGAAGGTGTCAAGAGATTAATTTCTTCAAAATTAGACTCTTCTTGGATTTTAACGTTGTTGGACTCACCTTTTTCGTTGTTTAACTCATGTGTCGGTTTTTCACTTATTTGTTCTTCCATTTTTACACTTTCGGTTATCTCTTCCTTTTTTAATTCTTCTCTTGCGCGGGACTCCTCTTCCCTTGCGCGAGATTCTTTTATACATCGATCGATAACTCTAATGTGTTCTAATATCCTATCGGTTACTTCGGTTATAGAAAAAGAATCGGTATTTTCTAAGCTCGAATCCGGTTGTTCGACCCTTTGTTCCTCATAATACCCATATGAAGTAGATGGTTCGCACCATTGTTCTTCATTGTAAGCATATGATGGATAAGGTTCGTAATTTTGTTCTTCATAATACTCATATGAGGTGGGTTGTTCACGCCATGGTTCCTCATAATAAGCATATGAAGGTGGTGGCTCATATCTTGGTTCCTCAAAGTATGAGTATGAAGGCTCATACCTTGGTTCATCAAAATATGAGTATGAGGGAGGAGGTTCATACCTTTGGTCTTCATAGGATGTGTATGAAGTTGATGGCTCGTACCTGGGCTCCTCATAGTAGGTGTATGAATTGGATGGTTGATATGAGCGATTATTTTGAACCGATCGTGCGTTACGACAATTAGTGCAATAATTACCCCTATAATCATCCTCCTCATAGGTGTAGTTGTAACCTCCTGAGTATTGATCCATAAGAATCACTCAGCAGACCACAACTGAGTCTCGAGATCAGAAAACAAAAATAAAAACGGAAACAGAGGCTGGACACGGCCCCATGTTCAGTGGACACGGCCCCGTGTTCAGGATCTGTATCTGGGCGTTTTAATTAAATTTACTGATTTCGTTGAGCACGGGGCGTGTTCAGTGAGCACGGCCCGTGTTCAAGCTACTGTTACTGGATTTTTTATGAAAAATATGCAGCACGGCCCCGTGTTCAGCGAGCACGGCCCGTGTTCAACCTACTATAAATGCAAAACTAAACTAAAATGCAGAAAAATGTGGGCCCGTTTTGAAAAGGTTTTGAAAAACTGATTAGGCCGTCGATTTTAAGCTTTCCTAAAATCCTTGTGTCCCCGGCAGCGGCGCCAAAAACTTGATGCGTGCGAAGTGTTACTTATTTTAAGCCCTTTTAACACTTATTTTAGCCAAGTTTTAAATTTATAAAACACGATATTTCACTAACACTAAACACACATATGGGCAAGTGCACCCATCGTTGAGTGTAGTATAGCGTTGGTAAGATACCGAGGTCGTCCAAGGACACAAGAGCTTTTAGTACCGGTTTATCCTCAACGTCTAACCAAAATAAAAGTTTAGAAAAATGTTTTAAACTAAGAAAATTAAAAACTAACTAAAATGCTGAAAATAAAAATAAAAGAAAAACAGATAGACAAGATGAATCACTTGGTTCCAACTCGTATCTAGTATAACCTTTGATTATTTCCGCACTTTTGCACATAATTAAGAGATTATCTTAGTTATTGTAGTAGGCCCCTCTTTTGAAGGTGACGTTACCCTCACCCCAGTAGTTTGAGTCAGCAGGGTTACAATCCTAAAAGGGTGGATTATTGGAAGATAATGAATTAAGTTATTAATGCAGTATTGTGGTAGGCCCCGCTTTTGGCGGTGACGTTACCCTCGGCTAAGTAGTCTGAGTCAGCAGGGTTACAGTCCTAAATAGCCGGGTTATAGTATTAATAGTAGTTAACTTATGAGGGGATCAAAGAGTTTGGACCCCCGCCATCCAATACCGTGAAGTATTGAAGGAGGTCCTACTAAATTTGACCCAGGTCCATTGCAGGACCTCTAAACGCTGAACAATGGCAAGACCTTTACCAAACCGTTCCCTTAACCCCCGACCAGGTAGCCAACATATCTCCATATAGACCGTGGAGATATGAATGGTGAAAATCCTTTATTTTATATAGACAGTAAAATAATGCCAAGACACCACGGACAAACGATAAGGAAAGATCACCTTCAACATAAGTAACTAGTTATTAAAGTCATTAATACAAAACCAAATAAAAAGTGCAAAAGATTAGAAATAAAAAGTATTATACTAGACACTTTGTCTTCACCAAGTGATGTAAGAGACTTAGGCAAACATGGCCTTGATTGTCAAGAACTCTTACGATCAATCTTGGATCCCGAGACGACTCACACACTCTACGATGGACAATGGATGATGGTGGTGGATGATGGTGTTGTGATGGTGGTGGGTGGTGGATGAAGTGTGAGAGAGGTGGTGTGCCAAGGGATGAGATGAAATGAATCCAAGCACTCCTATTTATAGGCTGAACAGAGAGCTGGACACGGCCCCGTGTCCGCTGGGCACGGCCCCGTGTCCGTCTGACAATCTCTCTCCTCATTAATTGTAATTCGCAATTACAATAAATGCGCCTGCTGTACTTTCGACACGCCCCCGTGTCCGCTGAGCACGGCCCCGTGATGGGCAATAGAAGCTTCTATAGATTTGTCTTTTCTGCTGCTTCTTGGGCACGGCCCCGTGCTGGCTGAGCACGGGGCGTGTTCAGTCTTCTGATTTCTCTACTTTGCTTTGGAAGGTGCCGTTGAGGGTTCGGGCAGTCCACTAATATTCCTTTTCTTGTATTTATGTTGTATTTAGCTGTCTTTTTGCTTCTTTTGCGTTTTTCAGCTCATTTAATCCTGAAAATACAAAAGGAAGACAAAAACACTCTTTTTCCAATATTAGTACTTAAAAAGGGTTAGTTTTATGCCTCATTTGATGTAATTTATATGTTGCATTTTACATACATCAATTTGTAAAAAAAAATATGTGTATCGTTTGCACATATCATTCTTGTTCGATTTCGGGCTTTAAATCGCTTTCTGGAAGGTTATACGCGATCTGATGCGTAAATATAACCAGTTTAATGCAACAAACACTCCGGAATAGTGAAATAGGCTTAACATACCTTAAATAACCTTTACATAACTTAGAAATAAGTTTTGGATAGTTTGGTATGCCGAAATCAAGTTAAATCGCTTACAGGGACTAAAGTTGACAAACTGCGAAAGTATGCCAATTTGAACTGTAACAGACATTCCGAAACATGGCCATAAGTTAAAAATACCATAAATATCCTTTACATATCTTAGAAATAGACTTTGAGGGGTTCGGTGTGTTAAAATAAACTTTTGGGTCATTCAGGGGCTAAAAGCGTCAAAAAGTGCATAAGTTTGCATTTTCGAGCATAACTTATGATCTGAATACATCCGGACATCCAAAAATTTATGTAAGCACTAAAATATTTTATTTTAGTGTTTGGCATGAGAAAAATCCATTCGTCACGCCATTTGGATCGTTTTTCGCGCTTATGCGCATTCCGTCGTAATTAAGCGAACATCGCAACCGTACGGCCAAAAGAACCGACATCCGAGATGTTTTCAAGGATATTTCATGTTCCCTATGTCTTAACATCATTTTGGAGCTTGAAATTGGGTTTGACGGGTGTTAGAAATGCCGTTACACAACGAAACAAGGTGTAGGGACCAAATCTGCCAAATCTGCATAGTTGTTGGCTTACGGAACGTAAGCCATGACCCTTACGGTCCGTAAGGGGTCCCCAGCACATCAGAAACTTCCAGCTAGCTATTTACAGCTGTTACCCACTCCCAATCTCAATTCCACATGTTGATCTCTGATGGTGGGGGGCCAATTTGGGTTCCATAACATTCCAACAAGTGTACGGGTGAGATCAAAGCACGGTATTCGAGAAACGATCCTAACGGTGGTCCAAATCCTATAAATACCCACCAACATCACTTGCAAAACCCACTTGAAATCTGATTTTTCTCTAAGTTGGGGTGTTCTATCACTTCATACCTGAGAAATATTTGGGAATCAAAGCTTTCTGGGACCCTTTGTAAGTGTTCCTTCATTCTTTTTATTCTTTAGCGTTAAAAGTCAAACTTTGTTTGACTTTCAGCGTTGACCAGTTTATGGTCAACAGGAAGTTCGGTTGAACTTCATAACGCGAGCGTAATCACGATGGTTATAGTCTCTTGTGACTATACCTACTGATTACCACGTTATCTAGGCTCAGTGACGAGTCGTAGTTTCGGCCAGAATGCGCATTTACGCGTATTTTGTAACCAAACTACTCTTGGGTATCAAAACCGTTTGTTTTGATACCAAACCTGTTTTCTAAACTTAGTTAAGCATGTTTTAACATGCTTAGCTCGTCACTTTTAGTTTAGTGCTTATATAGGGTCGTAAGGTAAGCGATCTAAACAATCGCTTATACTTTCGAACCCGACCCGTTTGGTCAATCATTAGGAACCGACCAAACACATTAGGTGACCATAGTATATAGGGAATAACCTTCCGAGGTTATACCTTATGGTCGCTTCGTTTAAGTAGTTGTATGATAGGTAGTTTATATGCCTTAGGTAAATTACCAAAATGCCCTTTTAACGCCAAAATTCATTTTAAGCATATGTAACATAACTTTTGGTATCTAAACTGATTTGGTAACAATATTAGACATGTTAAGGCATATTTCACTTATCATAGGACTAGTTAGGCATTCCGAACGCGTTTTACGCGAACGACGCGTTAAAGTAGCATAAGCTACCTAAACGGGTTGTAATGGGTCGTAAGCACTTAGGTTAGGTTTCATTTTAGTATGTAGGCTTTGTTAAACCATATTACATGAGTTCCCATACTCATTTGGTTTACGAGCCCTCATTCTATCCAATCCTCCGATATAGGTCCGGTTATTAATGTAGTTACCTATATTAGGTGCCGTTTGATATCCGTGATCTCTAGCATTGTTTGGTTGTTACTCAAGGACTACTAAGCAATCTCAAGTGAGTACATAGACCCCTCTTTTACTGTTTTCCAAACACTTTGGGGTGAAACACATGTGCCTACTTGTTACTTTGATGTTTTTCCATGTTTTCACATCATATACTTGCTATGTTCATTAGTACACTATTAGTACATTGTTTTACATTACATTTCATGCTATGTATGTCCATTGTGTGCATACTTAGTACATTGTTTTACATTACATTTCATGCTATGTATGTCCATTGTCTGTATACTTAGTACATCGTTATACATTACATTTCATGCTATGTATGTCCATTGTGTGCATACTTAGTACATTGTTTTACATTACATTTTATGCTATGTATGTCCATTGTGTGCATACTTAGTACATTGTTTTACATTACATCTCATGCTATGTATGTCCATTGTGTGCATACTTAGTACATTGTTCTACATTACATTTCATGCTATGTATGTCCATTGTGTGCATACTTAGTACATTGTTTTACATTACATCTCATGCTATGTATGTCCATTGTGTGCATACTTAGTACATTGTTTTACATTACATTTTGTTGCATATGCTCATCCAGCATATGAACACATTATATTACATTATGTGAACCATTTGTATCTATTGAACCATGTGAACCATTTGACAATAGACATTTGACTATACCTAAATATTTCTACAATTGTAAAACAGTACATCTTGATGGTTTGGTTTGAGTAAGTGATTTAAGTAACGAGGCGTGTGTAATATGATACAAGCATGGTGGATACGCCGCTGGTACTTCCTATATATAAGTGTTGTATGGTATTACATATCGTAGCGTTATTTGAATCATTTCAATTTGAGACATATAACATTTTATACAAATAACATACTTTTCACAAGACATTGTTTTACAAACAACTTATCGTATACAAACTCATTTTACATGGTTATTCACTTAACCCTACATTATTCTCTTATTTATACATATCATCTGAACTTATTGTTTTCAAACGATTTACAAGACAAATCAATTTACAAGGTTCATGACTAAACTTTATTAAACATTTTCGTAAACTTACAAGTCATGAATCCTATTTTCACAAAACCTATGTATCTCACAGGCATTTTTATGCTGACGTACCTATTTTCACATGTGTTTTCAGGAGTTGATGCGTAGGACTTATCAAGATGCACTTAGGCGGACTTGGGCCTTAGTGACAAAAAAAGATGCAAGACTAGTTATTAATGTTATATTTCTTTGATTGTCAAGACATTGTAACTCTTTTAATCAATAAAACAATATTTAAATTTCCATGTGTTATGAAACAATGATTCTGTTACAACACTCCCCGACGTTTCCGCCACGTTTTGTTGTTTTACGTGGTCGGGGTGTGACAGTGCGAACGGGGTGTTGGTAGACCCGTCAAAAATTGAAGCTGTGGCGAGATGGAATCCACCGAAAAATTCTTACAAAATCAGAAGCTTCTTGGGGCTTGCGGGATATTATAGGAGATTCATACATGATTTCTCCAAGATTGCTACGCCGTTGACCAAACTAACTCGTAAATATGAAAAGTTTATTTGGGGGGAAGATCAAGAGAAAGCGTTCCAAACGCGTAAAGAAAAATTGACCCACGCTCCGGTATTGACATTTCTGGATGGGGTTGACGACATGGTAGTTTACTTGGATGCGTCGCATTCGGTTCTTGGGTGCGTTTTGATGTAACGAGGCAAGGTTATAGCCTATGCCTCAAGACAACTAAAGACTCATGAAAAGAATTATCGTACACACGATCTCGAGTTAGCGGCGGTAGTGTATGCCTTAAAGATATGGATGCATTATTTGTATGGGGTAAAATGTACTATCTTTACCCACCATAAAAGCTTGAAATATTTCTTCGATCAGAAGGAATTAAACATGAGACAGAGGCGGTGGTTAGAAACTGTCAAAGATTTCGATTGTGATATACATTACCACCCAGGTAAAGCTAATGTGGTGGCGGATGCGTTGAGCAGAAAGGTAGATTATATGCCCATTCGAGTGCGATCAATGCAACTAATTGTAACATCGGGTTTACTTGAACAAATCCGGAAATCTCAAGTTGAAGCAATGAAGGAGGAAAATGTGAAGAAGGAAAGAATAGTACAATTGAAAGAATTGGCGGATGGTAACCAAGGGTTAAAGACTCGTTTTGGGAGAATATGGGTTCCAAATTCGTGCGGAGCCAAGGCGCTCCTACTTGACGAAGCCCATAAATCCCGTTATTCTATCCATCCGGGAGCAACCAAGATGTATAATGATTTGAAGCAAAACTATTGGTGGCCCGGAATGAAAAGAGATGTTGTGAAGTATGTGGAGAGGTGTCTGACCTGTTTACAAGTCAAAGCAGAACACCAAAAGCCATACGGTAAGCTACAACCATTGGACACCCCAGTTTGGAAATGGGAGCAAATTACAATGGATTTGTTGACCAAACTGCCCAAAACTAACCGCGGATACGATGCTATATGGGTAGTTGTGGATAGATTGACAAAAAGTGCTCACTTTATTCCGATTCGTGAGACTTATACATCCGAAAAGATGTCAGAGGTGTATACCAATGAAATAGTGGCACGCCATGGAGTACCGATATCCATAGTGTCCGACAGAGATACACGGTTTACTTCGAACTTTTGGCGCGAATTCCAAGAGCAAATGGGAACTAAATTGTTCGTTAGCACAACATACCATCCACAAACGAATGGGCAGAGTGAAAGAACAATACAGACGTTGGAGGATATGTACGGGCATGTATCATTGACTTCGGGGGTAGTTGGGACGTCTATCTGCCATTGGATGAATTTTCATATAATAACAGTTACCACGCAAGCATCGGTATGGCTCCGTACGAGATGCTTTATGGTAGAAAGTGCCGAACCCCGGTGTGTTGGGATGAGGTTGGTCCACGTGAGCTTGCACATAAGGATGTGGTCCGGATCACAAATGAGAAGATTGATTTGGTCTGAGCCCATTTAAAAGCGGCTCAGGATCGACAAAAATCGTATGCAGACAAAAGAAGAAGACCAATTGAGTTTCAAGTCGGTGACAAAGTTATGTTAAAGGTATCTCCATGGAAGGGGATTATTCGGTTTAGAAAAAGGGGAAAGTTAAGCCCGAGGTTTATTGGGCCATTTAGAATCATCGAACAGGTTGGTAAGGTAGCATACCGTCTCGAACTGCCCGAGGAGTTGAGTGGGATACATTGCACGTTCCACGTGTCACATCTCCGGAAATGTCTAGCCAACGAAACAGCTTACATCCACTATGATGACATTGAAGTGGATAATAGTCTTAACTATGCGGTGAAGCTGATTTCGATTTTAGATCGTAAAGTGAAAAGCTTGAGGAACGAAGTGATTAACCAAGTAAAGGTCACATGGGAACACAGAAAGGGTTCGGATACCACATGGGAGTCCGAAGAGGAGATGCAACGACTCTACCCTATATTGTTTGGTACGTACTTTGGTTTCGGGGACAAAACCTTTTTAAGGGGGGTGGACTTGTAACACCCCGAAAATATAGATATCATATTTTAAACTAAATATCGGTAATAGTCAAGATAAAATAACTAGGAATGAATAACCTAGTTAGTTAGTGTCTTGACATAATAGAACAAGTATGCTTAAATGCCCTTTAAATAACTTGTATATAGTAGAGGGGCCAAACTTGTCAAACTTGAAACTTGAATGTTTAATAACAAAATAACACACCAAACACACACCTAAGTGTGTGTCTGGTTCGATCAGAGCAAGGGGCGACCAGGGGGTTCCCCTTCAAACCCTAACTCTTACAAAACTCACAAATTGAAGGCTCAAATCAAGTCCAAATCGAAATCTGAATATAGATTAGTGATCACCTCGGAGAAGGGATCATAAGGTATGTGAAATTTCACTATTTGGTTCCATCTTAAATTTTAGATGAACTCATGAAATTCAAATTTGAGCTTGCATGATCATTGTTTGGATGAAATTGAGAATGAAATTATGTCTAGGACTAAACCCTAGCCATTTACTTGTTGAATTGATGCTTGTAATTGTGAATTCATGATCCTACACTCATGTGTCAAGTGGGTTTTGTAGAATCATGTTAAACACTAGGATTATCATTGTTAACTTAGTGTATTCGAGCTCTATAGAGTGAATTCTGACTTGTTGATATGAAAAAATTGCATCAACTTGTGAAAGGATGCTTAAATCTTGGCTAAATAGTTAGTTAAGAACTTGATTTTTAATTGTATGAAATCATGCTCATTAGGTGTTTGATGTAATGCCTAAGAGAAGATAAATGTTAAAAACCCGACTAAAAATGCATATTTGACTAGTGTGGAAAATTCTGCGTTATATGCTATAAGAGAGTTCTAAACAACTATGGTTGAACTCTATAGGAAAGGAAACCAGGACGTCAAGCGGACAAGCTAGTGGCGATACGCGTTTGAAAGGATTGCTCTAAAGGTATGTGACTTTGGTCCCGTCACATTACGAATAAACGTTTATTTTAAGCTTGTTAATCGTGTCGTAATGTAGAATATGCGTTTGACGTGTCATTGAAGTGGCGAAGTTCACTCGACACTCAAACGGGTCAAAATATTAGTTAAAAACAGTTTGGTTTGACATTAAGGTGAGGATTTTTACTTGTCAACCAAACGGGTCAAAACTATGTTCATAAAACGATATTGCGCGTAGAGACTTGAATGCCTCAAAATGCGTTAGTGCTAGATAGCAATTTAGTAAAGAATGGTTATACTAAGTTAAGTTTATGAATCAGTGTTATCGGGTCGAATGATAGAAATTAGTTGCCAGAATTGCATAAAGTGGTAATGCTTGAATTTATAACAAACAAGCATGAAATTCATATATAAGCGTAAAGCCATGTATTGGTACGGATACGCTAAGAATTACAAGCCTGGGGGATGGGTAAATAAGATTAGAATGCCAAAGAATAGATTGGCAAACAATTGCACACATAGTTAATGGGTCGAATAATCAAAACAAGGATTATGTGGGCTATTCATTCACAATCCGAGTTTCGTTAAGTGAAATTTATATAGTTAGATCCGTAATATTAATACGGACATATAGGAAAAAGAATCAGCAAAAAGGACATGTAAATCGAAAGTTATGATAGTTTAAAATTTGATAAGTGAAATAAAGTTGCTGGGTAAACATACAACACCAAACAACAACCCTTTCTGCCGAAATGAAGGTCTCGCATCGCGCGACGCCAAAATGCTTTCACCGTCGCGTCACGCGACGGCTGTCGTGGGCCGCGAAGGCTTGGACTTGATCCGTTGTGCGGTGCGACAGCCCTAATTGCTGTAATTATTGTTTGTTTTTCATTGTTTAGAAATGGAACTTGTATATATTTGATATTATGATGTCAAAACTAACTATTGATGTGGTTTTGACCTTAGGTGATACTCGTTTTGTTGTGGACGTCGATCAAGCAAGGGAATCGAGAACCGAACACAAGTTTTGAATGCTTCCGCGCTAATCTAATTTGGTTTAAACCATGTTATTTTGTAAACACTACCGAATGTTGAATATCTTAATCTAGTTAGTTGGCTATGTGTAAACACTATAATGAAGTACATCTTAGTTTATTAACTATGCTTTTTTTAATTATGTATTTAAATTTTAAATGTTCGTATTTTATGATTAAACAATGGAATTATAAGATGAGTGTTACAAAACCCTCTTCTTGTAAAGAGTTTTTTGTTTTTCTGGCCCAATATAAATTGCTTTCGGTATGTATAGAGTCTTTCTAACTGCATTTTGGTAATTCTACTATCACAAATAGCATATTTGCTTGCTGAATCATCTAAACGATTAGGTGACATATAAACTAGATGGTGATGTTGATGATGAATAAGATCTGTTATCTCAAATAAAGGACCCCAGTGACATGGTATTCATTTGGCTTGTGACATGGCAACCTCAAATGTGCCGATGGGATGTTGAGGAAACAATATCTCAAATGGCAGAACCCACCAAAGCATGCCTTATCCTTGTAGGGCTGCACAAAAGTCAGACTTTGTCACACCCCAACCGATGACGGAAACATCGGAGTGAGACGAAAATGAGATTGCTCGAGACTTCATAACATACTAATCGTGACAATAATTTAGATAAACAATATTTCATTTCATACTAGAATCTAATACATTGTCCTGAAAAGAAAAGTACGACATTTGCAATTTGAACATGAACTACATAAGAAATACAAAACAAGTAAATTAAGTGTGTTTCTAAATCCATCCTAAAAGGATTTCTTCAAATGTCTTCATACGTTTCCTGCAACATGTATTAAAATACAATCAACACAAAGTTGGCGAGTATACAAGTTTGATTACATAGCATACGTATAAAAGACTCTCTCAAATCCGACGTGGCAATTCGTATACTAGGTTAAATCACATACTGGCATGCAAAACCTAAATGTCAAACCAAAGTTTCACGAGCATAATCTTGTCATCGCAATGAACAAGACCATTTACGATTGAATACTTAAGATAGAACCTTCCCAAGGGCGGTGTGCTACTCCTATAACGCTATACATGTAAAGGTTGGCTAGCAAAGTTAATGACAAGTAGTTTGCATGTATGAATGTTTGAATATTTAACATGAATAACCTAAGCATAACAAATAGCACGTTTGATGGATTGAGTGAATCAAAAAGTTCGATTGTGTGTATAAGTGAGTTTGATTAAGTCATACATGTTACACCCCAAAAGTGATTAAAGCATAAAAAGGGATTCGAGTATACTCACGGTTTGCGTAGTAATTTCCACGTGAGTGAGTTGATGCGTTGAGAGTTTTGGGAACCGTCGAGGTATCCTACAAGGATGACGAGGCACATGACTTCGATGGATTTTTTGAATAGGAACGGAAATGCAGAATACGTAAACTTAATATAAAAGTACATACAAGTTATCTTGACAAAATACCCCAAATTGGACACCATGATTATGTGTTTTTCATAGGTACAAGTTCACCTATTGGAAGTCCAAACATAAATATCAATCCATGAATTGGTTAGTGTTTAGGGTTCAGTTATTAGGATTTTAGTATAGATGTATATTTATATATATTATGTCTCATGGTCAAGTATAATCAAGTATGTCAAGCAAAGAGGTAGGATGATTTCCATCCATTAACCCTCATTATATGATTAACCAAAGCACAAAATCATTAACTTTGTTAATGATTTCGGTTGGTCATGAATAAGATTAAAATAAGAATCTCTAATCCACCAAGTAACCAAGTGAGCTCAAACTAGACTAATGCGTTCCGATCCTGGCAAATGTTTGGAGACTTGGTGTATTTTGGACACTTTGTTACTAACAAGTTTACTTTGTGGCTTAGGTTGATTGGATTAGAGGTGTTTGCACCTCAAACTGTCACACCCCGCGATGGCGGAATCATCGGAGTGAGACGAAATAGATTGCTCGTCACACATAACACTATTTTGAGACAATAATTAATTCAAAACCGTTTTTCATTAATAAACATAAATTGTCAATACAACGAAAGAAGTACAAGTACAACATGGGAACGACAAAATACAACGACAAAATACAATGTCAATAACATAACAAAACATATTCAAATCTAGTATCTTGAGCGTGTTTCTAGTCATCCCTACTAGATTCATCATGGCATCAACATCAACCTGTAACATGTTTAAAATAAAGGTTCAATGCAAAAGCATTGGCGAGTACACAAGTTTGTAATAATATAGCATAAGTATAAAAGCATTTTCTTGAATCCACATGGTAATTGTATACAAGGTAAACTAGCATGCGATACTAAATGTTAAACCCAAGTGTCCACAAGAATTAAGTGTCCCTCGCCACAAAAGTAACGAGACTAGTTTATGAATAAAAGACTTAACAAGACCCCGACGGGTGACGTGCTACTCCTATAGTGCTATATATGTTAAGTTCGGGCTAGCTAAGTTAATGACATGAAGCAAAGTATGAATCTAGCATGAACCTAAGTATGACAAGTAGCATGTATAGGGATTGAGCATATAAACATGCTTAAGTGTGTATTTGTGAGTTTTGTATACTAACATGTTACAACCCAAAGTATTTTAAAAGTAAACGGTCGAGTATACTCACGGTTTTGCAAGCTTCCACTTGTTAATCCATGAAGAGTTGTTGATTTGGAGGGGGAACACCGAGTCCTTCTACGCGAGGAAACATATGTATGTGAGTATTCGGATAATAGCGGAGGATTAGGATTCGGAATTCAAATATACGAAAGTAAGTATACAAGAAAATAATCATCTAGTACTTAATACTCGTTTTTGACACTATAAAACCCGTATGGGTTAGAATGATTTCATGGGTTTAAATGCCCATTAGAATCGTAACGAGAAACTATGTATTTAGATGATGTAGCTTAGTACCTTGACGAATAATCATTTGATTATCATCAAGGGTTCGGTTATTATATAGATTATATATTTGTTTTATATATTTGAAGAAACACTGGTTAAACAGACCGGAATCAATTGAACCAGGGGTTTAGTTCTGCATAAAAGGGGTGATTCCTCTCGTTTGATTCAGGGTTTGGCTAAACTCCTTCTTCTAACAATAACTGCAAAACAAACAGCCGTTAGACTCGCCACAGGGAGAATGGGGGTTCTCTACGTGACCACCCTCCGGCGTGAGAATAAGTACAGGTTTTGATGAAGAAGAAGAATAAGTATTGAAAGTGAAGTGAATGTAACTTATGAAATGATACCTGAGTCGTCCTATTTATAACCGAATTTGGGGGGAAAGTTTGTTGACGGGAGAGAGGACGGAAAGTAATTTCCGTAAGCGGTTATTTTCTCCATCGTTAATCACTAATGTGATGTATGTGCACACGGATCGTGGTCATAATCAACGGCTGGGGAGATGCCATGTGGGAAGTGGGCAAGTATGGATCTTCTTCAATTTAGTGCCATCATCGTGACTTTGAGGAAAGCTCAGGATAATGCCACTTGTCCCTTCGGTTATAACCGAATGGCTGTGCACGATAGAGCCTTCTAGAAGGTTTACAGTTGTAATCCTATGTGGCTCGTCCCCAGGCTAATTCTTTTGTAACAGAAAGGTTACTTTCTGTCCAAGCCTGGGTGATATTTGAGGAGATGTTTGTTTAAGGTTTTTTTATTCCCAATTGTTCTGTCATGTGGAGTCGCGCGAGGATGTGTTTGTTAGTTTCCTTTTGGCACGCGGATGTTGAAGACTCTTGGTCAAGTTCTCCTTTAGAACCAGTGCGCAGCCGCATAAGCTTTTCTTAAGGAGGGCTTATTGTGGTAAGTTGCGGTATGGTCCCATATGCCTGCACAAGGTTTTTGGGACCATACCCCTTCAAGTCCCCCCAGTCCAGTGTTGCTCTTATGCAAATAAGTGGAGTACTGGACTATATAATAGATGGGTGTTTTTTGCTGTGGAGTTTGTTGGCATGAAAATGTTAGAAATCTTCTTGGAGAAGATATTTCTCGACTTGAACTGTTCATTATGTTAGAATGAATCGTTTTTTAATCATGAGCTGATTGAGGTAACGTGGCCCTTGTGTGCCATAGAATAGGAAATGAATAGATGTTTTGAATGATCACCTTCTTATTGAAACTGTAGCTTCTGGGAATGTGTGTAGGCGCTGTCATAGATCATTTAATGGAATCGATGATTATTGTGACACCGCCGTTTCAGAAAGTGGTGATTTGACAGTAATCATCACAATTTCTGACATTTCTCTTAACGACGCTGACGTCAACTCGTTTTAGTTATATATTTATATAGAGGTTATTAAAACTCTACCAGATTTGGCAAATATGAGAACCATGCGAAAATACCGTTCTCGGAGGGTTTCTGAAATTCTGAAGACCTTTGATGCTGCTGAAGCTTTGCTTCATCTTGGAGGTCTGTCATCAGAAGAGGTTGCCAGAAGTAAAGGATTTGTTAGTACCGTTCCTTACTCATGTACAGGAGAAAATTATGCTTCTCTTCGTACTAGAGGTGATAATGGTGAAATGGTTACTCGATTGTCGGCGAATGTGTTGATGCAGTCTTTTCCGTCTGATCAGAGGGGACGGTGCTCGGTGGTGTACAAACGGCGTCAAAGTGGACGTCCTTCTACAATTCTGGCTGATGCCCAAATGACTACTTCTACTATGGGTGATGGGGAGGGTGAAAACCCATGGATCATTGACCCTCATCCTCTCGAGTGGTATGGTGAAACACTGCATACCCCTTTGGAGGTGTTGGCCATGTTTCTGGATCCCTAGCTTATTTTGTATGTTTGTTTTTGTAAATGTCTTTTGATGCACTGCCGTACTCATATACTTTTGTTTCTGTGCCTGTTTCACAAGTAACTTTTTTGGATGCACGGTTGTGCATGTAGATTTTTGTTAATGCGTTTGATACGCAAGTAACTGTTTTGGATATATTATATGTTTGGATTACAATGTCTTGCATGTTCATAATTACTTTGTTTAGGTAAATCGAATAAAAATGGTATGAAGCTCATGTGTGAACGTAGGTCTGGATTATACGCGGGACTTGTATCCATAGACCATTCATGAGTCTTGTAATGTTTTACCATAGTGTTTTCGCACGTACCAAAAGGAATTACATGAATTTTGTAATAAACAATAGAACATAATAGGAGTAAGCTTTGTATTGATTGGATGAGGCGCGGGGCCAATGGATACAAAGCGAATAATTAAAATAATTATGTTGCATGCGCAAGTGTTCGGCTACTGTGTGAGATGGTTAGGCTGGTTACATGTAGCACCTGCACAGTTGTTGAGCGTTCCAGGTGCGTGGTACATCCGTTCCATCGAGCCTCTTTAGAGTATATGCGCCTTTACCCAGGACATCATGGATGACATATGGTCCTTCCCATTTAGGCACTAGTTTTCCTAGTTTCTCCGCGTTGGATGCCTCATTGTCTCGCAGGACAAAATATCCTAGAACAAAGGTACATACGCGTACACGAGCGTTATAGTACTTCTCCAACTTTGATTTGTACCTGGCGTCTTTAATGGCCGCGTTCTCGCGTCTTTCTTCAAGGAGGTCCAGGTCAATTCTTCGTTCTTGCTTGTTGTCATGCTTTTCCATGGCGATCATACGTGGTGATGGGAGGCCGACTTCTGCTGGAATTTCCGCTTCTGAACCATAAACGAGGCTGAATGGAGTTTCGCCTGTACTGGTTTTTGGCATGGTGCGGTGAGCCCATAAAATTCTTGGGAGTTAGTCCACCTAACCCCTGTGCGCTGTCCCCAGCCTTGCTTTTATGCCATCCACTATTTGTTTGTTCACGCTCTCAACTTGCCCATTTGCCTTTGGGTGCACCATAGAGGCGAAGCTGTGTTCAATGTTCATCTCTTTGAACCATTTTTGTAGGTCCTCCGATGCGAAGTATGTACCATTATCAAAGATGATGCGCAATGGTAACCCAAATCGGCAAATAATGTGTTCCCAGATGAATTTGCGGATCACCATTACTATAGTTGACACGAGAGCCTTTGCTTCTACCCATTTGGTAAAGTAGTCTACTGCTACTACTATGAATTTGACTGTTCTGGGCGCATCGGGGAAAGGGCCGACAAGGTCTATGCCCCATTGTTGGAAAGGCCAGGCTGAGGTGACTGGGACCAGAGGGTTCTTCGGGCGGAGTGTCTTTGGGGCATGGCACTGACATGCCGCGCACTTGCGCAATAGTTCCACTGCATCTACATGCATCCCTGGCCAATAGTAGCCCGCATTCATGATTTTTGCGACTACCATGCGCGGTCCCGCATGGATCCCACATAGTCCCTCATGAATTTCGCGGACTAAATACTGTGCATCGGTCTTATCCACACAGCGTAAAAGTGGACCCATGAATGATTTGCGGTACAAGATACCGTCTGCCATGTCATAGTTTAATGCCTTGTGCCGATGTTTTCTGGCTTCTGCTTTCCCTTCTGGAAGGATTCCATGTTGCAAGTATGTAATGATTGGGGACATCCAAGATGGATTTCTGACTTCTATGATGTTCACTTATCTTAAGGGAACAGATGGATTAGATAATACCTCGTTGCGGACTTCCTTCGTGAGGTGTTTGAAGCTTGTAGCAGCCAGTTTGCTTAGCGCGTCTGCATGTTTGTTTTCGCTTCTATTGATGTGGACTATCTTGAAGGTTTGAAACTGGTTGATAAGGATTCTTGCTTGTTCCAAATATAGAGCCATGGCTTCGCCTTTAGCGTTGTAATGACCATTGACTTGTTCTGCTACTAATTTGAAATCGACATGCGCTTCGAGGTTCTTTGCTCCCATATTGAGTGCCAGGCGAAGGCTCGCAAGAAATGCTTCGTACTCCGCCTCATTGTTAGTACTTTTGAAATCCAGGCGAATCGCGTATGTGAGCTCATGATTGTCAGGGCTAACTAGGTGAAGGCCCGCGCCTGCACCATCGTCGTTTGAGGCGCCATCTGTATGTAATGTCTAAACCCTGTCGTCGAAGACTAGGGTAGGATTTTGGATTGCCTCGCATTCCTGGATTTTGTCAATGGGAACTTCGGTAACAAATTCTGTTAAGGCTTGCCCCTTGATAGCTGGTCGAGGTTTGTACAAGTTTTCGTATCGTCCTACCTCGATAGCCCGTTTGGCCAACCGCTCCACGACATCTGGCTTAGATAAGATCTGTCCTAGATGATAGTTTGTAAGGACGGTGACAACGTGGCTAGAAAAATATCGTCGCAGCCTTCGTGATGCGTGAACTAGTGCAAGGATGAGTTTCTCCATGATAGAATAGTGTGTCTCAGGACCAGTTAACATTTTGCTGATGTAGTATATCGGAGTTTGAACGCCATCCCTTTCTACCATTAGTACCGCGCCGACTGCTACTTCTGCTGCGGATAGATATAGGATTAATGGTTCATTTTTCCGTGGTGCTGTTAAGGTTGGTAACTGGATCAGACATTCCTTCATTTGTTAGAAGGCTTTCTCCGCTTCTGGTGTCCATTGGAAATGACTCTTTTTGACGCAATTGCGCAGCGTGCTGATGAATGGATAAGATTTGGCAGCGTGATTTTCCAGAAATATGTTGAGTGCTGCTAATCGGCCCACGAGACGTTGCATCTCTTTAACTGATGCTGGTGATGGCATTAGTTGAATGGCTTCTACTTTCTTTGGGTTGACCTTGAAGCCGTCTCTGGTCACTATAAACCCCAGGAATTTTCCTTCTTCCATCCCGAATTAGCATTTCACTAGGTTTAGCTTTAAGTTGACCTTGCGCAGGAAATCGAATGCGCGTTGAATATTCTCTAGCATGGATTCTTCTTCCCGGCTCATGATAACTAGATCATCCATATAAACTTCTACTGTTACTCCAATATCGTCCCCAAAGACTTTGTCCATCAGACGTTGATAAGTAGCGCCTGCGTTACGAAGGCCGAAAGGCATTTTTGTATAGCAAAAAATACCTTTGTCTTTGAGAAACGCTGTTTTATCTTCGTCCTCCTCTTTCATTTGCACTTGATGATATCCCTTATAGCAATCCAGGAAACATTTCCAGCGGAAGGATGCTAGGGAATCTACTTTTTGTCTATTTCGGGAAGGGCTAACAGTCTTTGGGACATGCTTTGTTGAGATCTTTGAAGTCGACGCACATGCACCAACCGCCGTTGTGCTTCTGCACCATTACTGGGTTAGCTACCCAGGTTTGATATTGCACTTCGCGCAGAATTCCCGCTTGAAGTAATTCGGCTACTTGTTCGTTCATTGCTTGTGCCTTTTCGGTACTGAGGCTGCGTTTCCCTTGCGCAACTGGTTCTGCGGAAGGTCGGATGTTTAAGCAATGCTCTGTTATTTCTCTTGGTACTCCTGTCATGTCCGCCGGGGACCATGCGAAGATATCCATGTTGTTAGACAGGAGTTCTTTTAACTTTGCGCAACTTGTAGGTGAGATGGCGTGACCTAACAGAATGGTCTGTTCAGGATATTCTGCATTAAGAACCCATTTTTCTGGTTCATTTGGAGGTGATGGCTTGGCGACTTTCACTGGTGGCTCATCGTCTACGTACATCACCTCTTTGCTGGAATATAGAATTGCTACCCCCGTTTCTGTTAGGAAACCACATGCCGCATGTGGTATAGAGGTGATCATACTGAACTCCATTTGTGATCGTCTCCCCAACAGTACATCATGTCGTGATGTTGCTGGCATAACAATGAAATTGACTGTGACAGTGCTCGAGTGTTCGCCATCTGAGAGTGTCACAGGGAAAGCGATTTGACCCAATGGGAAGACAACTTCATTGTAGAAACCAGTTAGGAGAAAATCTACTGGTTTCAAGCGTGCCTTATCCTCTAGGTCTAATTGCTTGAAACATTGTTCATAAATTATGTCCATGGAACTACCAGGATCAATAAACATATAATCAGTACGGTAATGGCCGAAGATGCCAGTTATGATTACTGGGCGTTCTACTTGAGGTCCTCCTGGAACAACGGGGAAGACTACTTGTTGTTCTCGCCAATGTTAACTGTGGCTCCGTTTATGTGGTCTTTGTGAAGGTCCCCCTAGCACCACGTATGTTTGTTCCGTACTGGTCTTTTGTTGGTTGTTGTCTTTCGCGTTTCGTTGCATAATTTTGAATGTTTCTGGATGTCACACCCCGACCGTGTAAAACAACAAACCGCGGCGGAAACATCGGGGAGTGTCGTAACAAAATCATTGTTTCATAACACATGGAAATTGAAGTTTTGTTTTATTAAAATACAAGAGGTTACATTATCTTAAAAACAAAGAAACATAACATAATTAACAAGTCTTGCATCTTTTATTGTCACTAAGGCCCTCGTCCAATCCTATGTTTGCATCATGATCATCTAACAACAACACCAGAAACACATGTGAAAATAGGTACGTCAGCATAAAATGCCTGTGAGATACATAGGTTTTATTAAAATAGGATTCATGGCTTGTAAGTTTAAAGAAAATGCTTAACAAAAGTTAGTCATGAATCTTGTAAAATATTTTCTTTTTATAAATCATACAAAAATCGATAAGAAAACAGATGATATAAAAGAATAATGCATGGTTAAATAAATAACCAAGTAAAAATGAGTTTGTACAAAATATGTTGTTTGTAAAACAATGTTTTGTAAAGATATGTTAATTGTGTAAAATGTAATATGTCTGAACTAAAATGGTTTAAAAAACGCTACGATATGTAATATCATAAAAGCACTTATATATAGGAAGTACCAGCGGCGTATCCACCATGCTTTTATCATATTACACACGCCTCGTTATTTAAATCATTTACCCAAACAAGCCACCAATGTAAAAATGTTCATGTGTAATCAAATGTTATGTATAGTGAATAAAAGCATTTACTCAACCCTATAAGAAAGAAATGTACAAAACAATGTATTTGATAAATCATAATTTAAATCAAAAGTTATGTTTTGTAAAACTAATGCTTATTTGATACAAACATCTACGCGGTAATGTTCTAACGTCAACATCCAAGCCTTGCGACTGAAGAGACAAACCCTTAACAAGTTAAAGGTTTATCAAACTTATGAATTCGGATTCGGTCATTCCTTCCACCCAAACAAACCTAGGATTTCAGAAATAGGAGTTGTCAATTCCTATGGTACCACTACCTACTACCGAGCGGCATGATCGGTGTTAATGAATGTATTAGTTTCGTTAAACAAACCAAATGTTATACCAAATGTAAGCATGTTATATGAAAATAATGTACTAAATATGCTAAGTGAACATACAAAGTAGAAATGTAAAACAATGTGTCCATATGCTGAGTGAACATATGCAACAAAAGTATTTATGAAAATCAATGTGCTAGCATGCTAAATGAACATACATAGAAAAACATTAATGAAATCATGTACTATATGTGTACTAATGAACTTAGCAAGTATATGTTATAAAAGCATGAAAAACACGAAAGTAACAAGTACGCACATGTGTATCACCCCAAAACATTTGAAAACGTAAAAGAGGGGACTATGTACTCACTTGAGAAAGCTTAGAAGTCTTGAATAACAACAAAACAAAGCTAGAAGGATCACGGAAATCAATCGGCACCTAATATAGATAACTACATTAATAACCGGACCTAAATCGGAAGATCGGATAGGATGAGGTTTCGTAAACCAAATGAGTATTGGAACTTATATGATATGGTTTAACAAAGCCTACATACTAAATCGAAACCTATCCTAAGTTCTTACGACCCATTACGACCCGTTTAGGTAGCTTACGCTACTTTAACGCGTCGTTCGCGTAAAACGCGTTTGGACTGCCTAACTAGTCCTATGATAAGTATTATATGCCTTAGCATGTCTATTAATGTTACCTAATCAGTTTAGATGAAAAAATTTAAGTTACATATGCTTCAAATGAATTTATGTGTAAAAAGGGCATTTTGGTCATTTTCCTAAGGCATATAAAGTACCTATCATACAACCAACCAAACGAAGTGACCATAAGGTATAACCTCGAAAGCTTATTCCCCATACAACTATGGTCACAAAATATGTTTGGTCGGATCCTAATGATCGACCAAACGGGTCAGGTTCGAAAGTCTAAGCGGTTGTTTAAACCTCTTATCTTACGACCCTATATAAGCACTAAACTAAAAGTGACGAGTTAAACATGTTAAAACATGTTTAACGAAGTTAGAAAACAAGTTTGATATCAAAACAAAGGGTTTTGATATCCAGGAATAGTTTGGTTGCAAAATACACATAAACGCGTATTTTGACCGAAACTATGACTCGTCACTATGCCTAGATAACGTGGTAATCAGTAGGTATAGACACAAAGGACTATGACCATCGTGACTACGCTCACGTTGCGAAGTTCAAACGAACTTCGTGTTGACCATTGACCGGTCAAAGCAGAAAGTCAAACACTGTTTGACTTTCGAGCTTAAAAATGCATAAAAGATGAATGAATACTTACAAAAGGTCCAAGCAATGGAGATTTGATTCCAGTTGCTCAGGTATGAAGTGTGAAAACTCCAACTTAGAGCAGAAATTGAATCAAGTGTGAGTTTGGAATGAATTAAGGTGGGTTTATATAGGAATTTAAGATCCGTTAAGATTGTTTCTCGATCTTTGAGCTTTGATCTTGACCTTACAAGTGTTGCCCATGGTTTTATATACTATGGGAGCATGAAAACCAGTCCATAGAGTGTGAATACCATGTCTAAAAACCCAGAAACCAGCTGTTGTTTGAGAAAACTGAGTTTTGCAGAACTGGGGGTCTCTCACGGGCCGCGTAGACTTTCACTAAGTCTTACGCACCCCTCCTAAGCCTAACTTTGACAAAATGTCAAGTTTAGTCCCTGCAGGTGTAAAACTTGGGTTTTGATGCATTTTTGACATGTTTAAGCCCCATTAACCCCATTTCAAGGCTCTACAATGAAGTTAAAGTATAGGGAACATGAAATATGCTCAAAAACATCTCGGATGTCCGTTCGTTTGCCCGTACAGTTGCGTTGTTCGGTTAATTACGACGAAACACGAACGGACGCGAAAAACGCTCCAAATTACGCGACGAATGGAATTTTATCATGCCAATCACTAAAATAAAATATTTTAATGATTACATATATTTTTGGATGTCCGGATATATTCAGAACGTAAGATATGTGCGTAAATGCAAACTTGTGCACTTTTTGACGCTTTTAGTCCCTGTTTGACTAAAAAGTTTATTTTTGCACACCGAACCCTCCAAAACTTATTTCTAAGTTATGTAAAGGTTATTTAAGGTATGTTAAGCCCATGTCACTATTCCGGAGTGTTTGTCGCGTTAAACTGATTACGTTTACGCATCAGTTAGCATATTACTTTCAAGAAAGCGATTTAGAGCTCGAAATCGAACAAGAATTGATATGTGCAAATGATACACATATTTATACAAATCCCAAGTATGAAACACAATATTTCATTGATTTGGTATTTATTTTGATGGTCGTAGAGACACAAATGTCACAGTCTCCCCTACTTCAGGAGATTTCATCCCGAAATTTATTTAGAGGAAACTTGTGAGAGCTCGAAACATGAAGTTGAAAAGATAAAACAACACTGGTTAGGGTTCTGAACTTCTAGTAACTTTAAATAACATCATGCTTGTAATGTAAGAGGGACACTTATATACAAGTATATGAAGCGCCATTGGTGCGTCCACCGTACCTCCATTACATTGTTCACGTTTCGTTATTGTTGCCACTATCGATTCTTATACATAATAAATCTTACTGTGGTTTCTGTGCACTGAATTTCATAATTATGTATGCATCCATAATTACGTAATTCCTTGCATAGTCCACACAGTGCATTTTATAATGTGTAGGGGAAGAAAACAATGAACGAACCTGTGATGATTGTAATTAGACCACCATAGGGTCCTTTTAGTTAAATCAATAAATGATCTCTTTAAATAGACCACCAAGGAGTCTTTTCAGTTATATCATCACATGTCATTCTTAACCAGATTCTGAATCAATCTTTTTAACTAGATCACCCAAAGGGTCTCTTTTGAATTTTGGAATAGTACTATATAATCCAAGGGTCTTAACTATTACATAGAAGCCCATTTAGGATTTATGGTAGTACCTTTGGATATCCTACTATGAATCCCTCATATGAAGATATGGAAGATTTTACGAGGATTTGGAAAAAAAATCAGATTACACAAAAAAACACAATAGAAAACACAATCACATAATTGTTTAACTTGATCTTTAATTAGTTATCATTTTGTTAATTTGTTTGTTAATTTGTGCACATGTATAAAGCACACCAGGAATCCAATCCGTGGATTTCATTTGGCACTTTAAACATCTTCAAGAATCTAACTATGAAGATAGAAAGATCTTAATAGGAATTCGGCTTTGTCCTTATTGAATCGTAATGTACATATTAAGGCATAAAAAGAATTCAATTAGGGACTCCGATTTGAGTGATAATCATCCACAAGGATCTAATTGTGAGGATAAGAAGATCCTATATGGATTTTGGAATTTGAATAGTAGGACACGCTTCGAAATCTTGCACTAGACGTGCTTAAGTCGATACAAGAGGTAGAATGTTCATGAAGTTGAGGTGCTAGATATGCCAAGGCGTCATATGAAGCATAATTTGGAGGTTGGGTACTACGTATGTTAAATCAATCATACGAGTGGATTGTTTTTCGAAAGCTATGCATGGGGTTCTTTAGAAATGTGTTTAATGGTTTACGTAATACTTTTGAAATCATACGGTAGATGTATTAGGAAAATATGTTTATAATTGTTTTAAAATCATGTGAGATGAATTTTGTAATCGTGTATAAGGTTTTTGAATACATGGATGATGCTTTTGAAATCATGCACTTGATATATTAAGTAAATATACTGTGTAAAAATTGTTTTCAAACTATATGAAATATTTTTAAATCATGAAGGTTGTTTTTGAAAAACATATACTATGTATGTTGTTATGAAAACTAGAGTGTAATGATATGGGTATGAGATCGAAGAATACCCTTAGTTATCTAACCAAGGATTTAAAGTGACATTTTTGAGTAATCGTCTAAAATTGTCACTATATTCTGTACTTCGTTTCTTAGAATGAAACGAGTACTTAGAATTTTCAAGGGAATCATGAGCGATCACATGAATGGGAGAACTACAAGAGTAGTTTGTTTTGTAAAGGACATAGTTCTTTGGTGTAGGTATCGTAGGGGTATGCCATATACACATGTAACTACACTTGTACATCAGAATTGTGAATAACTATTTATTTATAAACAAAACAGGTTGTTTCAGAGTTCAAGAAAAACAAAAGAAACAAAAGCATAAGATTCAAGTTATTCAAAGCAGCAACATCTTTTAATCAGGCAAATGCTCATCCGTTGGTCAGATTCGCATTGACAATCTTTGGTCATTTGTTCCTGAAATGACTCGTCTCGCCATAGATGTAGCAAGTACCAGGAGGAAAACGAGCTTGTGCTGGATCTGCTTGAAATTGAACAGGGTTCTGAATACTTGGTTTAGCACAGTGACTGAACGACAAACTCTTGCCGTATGGCCAATAAGTCCACAGTTGGAACATGTTCGGCATTTGACACTATCATGGTGATGGAGGTTACACTGATTGCACAAAGGGGTTGTTCCCTTGTACGGCTTCTTGGCTGGTGGTGTTGCCACCTGGCTAGGTCCCGCTTGATTTGGTGCAACGGCTGGAGGATTCTTTTGAAGCTTTACGCTTCCTTGATTTTTTTAAAGGCTTGGCTTCTGCTTCCTTTGGTGATTCTTGAGTAGCTTCATCATTGAGACGAGACATGGCGACAGCTAATTCAGCAGTCTTCTGGATTACTACTCCTATTCGTTGGGCAATTTTAGTAGCCTGCTCGTACATTTGAGTGTCGCTGCGATGAAGAGACATCCTAAAGGAAATGGAAGACATAGGAGGAAACAAGTGAAATGTTATCGGATAATCAAAACAGAATGACAATGCATAAAAATTGTGATCATTTGTTTGTTACCTAAGGCAAACAAATGAGACGGTGACTAGTCAAAGTAAGTGAGTCATATTAATGTATAGCGAAGACATGCTTTAGCCTATAAGTGGACACTCACCCCAAGAGTTCCCAGGTAAGAGTGACTGTTCCGATTATGTGGATTTGTACGAACACTCTAGCCTTAGACAGAAAACTCGGGATACAGGCATCCACTCTTCCAGATTGCACATGTTCACATTATAAGACCCAAACTTTGACGAGATTTTGAAAATTCGGAAGGCACTAAGCCAAAAACGAATCGTCCGAAAGGGTGGGTGATTATTTTCAAAATCGTTTTGGAAACTTTGAAGGTTCAAAACCTTATAATAAATCCTAGAACAGATGATTGGTTTTCAAAGCGGATTTGAAATTTATGTTCTTGTTGTGGTTGTAACCTAAGGATAAGTGACGATATTGTTTTTAGGATCTAAACACAAGAATCTTGTGTTAGGGTCCTAGGAAGGTTATAGACTAGGTCAAAGCATTACTAATAACCTAATTCCCTATAACCATGAGCTCCGATACCAACTCTTATGTCACACCCCGACCGCGTAAAACAACAAACCGCGGCGAAAATGTCAGGGAGTGTCGTAACAGAATCATTGTTTCATAACACATGGAAATTGAAGTTTTATTTTATTAAATTACAAGAGGTTACATTGTCTTAAAAACAAAGAAACATAACATAATTAACTAGTCTTGCATCTTTTATTGTCACTAAGGCCCTCGTCCAATCCTATGTTTGCATCATGATCATCTAACAACAGCACCTGAAACACATGTGAAAATAGGTACGTCAGCATAAAATGCCTGTGAGATACATAAGTTTTATTAAAATAGGATTCAGGCATGTAAGTTTAAAGAAAATGTTTAACAAAAGTTAGTCATGAATCTTGTAAAATATTTTATTTTTATAAATCATACAAAAATCGATAAGAAAACAGATGATATAAAAGAATAATGCATGGATAAATAAATAACCAAGTAAAAATGAGTTTGTACAAAATATGTTGTTTGTAAAACAATGTTTTGTAAAGATATGCTAATTGTGTAAAATGTAATATGTCTAAACTGAAATGGTTTAAATAACGCTACGAAATGTAATATCATAAAAGCACTTATATATAGGAAGTACCAGCGGCGTATCCACATGCTTTTATCATATTACACATGCCTCGTTATTTAAATCACTTACCCAAACAAACCACCAATGTAAAAATGTTCATGTATAATCAAATGTTATGTATAGTGAATAAAAGCATTTACTCAACCCTATAAGAAAGAAATGTACAAAACAATGTTTTTGATAAATCATAATTTAAATCAAAAGTTATGTTTTGTAAAACTAATGCTTTATTGATACAAACATCTACGTGGTAATGTTCTAATGTCTACATCCAAGCCTTGCGACTGAAGGGACAAACCCTTAACAAGTTAAAGGTTTATCAAACTTATGAATTCGGATTCGGTCATTCCTTCCACCCAAATACACCTAGGATTTCGGAAATGGGAGTTGGTACCACTACCTACTACCGGGCGACATGATCGGTGTTAATGAATGTATTAGTTTCGTTAAACAAACCAAATGTTATACAAAATGTAAGCATGTTATATGAAAATAATGTACTAAATATGCTAAGTGAACATACAAAGTAGAAATGTAAAACAATGTGTCCATATGCTGCGTGAACATATGCAACAAAAGTATTTATGAAAATCAATGTGCTAGCATGCTAAATGAACATACATAGCAAAACATTAATGAAATCATGTACTATATGTGTACTAATGAACATAGCAAGTATATGTTATAAAAACATGAAAAACACGAAAGTAACAAGTACGCACATGTGTATCACCCCAAAACATTTGAAAACGTAAAAGAGGGGACTATGTACTCACTTGAGAAAGCTTAGAAGTCTTGAATAACAACCAAGCAAAGCTAGAAGGATCACGGAAATCAATCGGCACCTAATATAGATAACTACATTAATAACCGGACCTAAATCGGAAGATCGGAGAGGATGAGGTTTCATAAACCAAATGAGTATTAGAACTCATGTGATATGGTTTAACAAAGCCTACATACTAAATCGAAACCTAACCTAAGTGCTTACGACCCGTTTAGGTAGCTTACGCAACTTTAATGCGTCGTTCGCGTAAAACGCGTTTGGGCCGCCTAACTAGTCCTATGATAAGTATTATATGCCTTAGCATGTATAATAATGTTACCTAATCAGTTTAGATATAAAAATTTAGGTTACATATGCTTAAAATGAATTTATGCGTAAAAAGGGCATTTTGGTCATTTTCCTAAGGCATATAAAGTACCTATCATACAACCAACTAAACGAAGTGACCATAAGGTATAACCTCGGAAGGTTATTCCCCATACAACTATGGTCACAAAATGTGTTTGGTCGGATCCTAATGATCGCCCAAACGGGTCGGGTTCGAAAGTCTAAGTGGTTGTTTAGACCGCTTATCTTACGACCCTATATAAGCACTAAACTAAAAGTGACGAGTTAAACTTGTTAAAACATGTTTAACGAAATTAGAAAACAAGTTTGATATCAAAACAAAGCATTTTGATATCCAGGAATAGTTTGGTTGCAAAATACGCATAAACGCGTATTTTGACCGAAACTATGACTCGTCACTATGCCTAGATAACGTGGTAATAAGTAGGTATAGTCACAAAGGACTAAGACCATCGTGATTACGCTCATGTTGCGAAGTTCAAAGGAACTTCGTGTTGACCATTGACCGATCAAAGCAGAAAGTCAAACACTGTTTGACTTTCGAGCTTAAAAATGCATAAAAGATGAAAGAATACTTACAAAAGGTCCAAGCAATGGAGATTTGATTCAAGTTGCTCAGGTATGAAGTGTGGAAACTCCAACTTAGAGCATAAATTGAATCAAGTGTGAGTTTGGAATGAATTGAGGTGGGTTTACATAGGAATTCAAGAGCCGTTAAGATCGTTTCTCGAACTTTGAGCTTTGATCTTGACTTTACAAGTGTTGCCCATGGTTTTATATACCATGGGAGCTTGAAAACCAGTCCATAGAGTGTGAATACCATGCCCAAAAACCTAGAAACCAGCTGCTGTTTGAGAAAACTGAGTTTTGTAGAACTGGGGGTCTCTAGCGGGCCGCGTAGACTTTCACTAAGTCTTACGCGCCCCTCCTAAGCCTAACTTTGACAGAATGTCAAGTTTAGTCCCAGCAGGTTTAAAACTTGGTTTTTGATGCATTTTTGACACGTTTTAGCCCCGTTAACCCCATTTCAAGGCTCTACAATGAAGTTAAAGTATAGGGAACATGAAATATGCTCAAAAACATCTCGGATGTCAGTTCGTTTGGCCGTACGGTTGCGTTGTTCGGTTAATTACGACGAAACATGAACGGACGCGAAAAACGATCCAAATTACGCGACGAATGAAATTTTATCATTCCAATCTCTAAAATAAAATGTCTTAATGATTACATAAATTTTTGGATGTCCGGATATATTCAGAATGTAAGATATGTGCGTAAATGCAAACTTGTGTACGTTTTGACGCTTTTCGTCCCTGTTTGACCAAAAAGTTCATTTTTGTACACCGAACCCTCTAAAGCTTATTTCTAAGTTATGTAAAGGTTATTTAAGGTATGTTAAGCCCATGTCACTGTTCCGGAGTGTTTGTCGCATTATACTGATTACGTTTACGCATCAGTTCGCGTATTACTTTCAAGAAAGCGATTTAGAGCTCGAATTCGAACAAGAATTGATATGTGCAAATGATACACATATTTATACAAATCCCAAGTATGAAACACAACATTTCATTGATTTGGTATTTGTTTTGATGGTCGTAGAGACACAGATGTCACACTGGATACTCTTTGCTATTTGGTTGGATGTCCCACTGATGTGTTGGTTGTAGGTCCAATACTGTGTTCTTAGATTTCTTCTTTAGTGTATACTCTTCCTGGGACTTCTAATAACCAGATCTGTGGTGGAAGAATTCAGATCTGGAATTTGGTGCAAAGATTTATTCAAGGTTTCTTGGAACTTGTTGAACCAATACTCTGGAGTTTCCTCCGAACGTATATCTGGAGGATTCCGAGTTCCAGATTTCATTTCTAAGGTAACAGAGCTTGTTACCTGGTGACAATTGTTATTGCTATCTGTTTTTCCCATGATTACGTCGATCTGAATAACCTTGGTTGGATTACCCTTGTTTCCGGATCGAGGACTTGATGGGTGAATTGATGAATTCTCCGCCATGGAAAACAGAGATCAAAGAGAAATGAATCAAAACGAGAAGATGTGAATAAAAACTTAGAAATCGATGGGCGCCAATGAAGTAAAACTGGTTCAATAGACCAGAATCAATTGAACCAAGGGTTTAGTTCTGCATAAAAGGATTGATCTCTCGTTTGATTCAGGGTTTGGCTAAGCTCCTTCGTCTAACAATAACTGCAAAACAAACAGCCGTTAGACTCGCCAAGGGGAGAATGGGGGTTCTCTCCATGACCATCCTCTGGTGTGAGAATAAGTACAGGTTTTAATGAAGAAGAAGAAGTATTGAAAGTGAAGTGAATGTAACTTATGAAATGATAGCTGAGTCGTCCTATTTATAACCGAATTTGGGCGGGAAAGTTTGTTGACTAGACAGAGGACGGAAAGTAATTTCCATAAGTGGTTATTTTCTCCACCGTTAATCACTAACATGATGTATATTCACACGGATCGTGGTCGTAATCAATGGTTGGGGAGATGCCACGTGGAAAGTGGGCAAGTGTGGATCTTCTTCAATTTAGTGCCATCATCGTGACTTTGAGGAAAGCTCAGGATGATGCCACGTGTCCATTCGGTTATAACCGAATGGCTGTGCATGATAGAGCCTTCTAGAAGGTTTACAACTGTAATCCTATGTGGCTCGTCCCCAGGTTAATTCTGTTGTAACAGAAAGGTTACTTTCTGTCCAAGTCTGGGTGATATTTGCGGAGATGTTTGTTTAAGGTTTTTTATTCCCAACTGTTCTGTCATGTGGAGTCGCGCAAGGATGTGTTTGTTAGTTTCCTTTTGGCACGCGGATGTTGAAGACTCTTTGTCAAGTTCTCCTTTAGAACCAGTGCGCGGCCACGCAAGGTTCTCTTAAGGAGGGCTTATTGTGGTAAGTTGCGGTATGGTCCCATATGCCTGCACAAGGTTTTTGGGACCATACCCCTTCAATATTGCATATAGTGTATTGTATAATTATAGGCCAACAAGTATTTCAAGGATTTCATATAAGTCATGCATGGAGGTAGGAGGATAATCCTTCCTTTAAGACCTCTTTCGTAGATCCACCAATGCACAAGTTGTTATAAGAACAATAAGGATGGTCATGAATACAATAAAAATGAAAATGAAATGAACTAACTACTCAAGGGATAAATCATCAAATGAGGTGTTGGATTGAAGGTAGGAAGCCAAGGCTTTCGAATAATTACACACATCCAACACAAGTCTTGTTTCAAGAACAAGGTTGGTGGATACAACACTTGTGGGTTAAAACCCTTACAAACCAGAAAGTTTGGAGTGATAAACCATCTCTGATTTTGTATGAAACAACCTTGTTTAAGCTCACAAATCATAGGCTTGATTAGAAGCATAAGAACATAGGTTTGTTGAAGAAAAACACAAGTTTAAAGAACGTTTTATAAAGTTTTCTTCCAAAACAGAAAGTTGGACCTCAATATGGTGATGTTCCACCTTAGTTTTCCATGGAAAACCTGTGAAAACACTCCTAGAGGTGTTCCATACTTTGTTGAGGAAGAATAAGTGAAGAAAGGTAAAAGAAAGGTGAGATTGAACTCACTTTTGCACTTAGAAGTTTCTACCTTGAAACTGACTTTAAACTAAGATTTGCTACTGATTTAGAGTGATTTGAGAGTAAGAATGAGGTGTTTGCAAAGTGGAAGAAGTGTGGGAATGAGCTCGGTTTTATAGTTGAGGTTAGGGTTAAGTTAAGTGGTGTTTTAATGAGAAAACACAACTAAACTAACACATAATTGCCCAATACACGAGCTGGAAACAAACATTCTACGGATCATGGTCTCTGGCGGGGTGCGAGAGGGGAGAGTGAGCACGGTCGCGGGCCGCGACCCAATGTATCCGGGGATTTTGTTTGTTTAGTTGGTAATTTTAGTCCCTTATGTTTATAATTGATAAGTTTTAGGGTGTTTTAGGTACGGAATGCATATTATAAGGGGTTCTTGATGTCTGTCGTTAAGGACATGCAAAAACCAACTAAACCAGTAGATAGGATAAGTCGGATATCGAACCAGAGGAGGATTGTGGAAATTGTGTAATGCTCAGTTTTGATTAACTACTATTGAAAAAAAATAAAACTCAATTGTTGGATTTGATTGATTATCTAAAAATTACGAACTAAAAATGAGGTTTAAATCAATAGAGAAACAATGGTTCCTCTAGATTTCAGGTTTTGCAGCTAGATTCAATTATGTGTTTAATCGAAACACTTACATAGACATAAGTGTTTAACCTGATTAACCAATTGTGATAATCAACGACTAAGTACTCCGGTCAATACATAACGGGAGGTTATCGAATAATTATCAATTACGATTACCAACCCTAATCCCATGTCAAATATATCCCAATTACTAGAACTCTCGGGAACTGAATGATCGAAGATTAAAGTTAAATAAAATGCAACCGGTTACAATTGATTAATCAAATCAAAGGTGAAAAGCATCGAATTCTTAGATCACCGAGTTATACGATTTTCACAAACACATAAAATTGTCTAACTTACAAAAACCCTCCATCCGGAGGAAACCATTAAAAAGACTAGCCGCTCGTGTTGCAAGATTGATCTTCATCGGCTAGATACCCGGTTGAAACCATATTTAATCTTATGACGGCTGCCTTTCTTTCGGGATGCCCCCTACTGCCGTCGAAGATGATGTTTTTTTATATATATATTGATGAGATTTCCTTGAAACAAAAACCTCCTTACATGTACCTTGCATGGGCCGTCCCCCAAGGTCTCCTCACTATGCGAGATTTGAAGATGATCATATATGGTGGCCCAAAACAGAAATCCACATTGTCTCTCACATGTCATTAAGGCTACCCCACTTGTTCTAAAATGTCTAATATATTTGATGATATATTGGATGTTGGTACTCGTGTTCACCTCCCCATCGTCCAACCATGTGCGTGTGTTTGGGCTTCCCCATGAAACCAAGATGTCGGCCCACTTGTATCTCTTTAATATTTGACTTCATGTTAGCGGCCCAATCCAAAAAAATCCAACAATGTATGCATCCAATCAAGCCCACATAAACTTGCTACCTTTTGATTCTAATCGTAGGCTACACAACAAAACCGTAGCTTACAGTTTTTACATTCTGTTTCCTTTTCTTGTCTTGGCCGTAGACTACACCAATCAGGCCATAAGTTACGTTTCGGCTTTGCTGGAAGTTATTATTATTTTTTTTCTTTCATTTTGCATGCATTTAACTATAAATAATTGACCAACAAGCCCTTAGACTTCGGTATTTTGCATTTCTTTCACATTCAAGCTATCACTCGACCCGAACAACTCCCGACTACGCTCTTTAACTTCGCCGTATTATGCGTTTTACCTGTAAATCTACAAACTTGCGTAGTCAACATATTCAAAGCGTATAATCAACTAAACGGCCATAAACAAGTAATATAACACACTTTAACATCTGGGTTTCACACACTCCTTCACATCCCCACACTTAACATTGATTGTCCTCAAGCAACAATTACAAACAATACTCACCTTATTAACAAATCACCATTGAATCCCTTACCGAATTCACAATTTTAGATCCCAGATCATACCCGTCCCATAGACTGACACAATCGAGATTGACAATCTAACAAGTAAATAATATAAATTTCAAACAACTTTAAGATTTGCCTAACTAAAACTAACATGCTTATATTACTACACACATGCCACACGCCCCTCACATTGATCACTCATCTCGGCTAAATCAAGACTAGCGTGTACGTGCTAGTATGTAATTCGTTCAAAACCAAATACGCTACCTTGCAATCATAAGCTTGTATAGCAATCACACCTCCATTGTATCAAGTAACGTAACACATATCAAAAGGACTTTTCTGGGTTTTGGGTTAAGGGTAAAGGTGGGGATATATTTTTGGGTTTTTTGCATTTATTGGCTAACACAACGAATATACTAAACCATGACAACTTTATTCACACTAACTACTAATACTTTGGGTTAATTTTCGACCCATTTATTCAACACGAACATAACACTGATTTTTTTCTTTTTCTTTTTTTTTAATAATTTTTCAATTTTTTTTTCATAACATACTTCTAAACACAATTGTTATTCATGATTGGTAATCAAACGGGTCAACAAGGTATAACAAACGAAGGGTAAAAGGCTCAACATGGTTCACTAAGGTGGGTGGAATCAACAATCAACATATAGAACAATGAATGGATCCTAATGCCTTTATCATCTATGAGTATACGCTAAACCATAGTCTCGGCACGTATCAAACCATACTAGTTCTAATAAAAAGTAACATATGGCCTACACTCTGTAAATGAACAACTATTGCAATTCACTAACAATCTAGTATGCTCAAATATCTCACCGAATAGAAGGAATATGGGTTGCCGACCCGTAGCATGTGTAATTTTTAAAGCATGTTAACCCTAGTTAGGTATCTCTTCTCAACTATTCTCTAAAAACCTGTTAGAAATACTCTCATGAAACTTAAAGGGACAACCATGACTAGGGATCTAAGTTTGTTTAATATCAGTAGGAACCTTTTAGCGATTAAAAATGTTGGTTTTCATGAAGTTCAAGCATACTTAAGACCAAAAAATTCAAAATTTTTTCAGTTTTTCTCAATTTCAACCCTTTATGCATTTAATATCAACAATTATACCAACCCTCTCTCGAGTTACTGCATCCCCACACTTGGGATACATTGTCCCCAATGTATGGTGCAATTTATACTCTAAACTCGAGAGATACCACCCGCAAACCATGAACGGCTAATAACTAGATGACTCAACACAAAGAAACCACTCCCAACACAAAAATTTCACACCACCAAGTACACAAAAACAAATAAAACACAGGATAGATAAACACATGCACCTGATCAGAAAACAAGTGAGTGTTTGTAGTGGTGTAGCTGTTGCGATCTAACCGGAACATACGCCCCTCATAGATTCTTTGAAATCTCACCGGGGATGTTGCCAAACATCCCCACACTTGATTCATTGCATCCATGAGGATAGAACGTAGAAACCTGTCAAAACACAAACACACCAAAACGAAACCAAACTAAAATACAATAGTCTACATCCTCGGGCGGCCTCCTGAGAGCGCTAAGTTTAAAGGTCTTCAGCCAGACCATACCTGATATGCGCTGCGGTGGTCTCAGTGCACATTTACCCCTTGTATTTCCCATGAATGCACGGTACCTGACATCACTGATCCAGCGGGGTCTAATTTTTATCAAGATGTCCACTGAAGCACTGCAATCCGGCCTCAATCCACACTTTCTTATCGAGTTCCCAACATACACTCTATAGTTAACTCTCCACAAGCGTTTCTTTTTACTCAATATCAGCAGATAAGTTGGATTATTGCACAACCACTTTATGATGATCCACCCGATGTCCTTCACCGTCACCTTCCCCATCTCTATACGTGTATCCCCACACTTATTTTGTGGAATGTCTTCTTTCACCTCATCACCTTCAAAAATTTCCTCCATATATGACTGTCTAGCATTTGAGAGAATCACCGGTGTGGTATTAACCTCCGCAACCTCATCTCCTAGTTGAGAAGGAAACATCTGTAGAGACACCCATCTATCCCTGGCTTGGCGTTTTTCCATTTGAGTCATTCTTGGCCCATCATCCTTCACTTCAGCCATCAAAAGGTCATAATTCTGAATCCACATCTCCAACTGGTCCTCTACTGACAGGTCAGGTTTCACCAATTACTTTTCAATGTATGCCAGGTCTCTTTGTCTCATATATTCCATAAGACTTCCAAATTGAGGTGATTGATAGTAACTATGTGACTGGGGTGCACATTCAGACTCACTCTGATCAACTGTATATTGGGTATGATAGGCATCCTGATAGTGTATCGGATGGTCTTCATAAGAAAGTAGAGAGTATTCATCATAACAATGGTCATACTCCTCTTGGTAACTCACGCTTTGTACCAACCTCGGATCATAGCTACTCTCATACCATGTATGCTCATCATAACAATAATTTGTATCCGATTGGTAATCATATGCAACTCGCAGCGAAACAGAATAAGAATAGTATGGGTGGACATGATCATCAGAGTAAAAATCAAACTCATCTGCTCTCCTCTGTTCTTCTTCATGCATGTATCGAGCCTCCCAATAGGTAATTCCCGGATGCAGTGTATTCTTGCAAAGTATACATATAGAGTACTCGGGAAATCTTCTTCACAAATAACTTGCCATCCTGTAGAAACACAGAAACACAAGTACCAAGCATAAATCTGAACAAAACAAAACAAAACAAAACTGACACTGTTTTTGGATTTTTATTTTTAACTAAAACTTAACACTAAACACTTTGCGCACGCCTCCCCGGCAATGGCGCCATTTTGATGTCTGTCGTTAAGGACATGCAAAAACCAACTAAACTAGTAGATAGGATAAGTCGGATATCGAACCAGAGGAGGATTGTGGAAAGTGTGCAATGCTCAGTTTTGATTAACTACTATTGAAAAAAAAAATAAAACTTAGTTGTTGGATTTGATTGATTATCTAAAACTTACGAACTAAAAATGAGGTATAAATCAATAGAGAAACAATGGTTCCTCCAGATTTCAGGTTTTGCAGCTAGATTCAATTATGTGTTTAATCGAAACACTTACATAGACATCAGTGTTTAACCTAATTAACCAATTGTGATAATCAACGACTAAGCACTCCAGTCAATACATAACGGGAGGTTATCGAATGATTATCAATTACAATTACCAACCCTAATCCCATGTCAAATATATCCCAATTACTAGAACTCTCGGGAACTGAATGATCAAAGATTAAAGTTAAATAAAATGCAACCGGTTATAATTGATTAATCAAATCAAAGGTGAAAAGCATCGAATGCTTAGATCACCGAGTTATACGATTGTCACAAACACATAAAATTTTCTAACTTACAAAAACCCTCCATCTGGAGGAAACCATTAAAAAGACTAGCCAATCAAGTTGCAAGATTGATCTTCTTCGGCTTGATACCCGGTTGGAACCATATTTAATCTTGTGACGGCTGCCTTTCTTTCGTGAGGCCCCCTACTGCCGTCGAAGATGATGTTTTTTTATATATTGATGAGATTTCCTTGAAACAAAAACCTCTTCACATGTACCTTGCATGGGCCATCCCTCAAGGTCTCCTCACTATGCGTGATTTGATGATGATCATATATGGCAGCCCAAAACAGAAGTCCACATTGTCTCTCGCATGTCATTATGGCTGCCCCACTTGTTCTCAAATGTCTAATATATTTGATGATATATTTGATGTTGGTACTCGTGTTCACCTCGCCATCATCCAACCATGTGCGTGTGTTTGGGCTTCCCCATGAAACCAAGATGTCGACCCACTTATATCTCTTTAATATTTGACTTCATGTTAGTGGCCCAATCCAAAAAAATTCAACAATGTATGCATCCAATCAAGCCCACATAAACTTGCTACCTTTTGATTCTAACCGTAGGCTACACAACAAAACCGTAGCTTACGGTTTTTACATTATGTTTCCTTTTCTTGTCTTGGCCGTAGACTACACCAATCAGGCCGTAAGTTACGTTTCGGATTTGCTGGAAGTTATTATTATTTTTTTCTTTCATTTTGCATGCATTTAACTATAAATAATTGACCAACAAGCCCTTAGACTTCGGTATTTTGCTTTTCTTTCACATTCAAGCTATCACTCGACCCGAACAACTCACGTTTCATCATTACGCTCTCTAACTTCGCCGTATTATGCGTTTTACCTGTAAATCTACAAACTTGCGTAGTCATCATATTCAAAGCGTATAATCAAGTAAACGGCCATAAACATGTAATATAACACACTTTAACATCCGGGTTTCACACACTCCATCAGTTCTCATGTTACATTACGTAAGAACAAGTATAAACAAGTGTGATACAAACATATTAGTCATGAATAAGTATCATATACGCATGAATTGAGTATGTATGAAAAGTGTTTGTAAATTTAACACATTATGCAAGAATTACGAATATGATAACAAATGTATTACGAATTCAAATGTATGAGCATGTACGAATATGTAAAGCATAAATTGTAAGAAATAACGAATTTTATTTATGATCCAATTCTCAGATTTTACAACGATACAACGAGCTTATGAAATACAAACAAAACACGTTTCCAAAATTAGAGATACAAGACAAGCTTTCTAATTAACGAAAGTACGAATAAGCAGGGCGTTACAGTCTCCCCTCCTTTATGAAATTTCGTCCTGAAATTTAGGAAGATGCAACGAACAGAAGCGGATACTTAGCCTTCATATCACTTTCGAGTTCCCAAGTAAACTCAGCGCCAGGTTTTCCTTCCTAACGAACCTTGACGATAGGAATTCGACTGCGCCTCAATTGCTTGACTCCTCAATCCATAATCTCAACAGGTTTCTCCATGAAGTGTAAAGTCTCATTGATTTGAAGATCTTCGAGTGGGACTTGTAGTCCTTCTTCAGCTAGACATTTTTTTAAGTTTGAAATGTGGAAGACAGGATGAACGTTGTTGAGTTCTTCAGGTAGGTCTAGTCGGTACGCTACCTTGCCAATCCTTTCGAGAATCTTGAAAGGACCTACATAGTGAGGTGCGAGTTTCCTTTTCTTATCAAAACGAACCACGCCCTTCCAAGGGGATACCTTGAGAAGTACAAAGTCACCTATTTCGAATTCCAAAGGTTTGCGACACTTGTCAGCGTAACTCTTTTGTCGGCTTCTGGCTTTCAGCAAGTTGCCTCGAACCTGTAAAATCTTGCCCGTCGTCTTTTGTATAAGCTTGGGACCGGTGATTTGAGCTTCTCCGACCTCGTGCCAACAAATAGGAGAACGACACTTACGACTATACAATGCCTCGAAAGGTCCAATTTGAATACACGCGAGATAACTGTTGTTGTACAAGAATTCGATCAAAGGCAAGTGCATATCCCAGTTCCCACCAAAATCGATTATGCATGAACGAAGCATATCCTCAAGAGTCTGGATAGTACGCTCGGTTTGTCCGTCAGACTGAGGATGAAAAGTGGTGCTAAGGTTAAGATGAGTACCCATAGAGGATTGGAAGGTTTGTCAAAGACGAGACGTAAAGCGACCATCATGATCGGAAATGATGTCAATGGGGATACCATGATGATAGATGATTTCATCCGTGTAGTTACAAGCCAATCTCTCGACTTTGTAATCATCACGAATGGGGAGAAAGTGAGCTGATTTGGTCAATCGATCAACGATCACCCAAATACTGTCATGTTTAGATGAAGTACGAGGGAGCTTGGTGATAAAGTCCATCACAATGCTCTCCCATTTCCAGACAGGAATTTCTAGTTGTTCGAGCAAGCCAGAGGGACGTTGGTGTTCAGTTTTAACCTTCGAACAAGTGAGACATTTTGAAACGAAGGTGGCGATATCTTTCTGCATTCCAGGCCACCAATAGGACGTACGCATGTCGTGGTACATCTTAGCAGCACCAGGGTGAATATAATACCTCAATTTGTGTGCCTCCTTCACTAGGAAGTCTCAAAGGTTATCACGATTAGGAATCCAGATACGATTGAGATGATATAGAATACCATCGGATTTAGACACAAGAACCTCTTCAGCACCACATTGCATCTCGTTGTAGAGGTTACCCTCGTTAACGGACGTATATTGAGCTTCACGAAGGCGGTTTTGAAGATCGTTGATGAGTTAGAGACAACGAATACCCTTAATATGAGTCTTACGACTAAGTACGTCGGCCACTACACGTAACGCCTCGTATTTTCTTATTTCTATTTGTATTTTATACATATATATATCGTTCGCTCAAACCAATCTTTTAAATACGTATTTATACGCAAACTGGTACGTTTCCGTTTATAATTACGCAGTAACGAACTGACACCGAAAAAAATACTGACAACGCCAAAATATTTCGATGAATTTAGCTTCGTAATCAAATTTTAATATTCGTAGTTGAAACCAGATAAAAAAACGGATTAAATGATAAACGATGCTTTTTACGCATTTTAACGTAACCGACCGACGAACGCCGATTTCCGACACAATTTACGTACTTTTTATCCTAAAAAAATAATATCCTACGATATTTCACGACGTTCGGTTTTGAAAACGGGCTTCAGAAGCGTATCGGGCCGTGCAAGAACAGGCTTGTAGGCCTGGGGCCTAAGCCCACATAACAACTTAATATAAAAACCTTTTATGAAAAAAATTTATAAACCCTAACTTCTTTTATCACTTCAGCCGCATCCCAAACCAGACCCCAAACCCTTCTTCTCTCCCGATTTTCCTATCACCGGCGCCGCAACTCCGGTCGGCTGCTGGCGACGAGTTCTCCTCCTTCTCATACACCTACAGCCCCTCCCCAATCTCGCTCTCCTCCCTCATCTCTTCTCTCGATTACACAGACAAACAAACCTACTTCATTTCCCCTGCTTTCTCTCCTCTAAGAATACCGGTCACCGGAGCCGGCTTTTGACCGAAGTTCCGTTCGTTCCGGCAAATACCGGCGACCACACCACCCTCCCACCCTCTCTGTTGCGATATCACACCACCATTTCCAACATCCCACATACTCTCTCGTTAACCGCAGAAACTTACACCCTCGCCGGAGAAATCAGAAGGCGCCAGAGTTTAGAGGTTTCACCAGAGCCGCTTGGAGTTCATGGCAGGAACTTTCGACGTGTTTCGGTATACATTTCTCACTCTGTTGTTTTGTTCATTAATTTTCTGTCGAAACACAAAATATCCTGATTCAAATTAATCAAACGTTTCTGTTCTTGCCCGGTTTTAAAAGAAGGAGATGACCGGAGTTTGCCGGAATCGACGGGTTCCTTTTCGCTCGGTATACACCCTTCCTTTTTTTCTTTTCCAATTCATTTCATAATATTGTTATTGTTGATGCAACAAATAATTGACCAAAGATAGTAGATGGGCTGGTTAGGCAAAAGGGTTGAAGGGTTCAACTTTGCCTAACGCAGGTCGTGGGGTCCCCCCACGTTTGCAAGACGTGGAGAGAGGTTCACTATATTATTTTTGTTGTTTGCTGGAGATCCTCCTCTGAAGTGTTGTTCAGATTCGGATGTATGAGCAAAAGGAATGTGTGTGTTGAATGTGAAAGAAAGTGACTTGCATGGAGCAAGTACTCGAGAGCAATGATCAGAGATTCTTCAAGAATCAGTGCTAATCGGAATGTCCTGCTTAGTAAATGAAGTGTCTAATTTATAGGAGGAGACATCACTCGAAGAGGAATGAGTTTGACTAGTGAACATGCTTGCAGTGGGGGACTTACCCTTTCGGGGGTTGAAACCTTTTGACCCGCGGATAAAATAGTGTGCTCTGTGGACCTGCGTTGCTTTTGCGGCTGGTGAGTTGGTGAAGCAATCCAGAGATGTGACCTTTTATTGTTCCCGCATTGCTTTATCTCAACTCCCCAGGTTTTTAACCTTTGAACCATTTTGCCTTTTGAGCATTCACGTATTTAAGTCATTTATATTTGGTCTTGGGCTACCCCCGTCATCAGCCCCCCAAAGTCAGAGGTTTTTGGCAAATGAGCTCAAAGACTTCTGACTTTTATACGTGTATTTTACTGCCTAAAGGCTTCAAGGGTTCAAAGGTTGAAGGGTTGGAAACGGTTGAGGTTTTTGAATTTCGAACTTTGACAAGACAGTTGACATGACTTGTGGCAGTTTGTCAGGCAGCGGTTTTAATTCTATCACCTAATTATATTACTTTCTATCTCATTAATTTACATATATTTTATCAGAAGAACATTACTTGCCCTCTTTTTTCTCAAGTTTTCCCCCTTTTTCAAAACAGGTTAGTTTCCTTTGCTTATTTTCTGTTTTATTTCTCATATCATGGGTGCTCGTATGGATTTGGCAAAGTCGTTTTCTCGAATTACTCAAGAGGAAGTCGATTTGTTTTGTATGGAGTGGGGAATAGGGATGAAGTTTAAACCAGTTGCACCGGCTTGTGATAAATCTATCGATCATTGTCCCCCTGGTTCGATTGATTTGTATTGTCGACATTTTGAGTTTTCAAATCTTCATCATCCGTTTTCAAACTTTGTTTTGAATATCTTGGAATATTATCTCATATCTTTTGGTCAAGTTCACCCCCTTGGAATGGCTAGGGCTTTTCTTTTTGAAATTTTGTGTCGGGCTTCTGGGTATGATCCCACTCTTTTATCATTCCGCCGTTTTTTCCGATTGGCTAAGAATGGTGATTGGTTTACCTTCGAGACCACTCAAGTTGACACATGTTTGATTTCGTCTATGGTTTCTACCCTTGGGGTCTGGAAAGACCGTTTTTTCTGGGTGTCAGAGGAAATTGTTCCTTTTAAACTTGTTTGGAGACACCCGGATGTCGTTTTGAACGAACCTGAGCCTTCTACGTCTGATAAAAATACTCGGTTTTTAGAAACTCTTAGGAAGTGTTCTTCAAGGCTTCGTCCCTTTCCCGAGCATTTATTGGTGTTATTGGGTCTTAGTAAATTGTGGGAAAAACATGATCGAGACCCGGTGCTCATGAGAGACAGGAAGGGTATGCATTTGTTCTTCTCATGTTCTTGTGTTCCTATTTCTTTGTTTGCTCATGTGTTTTTATGTTTGTTTTGCAGTTATGTCTGCACTTGACTTTATCAAAAGTGATGATACCTCCGATGTTGCCTTTGATGATGCTGCTGCTACCCCGGGTGAGGATGCGGTTGTTAGGGGTTCTGATTATAGGTTCGAGGGTTCTAGGTATGTAAATGTCCCAAATGTTAAAGGCTTTACCAAGGCTACTGCTTCCAAGGTTTCCACTCGTCGTTCCCAACGCTATCTGAAATGTGTTGATCAGCCATCTGGTTCGGAGGCTGTTGATGTTAGTGATGATATTGAAGTATCAGCAGATTAGGCTATTGAGGTTGGCAAGGGTAAGGAGAAGGAGTCAATTGTTTCAAGCAATCAATCAATCAATCATACCCAGTAAAATCCCACCAATAGCAAAGCTATTTGTAGGGTCTGGGGAGGGTGGGATGTAGGCACACCTTACCTCTACCCCTAGGGATAGAGAGGCTGCTTCCAGTGAGACCCTCGGCTCTAAAACACCCAGGAAAGCAATAAATAGAACATGAGGTGTGTGTGTGTGTGTATGTATGAAGCTACCAATGTAACATGAGATGCAAAAGAGTATAACAAGACAAATATGACAACACAAAAAACATATACACATAGTTACATATCTACGGCCATACACTACACCTAAAGAAACAATTGTACCCTCTCCTAGAAATCCTTAACCTTAATTCTACGTCTCCACGAGCTCCTATCATGGACCATGTTCTCAGAGAGGTGCAATCTTTGCAAATCCTGCCTAATCCGCTCATCCCAAGTAATTTTGGGTCTGCCTCTACTCCTCCTCCCCTCCACCTCGAGGGTTTCAACCACTCGAACTGGCTCTATCGTCTGCCTCCTCTTCACATGCCCAAACCATCTCAATCTTCCCTCCTTTATTTTATCTGCTATACTAGCTACTTCTAACCTCTCCCTAAAAACATCATTTCTTACCCGGTCTAACCTTGTGTGCCCGCACATCCATCTTAGCATTCTCATCTCTGCCACCTCCATCTTGCGTGCATGTACTTCCTTAATGGCCCAACAGTCGGTTCCATATAACATAGCAGGTCTAATTGCAACCCTATAAAATTTCCCTTTCAATTTTGTTGGGAACCTCCTATCGCACAATACCCCAGTGGCAGCTCTCCACCTACACCATCCAACCTGGATGCGGTGGGCAACGTCACTATCTATCTCCCCATCCCTCTGGACAAACGATCCTAGATACTTGAACTTAGTCACCTGCGGGACCACTTGACCGTCAATGGTGATCTGAATGTCCTCATCGTTGTCTACTCCACTAAAATCGCAATACAAGTACTCAGTCTTAGATCGACTAATCCTTAAACCTCTGCCCTCTAGAGCTGCTCTCCACTCTTCTACCCTCGCATTCAGGCTTTGTTTACTATCAGCAACTAACACAATATCATCTGCAAAAAGCAGACACCACGGAAGAGCCCCCTGAATTAACTTTGTCAACTCATCTAGGATAACAGTAAAAAGAAAATGACTCAAAGCAGACCCTTGGTGGAGTCCTACCTCCACCGGGAAAGAATCAGTATCCCCTACAGGCGCTCGGACACTAGTCTCAGTCCTAACATACATATCCCTAATCAAGTCTATATACTTCCCAGAAACCCCTCTACTCTCCAAACTATCCCAAATCAGTCTACGTGGCACACTGTCATAGGCCTTTTCAAGATCAATGAACACCATGTGTAGGTCCCGTTTCTTTTCCCTATAGTTCTCCATCAATCTCCAAACTATCCCTATACTTGCTTGGCACACTGTTTCAAGCAAAAAGAAGAAGTTAATTAAGAAAGGTAGCACTCCTGTCATTCAAGGTCCATCAGTTAAAAGCGTTGAGAGCTTCGAAGGTTCCGAGGGTCAAGAGGTTTATGTGCCCAACTGGGGGGGTTAAAGTTGGAGATAGTTCTAAAGATCCGGCTGTTTGTGCTAAAGCCTTAGCTCATTTTGCTCCTCCTGGTGTTCGAAGCGCTATCTCAGAGATGGAGGCTGATCATCTTATTTCTAGGATGATGCTGAGTTCTTGCAACCTTTCAGCCCTGTTGGCTGAAGGTGTTACTCATTTTGCCAAAGGCATGCAGGAATATAAGGAGGCCTCTAAGAAAAAGGAAAAGATGAAAGCTTCGATTGCCGCTATGAAGAAGGAGATTGATAGTTTTTTCTGAAAAGGAGCTAGCTTGGGCCAAGAAAGTGAGTGAGTTGACGAGAAGACACGAGATTGAGATGAATGATCTCAAAAAGGGTTTCGAGGCTGACCGATTGAAGCTGAAATCCAATAGGGAGGCCTTGGTTGTTCAACAGAAGGCTTTTGATGAAGAAAAAGATGGCTTGAAAGCTTTGGTTTCCCGAGCCACTAGGGATAACCAGTGGCTTATTGAGCAGGGTTTTCATCAGGTTGTTACCTATCTTCTTCACTCTAAAGAGTTTAATTCTGCTCTTGGTGAAGTTTACACTAAACTGCTCAATCTGGGAAAACATCAAGGTCTTATTGCGGGTTATAAGCTTCATGAGTCTGGCCATCCTTTGGAAAAATCTCCCTTGTACCATCCCGAGGCTTCCGATATCTTCAAGAGTTCCGTTGAGCAAATGGAGAGGCTAACATACCCGTATGTGAGCCAGGTTGCTTCTTGCTATGGTAAGCCCCTCTCCATCTTGCAGGAACTAAAGCCGGATGGTCTTAATGAGAAGGTATGTATCGAAGTGCTTAGCTCTCTTTCAAGGAAACGTTCCTATTCAGGAGATAGCGAAGATACCTTTCCTGAAGAACCTGATGTTCCTAAAGATGCCAGCTTGGAGGGTTCAGCTGTTGGTGATGAGTGCCCAAAGGCTAAGAAGATCAAGAAGACTAAGAATCCAAAGGTAACAGTTCTGGGGCTTCTAAGCCTTCTACTGATGCATGATATTCGTAGCTTTCTTAGCACTTTTTAAAACAATTTGTGGTTTGTAATGTTAACTTCAAACAATATTAGGTTTTGCAGGGTTCCTGTTATGTGGTTGTGTTTTAGGCCTGTATGGCCGTTTGAACAGTTTCTGAACTTACAAGTCACTAGGACTTGTCTTAACTTATGTTTGGATGGTTGAAAGTCTTTCAAGGCTTTCTTTGCTATGTTACTATGTTTAACCATTTGCTTTGTGTTGTGTTTTTTATACTTGTGTTTATTTTGTTAAGGCAGCTTGTTTAGCTTCAAGCCTTTAAGCTTTTTGGCGATCTCGTATGTAGGCTGAAGCCTTTAAGGTTTTGAGTTGCCACACATGTAGCTTGAAGCCTTCAAGGCTTCTTGGATTTGTGACCTTGCTTGGTTTGTATCTTTGAGTTTTTATAACTTTTTGTTCAAGTTGTTGCATTGTTCCTTAAGTTATTTCTGTTTCTTGTAGCTTTGTCTTTGTCAAGTTTGTGTTGCCTTTATGCTTTTTATACCTTAAAGGGTTCAGTGCTGCAGTCACTTAGCCTTGGTATTTTTAACAGGAAGACATAGCACCTATCCTATTTATTTTCTTGTTTTCCTTTGATTTCGTAAGCCTGTTTGTTGATTATTTTTCTAAGGCTTAAGGAACATTTGGTGTAGCCTGTTCAAACCAGTCTATGGGACAACTTTGTTTTCAATAATAAGTCCCATGGAGTTGTATTGATTTATGAACTCACCCCTTATATAGGTTCATTCAACCCTTGAACCTATTGAGCGATGTGGCCTGGGAGCTCATCCCCTTACATGGCCCTTGCCATGGAGTTTTTTGCTAGGTTCTCAACCTGATTTTAGGATAGAAAGACAAATTTAATAAAACAACTTCATTCATTCAAGAGATACTTGTTTTTACAAAAGGTATTCATAGTGCCATTCTTGAAATACAACTTATGAAATACAAACCAATTTTTCTTGTTTAGACATGGAACCTTTTAAGGGTTTTTCCATTCCAGTGTCTTGGAAGCCTTTTACCTTCTGAGTCTGCTAGCTTGTAAGATCCACCTTTATGTGCTACAAGGATGGTATACGGGCCTTCCCATTTTGGGCCAAGCTTTCCTTGGTTCTCTTTTTTGCTAGCTTCGTTGTTTCTAAGCACCAGGTCTCCTGTCTTGAAGCGTTCATTCTTGACTCTCTTGTTATAGTAGGCTTCCATTCGTTGCTTGTACTTGGCTTCTTGAATTGCGGCTCGGTCTCGTGCTTCCTCTAGGAGTTGTAAGTTCAACATGTTCTCTTTTTGGTTTATTTCGGGATCCACGTTGACAATTCGTTGTTTTACAACTCCTACTTCGGCTGGGATCACGGCTTCCGATCCAAATACCAAGCTATAGGGTGTTCTTTTGTGACTTGTTTTTTCGGTTGTTCTTATGGCCCATAGAACACTCAGCAATTCTTCAACCCAGTTGCTTTCGTACCTTCCCAATCTGGTTTTGATACCTTCCACTATGCTCCGATTCGTCCTTTCAACTTGACCGTTTGATTGTGGGTAAGCCACTGAGCTGAAAACCTGATTGATTCTGTATTCTTTGCACCAAACGCTGAAAGGCTTCTCAGCAAATTGCTTTCCATTGTCAGTGACAAGTACTCCCGGCAATCCATAACGGCAAATAATGTTTTCCCAAACAAAGTCAATGACCTGTTTGCCCATGATCTTTGCAAGTGGTTTAACCTCAGGCCACTTGGTGAAATAATCTACGGCCACCAACAAGAACTTCACTCCACCTTTTCTTGGGGGAAATGGACCGACAATGTCCATCCCCCATTTATAGAATGGCCATGCGGAGGTTATTGGGACCAGATCATGCTTGGGACTTTTTGGGATTGGTGCATGAATTTGGCAGGCATCACATTTCCTTAATTGCTCAGCGGTATCCCGGTGCATTGAGGGCCAAAAATACCCAAGGTTCATAAGCTTGGCCACCACCGACCTAGCTTGGAAATGAGCTCCGCATATACCTTCGTGAATCTCTTTGAACAAATATTGACTTTGCTCTGGACCAACACATCTTAGCAAGGGTGCAAGATAACCCTTTTTTGTAGAGGGTTTCACCTTGTAGTATATACTGCCTTGCCTTGATCTTAACCCTTTCAGCTTCTGTTTGATCACTAGGCAATTCACCGTTTTTAAGGAATTTCTTGATTGGAGTCATCCAGTTTGGATCTTCTTCGGTGCTCACGTCTTGAACTTCTAACTCATCGATTGATGGAGCCTTTAATACTTCTACCAACACCTTCTTGGTAAGGTGGGCAAAAGTGAGAGATGCAAGCTTACTCAAGGCATCCGCTTTCTTGTTTTGGGACCTGGGAATTTGCTTGATGTTGCATGTTTGGAAGGTATTCATCAGCTCTTTGGATTTTTCTTTGTATCTTTTCATGTTGGGCTCCTTTGCAATGTAGCTAACATTCACTTGGCTCGAGACCAGCAACGAATCTGTGAACACTTCAAGCTTTCGGACCTTCATTTCTTTAGCCAGCCTTAAGCCGGCGATCAGTGCCTCGTATTCAGCCTCGTTGTTGGTGGTCTGAAAATCAAAACGGAGAGCATACGTGAACTCCAACCCTTCTGGGTTAATCAAAATGAGCCCAGCCCCTGACCCTTCAATGCTTGAAGCCCCATCGGTGAAAAGTTTCCAGGCTTCAAGGTCTGAGGGTTCAGTGGCAGCGGTGTTCACTTCAGTGACTATTTGCTTTGGGACTTCTACAATGAAATCAGCCAAGACTTGGGCTTTGATAGCTTTTCTTGGGACGTAGGTGATGTTATGCTCACCTAGTTCCACGACCCATTTGGCTAATCATCCCTAGTTTTCTGGTTTTTCAAGCACACTCTTAATAGGTTGGTCGGTGACCACTTATATAGGGTGTGCTTGAAAATACCTTCGAAGCCTTCTAGCCGTTTGGACTAGGGCTAGAGCAAGTTTTTCTAGGGGAGGATATTTGATTTCAGCCAATTTTAGAGTTTTGCTGAAGAAGTAAACGGGTACCTGAACCTTGTCTCGTTCGATGGTGAGAACCGCGCTTATGGCCTCTTCAGCAACTGAAAGGTACACCGAGATCAATTCTCCCGTTTCTGGGGCTGCAATGTCAGGTAGGGAAGCTAGGTGTTGCTTCATCTGGTTGAAGGCTTTTTTGGCCTCCACAGTCCATTTGAAGTCCTTCTTATCGGAGCAACCTTTGAGCGTTTTGAAAAAAGGTAAAGACCTTTCAGCCAAATTTGAGGTAAAACGCTTCAAGGCTGCAAGCTTCCCGTTTAAACTTTCAACCTCCTTCTTGCTTCTTGGTGGTTTGGTTTCTAGAACGGCTTTCACCTTGTTTAGATAGGCTTTAATGCTTTGTTTTCCCACAATATGCCCAAGGAATTTACCTTCCTCAAACCCAAATGAGCATTTCTCGGGGTTGAGTTTCATGTTGACCTGCCGTAGGTTCTTGAAGGTTTCTTGGATGTCATCGAGCATTTGATACTCCGTTTTGCTTTTGATCACCAAGTCGTCGACATATGCCTCCATGTTTTTACCTATTTGACTTGCAAAGGCCTTGTCAACTAGGCGTTGATAGGTTGCTCCAGCGTTCTTGAGGCCAAAAGGCATCTTTTGGTAACAAAAGATCCCTTTATCCGTGTGAAAGGAAGTCTTTTCTTCATCCTCTTCCTTCATGAGGATTTGATGATAACCTTTGTAAGCATCGAGAAAACATTTGAACGGATAACTGGTAAGGGAGTCGACCTTGAGATCAATTTCTGGTAATAGGTAACAATCTTTAGGATAGGCCTTGTTAAGATCCTTGAAATCTATGCACATTCTCCAAGAATTATCCGGTTTTCGAACCATCACAGGGTTTGCAACCCAGGATTGATACTTGACTTCTCGGAGAATACCGGCTGACACAAGCTTTTCAACCTCTTGGCATGCAGCCAAGCTTCTTTCGGGTGCTAGACTTCGTTTCTTTTGGACGACGGGCTTGACATTGGGCGGTATTTTCAACTCATGTTCAGCGATGCTTCGAGGGATGCCTGTCATATCTTCCGGGCGCCAAGCAAAGACATCGCTGTAATGTGTTAACAGCTTTTCAAGATACGAGACGGTTTCTTGTGAAAGGCTTGGATTGACCCTTATCTTCTGCTCTGGGTACTTGGGATTTATAATTAGCCTTTGCTTGTCCTCCTCACTTTTGGAGCTTTCACCTTCAATCATATAGGCCTCCTGAGAAGGTTGAAGGGTTGATATTCCCTTCTCGGTGGGAAATTCGACAGTGCCATGGCCAACAGACACAGCCATAAAAATGCACACTGTCCCGGCCTTCCGATGATCACATCATAGTTTGAAGGTATATTGATAACCACGAAGGTGAGTGGTTGGATTCTCTCCTTCTAACCTTCACTGAAACGAACATCAAGTGTCAGTTGCCCTAAAGGCTTGAGGGGTATATCGGCAATACCTTTTATGGAGGTCCCGGAGGATTGAAGCCTTGAACGTTCTTCATTGCTTAAACGGTTAAAGAATTTTTCAAACATGATTTCGGTGGCAGCACCAGTGTCTATGTATGCTCTGCTTGTTTGTAACGTTCCTACAGTAGCCTCAACCACAAGAGGGTTTGAAAGAGGGTCTTTCTCTGTTGGAGGAAAGCAACCACATTGGAGCTCCCAAGCTTCCAACCATTGTCTTTTGTCCCTTACTCCCTTTACCAACTGAGCAAGTTCCCCGGACTTGACAGCTTCTTCGATCCTCTTTTTAGGTTGGAAGCAATCATTGGTACGGTGTCCCTTTTCCTCATGAAATAAACAATATTGTGTTGAATTTTCGTTTTTTCTGCTTTTGGGGAGAGGCCTAGGAGGCCGAAAGTTTTGCTTGACTTCTTCAGTTGCAAGGATTTCCTGAGGAGTCTTGGTGAGGGGTGAAACTTATGCCTTTCTCCCTGGTGGAAGGGTTTCGACCTTCAAGCCTTCTATGGTCTGAACCCTTTTGGCGTCTGTCATAGGAGTTAAAGTTCCCTCTTTTCCTGGATGGGCTGTTGCTTCGCCAACTGTATCCTCTTTTCCTTTGCTCTTTAATATCTACTGCCTCCTCTCCCCGGATATGGGCTTCAGCTCTTTCGAGAGCTTCTTCCAAGGTTTTGGGCATGGATTTGTTGAAATCTCTTGTGAGATATTTTGAGGTGAAAGCATTCATAAAACCAGCCACCCTCATTTTTTCGTTTGCCCCTACATATGTTAAACCTTCCTTCTTGTATCGTTCGATAAACTCTCGAAGACTTTCATCATCTCGTTGTTTTATCTGAAAGATCACTGTTGCATCTTTGACGTATCGCCTTTGTTGGGAGAAATTGGCCAGGAATCCCATGCTGAGGTCATCGAAGCTTCGAATGCTTCAAGCAGGTAAATCATTGAACCAGATTCGGGCTAATCCAACAAGAGTTTGCATGAACATTAGATGACATTCAGCGTTTGACCATTTCTCAATCCTTGTTGCACCAGTGAAGATCTGAAGATGGTCCTCAGGATCTTCAATCCCATCATATGTTTTGATGTGGGATGGCATCTTGATCTTCGTTTGAAAATCATAATCGGCTATTTGATGTGAAAAGCATGAGAGGTTACTCGGCTTGTAAGGTTTGGCCAAATCATCTTCAGCCCTTGCGCCCGTGTTGTTGCCAGCGTTGTTGTTCCCTTGAGTGGCCAGCACCTGGTTAATAAAGTGCTGCCACGGGAAGCTGGCCATCATTTGGGCCATCATCTAGGGCATAAGGTTGAAGCCTTGAAGGCTTCCGGGGTGCAAATGGGCAACTAACTCCCAAGGGGATCCTCATAACAGCACTTCGTGCTAAGGGGAGCACGGACAAAGCTTTTTCCCATGAAGTTGTTGTAGAGGGTGGAAGGCTTGTCACTGGGGATTGTAGGAGCTGGTCAAGGGTCAGCTCATGGCCCAAAGGAGCACCACTTGTAGCTGGTTGGGATGAAAAGAGAGGATATGCTGTAGGATTCGGCCTTGCGGACAGATACGGGTTAGGGTTTGGAGGATTACTGGGACCAGTCTCATCCCTAGATGCAAAAGGAGGGATAGGAGGTCCAGGAGATAGTGTTGGTTCTGGCTCATCATAGTCTAAACGAATCCTCACTCCCTTGTCCCTTTCCCTACTCATGTATTGGTTGAGGAGAGACCTCAACTCAAGGAAATTGTTGGCAACCCCTTCAGGGGTAAGTTCGACACGTGGTGGGGTGCCAGAGACACCAACATTAGGGGAAGGGACCCCTGATCTAGATGGGGTGGGAGTGTTGAAAGTGAGAAACTCGGGAGTGCTTCCCGGAGTCGAGAAAGAAGTGGGTATAGCCACATGAGTTTGGCTAGTACCTGGGGTAGAGGTGTTTGGAACCTGATTTACTTCTCCCGGGGATCCACTTTCTGACATGGTAGTTTCAAGAGAAAGGAGCTACACTACTAGGTCTTTTGAGGAGAAAGAGTGGCGTAGCCCCACGGTGGGCGCCAACTTGTTGATGCAACAAATAATTGACCAAGGATAGTAGCTGGGCTGGTTAGGCAAAAGGGTTGAAGGGTTCAACTTTGCCTAACGCAGGTTGTGGAGTCCCCCCACGTTTGCAAGACGTGGAGAAAGGTTCACTAGATTATTTTTGTTGCTAGAGATCCTCCTCTGAAGTGTTATTCAGATTCGGATGTATAAGCAAAAGGAATGTGTGTGTTGAATGTAAAAGAAAGTGACTTGCATGGAGCAAGTACTCGAGAGTAATGATAAGAGCTTCTTCAAGAATCAGTGCTGATCGGAATGTCCTGCTTAGTAAATGAAGTGTCTAATTTATAGGAGGAGACATCACTCGAAGAAAGAATGAGTTTGACTAGTGAACATGCTTGCAGTGGGGGACTTACCCTTTCGGGGGTTGAAGCTTTTTGACCCGCGGATAAAAGAGTGTGCTCTGTGGACCTGCATTGCTTTTGCGGCTGGTGAGTTGGTGAAGCAATCCAGAGACGTGACCTTTTACTGTTCCCGCATTGCTTTATCTCAACTCTCAAGGTTTTTAACCTTTGAACCATTTTGCCTTTTGAGCATTCATGTATTTAAGTCATTTATATTTGGTCTTGGGCTACCCCCGTCATCAATTATGCTATGTCTTTATGAATATAATGAATAGATGGAACATACAGTATTCTTTTTTTTAACATTAAAAATATGATTCTGTTAGTTTAAATGTAGAAGAAGAAGTTAAGTTGATTGAGATGTTTTAATCATCCAAAATATCATTTTATTACAACTAAAGTGAACGAAATATAACTTTTATTTAACAAAGTTAAATTGTTTTAAAACAAGAGGGGCCTTAAGCGATGCTTTTGAAACTTGAAACCATTTTATGTAACAAAACAAATCACATCTGGTTGCTATAGTGGATTGGTTGGGTTGGGCCGTGCCTATGTGACCCGGAGGTCACGGGTTCGACCCGGCCTCATGCTCAGTTGCTGTATGTTATTCTTTTTAAATCATTAAAAAAATTCACTAACAGTTTAGCTTTTTCTTTAATTCCAATTCACTTTCTTAAACTATTAATATATAAATAATTACCAATTTATTTCTTTCTTAACATTAAATAATGAGGAAATATAATAACTAAACACTTAAAATTGTAAAACGTGAACATTAGGGATTATATTTAATCTAAAGCTTGTAACGAGTTTGTGACGTGTTATTTTAAATATCTAGGATAACCATTACGTTCGTTCTCTTGGATTTTTCCAATCTTTACTCGTGCGACAATTCAAGATATTCTTATACGCAACCACTGTGAGTATACTCGAACTCATTTTTACTTTTAACACTTTGGGTGCAACATGTATTCTATATAAACACATGAACATTTGAAACTATTTGAATCACTCTCTATCCATGTTAAACATGATACTATATGATGCTTGTTAATCTCGTATGTTATGTAAACTTTTCGTGTCTATATGCTCATTAACTTCGTACAAGCCTGCCTTAATAATTATAGCGCTATAGGAGTAATGCACCGCTATTTTTTGGGGTATTGTTAAGTTAAACATATTAACCTCCCGTTATTTTTTGGGATAGGCTGTTTTAACGCATTGGATTCTTGGGTTTGAACATATAGCTTACACTGTTTCGACATACTAGTAACTTGCATATTGTTATTCATGTTGGATATGAGCCGTTAAACTATTTTAATCTATATTATGCTATGTATGAAAACTTGTATACCCGCCAACTTTTGTTGATTGTATTTTAATACATGTTGCATGTTTTAATAGACAAGATGATGCTAAGCGAAGAAACAAGATTTAGGTGGACTTAGAAACACACTTAGATTAATCTATTTTGTCAATGTATGTTTGAAGCAATGTTATCTTTTTTCGAATCTTTGTATAACTTTTTAGTATTGCAATGAAATTCAATTTAATTTATATTGTCACATAGTGTTATGATATTTTGAGCAATTTGTTCGTCTCATCCCGATGTTTCCGCCATCGGTTGGGGTGTGACAGATTGGTATCTGAGCCATAACTATAGGGAATTAGGAAAAGTAGGAATGTTTTTACCTAGTCTATAGTTTTAGAGCTTTATTCTTATGTTTTGCTTGAAACTACTTGCATGCTACTTTATTTGCTTCTTATATATTCTCTCTTGCTCTTTTAAACATATATGTCACTTATGTGTTAATACTTGACATGCTATTCTTATGTGTTAATACTTATTTTAATATGTGTTAATACTTGTTCTATTATTCTAGTCTTTATGTGCTATTCTTGACATGCTTCCTTATGTGTTAATACTTGTTTTATTGTTCCCCAACGTACACCTTCCTAAGGCATTTTACTCGATTTTACTAAACTCAAAAACTCTCATATTATACAAACGAGACGAGTTTACCAAAATAGGCGTGAAACCCACAATTTGGTAAACGACCCTCATTTCGCTTAACTCTATTTTTGCACGAAATTACACCATTAAGTTAGGAGTGAAATCCACATCTTAATAGTAATTTCAAATTTCAAATTTTAGTGGACCCTCGTCAACGTGTTGAAATTAAATTTTGACCCGACAAGTACCAACCACACTTAGGGTACAAAGCCGTCAAGTGAGGGGTGAAACCTGCATCTCGTCGACTAGTCCCACTCCTCGATTTTCATAAGTCCCGCCAAATCTCGAATTTTCGATTGAATTGGAACATGTAGTAACCGGAAGGGTGAATACTGTTAATCGACATGTCGGTGAAAGTATACCACCTATTAGGCCAAAGTATGTTTCTCAATTTAAAAAGACTTTTCGGCCACTTTGGTTAGTCAACGTTCCATTTTGAAACCATCCAAGTTTTAATCGAACCTACGTTTTACTATTATCAACTTTATTTGATACAATCCTCTCTTTTCACATTCAAATTATCCCTGAGATTATTCTTTTTACACACCCATCATACTAAAACTTTTCATACGCATATACATTATGTGCATGCGTGATTTCATATAATATTATTTATATTCCTTATAACACCAAAATGGAGACATGTCATCAAGATATGAGTGATTTCGTTACCTTGACGATTAACTCCACTTCTTTTTCTCATCTTACAACGACCTCACCAACGGGTTAGGGGTGATTCCCTTACCTAGGTGATCGTTACCAAGACTTTCTTTTAGTAGACTTTATTATGTAAATATGATCAAGTTTATACCTAAATCGTTCATCATTAGCCAAACTCCTAATTATTTCAAAGTACATTGTTTATACAAACGAATTTCTTATCCAACAATCTATTTTCATGTAGCTCACACACACAAAATTCTTAACTTTTCCATAGACGCTTGTTCCTCAATATTCAAAATTTCATGAAATGCTACTCATCAACTTAGTCGGTCTAATAAATCCATTGCCCACGAAATTTCGTATTCAACGTAATTTTAGACTATAGATTTTCTATTTTCAATTGGGAATAAAACCAACTTTTTCGCACATACCTATAAAATATTACAAATATTATTCAATCATTTACTAAAACTTCTTCCAAAATCAATAAAACATTTTATTAAAGACGCTTTTCGACAATCACTAAGTTCATATACCAAAGTCCTCCCCTTTAAGAGTCAACGTTTTCACGAGAGCCTCTAAACTCCGAATTTCTTCGTTAATGCAAAGTTATCTAAGACAAAGGAAACTTATAAACTACTAGAACTTTTTTTAAACGTTACTCAATACGTCAATTGAATTTAAAACATGTGGGCAAGGAAACTTCATAAGAACCAACAATTTTTAAACTTATGTAAAGTCTTCTTAAAACAAGGGTAGCATTTCCGTTCTTTTACAAAGTACTCCTTTCAAAGATGTTTTATATTCTCTTTACATTCACAAACTAGATCCTACGTACCATACTAACTCAAGCTATTTTGATAAACTCCACGTTTTACTCAAACCATTATACATACATAACATATTACACGTTTTAGTCAATATAATGCGTCAATCTCAAGCATATCACTCGTTTCCTTTTCTTTCATGCTAAAAAATTCTTGATCTTTTACGTACATAAATTCGTATATTTGAATACCGTATACAAAATCATCATTTCTTACCCACATATTCTATTCATACTGATACAATTATAGTTACACTTATATTCATACTCATTGATGTGTGTAAAATGCAACATATAAATTACATCAAATGAGGCATAAAACTAACCCTTTTTAAGTACTAATATTGGAAAAAGAGTGTTTTTGTCTTCCTTTTGTATTTTCAGGATTAAATGAGCTCAAAAACACAAAAGAAGCAAAAAGACAGCTAAATCCAACATAAATACAAGAAAAGGAACATTAGTGGACTGCCCGACCCCTCAACGGCACCTTGCAAAGCAAAATAGAGAAATCAGAACACTGAACACGCCCCGTGCTCAGCCAGCACGGGGCCGTGCCCAAGAAGCAGCAGAAAAGACAAACCTATAGAAGCTTCTATTGCCCATCACGGGGCCATGCCCAGCGGACACGGGGGCGTGTCGAAAGTACAGCAGGCGCATTTATTGTAATTGCGAATTACAATTAATGAGGAGAGAGATTGTCAGACGGACACGGGGCCGTGCCCAGCGGACACGGGGCCGTGCCCAGCTTTCTGTTCAGCCTATAAATAGGAGTGCTTAGATTCACTTCATCTCATCCCTTGGCACACCACCTCTCTCACACTTCATCCACCACCCACCACCATCACAACACCATCATCCACCACCATCATCCATTGTCCATCGTAGAGTGTGTGAGTCGTCTCGGGATCCAAGATTGATCGTAAGAGTTCTTGACAATCAAGGCCATGTTTGCCTAAGTCTCTTACATCACTTGGTGAAGACAAAGTGTCTAGTATAATACTTTTTATTTCTAATCTTTTGCACTTTTTATTTGGTTTTGTATTAATGACTTTAATAACTAGTTACTTATGTTGAAGGTGATCTTTCCTTATCGTTTGTCCGTGGTGTCTTGGCATTATTTTACTGTCTATATAAAATAAAGGATTTTCACCATTCATATCTCCACGGTCTATATGGAGATATGTTGGCTACCTGGTCGGGGGTTAAGGGAACGGTTTGGTAAAGGTCTTGCCATTGTTCAGCGTTTAGAGGTCCTGCAATGGACCTGGGTCAAATTTAGTAGGACCTCCTTCAATACTTCACGGTATTGGATGGCGGGGGTCCAAACTCTTTGATCCCCTCATAAGTTAACTACTATTAATACTATAACCCGGCTATTTAGGACTGTATCCCTGCTGACTCAGACTACTTAGCCGAGGGTAACGTCACCGCCAAAAGCGGGGCCTACCACAATACTGCATTAATAACTTAATTCATTATCTTCCAATAATCCACCCTTTTAGGATTGTATCCCTGCTGACTCAAACTACTGGGGTGAGGGTAACGTCACCTTCAAAAGAGGGGCCTACTACAATAACTAAGATAATCTTTTAATTATGTGCAAAAGTGCGGAAATAATCAAAGGTTATACTAGATACGAGTCGGAACCAAGTGATTCATCTTGTCTATCTGTTTTTTCTTTTATTTTTATTTTCAGCATTTTAGTTAGTTTTTAATTTTCTTATTTTAAAACATTTTTCTAAACTTTTATTTTGGTTAGACGTTGAGGATAAACCGGTACTAAAAGCTCTTGTGTCCTTGGACGACCTCGGTATCTTACCAACGCTATACTACACTCAACGATGGGTGCACTTGCCCATATGTGTGTTTAGTGTTAGTGAAATATCGTGTTTTATAAATTTAAAACTTGGCTAAAATAAGTGTTAAAAAGGGCTTAAAATATACACCTAAAATAAGTAACACTTCGCACGCATCAAGTTTTTGGCGCCGTTGCCGGGGACACAAGGATTTTAAGAAAGTTAGGAATCAACGGCCTAATCATCTTTTATTTTTTTTTTTAGGATTTTTCTTAGTTTTTCAGCTTCTGCAGAGCTCAGCACGGGCCGTGCCCGCTGAACACGCCCCCGTGCTCAATCATTGGAACTGGCAATCCTGTTTTACATCAGACAGTAAGCTGAACACGGGGCCGTGCCCACTCAACACGCCCCCGTGCCCAAGTTTCAGTTACTGAAAACAGAACCGTTAGATCCCGGCGGTTGGTAATTTCTGACATAAACATGAGTGATAGTAATTATTTTTACTTTCGGCACTCTTATGGTACGTGGTGTCAATTATGTGGTGGCGAACATGAAGAAGTAAAATGCTACTTCCTAAATTATATGCCCCACTACATGGACCCACCAACTTCTCACAACCTTAAGAGGGGCGAAAGTAAAAATAAGCACTATTTCTCTCTCGAATGCGCCCAGCCAGATATTCTAGGGGAAATGCTCCTTGACGAGTTATTTCAACTAGAAGAGCTAATTCTGAAATGGTTAGAGGAGCTTGGGAAGGATTTTATTGATCCACCCCAAGACGATACCCATGAAGAAATGTTGGAACCGCATTCCGACAACCTCGTTGCTCCCGAAAATACCTTCGTACCTAGCAAAGACTTGGACGATAGTCGTCCCTGTGTCGATTGTGCCGTGAAGGACTCTCCATCGACTTCGTTCGGTGCATACATAGACCTGAGCGATTCGGCGTACACCTTCTTTAACAAGAGCCCGGGAAAGGGTTGGACTTGTCCACCTAGAATGAAAATAGGAATTACCCTCACCGACAACCTCTTGCGTTCTCGCCTTAGTCTAGGACAATTAAGGTATCTTAGGCACTTTGGGGTTGTTCCAACCAGTAAGGAACCACCCGATTTCGACGAAATCCTTAGAAGAAGCAAAACTCCATAAAACAGCCTCCAGACACGGGGCCGTGTCCAGGTCAACACGCCCCCCTGCTCATCAAAGAGATTCTCTGCTGATTTGGTCAGAATACGGACAAAATGTGTCAGAAATTCCTCTGCACACGGGGCCGTGTCCAGTCAACACGGGGCCGTGTCCAATGCACTGTCGTTTTCTTTAAATGCAGCCTGAATCCTGCTCATTTTTTACCAATTCAAAAGACAGAGATTCCTGGGATTTTCACTCATACCATCCTAGGTAAGTGCTAAAAGAAGGTTCCCAAAGACCCTCTTGTCCCTTCCACTTTTACTCATTTCCTCCTCTTTAAAAATTTTTCAAAATTTCCTCCATGGAAGCTTGGAAATCTCTTGATTCCAACCCTCTATGTGAAGTTTGTAAGATTATTTGCTAAGGATTCTTGTTTAAAGTTAGTTGTATAACTTTATTTTAAATTATCTAAGCCTAAAAACTAGCTAAAAATCATGAGAATAATTTAAAACTCCAAGACTCCCTAGCATAAAATCCTGCAGACAAATGAACACGGGGCCGTGCTCAGTGAGCACGGGGCCGTGTCCGAGGATCTGTTTTGTAAAAAATTAGCTTTCTTCGGTTCCCTTCGCAGAAAATGGCAAGCAGAACAAGCGGATCATCTTCAAGAAGTAACCGACAAGGGAGGAGATCTTCAACAGCAGAAGACTCTCTTGTAAACTATGTTTACGCTCTAAGAGAGGCTATTGACGAAATGACGGGAGTGGAGGAAGCATTGGTCGACCGTATCAACCATCTTACAGTAGGGCTGGAGGGCTGTCTCCATGAAGTAAACCTCTTGCACCAGAGGTTGAACCTTCTCGCCTCCCCGCCTTTGGTACCTATAATAACCCAAAGGGCGTGGAACATGGTACCCGAAGTTGTCATTCCAGCCGAATGGTACTCCATGCACCAAGAACCTCCGCGAAGAGTGGTGCAAGGATTCCCGGTGTATGTTCCCCCTCAACCACCGGCTGCAGAGGAAAATGAAGCTGCATTCTTCCTTCCTAGGGAAATCGAAGAATGGCTTTAAATAACATTTAGGGAAGAAATCATTCGGCTAAAAGTCCTACTATATCGGGAAACTATTCTCGAAATTTTCTTAAAATAAGTAGAACTTCTTATGATAACCTCGTGCACCTGCTGACCTATTTAGTTAAGTTTTAATTTTATCTTAATTTAGGACTATGTAAGTTCTCTCTATGATGAAATGAAATGATGGTTTTAAGGTTTGGATGGTTTGTAATGAATAAAACACACTCATGGTGGTAAAGGATGAAAAGGGGAACGAGAAAAATGAACCCATGCACAAGAACAAGGCAACCCGACAATTCTCACCATTTCAGAAGGTTCAACACGGGCCGTGCCCAACCAACACGGCCCCGTGCTGAGCACCCTGCAGAAAACGCCCAGTTCAGGTAACTGGACACGGGCCGTGTTCACCCAACACGCCCCCGTGTCCAGACTTCTGTTTCTCTTGTTTTAATTCTGTTACTGGCACTTGAACACGGGGCCGTGCCCGGACAACACGGGGCCGTGTTCAGTGCCCAGTAACACAATTTTTTGCTTTTTAAACACTATTTTACACATCTAATCAACCTAAAAATTTATTTTTGGGACACATTGAGGACAATGTGTAATTTAAGTGTGGGGGGAATGCTAAAACCTTGAATTTTGCAAGTCCTAAATACAAGCCTTACACAAAACTCTATTGGAACCGCTAATCACCCCAAATTTTTTTTCAAAAATTTTCATTTTTTTTACTTGTCTAGGTTTAATTCGGAAAATTCAAGTTCTCAAAAAGGTTATATTTTTACAAATTTACAACCGATAGCGTAGTGATAAAAAGAACCAACATAAGAAAATTATGAAAAGGCATAGCAAACTTATTTAAAATTTGATTATATATACTTGATCACATAAAAACCCATTCCCACAAAAGTGAGTTTTGAGCCTTTATTGAGCACACAATTACATATCATTTGACTAAATGCTCATTTTTCGTTTCTTGTGTGAATAGCCGCTTGGTTCTTACGACTCTAGAACTTGCCATGACAATACATTCCCGGTCCTTATCAACTTAAACCCGAGTAAGTAAATGATGGAGGCATTAGGACTAACCCTTTTTATTTCTACACCATTATTTTTCTTTTTCTTTTACCACCTACCCAAAAATCCCCCTAGTTAGCCCCTTTGAGCCTAAACCTTTTCGTTTCATCACCCAAACAAAAACCCTTTTACCCACCAAAACCTTTTTCATTTTTAACCCTTTATTTTAGTAACAAGTTCGGTTCTACGTAAAAAAAAAATAAATAAAATAAAATGTGATAATGATGAAGCAAAAAGAAAATAAACAAACAAGTTAATAAAAAATAACTTAGTTTGAATAAAAGCTTCATCAAAATAAAAAGTTGCAAAAATACGAAAACCGACACTTGTTACGCTTTTAGCCCTTTTTCCACTAACCACTAACCCAACCACCTACCTTTAACCCTAGCCTAACCCTTAACCCACAAAGTCCTCTTGATATCTACAAAGGTATAAAAGTTAAAAAGGAGGAGGATTGATTTCTTGGCAAGCCTATGGTAGGAATAAGTTCCATGCCGCTCTCGAGTGATTCACTAAAAATACACCTTCGGCCGAGTGTGAGTGATTTCCCCGTGAGGTATGTGAACTTGTATATAAATAGAATTTTAAAAAGGCATGTTATGCCCAAATAAGTAATTTCTTTTATGAAAAGTTCTAAATAAATCATTACGAATAGGAGTGTAAATAAATAAAAATAAAACCCAAAAAGATCTTGGAAATCCCGACACTCTACGACAAGCCCAAAACCTTCTCTTCTACCTATTCCATTTGGGAGTGTAAGCCACATATTAAAGAGTTTTGCTTGAGGACAAGCAAAAGTTCAAGTGTGGGGGTATTTGATGTGTGTAAAATGCAACATATAAATTACATCAAATGAGGCATAAAACTAACCCTTTTTAAGTACTAATATTGGAAAAAGAGTGTTTTTGTCTTCCTTTTGTATTTTCAGGATTAAATGAGCTCAAAAACACAAAAGAAGCAAAAAGACAGCTAAATCCAACATAAATACAAGAAAAGGAACATTAGTGGACTGCCCGACCCCTCAACGGCACCTTCCAAAGCAAAATAGAGAAATCAGAACACTGAACACGCCCCGTGCTCAGCCAGCACGGGGCCGTGCCCAAGAAGCAGCAGAAAAGACAAACCTATAGAAGCTTCTATTGCCCATCACGGGGCCGTGCCCAGCGGACACGGGGGCGTGTCGAAAGTACAGCAGGCGCATTTATTGTAATTGCGAATTACAATTAATGAGGAGAGAGATTGTCAGACGGACACGGGGCCGTGCCCAGCGGACACGGGGCCGTGCCCAGCTCTCTGTTCAGCCTATAAATAGGAGTGCTTGGATTCACTTCATCTCATCCCTTGGCACACCACCTCTCTCACACTTCATCCACCACCCACCACCATCACAACACCATCATCCACCACCATCATCCATTGTCCATCGTAGAGTGTGTGAGTCGTCTCGGGATCCAAGATTGATCGTAAGAGTTCTTGACAATCAAGGCCATGTTTGCCTAAGTCTCTTACATCACTTGGTGAAGACAAAATGTCTAGTATAATACTTTTTATTTCTAATCTTTTGCACTTTTTATTTGGTTTTGTATTAATGACTTTAATAACTAGTTACTTATGTTGAAGGTGATCTTTCCTTATCGTTTGTCCGTGGTGTCTTGGCATTATTTTACTGTCTATATAAAATAAAGGATTTTCACCATTCATATCTCCACGGTCTATATGGAGATATGTTGGCTACCTGGTCGGGGGTTAAGGGAACGGTTTGGTAAAGGTCTTGTCATTGTTCAGCGTTTAGAGGTCCTGCAATGGACCTGGGTCAAATTTAGTAGGACCTCCTTCAATACTTCACGGTATTGGATGGCGGGGGTCCAAACTCTTTGATCCCCTCATAAGTTAACTACTATTAATACTATAACCCGGCTATTTAGGACTGTATCCCTGCTGACTCAGACTACTTAGCCGAGGGTAACGTCACCGCCAAAAGCGGGGCCTACCACAATACTGCATTAATAACTTAATTCATTATCTTCCAATAATCCACCCTTTTAGGATTGTATCCCTGCTGACTCAAACTACTGGGGTGAGGGTAACGTCACCTTCAAAAGAGGGGCCTACTACAATAACTAAGATAATCTTTTAATTATGTGCAAAAGTGCGGAAATAATCAAAGGTTATACTAGATACGAGTCGGAACCAAGTGATTCATCTTGTCTATCTGTTTTTTCTTTTATTTTTATTTTCAGCATTTTAGTTAGTTTTTAATTTTCTTATTTTAAAACATTTTTCTAAACTTTTATTTTGGTTAGACGTTGAGGATAAACCGGTACTAAAAGCTCTTGTGTCCTTGGACGACCTCGGTATCTTACCAACGCTATACTACACTCAACGATGGGTGCACTTGCCCATATGTGTGTTTAGTGTTAGTGAAATATCGTGTTTTATAAATTTAAAACTTGGCTAAAATAAGTGTTAAAAAGGGCTTAAAATATACACCTAAAATAAGTAACACTTCGCACGCATCAAGTTTTTGGCGCCGTTGCCGGGGACACAAGGATTTTAAGAAAGTTAGGAATCAACGGCCTAATCATCTTTTATTTTTTTTTTTAGGATTTTTCTTAGTTTTTCAGCTTCTGCAGAGCTCAGCACGGGCCGTGCCCGCTGAACACGCCCCCGTGCTCAATCATTGGAACTGGCAATCCTGTTTTACATCAGACAGTAAGCTGAACACGGGGCCGTGCCCACTCAACACGCCCCCGTGCCCAAGTTTCAGTTACTGAAAACAGAACCGTTAGATCCCGGCGGTTGGTAATTTCTGACATAAACATGAGTGATAGTAATTATTTTTACTTTCGGCACTCTTATGGTACGTGGTGTCAATTATGTGGTGGCGAACATGAAGAAGTAAAATGCTACTTCCTAAATTATAGGCCCCACTACATGGACCCACCAACTTCTCACAACCTTAAGAGGGGCGAAAGTAAAAATAAGCACTATTTCTCTCTCGAATGCGCCCAGCCAGATATTCTAGGGGAAATGCTCCTTGACGAGTTATTTCAACTAGAAGAGCTAATTCTGAAATGGTTAGAGGAGCTTGGGAAGGATTTTATTGATCCACCCCAAGACGATACCCATGAAGAAATGTTGGAACCGCATTCCGACAACCTCGTTGCTCCCGAAAATACCTTCGTACCTAGCAAAGACTTGGACGATAGTCGTCCCTGTGTCGATTGTGCCGTGAAGGACTCTCCATCGACTTCGTTCGGTGCATACATAGACCTGAGCGATTCGGCATACACCTTCTTTAACAAGAGCCCGGGAAAGGGTTGGACTTGTCCACCTAGAATGAAAATAGGAATTACCCTCACCGACAACCTCTTGCGTTCTCGCCTTAGTCTAGGACAATTAAGGTATCTTAGGCACTTTGGGGTTGTTCCAACCAGTAAGGAACCACCCGATTTCGACGAAATCCTTAGAAGAAGCAAAACTCCATAAAACAGCCTCCAGACACGGGGCCGTGTCCAGGTCAACACGCCCCCGTGCTCATCAAAGAGATTCTCTGCTGATTTGGTCAGAATACGGACAAAATGTGTCAGAAATTCCTCTGCACACGGGGCCGTGTCCAGTCAACACGGGGCCGTGTCCAATGCACTGTCGTTTTCTTTAAATGCAGCCTGAATCCTGCTCATTTTTTACCACTTCAAAAGACAGAGATTCCTGGGATTTTCACTCATACCATCCTAGGTAAGTGCTAAAAGAAGGTTCCCAAAGACCCTCTTGTCCCTTCCACTTTTACTCATTTCCTCCTCTTTAAAAATTTTTCAAAATTTCCTCCATGGAAGCTTGGAAATCTCTTGATTCCAACCCTCTATGTGAAGTTTGTAAGATTATTTGCTAAGGATTCTTGTTTAAAGTTAGTTGTATAACTTTATTTTAAATTATCTAAGCCTAAAAACTAGCTAAAAATCATGAGAATAATTTAAAACTCCAAGACTCCCTAGCATAAAATCCTGCAGACAAATGAACACGGGGCCGTGCTCAGTGAGCACGGGGCCGTGTCCGAGGATCTGTTTTGTAAAAATTTAGCTTTCTTCGGTTCCCTTCGCAGAAAATGGCAAGCAGAACAAGCGGATCATCTTCAAGAAGTAACCGACAAGGGAGGAGATCTTCAACAGCAGAAGACTCTCTTGTAAACTATGTTTACGCTCTAAGAGAGGCTATTGACGAAATGACGGGAGTGGAGGAAGCATTGGTCAACCGTATCAACCATCTTACAGTAGGGCTGGAGGGCTGTCTCCATGAAGTAAACCTCTTGCACCAGAGGTTGAACCTTCTCGCCTCCCCGCCTTTGGTACCTATAATAACCCAAAGGGCGTGGAACATGGTACCCGAAGTTGTCATTCCAGCCGAATGGTACTCCATGCACCAAGAACCTCCGCGAAGAGTGGTGCAAGGATTCCCGGTGTATGTTCCCCCTCAACCACCGGCTGCAGAGGAAAATGAAGCTGCATTCTTCCTTCCTAGGGAAATCGAAGAATGGCTTTAAATAACATTTAGGGAAGAAATCATTCGGCTAAAAGTCCTACTATATCGGGAAACTATTCTCGAAATTTTCTTAAAATAAGTAGAACTTCTTATGATAACCTCGTGCACCTGCTGACCTATTTAGTTAAGTTTTAATTTTATCTTAATTTAGGACTATGTAAGTTCTCTCTATGATGAAATGAAATGATGGTTTTAAGGTTTGGATGGTTTGTAATGAATAAAACACACTCATGGTGGTAAAGGATGAAAAGGGGAACGAGAAAAATGAACCCATGCACAAGAACAAGGCAACCCGACAATTCTCACCATTTCAGAAGGTTCAACACGGGCCGTGCCAACCAACACGGCCCCGTGCTGAGCACCCTGCAGAAAACGCCCAGTTCAGGTAACTGGACACGGGCCGTGTTCACCCAACACGCCCCCGTGTCCAGACTTCTGTTTCTCTTGTTTTAATTCTGTTACTGGCACTTGAACACGGGGCCGTGCCCGGACAACACGGGGCCGTGTTCAGTGCCCAGTAACACAATTTTTTTCTTTTTAAACACTATTTTACACATCTAATCAACCTAAAAATTTATTTTTGGGACACATTGAGGACAATGTGTAATTTAAGTGTGGGGGGAATGCTAAAACCTTGAATTTTGCAAGTCCTAAATACAAGCCTTACACAAAACTCTATTGGAACCGCTAATCACCCCAAATTTTTTTTCAAAAATTTTCATTTTTTTTACTTGTCTAGGTTTAATTCGGAAAATTCAAGTTCTCAAAAAGGTTATATTTTTACAAATTTACAACCGATAGCGTAGTGATAAAAAGAACCAACATAAGAAAATTATGAAAAGGCATAGCAAACTTATTTAAAATTTGATTATATATACTTGATCACATAAAAACCCATTCCCACAAAAGTGAGTTTTGAGCCTTTATTGAGCACACAATTACATATCATTTGACTAAATGCTCATTTTTCGTTTCTTGTGTGAATAGCCGCTTGGTTCTTACGACTCTAGAACTTGCCATGACAATACATTCCCGGTCCTTATCAACTTAAACCCGAGTAAGTAAATGATGGAGGCATTAGGACTAACCCTTTTTATTTCTACACCATTATTTTTCTTTTTCTTTTACCACCTACCCAAAAATCCCCCTAGTTAGCCCCTTTGAGCCTAAACCTTTTCGTTTCATCACCCAAACAAAAACCCTTTTACCCACCAAAACCTTTTTCATTTTTAACCTTTTATTTTAGTAACAAGTTCGGTTCTACGTAAAAAAAAAATAAATAAAATAAAATGTGATAATGATGAAGCAAAAAGAAAATAAACAAACAAGTTAATAAAAAATAACTTAGTTTGAATAAAAGCTTCATCAAAATAAAAAGTTGCAAAAATACGAAAACCGACACTTGTTACGCTTTTAGCCCTTTTTCCACTAACCACTAACCCAACCACCTACCTTTAACCCTAGCCTAACCCTTAACCCACAAAGTCCTCTTGATATCTACAAAGGTATAAAAGTTAAAAAGGAGGAGGATTGATTTCTTGGCAAGCCTATGGTAGGAATAAGTTCCATGCCGCTCTCGAGTGATTCACTAAAAATACACCTTCGGCCGAGTGTGAGTGATTTCCCCGTGAGGTATGTGAACTTGTATATAAATAGAATTTTAAAAAGGCATGTTATGCCCAAATAAGTAATTTCTTTTATGAAAAGTTCTAAATAAATCATTACGAATAGGAGTGTAAATAAATAAAAATAAAACCCAAAAAGATCTTGGAAATCCCGACACTCTACGACAAGCCCAAAACCTTCTCTTCTACCTATTCCATTTGGGAGTGTAAGCCACATATTAAAGAGTTTTGCTTGAGGACAAGCAAAAGTTCAAGTGTGGGGGTATTTGATGTGTGTAAAATGCAACATATAAATTACATCAAATGAGGCATAAAACTAACCCTTTTTAAGTACTAATATTGGAAAAAGAGTGTTTTTGTCTTCCTTTTGTATTTTCAGGATTAAATGAGCTCAAAAACACAAAAGAAGCAAAAAGACAGCTAAATCCAACATAAATACAAGAAAAGGAACATTAGTGGACTGCCCGACCCCTCAACGGCACCTTCCAAAGCAAAATAGAGAAATCAGAACACTGAACACGCCCCGTGCTCAGCCAGCACGGGGCCGTGCCCAAGAAGCAGCAGAAAAGACAAACCTATAGAAGCTTCTATTGCCCATCACGGGGCCGTGCCCAGCGGACACGGGGGCGTGTCGAAAGTACAGCAGGCGCATTTATTGTAATTGCGAATTACAATTAATGAGGAGAGAGATTGTCAGACGGACACGGGGCCGTGCCCAGCGGACACGGGGCCGTGCCCAGCTCTCTGTTCAGCCTATAAATAGGAGTGCTTGGATTCACTTCATCTCATCCCTTGGCACACCACCTCTCTCACACTTCATCCACCACCCACCACCATCACAACACCATCATCCACCACCATCATCCATTGTCCATCGTAGAGTGTGTGAGTCGTCTCGGGATCCAAGATTGATCGTAAGAGTTCTTGACAATCAAGGCCATGTTTGCCTAAGTCTCTTACATCACTTGGTGAAGACAAAATGTCTAGTATAATACTTTTTATTTCTAATCTTTTGCACTTTTTATTTGGTTTTGTATTAATGACTTTAATAACTAGTTACTTATGTTGAAGGTGATCTTTCCTTATCGTTTGTCCGTGGTGTCTTGGCATTATTTTACTGTCTATATAAAATAAAGGATTTTCACCATTCATATCTCCACGGTCTATATGGAGATATGTTGGCTACCTGGTCGGGGGTTAAGGGAACGGTTTGGTAAAGGTCTTGCCATTGTTCAGCGTTTAGAGGTCCTGCAATGGACCTGGGTCAAATTTAGTAGGACCTCCTTCAATACTTCACGGTATTGGATGGCGGGGGTCCAAACTCTTTGATCCCCTCATAAGTTAACTACTATTAATACTATAACCCGGCTATTTAGGACTGTATCCCTGCTGACTCAGACTACTTAGCCGAGGGTAACGTCACCGCCAAAAGCGGGGCCTACCACAATACTGCATTAATAACTTAATTCATTATCTTCCAATAATCCACCCTTTTAGGATTGTATCCCTGCTGACTCAAACTACTGGGGTGAGGGTAACGTCACCTTCAAAAGAGGGGCCTACTACAATAACTAAGATAATCTTTTAATTATGTGCAAAAGTGCGGAAATAATCAAAGGTTATACTAGATACGAGTCGGAACCAAGTGATTCATCTTGTCTATCTGTTTTTTCTTTTATTTTTATTTTCAGCATTTTAGTTAGTTTTTAATTTTCTTATTTTAAAACATTTTTCTAAACTTTTATTTTGGTTAGACGTTGAGGATAAACCGGTACTAAAAGCTCTTGTGTCCTTGGACGACCTCGGTATCTTACCAACGCTATACTACACTCAACGATGGGTGCACTTGCCCATATGTGTGTTTAGTGTTAGTGAAATATCGTGTTTTATAAATTTAAAACTTGGCTAAAATAAGTGTTAAAAAGGGCTTAAAATATACACCTAAAATAAGTAACACTTCGCACGCATCAAGTTTTTGGCGCCGTTGCCGGGGACACAAGGATTTTAAGAAAGTTAGGAATCAACGGCCTAATCATCTTTTATTTTTTTTTTTAGGATTTTTCTTAGTTTTTCAGCTTCTGCAGAGCTCAGCACGGGCCGTGCCCGCTGAACACGCCCCCGTGCTCAATCATTGGAACTGGCAATCCTGTTTTACATCAGACAGTAAGCTGAACACGGGGCCGTGCCCACTCAACACGCCCCCGTGCCCAAGTTTCAGTTACTGAAAACAGAACCGTTAGATCCCGGCGGTTGGTAATTTCTGACATAAACATGAGTGATAGTAATTATTTTTACTTTCGGCACTCTTATGGTACGTGGTGTCAATTATGTGGTGGCGAACATGAAGAAGTAAAATGCTACTTCCTAAATTATAGGCCCCACTACATGGACCCACCAACTTCTCACAACCTTAAGAGGGGCGAAAGTAAAAATAAGCACTATTTCTCTCTCGAATGCGCCCAGCCAGATATTCTAGGGGAAATGCTCCTTGACGAGTTATTTCAACTAGAAGAGCTAATTCTGAAATGGTTAGAGGAGCTTGGGAAGGATTTTATTGATCCACCCCAAGACGATACCCATGAAGAAATGTTGGAACCGCATTCCGACAACCTCGTTGCTCCCGAAAATACCTTCGTACCTAGCAAAGACTTGGACGATAGTCGTCCCTGTGTCGATTGTGCCGTGAAGGACTCTCCATCGACTTCGTTCGGTGCATACATAGACCTGAGCGATTCGGCATACACCTTCTTTAACAAGAGCCCGGGAAAGGGTTGGACTTGTCCACCTAGAATGAAAATAGGAATTACCCTCACCGACAACCTCTTGCGTTCTCGCCTTAGTCTAGGACAATTAAGGTATCTTAGGCACTTTGGGGTTGTTCCAACCAGTAAGGAACCACCCGATTTCGACGAAATCCTTAGAAGAAGCAAAACTCCATAAAACAGCCTCCAGACACGGGGCCGTGTCCAGGTCAACACGCCCCCCTGCTCATCAAAGAGATTCTCTGCTGATTTGGTCAGAATACGGACAAAATGTGTCAGAAATTCCTCTGCACACGGGGCCGTGTCCAGTCAACACGGGGCCGTGTCCAATGCACTGTCGTTTTCTTTAAATGCAGCCTGAATCCTGCTCATTTTTTACCACTTCAAAAGACAGAGATTCCTGGGATTTTCACTCATACCATCCTAGGTAAGTGCTAAAAGAAGGTTCCCAAAGACCCTCTTGTCCCTTCCACTTTTACTCATTTCCTCCTCTTTAAAAATTTTTCAAAATTTCCTCCATGGAAGCTTGGAAATCTCTTGATTCCAACCCTCTATGTGAAGTTTGTAAGATTATTTGCTAAGGATTCTTGTTTAAAGTTAGTTGTATAACTTTATTTTAAATTATCTAAGCCTAAAAACTAGCTAAAAATCATGAGAATAATTTAAAACTCCAAGACTCCCTAGCATAAAATCCTGCAGACAAATGAACACGGGGCCGTGCTCAGTGAGCACGGGGCCGTGTCCGAGGATCTGTTTTGTAAAAAATTAGCTTTCTTCGGTTCCCTTCGCAGAAAATGGCAAGCAGAACAAGCGGATCATCTTCAAGAAGTAACCGACAAGGGAGGAGATCTTCAACAGCAGAAGACTCTCTTGTAAACTATGTTTACGCTCTAAGAGAGGCTATTGACGAAATGACGGGAGTGGAGGAAGCATTGGTCGACCGTATCAACCATCTTACAGTAGGGCTGGAGGGCTGTCTCCATGAAGTAAACCTCTTGCACCAGAGGTTGAACCTTCTCGCCTCCCCGCCTTTGGTACCTATAATAACCCAAAGGGCGTGGAACATGGTACCCGAAGTTGTCATTCCAGCCGAATGGTACTCCATGCACCAAGAACCTCCGCGAAGAGTGGTGCAAGGATTCCCGGTGTATGTTCCCCCTCAACCACCGGCTGCAGAGGAAAATGAAGCTGCATTCTTCCTTCCTAGGGAAATCGAAGAATGGCTTTAAATAACATTTAGGGAAGAAATCATTCGGCTAAAAGTCCTACTATATCGGGAAACTATTCTCGAAATTTTCTTAAAATAAGTAGAACTTCTTATGATAACCTCGTGCACCTGCTGACCTATTTAGTTAAGTTTTAATTTTATCTTAATTTAGGACTATGTAAGTTCTCTCTATGATGAAATGAAATGATGGTTTTAAGGTTTGGATGGTTTGTAATGAATAAAACACACTCATGGTGGTAAAGGATGAAAAGGGGAACGAGAAAAATGAACCCATGCACAAGAACAAGGCAACCCGACAATTCTCACCATTTCAGAAGGTTCAACACGGGCCGTGCCCAACCAACACGGCCCCGTGCTGAGCACCCTGCAGAAAACGCCCAGTTCAGGTAACTGGACACGGGCCGTGTTCACCCAACACGCCCCCGTGTCCAGACTTCTGTTTCTCTTGTTTTAATTCTGTTACTGGCACTTGAACACGGGGCCGTGCCCGGACAACACGGGGCCGTGTTCAGTGCCCAGTAACACAATTTTTTGCTTTTTAAACACTATTTTACACATCTAATCAACCTAAAAATTTATTTTTGGGACACATTGAGGACAATGTGTAATTTAAGTGTGGGGGGAATGCTAAAACCTTGAATTTTGCAAGTCCTAAATACAAGCCTTACACAAAACTCTATTGGAACCGCTAATCACCCCAAATTTTTTTTCAAAAATTTTCATTTTTTTTACTTGTCTAGGTTTAATTCGGAAAATTCAAGTTCTCAAAAAGGTTATATTTTTACAAATTTACAACCGATAGCGTAGTGATAAAAAGAACCAACATAAGAAAATTATGAAAAGGCATAGCAAACTTATTTAAAATTTGATTATATATACTTGATCACATAAAAACCCATTCCCACAAAAGTGAGTTTTGAGCCTTTATTGAGCACACAATTACATATCATTTGACTAAATGCTCATTTTTCGTTTCTTGTGTGAATAGCCGCTTGGTTCTTACGACTCTAGAACTTGCCATGACAATACATTCCCGGTCCTTATCAACTTAAACCCGAGTAAGTAAATGATGGAGGCATTAGGACTAACCCTTTTTATTTCTACACCATTATTTTTCTTTTTCTTTTACCACCTACCCAAAAATCCCCCTAGTTAGCCCCTTTGAGCCTAAACCTTTTCGTTTCATCACCCAAACAAAAACCCTTTTACCCACCAAAACCTTTTTCATTTTTAACCTTTTATTTTAGTAACAAGTTCGGTTCTACGTAAAAAAAAAATAAATAAAATAAAATGTGATAATGATGAAGCAAAAAGAAAATAAACAAACAAATTAATAAAAAATAACTTAGTTTGAATAAAAGCTTCATCAAAATAAAAAGTTGCAAAAATACGAAAACCGACACTTGTTACGCTTTTAGCCCTTTTTCCACTAACCACTAACCCAACCACCTACCTTTAACCCTAGCCTAACCCTTAACCCACAAAGTCCTCTTGATATCTACAAAGGTATAAAAGTTAAAAAGGAGGAGGATTGATTTCTTGGCAAGCCTATGGTAGGAATAAGTTCCATGCCGCTCTCGAGTGATTCACTAAAAATACACCTTCGGCCGAGTGTGAGTGATTTCCCCGTGAGGTATGTGAACTTGTATATAAATAGAATTTTAAAAAGGCATGTTATGCCCAAATAAGTAATTTATTTTATGAAAAGTTCTAAATAAATCATTACGAATAGGAGTGTAAATAAATAAAAATAAAACCCAAAAAGATCTTGGAAATCCCGACACTCTACGACAAGCCCAAAACCTTCTCTTCTACCTATTCCATTTGGGAGTGTAAGCCACATATTAAAGAGTTTTGCTTGAGGACAAGCAAAAGTTCAAGTGTGGGGGTATTTGATGTGTGTAAAATGCAACATATAAATTACATCAAATGAGGCATAAAACTAACCCTTTTTAAGTACTAATATTGGAAAAAGAGTGTTTTTGTCTTCCTTTTGTATTTTCAGGATTAAATGAGCTCAAAAACACAAAAGAAGCAAAAAGACAGCTAAATCCAACATAAATACAAGAAAAGGAACATTAGTGGACTGCCCGACCCCTCAACGGCACCTTCCAAAGCAAAATAGAGAAATCAGAACACTGAACACGCCCCGTGCTCAGCCAGCACGGGGCCGTGCCCAAGAAGCAGCAGAAAAGACAAACCTATAGAAGCTTCTATTGCCCATCACGGGGCCGTGCCCAGCGGACACGGGGGCGTGTCGAAAGTACAGCAGGCGCATTTATTGTAATTGCGAATTACAATTAATGAGGAGAGAGATTGTCAGACGGACACGGGGCCGTGCCCAGCGGACACGGGGCCGTGCCCAGCTCTCTGTTCAGCCTATAAATAGGAGTGCTTGGATTCACTTCATCTCATCCCTTGGCACACCACCTCTCTCACACTTCATCCACCACCCACCACCATCACAACACCATCATCCACCACCATCATCCATTGTCCATCGTAGAGTGTGTGAGTCGTCTCGGGATCCAAGATTGATCGTAAGAGTTCTTGACAATCAAGGCCATGTTTGCCTAAGTCTCTTACATCACTTGGTGAAGACAAAATGTCTAGTATAATACTTTTTATTTCTAATCTTTTGCACTTTTTATTTGGTTTTGTATTAATGACTTTAATAACTAGTTACTTATGTTGAAGGTGATCTTTCCTTATCGTTTGTCCGTGGTGTCTTGGCATTATTTTACTGTCTATATAAAATAAAGGATTTTCACCATTCATATCTCCACGGTCTATATGGAGATATGTTGGCTACCTGGTCGGGGGTTAAGGGAACGGTTTGGTAAAGGTCTTGCCATTGTTCAGCGTTTAGAGGTCCTGCAATGGACCTGGGTCAAATTTAGTAGGACCTCCTTCAATACTTCACGGTATTGGATGGCGGGGGTCCAAACTCTTTGATCCCCTCATAAGTTAACTACTATTAATACTATAACCCGGCTATTTAGGACTGTATCCCTGCTGACTCAGACTACTTAGCCGAGGGTAACGTCACCGCCAAAAGCGGGGCCTACCACAATACTGCATTAATAACTTAATTCATTATCTTCCAATAATCCACCCTTTTAGGATTGTATCCCTGCTGACTCAAACTACTGGGGTGAGGGTAACGTCACCTTCAAAAGAGGGGCCTACTACAATAACTAAGATAATCTTTTAATTATGTGCAAAAGTGCGGAAATAATCAAAGGTTATACTAGATACGAGTCGGAACCAAGTGATTCATCTTGTCTATCTGTTTTTTCTTTTATTTTTATTTTCAGCATTTTAGTTAGTTTTTAATTTTCTTATTTTAAAACATTTTTCTAAACTTTTATTTTGGTTAGACGTTGAGGATAAACCGGTACTAAAAGCTCTTGTGTCCTTGGACGACCTCGGTATCTTACCAACGCTATACTACACTCAACGATGGGTGCACTTGCCCATATGTGTGTTTAGTGTTAGTGAAATATCGTGTTTTATAAATTTAAAACTTGGCTAAAATAAGTGTTAAAAAGGGCTTAAAATATACACCTAAAATAAGTAACACTTCGCACGCATCAAGTTTTTGGCGCCGTTGCCGGGGACACAAGGATTTTAAGAAAGTTAGGAATCAACGGCCTAATCATCTTTTATTTTTTTTTTTTAGGATTTTTCTTAGTTTTTCAGCTTCTGCAGAGCTCAGCACGGGCCGTGCCCGCTGAACACGCCCCCGTGCTCAATCATTGGAACTGGCAATCCTGTTTTACATCAGACAGTAAGCTGAACACGGGGCCGTGCCCACTCAACACGCCCCCGTGCCCAAGTTTCAGTTACTGAAAACAGAACCGTTAGATCCCGGCGGTTGGTAATTTCTGACATAAACATGAGTGATAGTAATTATTTTTACTTTCGGCACTCTTATGGTACGTGGTGTCAATTATGTGGTGGCGAACATGAAGAAGTAAAATGCTACTTCCTAAATTATAGGCCCCACTACATGGACCCACCAACTTCTCGCACGCATCACTCATACATTTTATTCATACTTAAACATCCATGTTTTACACTTATATTCACGTTCATATTCATGCTCACGCACCTTATATTGATACTTATACTCGTATTCATACTCACACATTTTCTGCTTATACTAATACTCATATTTGTACCCATATTTATACTCACATTTATACGATTTATGTTATACGCATACTCACATATATACTCTCATTTATACGATTTATGTTTATGCTCACGTTCATTCATTTATGCACAACATTGTACTCACATTTATACTCATTTCTCATACACGTTATGCTTATACTTGTAATCATACTCTTATTCATGCGTTTGTGTTATGCTCACATGTGTATTCATGTTTAAACTTATATATGCTCATGCTTTTTTTGATACTCAAAATTTATACATTCGCACTTGTACGCGAGCGAAACTTGAGGGGTTCTCTTACGTTGGTCTTATACTATTTGGAAGTCAAACATGCTTATATGCTACATTTCTGTAAACACGCAATCTTATTTTCAGAATTTGTATATACCCTGATTCATGCACAACTAGTACAAGCTATGCGGACCATGGAACGATTAAAATAATCACGGGTGCACACGGGATTATAGTGATAGGCACATGAGAATCATGGAGTGTACTACTGTGTATGGTAAGATGTAAAACATAAGATGGCACCGAATACGAGACGATGTAACGGGGTTAAACATGGTGGATACGCCGCTGGTACTTCCTATATATAAGTGTTTTCACTATGTTGCCAAATTTTCGTAAAACGTGCCATGAAAAATTCGGTGTTTTGCAGACCTTTTAGACCCAGTTCAAACTTTAACAACTCACAAACGTATTGCTAAACGCGCGATATCCGATTATCCATGGTGAGACTTCATTCTTAACACACTACTTTTGTCTGTCCAATACACATATAATCCATATACTTCCATTCATTGCAAGATAAATCCATCACCCTTATACCTCCAACTTTCTCCAATCTTTGTCCTTTATGCAAACCTCTTTTACAATAAATCAGGTTTAAACATTTGAATCCTAACCTACCTCCTTACTTTTAAAACTATCTTTCTATTCTTATTCATGTGCAAATACACGCAGTTGACCGTTACCTCTAAAACCGTGTTATGTAAGACGTAAGACCTTCTCGTTCCTCTCAATAAAACGATTTTCTATAAATATGCGAATTAGTACTATCCTTAAACTTTTCCATGCAAACTACCACTCTTTTCATCAAAAATACAAACCGTGTTGTGCAAAGTTTCCCTCCTTAATACAACGCATATTAATAAATCATCAAATTGAGTTATTCAAAACTGTTTAAGCTCACTTTGCCTATACGCACACGTACACATTAATACCTATGTTTAATATCTCAATAAATTTTCAGTCAAACAAACTCTTTTACAAACCTATCTCTCGTTCTCAAAATTTCATGCTTTAGAAACGTCTCAAACTCCTAAGTCTCAATTTTAAACAATCTCCTTTTTGCCAAAAATCTTTTAAGGTCTTTCTTTTTAATAAATTTCGGGACGAAATTTCCTAAAGTAGGGGAGACTGTAACGCCTCGTATTTTCGTATTTCTATTCGTATTTTATACATATTTATCGTTCGCTCAAACCAATCGTTTAAATGGGTATTTATACGCAAACTGGTACGTTTTCATATATAATTACGCAGTAACGAACTAACACCGGACAAAATACTGACAACGCCGAAATATTTCGATGAATTTAGCTTCGTAATCAAATTTTAATATTCGTAAGTGAAACCAGATAAAAAACGTATTAAATGACAAACAACGCTTTTTTACGCATTTTAACGCAACCGACCGACGAACGCGTCACACATCTATTTCCGACACCATTTACGTACTTTTTATCCTAAAAAATAATATCCTACGATATTTCACGACGCGCGGTTGTGAAAACGGGCTTCAGAAGCGTATCGGGCCACACAAGAACACGCTTGTGGGCCTGGGGCCCAAGCCCAGATAACAACGTAGTATAAAAACCTTTTATAAAAAAAATCTAAACCCTAACTTCTTTTATCACTTCAGCCGCATCCCAAACTAGACCCCAAACCCTTCTTCTCTCCCTATTTTCCGGTGACCGGCGCCGCAACTCCGGCAGGCTGCCGGCGACGAGTTCTCCTCCTTCTCCTACACCTACAGCCCCTCCCCAATCTCGCTCACCTCCCTTATATCTTCTCTCGATTACACAGACAAACAAACCTACTTCGTTTCCCCTGCTCTCTCTCCTCTAAGAACACCGGTCACCGGAGCCGGCTTTCGACAGGAGTTTCGTTCGTTCCGGCAAACACCGGCGACCAAACCACCCTGTCACCCTCTCTGTTGCAATATCACACAACCATTTCCAACATCCCACATACTCACTCGTTAACCGCAGAATCTTACACCCTCGCCGGAGAAATCAGAAAGCGCCAGAGTTTAGAGGTTTCACCGGAGTCGCTCGGAGTTCACGACAGGAACCTTTCGATGTGTTTCGGTATACATTTCTCACTTTGTCGTTTTGTTCATTAATTTTCTATCGAAACACAAAATATCCTCATTCAAATTAATCAACCGTTTCTATTCTTGCCCGGTTTTAAAAGAAGGAGACGACCGCAGTTCGCCAGAACCGACGGGTTCCTATTCGCTCGATATACACCCTTCCTTTTTTTTCTTTTTCGATTCATTTATAATATTGTTATGCTATATCTTTATGAATATAATGAATAGATGGAATATACAGTATTCTTTTTTTGAACATTAAAAATATGATTCTGTTGGTTTAAATGTAGAAGAAGACGTTAAGTTGATTGAGATGTTTTTATCATCCAAAATATCATTTTATTACAACAAAAGTGAACGAAATATAACTTTTATTTAACAAAGTTAAATTGTTTTCAAACAAGAGGGGCCTTAAGCAATACTTTTGAAACTTGAAACCATTTTATGTAACAAAACAAATCACATCTGGTTGCTGTAGTGGATTGGTTGGGTCGTGCCTTTGTGACCCAGAAGTCACGGGTTCGACCCGGCCTCATGCTCAGTTGCTGCATGTTATTCTTTTTAAATCATTAAAGAAATCAACTAACAGTTCACCTTTTTCTTTAATTCCAATTCACTTTCTTAAACTTTTAATATATAAATAATTAACAATTTATTTCTTTCATATCAATAAACAATGAGGAAATATAACAACGAAACACTTTAAATTGTAAACCGTGAACATTAGGGATTATATTTAATCTATAACTTGTAACGATTTTGTGATGTGTTATTTTAAATATCTAGGATAACCGTTACGTTCGTTCTCTTGGATTTTCCCAATCTTTACTCGTACGACAATTCAAGGAATTCTTATACGCAACCACTTTGAGTATACTCGAACCCATTTTTACTTTTAACACTTTTGGGTGCAACATGTATTCTATATAAACACACGAACATTTGAAACTATTTGAATCACTCTCTATCCATGTTAAAGATGAAACTATATGATGCTTGTTAATCTCGTATGTTATGTAAACTTTTCGTGTCTATATGCTCATTAACTTCGTACAAGCCTACCATAACAATTATAGCGCTATAGGAGTAATGCACCGCCCACGAGTCTTGGGGTATTGTTTAGTTAAACATGTTAACCTCCCGTTAATCTTTGGGATGGGCTATTTTAACGCATTGGATTCTTGGGTTTGAACATATAGCTTACATTGTTTTAGCATACTAGTAACTTGCATATTGTTATTCATGTTGGATATGAGTTGTTAAACTATTTTAATCTATATGATGCTATGTGTGACACTTGTGCTCTGTAAGCACTGTACGATGTAGAATAATATCATTTATCAAAGAAACAATGTGTTTTGATCTCAATGAATACTCATTTATGTTTGACAATTTCACGTTTTGATTCTAGTTCGATTTCAAGCTTTAAATCGCTTTCTGGAAAGTTTTACACAAACTGATACGTAAACGTAATCAGTGTAACACGAAAAACACCCCAGAACAGTGAATTAGGCTTAACATACCTTAAATAACCTTTACATAACTTAGAAATAAGTTTTGAAGGGTTTGGTGTGTCAAAAACAAGTTTATTCGATCATAGGGACTGTTTGTGACAAACTGCAAAAGGCTGCCGATTCTTATAGCAACGAACATTCCGAAACAAAATCATAAGCTAAACATACCCTAAATATTCTTTATATAGCTTAGAAATAGGCTTTGAGGGGTTCGGTATGCGAAAATGCGCTTATTTGATCAATAGGGACTAAAAGCGTCAAAAAGTGCATAAGTTTGCATTTACGCGCATATCTTACGTTCTGAACATATCCGGACATCCGAAAATTTTTCTAATCATTAAAATATTTTACTTTAGTGATTGGAATGCAAAAATACCATTCGTCGCCTAATTTGGATCGTTTTTCATGTCCGTTCGAGTTTCATCATAATTAACCGAATAACGTGACCATACTGCCAAACAAACTGACATCCAAGATGTTTTCAAGCATATTTCATGTTCCCTATACTTTAACATCCTTGCAGAGCCTTGAAATTGGGTTAACGGGGGTTAAACGCGTCGGAAATGCCTTAAATCAAGTGTAGGGACCACTGGTTCACCCAGGAGTGTCGCGGAAGAATCAGGGGACAGCTCCGCGTGTCACCTGAGATGCCTCTGTGCAGAAAACTTGTTTTCTTCAAATCAGCCTGCTGCCATGGTTTTTAATCCTAGTTTTTTAATACCTTGAGCTGGTTTAAGTGTTCCCCAGCCCTCTAATGAACGTGTAACAAGTGTAGGGTGAAGATCATGCTTTGATTAACTCACAAACACTTGGCAAGATCAAATTCATCCTTGATTCCTATAAATACCCATGAATTCTTTCATTCCAACTTGCTCATTCCATTTTTCTTTCACCTTAGATCTGATTGAAGCTATCCCACTTAGTTGAAGGCTTCAAATTTCAGTTTTCTTTGTTCTTTTTCCAAGCTTGGACCTCTTATAAGTTGCTTTCATGCTTGGTTATGTATTTCAAGCAAGAAAGTCAAACAATGTTTGACTTCTCTGCTTTGACCATGATTTGGTCTAGACAAAGTTCGTTTGAACTTTGCAACGTGAGTGTAATCACGATGGTTATAGTCCCTTGTGACTATACCTACTGATTACCACGTCGATTTGTCGAAGTGACGAGTCAAAGTTTTGGTCAAAATGCACGTTTATGCGCATTTTGTGACGAAACTATTTTCGGGTATCAAAACACTTTTTTTATATCAAATCAGTTTTCTAACTTTGTTAAAAATTTAACATGTTTAAGTCGTCACTTTTAGTCTAGTGCTTATATAGGGTCGTAAGTTAAGCGGTCTAAACAACCGCTTAGACTTTCGAACACGACCCGTTTGGTTGATCATTAGGATCCGACCAAACATATTTTGTGACCATAGTTGTATAGGGAATAACCTTCCGAGGTTATACCTTATGGTCACTTAGTTTAATTAGTTGTATGATAGGTAGTTTATATTCCTTAGGAAAAATGACCAAAATGCCATTTTTGCGCATAATTTCATTTTAAGCATATTTAACTTAAATTTTGACACTTAAACTGATTTTGCAATATTATTAAGCATGTTATGGCATATAATACTTGTCATAGGGCTAGATAGACCGTCTGAACGCGCTTTTGCGCGAACGACACGTTAAAGTAGCGTAAACTACCCTAACGAGTCGTAACGGGTCATAAGCACTTAGGATAGGTTCCAACTTAGAATGTAGGCTTTGTTAAACCATATCACATGAGTTCCAATACTCATTTGGTTTACAAGACCTCATTCTATCCGATCTTCCGATTTAGGTTCGGTTTATTAACATAGTTACCTATAATAGGTGTCGTTTGATTCCGTGATCCTTCGAGCGTTACTTGGTTGTTATTCCAAGACTATTAAGCAATATCAGGTGAGTACATAGTCCCCTCTATTACACTTTTTCAAATGTTTTGGGGTGATTCATATGTGTAACCAATTTGTTTTCCAATGTATGGCATATATGTGTTTACTAAGTGCTTTTATGTGTATTATTCCGATTATGCAAATACGATGTTTATCCAAATCCTTACTAGATCTTTCTATCTTCATAGTTAGATTCTTATAGGATATTTGAAGTACAGTCTTAGATCTTCCTATCTTCATAGTGAGATTTTTAAGAAGTACTTTACAAGACGGTGGTTATGGTTTATGTGTAGATTGTTGGTGATTTAGATAACGAAACTAGAAAAATACAATAAGCACATGGTGGATACGCCGCTGGTACTTCCTATATATAAGTGTGCTTATTGTATTACCCTTCGTGTCGTTATCCCGAATCACCATTAGGATTTAGAATGTTGTGATGCAATGATTCAATATGACCGAAACCAAATCCTTATAGCATCTATCTATCTTCATAGAATGATTCTTATAGGATGGTTAAAGTGCTAATATTGGAGTCCTTGTTTGGATTCATTGTGTACTTTAATGTGTGTTTGACTAGACGATATGACAGAAACCGAATCCTTATAGCATCTATCTATCTTCATAGAATGATTCTTATAGGATGTTTAAAGTGCTAATATTGGAGTCCTTTTATGGATTCATTGTGTACTTTAATGTGTGTTTACAAGTTGGTGACAAGTTGACGGTTTATGTGTTTATGTGGTAGTTGTGATTTAGATAATGAAACGGGTGTAATAAAATAAGAACATGGTGGACACGCCGCTGGTACTTCCTATATATAAGTGTTCTTATTTTATTACTCTTGTAACGTTATCCAAATCACTTTAGGATTTTGTGTACGATTGATTCAATGTTCGATTATCCAAATCCTTGTAGAATCTCCCATATCTTTATATGTTAGCTTCTTAGAAGGATGACTAAAGTATTATTGTGAATCATTGACTTGATTTATATACTCACACAAGTTATGATTTATTTCAAAATAGTTATTATTAATTCTTGATTGGATTTCTAATAACACATTAACGAGTTTTATGATGATTTCAACGAGGTTACAATGTACGATTTCAATTGGCATAAAAATTACTTAGTAATAATCATATTGCCATATACAAACTATTTGCCACAAGTTTTCACAATCAAGATTAAGTACTGCAAAACCATTCTCTGGCTTCAAGATTTATTTCAAATCGATAACTCTCGTAGTTGCCAAAGTATTGCAATACCAAACGTTTTGCCATTTATTTGGCTAACAAAACCTATGTACTCGCCGGCATTTTTATGCTGACTATTTTTCACATATGTTTCAGGTTTTCAACTATTCAAGCATGCAACGCATAGGACTGCATCCGGGCCTTAGACTTCTTAAATAAAAAAGATAATGCATGTATTCTTTGTTTGTAAAACGATGTTAACAATATTGAAACAATTTAGTACCAGTAGTTGTGAGCAATTTATAACGTGACTCCCCGATATTTCCGCCGCGTTTTGTTGTATTACGCGATTGGGGTGTTACAGATTGGTATCCGAGCACTGGTTATAGGGAATTAGGTTATTTGTCTGCCTTTAACCTAGTCTATAACCTTCCTAGGACCCAAACATGAGTAGACTTAGGATCTCTATCCTAATCCTCATCCTTATTCGTGCCACAACTACTTTATGATTTACAAATCATCTAACCTTAGATGATTTATCCTAAAACCCTTAGGCTTTATGCCTTAAGGTATTCCTCAAAATGTTTTTCTCAAAACATTTTCACTGAAATATTTTTTTTAAATGTTTTCTCAAACGTTTTCGTCAAAATATTTCACAACATGTTTTTCTCGAACAATTTTTATCAAAAGATTTCTTAAATGTTTTTCTTCAAACATTTTTTATCGAAATCTTGAGTTTTAATAATGTGAACACATGCAATCTGGAAGGGTGGATGCCTGTACCCCAAGTTTTCTGTCTAAGGCTATAGTGTTCATATAAATCCGCATTATCGGAACAGTCACTCTTACCTGGGAACTCTTAGGGTAAGTGTCCACTTATAGGCTAAAGCATGTCTTCGTGAAACATTATAAAAACCTATCCATCTTGACAAGGATTTCTAAATGACCTTTGTGACACTACTCAATCATATTACCCTCGGTGATATGTTTGCTATTCACGACAATCGAAACAAATTTTCCTTTTACAATACTATTCCATCATATGACCTTCGGTGATATGTTTGATTCGAGACAATTGAAATGAATTTCGATTCGTTTCATGACACTATGTAATCCTATTTGATTTTCAAAACACTACCTTTTGTCTTTAAAAATTTCAAAATCTTTACCATTTGGATGAGAATTTTCAAAATTTTAAACACAAGGTTTCTTTATTTTAATTTTTTTTCTAATTTAAAACATTATTATCCTAAAAACAATAAATTAAAAAAAAAGGAATTTATAACACAAACCATTAACTTGGTTTGTATTCTCTCATCCAAAAAAAAATACTACGAAAGCTTATTTCTCAAACAATTCATATTTCAAAACAAAAACTACAACACTATATTTTCTATGTACAAGAACGAGACTTATGAACGAGATTTTACTAGGCCAAAGTTTTCACTATACAATGATGTTACAAACTCATGACAATTTGATCGATCTAACTTATTTGATTTTCACTATAGCTATACCTTCAAGATGCCACCTCACCGCGACGCCATTTGGAACGCTGAAATGGCAGCAAGGATTTCTCAGCATCTAGATACTTTACTCCCAGGCATTGTGACCCAAGTCAACCAAATCCAAAACAATAACAACAACAACAACAATGTTATATCGGCGTGTAACTATAAACAATTCAACTCAGCTAAACCACTCAGGTTTAATGGGTCTGAAGGAGCAACTGCGCTCCTACAATGGTTTGAGAGTATAGAAAGCACATTCCGCCAGGTTCAGTGTCCCAGTGAACGCAAGGTGGAGTTCGCCTCGAGTGTCTTTCAAAGGAGAGCAGTCACTTGGTGGAACGGTATCATGAGAGACCGAGGTGCCGATATAGCAATGGCACAAATGTGGGAAGAATTTAAAAATCTTATGAAGAAAGAATTCTGCCCATGAAGTGACATAAGGGCACTTGAAAACGAATTCTATTACCTAAAGTAACATAGTGGGGAAAACCGTGCCTATACTGACCGATTTGAACAGCTAAGCCTACTTTGCCCCACTGTGGTCACACCTTTGGATCGGGCCATTGAGAAATACATTGATGGCCTACCTGATCTTGTCCAAGACATTGTCACTGGCAGCAAACCTGCAACGCTTAGGGAGGCTAAGGAATTAGCCGCTACCCTAACCGCCTCCCAGGTTAGAAAAGGGAAACTTTTTCAAAAGGGAGACAAGAAACAAAACACCAAAACTACTAATGAAATTCAAAAGGAACAAAGGCCGAATCTTCTAAAAATTCTAAGAAGCGCAAGACTTCAAAGAATTTTGCAATTCCTGCACCAGTTCCACTAAACTCAGTACCCTTTAAGGGATTGCAACTATCATCATGCAACAAATTCTCCTTGTCACCAGTGTACAATCTATGGCCTATTTGGACATCTAGCTGCAACCTGTCGTATCCAGAACCAAGCAGCCCCTACTCAGAATCGCCCTCGAGCATGTTTCAATTGTGGTGATTTAAATCATTTCAAGCAAAACTGCCCCAAGCTTGCCAATGCTAATGGACGAGTGTTCAACGTCAATGAGGCTCAAGCTAATGATCAAGCACTTATGATCATTTGAACCTCTACATTTTTCTGTTTATTTTCGAAAACAATGTACATATTTCAACTATGTTTGTAATGACAATATAAATTTTCAAGAAATTTATCTTTATCCTTGTTATTCGTATTTAAATTACAAATTCCAATGTGATTACACTATGTGTGATTACGACTACATGCTGACTTTGAGGATTCCATTCTTTAGGAACTAAATCTTGTAATTTAGCATACTATGATTGCACACTAGTGCACTCATACTAATTTGGCAACACGATCGATACGAATACTATGTACAAGTTAATACTATTTTGTGATCATGGCATTACATACATGATTTGTTTATCTAATATGTATAGTACATGATTATAAATACAATTTGCTTTGTATGTTGACTTAACGTACTTAGTACACTAATTTTCAAATACATTTTGCTTAGTGTGTTAACTTAGCATACCTAGCGCATGATTTGAAAACATTTTCTCGATATGCTTACATTATGATGACAATGCATGATTAGTATATGTTGCATTCTACCTGTTTGGTTAGTATGAAACATATATAAACATTTGTACTAGAATACCTACTACTAAATTTGTTGTATGCAAAACAAGTAGTGCTATCATTACTAGTATGAAACACGATTCGATTTGATAGATGTTACGTTGTGACGATGTTTATTTGATTTAGACGATAGTTCGACCTTATTATTTGTTTACCCTTTCTTAACAAGAGGAGCTATGTGGACCATGCGACGAAACAAGTAATTATGGGAGCACACTTAATTATGAGGTCCGACGCATGAGAATCATAGTAAGCCTTGTTAAGTATGGTGGCATAAAATCTAGAGTGATTAAGGTAACGGGAGGAGTATGATGCGATAAGAACATGGTGGATACGCCGATGGTACTTCCTATATATAAGTGTTCTTATTGTGTTATTCTTCAGAACGTTGCTGAGATCACTTGGTGATTTTATGTTATCTTGGACCGTTATGTGATTATTTGTTATTTGTGCGATTATTTTCAATGGACAATGACGAGTACATTCATTAACTCAAATTGAGCCGACCGGGAGTATATTATGGTGTTAAAGGTGACGATATTGATGCCATAGGTATGTTGACCCGTCTCCTATGCATGAGATGCTCATGGTACATTGGATGTACCTCGTGGGACGTTAGAAACCATGTACGTATAGACAAGGCTTGAATGTACACCCTTTTGTTTGCTAGGAATTACACTAAGAGCTTAGTATAACATAGTGCCATACCCAAACAATTTTTGAACAATGGTTGACATTTTTAAAATTCACAAGTTTCAAAGGGTTGAGTACCTTGAGATACTTTGAATATCCCAAATCACATTTTGAATCCACCAAAATTTCAACACCAAACGATGCTCCGCATCTTTGGGATCTGGCAATTTTCTTATCCTTCAATTGTTTCAAATACACTCTACGGTCTCCTTCGAATAAATTCCGGGACAAAATTTCCTAAAGTAGGGGAGACTGTGACACTTGTGCTCTGTAAACACTGTATGATGTAGACCAATATCATTTATCAAAGAAACAATGTGTTTTGGTCTCAATGAATGCTCATTTGTGTTTGACAATTTCACGTTTTGATTCTAGTTCGATTTCAAGCTTTAAATCGCTTTCTAGAAAGTTATACGCAAACTGATGCGTAAACGTAATCAGTTTAACGCGACAAATACCCCGGAACAGTGACTTAGGCTTAACATACCTTAAATAACCTTTACATAACTTAGAAATAAGTTTTGAAGGGTTTGGTGTGTCAAAAACAAGTTTATTCGATCACAGGGACTGTTTGCGACAAACTGCGAAAGTCTGCCGATTGGTATAGCAACGAATATTCCAGAACAAGATCATAAGCTAAACATACCCTAAATATCCTTTACATAGCTTAGATATTGGCTTTGAGGGGTTTGGTATGCGAAAATGCGCTTATTTGATCAATATGGACTAAAAGCGTCAAAAAGTGCATAAGTTTGCATTTACAAGCATATCTTACGTTCTGAACATATCCGGACATCCAAAAATTTTTGTAATCATTAAAATATTTTATGTTAGTGATTGGAATGCAAAAATACCATTCTTCGCGTAATTTGGATCGTTTTTCACGTCCATTCGAGTTTCGTCGTAATTAACCGAATAACGCGACCATAGGCCAAACGAACCGACATCCGAGATGTTTTCAAGCATATGTCATGTTCCCTATACTTTAACATCCTTGTAGAGCCTTGAAATTGGGTTAACGGGGGTTAAACGTGTCAAAAATGCCTTAAATCAAATGCAGGGACCAAAACTGCCAAAAATTGAACAAGTTTCAGCTGGTTCAGCCAGGAGTGTCGCGGAAGAATCAGGGGACAGCTCCGCGTGTCACCTGAGATGCCTCTGTGCAGAAAACTTGTTTTCTTCAAATCAGCCTGCTGCCATGGTTTTTAATCCCAGTTTTTCAATACCTTGAGCTAGTTTAAGTGTTCCCCAAGCCCTCTAATAAATGTGTAACAAGTGTAGGGTGAAGATCATGCTTTTATTAACTCACAAACACTTGGCAAGAGCAAATTCATCCTTGATTCCTATAAATACCCATGAATTCTTTCATTCCAACTTGCTCATTCCATTTTTCTTTCACCTTGGATCAGATTGAAGTTATCCCACTTGGTTGAAGGCTTCAAACTTCCGTTTTCTTTGTTCTTTTTCCAAGCTTGGACCTCTTGTAAGTTTCTTTCATGCTTGGTTATATATTTCAAGTAGGAAAGTCAAATAGTGTTTGACTTTCTGCTTTGACCATGATTTGGTCAAGACAAAGTTCGTTTGAACTTTGCAACGTGAGCGTAATCACGATGGTTATAGTCCCTTGTGACTATACCTACTGATTACCACGTTGATTTGTCGAAGTGACGAGTCAAAGTTTCGATCAAAATGCACGTTTATGTGCATTTTGCGACGAAACTATTTTCGGGTATCAAAACACTTTGTTTTGATATCAAATCAGTTTTCTAACTTAGTTAAACATGTTTTAACATGTTTAACTCGTCACTTTTAGTCTAGTGCTTATATAGGGTCGTAAGTTAAGCGGTCTAAACAACCGCTTAGACTTTCGAACCTGATCCGTTTGGTCGATCATTAGGATCCGACCAAACATATTTTGTGACCATAGTTATATAGGGAATAACCTTTCGAGGTTATACCTTATGGTCAGTTTGTTTAATTAGTTGTCTGATAGGTAGTTTATATGCCGTAGGAAAATGACCAAAATGCCCTGTTTGCGCATAATTTCATTTTAAGCATATGTAATTTAAATTTTGACACTTAAACTAATTTTGCAATATTATTAAGCATGTTAAGGCATAGGGCTATATCGACCGTCTGAACGCGCTTTTGCGCGAAAGACACGTTAAAGTAGCGTAAACTACCCTAACGAGTCATAACGGGTCATAAGCACTGATGTGTGCGGTGTGTTATAAGTTTTTATGTATATTTTAAGCCCTTTTTAACACTTTAGTCAAGTTTTAAATTTATAAAACACGATATTTTACTAACACTAAACACACATATGGGCAAGTGCACCCATCGTGAGCGTAGTATAGCGTTGGTAAGATACCGAGGTCGTCCAATGACACAAAATCTTTTAGTACCGGTTTATCCTCAACGTCTAATCAAATCAAAATTTTAGAAAATGTTTAAACATGAAAATAAAAACTAAAAATGCTGAAAATAAAATGAAAATAAAAACAGATAGACAAGATGAATCACTTGGATCCGACTCGCCTTTAGTGTAACCTTTGATGATTTCCGCACTTTTGCACTTTTTAAGAGATTATCTTAGTTATAATAGTAGGCCCCTCTTTTGAAGGTGACGTTACCCTCAACTCAGTAGTTTGAGTCAGCAAGGATACAATCCTAAAGGGTCGGAATATTGAAAGATAATTAATTAAGTTATTAATGAGTAATGTGGTAGGCCCCTCTTTTGAAGGTGACGTTACCCTCGGCTAAGTGGTTTGAGTCAGCAGGGATACAATCCCATGTAGCCAGGTTAATGTATTAATAGTAGTTACATATGAGGGGATCAAGCCATTCGCACCCCCACCATCCAATACCAGTGGGTATTGAAGGAGGTCCTAGTAAGCTTGACCCAGGTCCTTGCAGGATCTATACACTGAACAAGTTAAGAACCTTACCAAATCATTCCCTTAACCCCCGACCAGGTAGCCAACATATCTCTATATAGACCGTAGAGATATTGTCACACCCCCCAAAATACCACAATCGGAAACCCCGCTAGACGTGTGACGTACCAGGATCCAGCCACCAATCACATTGAACCAGTAATAGAATAGTAAATAAAGTCTCCATTTATAATGATAAAACACTCATAAACATAATCTAAGGTTAATATGTTTCAGCGGAAGCAAACAGTAAATCATTGTTTAAATGTTTCAAACCAAATGTATACAAGTCATGCACTCCAAGTAGTACAACCCATGACCACTCCAGCCATCCAGATAGCAAGTTCCTTGTCCATAGTACCTAACGACCTGCGAGCATGCAACAAGTGTATCAGACAACGCTGGTGAGTTCATAGTTTTACAAAAACTTTGGTTACCAAGTGTTTAGTTCAGTTCATTGATTATAATGTTGATAATAACTCGAGTACAACACAAGACGGCTCCAGATTATTTTTTCCCTTCCCCAATGCCCCTATCCAAGCATTGGTCATGATTGGGCCATTAGTTCACACCCGTCCTCTCAGGTACGGGGTGAGTGTGCCAAACCTAAATAGCGCTATTAACTAATACCCCGTTACCTCTCAGGTAACAAACAAGATGGGACTTAATGAAGATAGGAATTGAGTGTATTATCCAACATCCCAGTTTTTACCCAAATGACCTATTCCTCTCAGGAATACCCAATGATTGTCCCACCCACCGGGACGCATGCTCAAGAGGAATGAACTCACCTTGGTTTGCTCGGTTAGACTTAATGCTTGTTCACACTTAGTCAATCAAAGCCTAATATGATTACCGTAATCCATTAGTTTCACATATATCGAGTTTCATAGCAACACGTTATACACATGTCTTCACATAAATCCATTGTTCATTCAAAACATTCAACAGTTAAATCATATAATGAATTCATATGGCCCAACAAAATGTGTGATCAAATTAAAGTGTGTGTGTGTAGTCCAACACGAAGGTTCGGCCCAACATGTGGAGTCCAATCCCCAACTTGTGCGATTGAATTGGACTTGTGCGACTGACATCTTGTTCGTGGGCCAGAGTGCAGCCCAATGAAATGTTTGGCCCAAACTTGCTTGTGCGACTGGACCCCCTTGTGCGACTGGGCCACTTGTGCGACTGGGATCACTTGTGCGACTAGGTTTGGGCTTTGCGTTTGGTGTACGACCCAAACAACTCAAGAGCCCAATCCCTTGTGCGATTCAATTTCTGTTGTGCGATTGAACTGTGTTGTGCGATTGAGGTGGACTTGTGCGATTACACACTCTTGTGCGATCGGACCAGTCAACCAATTTCCCATAAATTACGCAAACATAAATCTCATTCTTTCCACCCCAATCAAGGATTAAAACAGATACAATTCTTAACTTATTCAAACCCTAATTATTCCAGTTATGATTAACCACAATACTTAACATAATCATCATCATCGTTATCGAATAACAGAAATCAAGACATTCATATTACACCTCCCTAGGCATGGATTAACAACAACTCACACACACCCAAGCATTAGCAGATTACCTCTAATTCGTTACAACTCAAACATCAATCATTGTGAAATCCTAGTTCATGATCATCATCAATTAGCCATTATATTCATAACACCCTACATCACTATATTTCAATTCTCATGTGCACAAGTTATCGATTTTAATCATGTTATCCATCAAATTCTAACAACAAAATTAACATGATGATTCATAGTATTCCAAACAATCGAAACATAATCACACAAACTCGACAAAGAATACAATTAACACATGACAATCACACTAACCAGATTATAAGTCGTCGAGGAGGGTGTTAGGGCTCGGTTTGGGTTTTAAAACTTTGGTCTTCAAGAAGCCCACATGGCTTGTGCGGCCGATAAGCAATTGCGCGATCCGGGGCTAAACATGACTAGCATATAATACACACAATCTCACAACTTCACTACTATTCAAGTATAACCAGTAATTTAAACCAACAATTTATTCAAGTAGTTTGTTCACTCACACATTCATATAAATATCATAGAAACTAATACATAAAGTGTCCTGGAAAATGCGAGTTGTCACAGATATGAATGGTGTAAATCTTTTATTTTATATAGACAGTAAAATAACGCCAAGACACCACGGACAAATGATAAGGAAGTTTCACCTTCAACATAAGAAACTAGTTATTAAAGTCATTAATACAAGACCAAATAAAAAGTGCGAAAAGATTAAAAATTAAAAGTATTACACTAAATGTTTGTCTTCACCAAGTGATGTAAGAGACTTAGGCAAACATGGCCTTTGATTGTCAAGAACTCTTACTATCAATCTTGGATCCTGAGACTACTACACACACTCTAGATGGATGATGGATGATGGTGGTGGATATGGGTGTTGTGATGGTGGTGGAGTGTGGGTGAAGTGGTAGAGAGGTGGTGTGCCAAGGGATGCCTTTGAAGTGAATAAGCACCTCTATTTATAGCCTGAACAGAAGCCCAGACACGACCCCATGTCCATTGGGCACGGCCCCGTGTCCATCCACTTTCTCTTTCTTCATTAATTGCAATTTATCTGCATTAGCTCCACACGCCCCCGTGTCCGATGGGCACGACCCCGTGTGCAGAAGCATATCTGTACTATCAAGATTTGCTTGGATTCTGCGAATCTTAGCGTTGACCACAGCCGTGTTGAGCTGGGCACGCCCCCGTGTCGGGAATAGAAGCTTCTAAAGCTTTGTCCTTTCTACAGACAACTTGCCACGCCCCGTGTCCGCTGAGCACGGGGTGTGTTTAGTCTTCTGTTTGCTTGTTTTTGCTTGGGAAGATGCTGTCGAGGGGTTGGGCATGCCACGTTTGTTCCTTTTCTTGTATTTATGTTAGATTTTGCTGCATATTTGTTCCTTTTGTTCATTTACGCTCATTTAATCCTGAAAATACAAAAGGAAGACAAAAGCACACTTTTTCCCACATTAGTACTAAAAAGGGTTAGTTTTATGCCTCATTTGATGTAATTTATATGTTGCTTTTTACACACATCAAATACCCCCACACTTGAATCTTTGCTTGTCCTCATGTTTCCAACATTAGTACTAAAAAGGGTTAGTTTTATGCCTCGTTTGATGTAATTTATATGTTGCATTTTACACACATCAAATACCCCCACACTTGAATCTTTTCTTGTGCTCAAGCAAAACTCTTTATAATGTGGCTTACTGTCACACCCTGACTTTTGCGGAAGCGTGATTATGTGTGATTTTCTTAATATCATTGCATTCAATCATAACAACCACTATATGACAAAACTAAAGACGTTCATCCATTAAATAAGTTTAAAAACATAACAACAATATTGTTTTAAAACATAGAATTCAAATTCGAGTACTAACCATGCAACTTGTTTAAGAGTTCATAAAGACTAGACAAATGACATTAAATAAAACCAGGATTTGGAAGACGTGTCTCATCCAGGATAAGACACACTGACCAAACCCTAAGACCATGGATGACATCTTTTATTCTTAAACCACACTTGGGACTTCCGAAAGCCCGCCAGATCCACATCTAATTCCCTGAAATACATGTACTTTGAAAACATCAACAAAAGTTGAGCGAGTTCATGTGTTGGTTTGTGTGTATGAATAACCTTTGTAATCATTGAAAGTATGTATGTAAGTTTGTAAACTCCTGGTATGAAAGCAATAAGGAAAACAGATCACCAATGGTTTGCAAGGCCATTAATATGTGTGAAATGATGCAGGAAAACTCAAACCTAGCAGATTTGTCTCCGGGAATAAGACATAGTCACCTCATGGGCCACCCTGGTCCACATGGGTGTGGGCTCGCTACACCCAAATAGATCTATCACTCATGTCCCTCGGTCTTACAACGAGGATTAATGGCCTTAAGTGTTATACCCACCACTCACATGATCAAGTAGTACCCTTCCTTAGCTAACCATACCAAATCAAAATGTTTGTAAATAGGTGTAACATGTACTTCACCCCCGAAGTTATAAAACCAAAAACAATTAGAGAAAAGGGGGTCATGAACTTACAGTCTTGCGTCTTCAATCACCGTAACTCAAGCTTCTTCGGATAAAACATGATTACCTACAACGTACTAATGTCCATTAGACGAACGGGCCATGCCTTGACTTAGTGTTAATGTCTCTGAGTTACGTTTCTTCGTATCTTCGATATTATTCCAAGTTATATAATTATTTGTTAAAATAATAAATATTTTAACTTTCATTATATTTATTAGATTCTGGAATAATTGCTAACAATATATTTTTAACTTAATATTTTTCAAGTATTTATACTTGTATATCCTTCCCAAGGATGGGTGTATTTGTATTCATATTCTTATACTTGCATATTTTTGCCATGTATTAGGGTCGTATTCCGGTGTGTATTTGTACGTACGAGAATACGTATCTTCAAGTAATTATTAAGTATCCTTATACTTAATGTTATATTATCCTTTCCGGAATAATATCCTTAATAAAGGTCCATATATATTTCCAAAATATATATTTTAAAAATATTACTTAGAAAAATTATTTATAATTTTTCCCTTGGCAAAAATATTTGTATTTTCTCATAAGTTTAAAAAATAATATATTTTCATGTCTAACTTGGAAAATATATATAAACTCATTTTTTTTCTCCAAAAATGATGTACTTTATATTTATTTGAGAAATTATATCTTTCACCCCAAAAATATTGTATTTCATGTTTGTGTAAGAAAATATATATTTCTTAAAAAAAATATATATCTTCTAAAGATTTCAAGAAAAATATATATTCATACTTGCCAAAAATAATATATTTTTCCTTCGTCAAAAATATGATATATTCTTGTAGTAATTGTAAAATAATATTTTTGTTTTCTTGGTGTCCAAAATATTATTTACCAAACTATATTTGTGAAACAAATTTTCTGGAATATTTTGTAAGCCTTATTCCATCGTTCGGTTTCGCCAATATTTTCTGTGTAACTTGTATATTTATTTCTTGGAATTTTGGTAATATTTTGGATTGTAATCCTTGGTATTTTGATGTGTTATATTATTTCATGTCCTAAAATAATATAACTAATACATAAAATATACAAATAATCACACACATGGTGTCATCTAAATATATATTTCCTAAATACATATTTAGTCACTTTTATTTATAAAAACCAACCTCCAATAAGTATAGTTTTGTAACAAAATTTATGGCAAAGTTCATGTAAGAAACTCATGGTTTAATATACACTTGTAAATATGTGTTTGGAAATATTTTTCTAAGTGTTTACATTTTTAGAAAATTTGGCCATAATTTCCCCTAAAAATGGAGGTTTTCATGCTTTCAAGCATATCATTTTCTTTTGTAAAAATCAACACAATCAATCCACAATCAGTAATAAACAACTTTTACTTACCAACTTTGCCAAAAACAAGTAATAACGTACTTTGATCATTTCTTTAAGAACCAAGATCTAGTAAAACTTATATTTTTAACTTGGTTTCTTTAGAAATCATCCATGAAATTTTTAGATCTACATGATTAATAACGTACTTTGATCATTTCTTAACAAGAAACCACTTTATCCTTTCAAGTTCATGATCTTTGTGTGGATGATCCATTAAGCTCTAACATGTTCATCCTCTCATCTTGCTAGATTATATTTTTAATCATGATCTAGCAAGATCATATGATGATCAACATCATTTTCACAAACAATCAACAATCATCAAGCATAACAACTCCATATTCATCAAGATTTCTTCATACTTTAAGCTTATGTTCAAGTTTACTTCTTGCGATTCTTAGTGTTCTTCAAGATTATGATTATGATTCTTCTTTTAACCACTTAAAATGGAAGTAAAATAGCAAGATCAAGGTTCTTACCAGTAGCACAAGGCTAGGGATGATCAAGTGAAGAAATCAAGTGGATAAAAGCAAATAAGAGAGGTTCTTGAACTTCCGTAAGCTCCTAGCTCCTTTATGTGACCTCTAACACCTTTGTATATGCTTGGATTGTATGAGGGATGATAAAAAAAAATGGTTGTGTGTGTGTTGATTCTCGGCTGAGAGCACCAAGGGGAGAAGGAGAAGTGGTGTGTGTTCTAGTGTGTGAAAGAATGAAGGTTAAGTCTTGATGTGGTATACTTATATCCAATTTTAGGACTTTAACTTGTGTATAATATGCTTCTAAAGTAGCAACATGATCTAGTTTTTAATTGTAATAAAATCAACAAAGTGGGGGCCATGTTGGCCAATTACTAGGTGGGGGGGGGGGTAGTAGACTAGGGTAAAACTAAACTAGTTACATTAAGGTCAAAATGTAAGGATTAGTTAGGATTTCTAGTTAGTTGATATTTTTATGAGGTGTTATGATATTCGGGGACCATAACTAGCTTCGTAATGTTAAAACAGTGCTTCTAGTGAAAATTTGATGTTTCAGGTAGTGTCCGGTTGTTCGGTTGGTTACCGGTTCGTTAAGGTGCTAAACTATGCAGTTTAGTGTGCTTTATGTACCCTTTTGTGACACTTTTGATTCCCGACACTTAGGAAAGCATTCAGGACCATTTAACCATATTTCTGCATAAAATTAGATTGTTAAAATGTTGATTATTGCTTAATTTTGCCGAATTCAGCACTTTATGTGAGTTTTAGGCACTTTCCGGCACTTAAACTATCTCTAAAAAGGTAGTTTTGTAATCCTTACTTTCCTACACACTATACTAGTGTAGTACTTAGTTTCTGACTCATTCTGTGTCTCAATACACTGTCTATCTATGTACTGAACTCCGTCAGCATATTCCTGGTTTATCTGATAACTGTGAAGTCTGTGTTTCGTGCATCATTTGAGTCAAATAAGCTTTCATGCAGTAATGGTATGACATTAAGCAATATGTGATGCACATGTATGTATATGGCAATAATCAGTAAGCAGTTAATTGCAATTCAGCACAGTAAGCACTAATCATGGTTTAATAATTGTACGGATACCTGAAATTTTGACAGTTGTCACATTCTCCCCCTGTTAAGAAAATTTTGTCCCGAAATTTTAAGCTTTACTACTAGCTGCAGGGGTGTTAGGGAATAAATGTGGGTATTTTGCTTTTATGCGGTCCTCACGCTCCCAAGTGAACTCTGGGCCGTGACGCGCGTTCCATCAAACTTTGACGAGTTTAACACTACTCCTCCGAGTCTTGTTAATTTTCCAATCAGTAACCTCAACAGGTTCTTCGGTAAAGTAGAGTGTGTCGTCAATGTGAACCTCATCAGCAGGTATAACCATTGTTTCTTGTGTTGGACTCTTCTTCAGATTAGATACATGGAATGTATCATGAACACCATTTAGTTCTGCGGGTAGTTCCAACTTGTATGCTACAGATCCAATCATTTCCAGGATTTTGAACGGTCCGATAAATCATGGGTTTAACTTTCCACGCTTCCCAAAGCGTGCCACACCTATCCAAGGTGAGACTTTCAATAGAACCATATCACCCACTTCAAATTCCAAAGGCTTCCTTCTTTGGTTCGCATAGCTCTTTTGTCGATCGCGAGCCGCCTTGATGCGCTCTCGGATCTGTATAATCTTATATGTCGTCTCTTGGACCAATTCGGGAACTACCAGCTGTCTATCACCTACATCTGCCTAGCATAACGGTGATCGACACTTTCGTCCATAGAGAGCTTCGCACAGAGCAGCTTGAATGCTTGTATGGTAACTGTTGTTATAGGAGAACTCAACCAAAGGCAGGTGAGTGTCCCAACTACCACCCAAGTCCATTACGCAAGCTCGTAACATGTCTTCAAGCGTCTGAATCATTCTTACACTTTGACCGTCCGTCTGTGGATGAAATGCGGTGCTCAAATTCAGCTGAGAACCAAACGCTTCTTGGAAGGATTGCCAAATCCTTGACATAAATCTTCCATCTCTATCAGATATAATCGAGATAGGCACTCCATGACGTGCAACTATCTCCCTTAGGTACAGCTCAACTAGCTTACCAGTGTTATCCTTTTCTCTGATTGGCAGAAAGTGCGCAGATTTTGTTAACCAGTCCATGATTACCCAAATCGTGTCATGACCTCTGGGTGTCTTGGGCAACTTCGTTATAAAATCCATTAAGATCTGCTCCCACTTCCACATGGGTATCTTAGGTTGCTACAGAAGACCTAAAGGCTTCTGATACTCGGCCTTTACTTTGGCACAGGTCAAACACTTTCCAACGTAAGTAGCCACATCGCCCTTTAGTCTTGTCCACCAATAAAAATCCTTCAAATCTTGATACATCTTGTCCGATCCGGGGTGGATCGAGTACCTCGATTAATGAGCTTCATCAAAAATCACATCTCTAAGACCACCAAAAAGAGGAACCCAAATTCATCTCATTAAACACAAAGTTCCTTCTTCATTGGGTACCAACTTTTTCTCCATCCCAGGGAGATATTCATCTTGTAAGTTCTCTTTCTTGAGAGCCTCTCTGTGCAGAACGAATGCGCATTGAGAGATCTGTCTGAATGATCATCTCTAAAGCCTTAACCCTTATGGGCTTAATCCTCTCTTTTCGACTTAAGGCGTCTGCCACCACATTCGCCTTTCTTGGATGATATTTGATTTCTCAATCATAATCGTTTAACAGCTCAACCCATCGTCGCTATCTCATATTAAGCTCTTTTTGATCGAATATGTGCTGAAGGCTCTTGTGATCTGTAAAGATCGTACATCGGGTACCATAAAGGTTATGCCGCCAAATCTTTTAGGCAAACACCACTGCTCCTAATTCCAAATCATGCGTGGTGTAATTTTTCTCATGAACCTTTAATTGGCGCGAAGTATAAGCGATAACCTTCTGTCGCTGCATCAGCACACAGCCCAATCCCTGACGCGAGGCGTCACAGTATACCACAAAGTCATCGGTGCCATCGGTAGGGATAAAATAGGTGCATCGCAAAGCTTATTCTTAAGCAACTGAAAAGCTTCCTCTTGCTTGTCTCCCCATTCATACTTCTTGTCCTTTTGAGTAAGGGAGGTCAGCGGCTGAGCGATTTTAGAAAAATCCTCAATGAATCGGCGATAATACCCAGCTAAACCTAGAAATTGTCGGATCTCGGTCAGCGTCTTCGGAGTTTTCCAATTCTTAATTGCCCTGATCTTGGTGGGATCCACATGGATTCCATCTTCGTTCACTATGTGACCAAGGAACTGTACCTCACGTAACCAGAACTCACACTTTGAGAACTTAGCATACAGTTTCTCCTTCTTGAGCAGCTCTAATATGGCTCTAAGGTGTTGCTCGTGCTCTTCCTTCGTTCGCGAATAAATCAAAATATCATCGATAAACACAATCACGAATTTATCGAGATATGGCTTGCAAACTCGGTTCATCAAATCCATAAATATTGCCAGCGCGTTTGTCAAACCAAACGGCATTACTAGAAACTCGTAATGTCCATAACGAGTTCTGAAGGCAGTCTTCGGTATACTCTCTTCTTGAATCCTCAGCTGGTGATAACCTGATCAAAGGTCGATCTTGGAGTAGAAACTTGAACCTTGAAGTTGATCGAATAAATCATCAATTCTCGGTAAAGGATACTGATTCTTGATGGTTAACTTGTTTAGCTCTCAGTAGTCAATGCACATACGAAAACTACCATCCTTTTTCTTAACAAACAGAACCGGAGCTCCCCAAGGCGAGAAGCTTGGTCTAATGAATCCCTTGTCCAAAAGCTCTTGAAGCTGCGTCGACAATTCTTGCATTTCTGATGGCGCAAGTAGATATGGTGCCTTGGCCACAGGTGCGGCGCCTTGGACCAAGTCAATATGGAATTCGACTTGTCGTTGTGGCGGCAATCCTGGCAAGTCTTCGGGGAAGACTTCAGGATAGTCTCTTACCACGGGGATGTCTTCCAGCTTTGGCTCTTCGACTTCCTTATCAACAACGTGAGCCAAGATGGCAACACATCCTTTCCGCATAAACTTTCGGGCCTTCAAACAGCTGATAATCCTTAGAGGCATATCATGCTTTTCTCCATGCACTACAATCGTCTCTCGAATCATTGTCGGAATACGAATAATCTTCTCATGACATACGATCTCAGCTCGGTTACTTGACAACCAATCCATTCCAACAACCACGTCAAAGCTTCCCAACTTAACTTGTAGAAGGTCGAGTGTAAACTCATGCTCTCCGAGCTATATTACACAACCTCTAATTACTTCGTTTGCCTCTACTAGCTTTCCATTAGCTAGTTCTATTGAGTATGGGATTTCTAACTTACTAGCAACTAACCCAAGTATATTCTTAAATTCTAGGGATACGAAGCTATACTCGGCACCAGTATCAAATAGCACAGATGCAAAGTGTTGGTTGATAGGGAACGTACCAGTGACTGCGTTCGGATCCTGGCGAGCTTCCCTAGCTCCGATGTTGAAGACTCTTCCTTGGGCTTGGTTGTTCTTTGGGCAATCCCATTTGAAATGCCCAATATCACCACAGCTAAAGCAACCTTGTTTGTTTCCAGTACCGCCCTGGTTGTTGTTTGTTCCACGATTTCCGCTACCAGCTTGGTTTCCAGAACTACCATGATTTCCATTACCACCGAAATTTCCATTCCCTCCTTGATTATTCCTATTCCCATTACCGCTTCCACCACGGTTTCCACTGCCATTTCCATTACCTCTTTGGCCACCATTCCTACGACCATTACCAACCCAGCACGTTTCCTTTGAATGACCATTCTTTCCACAGGATTCACATTTCCTAACCCTGCACTGGCCGACATGATGGAACTGGCATACATCACGCTTAGGCAAGGTGCCCATGTATCCTTTCCCCTTACTCTCTGAACTTGCAACACCAGTCCTGGCCTCGGCTGGTGGATTCGCATCTCTTTTCTTGTTACCACCACTGTTTCCTTGGGAACCCTTCTTGAAATTGGAGAACTTCCGCTTGTTCTCTCCAGACGACTCGACATGAGTCTCCTTTTTCTTTCCCTCAGAGATCGAAAACTTGTTCAATCTAATTGCTTCTTCGGTCAATGTCACGCTCAAATCAATGGCTTCAGTGATGGTCGGAGGCTTCGAAGTAGTCACCATGCTCATAATTTGGGGTGCCAATCCCCAAATGAAACGTTCAACTCACTTGAACTCTGGTTCTACCATGTAGGGGACAACACGAGACAGGTCATGGAATCTCTTGTCACACCCCGACCACGTAAAATAACAAATCGTGGCGGAAACGTCGGTGAGTGTTGTAACAGAATCATTGTTTCACAACCGTGGATCAAATAGTTTTGTTTTATTGCATTATTGAACTCATTGTTTTATTACAAATCAAATAAATACAAATATTGTCTTTCAAGTTTTAAAGTCGCTAAGGCACGAGTCCATCCTATGTATAACATGTATCAACAATCATCACATAGCATCACCTGAAACATGTGTAAAAATAGGTACGTCAGCATAAAAATGCCTGTGAGATACATAGGTTTTATTATAATAGGATTCATGACTTATAAGCTTAAAAGAATGTTTTAACAAAAATAGTCATGAACTTAAAAATGTTTTCTTTTATAAATCATATAACAAGTAATAAGTAATCAGATGATATAAAAGAAAGATGCATAAATAAATAACTAAGTAAAATTGAGTTTGTATAAAATATGTTGTTTGTAAAAAATGTTTTGATAAAAAGGTTTGTAGTATATATATAAAAATATACCTTGGTTTTAAGAAAGTCGAATAAGTAATATATTAAAATATATTTTAGTTCCAAAATAGTTAAATAGATAGTATATTAAATATACTTTAGTTGTCAAAATAATAGTTTTTAGTAGTATATCATAAGTATACTTTGGTTTTATAAATAACATATTAAACTATGCTTTGGTTTTGTAAATAACATATCAAACTATGTTTTAGTAATTAACAAAATATATGTTGGTTTTGTACATAGTATATCCAAATATACCTTGGTAAACAATATCATATATGAGAGCATAACAAACTATACTTTTGGGAGTATAACAAAATATACAAAAAAAAAATGTGATTTAGAATTCATTCAAACCTTAGTGTATCAAACTACACCTTAGAGACTATAGAAATACCACAAAGGCAATCTCTATTTGGACAAAAATTGGTTTCTGACATTCCATACAATAGGAATGGGGTGTCTAATCCTATAGTGTTATATCATACTACCAATCGGTCTGGTGAATGTATAAAATAAGTACAATTCAACAATTAATTTTATAATCTTTGAAAAATTAGTGTTTAACCATAAATAATCATTCAGTTTGTCAAAAGATAAGTACTAACATATATAATCAATTTACACTTTGAAATCATGAACATAACAAATAGGTACACATGTTTCACCCCAAAACATTGAAAACAGTAAAAGAGGGGACTATGTACTCACTTGAGATTGCTTAGAAGTCTTGAATAACAACCAAGCAAAGCTAGAGGGATCACGAAATCAAACGGCACCTAATATAGGTAACTATGTAAATAAACCAGACCGAAATCGGGAGATCGGATAGGATGAGGTTTCGTAAACCAAATGAGTGTAGGGACTCATGTAATATGGTTTAACAAAGCCTACATTCTAAAACAAAACCTAACCTAAGTGCTTACGACCCATTACGACTCGTTAAGGTAGCTTACGCCACTTTAACGTGTCGTTCGCGTAAAATGCGTTCGGACCGCCTAACTAGTCCTATGACAAGTATTATATGCCTTAACATGTTTAATAGTGTTGCCTAATCAGTTTAGATGTCAAAATTTATGTTACATATGTTTAAAATGAATTTATGCATAAAAAGGGCATTTTGGTCATTTACCTAAGGCATATAAACTACCTATCATACAACTAACTAAATGTAGTGACCATAAGGTATAACCTCGGAAGGTTATTCCCTGTACAACTATGGTCACTAAACATGCTTGGTCGGATCCTAAAGATCGACCAAACGGGCCGGGTTTAAAAGTCTAAGCGGTTGTTTAGACCGCTTATCTTACGACCCTATATAAGCACTATTCTAAAAGTGACGAGTTAAACATGTTGAAACATGTTTAACGAAGTTTGAAAACAAGTTTGATATCAAAACAAACGGTTTTGATACCCAAGAATAGTTTGGTTGCTAAATACGCATAAACGCGTATTTTGACCGAAACTATGACTCGTCACTACACCTAAATAACGTGGTAATCAGTAGGTATAGTCACACGGGACTATAAACATCGTGATTACGCTCACGTTGTGAAGTTCAAACGAACTTCGTGTTGACCATTGACCGGTCAAAGCAGAAAGTCAAACACTGTTTGACTTTTACGCTTAAAAACGCATAAAAGCATGAAGGAATACTTACAAAGGGTCCAAGCTAGGAGATTTGATCCAAAAATTCTCAGGTATGAAGCTTTGAGCTTCAACTTAGAGAAAATTTAAATCAAGGTGTGAATGAAAATGGAAGTGGGGGTTGGGTATTTATAGAAAACCAAGAACCGTTAGGATCGTTTATCGTTAAACAAGCTTCGATCTTGGCCATCCAACTGGGCACAAGGTTTTGGATTACTAGGGGTGTCCCAAAACCATAAAATGGTATTGCAAATGTTGCAAAAAGGACCCTAAACTTCGAGTTAAATGCTAAAAATGGACCTGCTGTTGCTGAACATGATAATCTGCCCAGATGGAGTGGTGGCATGCCGCCACAGCCAACCCAGATAGTGGTGGGGTGATGCCACCACATGCCCAGTTCAGAAAGTTTGCCAAAATGGCAGAAATGGTCCCTGCAACACTTTTAAGTTGTTTTCGATGCGTTTAAACCCCGTTAACCCCATTTCAAGGCTCTAAAATGAAGTTAAAGTATAGGGAACTCAAAACATGCTCAAAAGCATCTCGGATGTCGGTTCGTTTGGTCGTACGGTTGCGTTATTCGGGTAATTATGACGGAAGTAGTAACGGACGCAAAAACGATCCAAATTGCACGACGAATGGAATTTTATCATTCCAATCACTAAAATAAAGTATTTTAATGATTACATAAATTTTTGGATGTCCGGATATATTCAAAACGTAAGATATGCGCGAAAATGCAAACTTATGCACTTTTTGACGCTTTTAGTCCCTATTGATCAAGAAAGTTTTTTTTGCGCACCAAACACCTCAAAGCCTATTTCTAAGCTATGTAAAGGATATTTAGGGCATGTTTAACTTATGATCAAGTTCCGGAATGCTCGTCACAGTACAAATCGGCATACTTTCGCAGTTTGTCGAAATTAGTCCCTGTGATCGATTAAACTTGATTTCGGCACACCAAACCCTCCAAAACTTATTTCTAAGTTATGTAAAGGTTATTTAAGGTATGTTAAGCCTTTGTCACTGTTCTGGAGTGTTTGTTGCATTAAACTGGTTATATTTACGCATCAGATCGCGTATAACCTTCTAGAAAGCGATTTAAAGCTCGAAATCGAACATGAATTGATATGTGCAAATGATACACATATTTTTACAAATCCCAAGTATGAAATATGTAGGATCGTTGAATCGATCAAATGAGTCGACCAGAAGAGTTCTAGATCAAATCAGAGGCGGAATTCAATGATTCGGACATGATTGCAGCTTGTTTAACACTAGGAATCACTTTAACTGTCTCTTGTATTGATTTGAAAGCTTTTACAAATCTGGTGACACTTTGGCAGCACTTCGTCTCCGGAATCAGAATGTTACAAATGACAACATGAGCTCAACTATTTATAGGGAACGCCAGTTCGCACGAACCACCCTTCACCAGGTCGTGCGACCTGGGTCAGTTCGTACGAACTGGTTTATCCAATTCGTGCGACCTGGACTAACTTCTCTAAAATCCTATTTTCTAGGCTACCGAGCTCTGATCTATCCAATCTAGCTACATGACTTGATACAAGACATAAGACGAAGTCAACAGACATATGCACCAACAGACTCCCCCTTGGATGTTGATGAGTCTTCAGTGTATTGGGTCTTCAGTCTTGATCGGTCTTCTCGCTCTTTCCAAAATGTCTTTCTCTGTAAGCATCCTCATCAATCTCTATCTTCTTCTTGCTCAGATCTGAGTCTGGCTCTTTTAAACTTCAAACTCCCATTTGTCAACAGACTCCCCCTTAAGTTGTTCCAGGATCGTAATCTGACATAGCTTTCACAGGATCAGGAACGATTCCTGGCTCTCCGTAGCAACAGAATTAGACACGGGGATCTGCACAAATCTCTACCCAAAAATAAGTTTCACAATTTTTAAGATTTAACAAATTTAGAAACCACTTTTAGATATCATTCAACATCAACAATAGTTATATCAAGTTCAAATTAATGACCTTGATTATCCAACACTAAAATCAGCTTCAAAATTTCTCTAATTAACTCAAACTCTAACTTCATTTTTCATTTCAAGCACACTCTCCCAACCCTGTTGTTCATCATGTTTAGCACTCAGAATTTTGAAAATCAGCTTTCCAACATCAGTTGTCGAAAATAAGATGAAATAAAATCTTTTTGATTTTTTCAAAATTTTATGCTAAAACACACTAATGAATAGCAGTAAAGAAATATTTACAGACAATATTTTTGTGAGTTTGTGTAAGAAGATCATATCAGTTTACGACAAATCACTAGCACCATTGAGCGTTAAACACATTAAGATCTAAATGATTCACTTAGATTGTCAGTATACTGATCCACTTAAATTTTCACACAAAGTTCAACTGTTTCGAGATACGAGATTAGTGTTTTAATGAACTTAAACTTATTCGCGTGTACCACCTCAGAATATACTCCCGTATCCAGAGTCCTATATTCTGTCTTACAGGTGAATGTACACTAATGATATCTGTAAAGGGTAATGCGAGACCATGAGAGCTCAGGCTAGAACTTCCGTTCAATCAGAGAGATGATGGCTCGACTTTTAGGTGTGTTCCCTTTAGAGAATCTTTTCTTCAACTGCAATTGATTCGTATCTTTTGATATTTTGTCAATTTTTATGCAGAGCGTGGGCTTTATGATTAAAGCTGTGCAAAGTATTATTCGAGGACTAGGCTATTGCTCCCGCAAAATCAGAAGTCCATGTATAATACCCCAGATATCATCACGCACAAAGACCTAGTATATCAGAACTAGAAAGCCCTTCAAACAAGATTTCAGGGGTTACCTATATATCCGAGAGATGTTCCCCACGAAATAAGTAAGTATGATATTTAGGTTTATATCTCGACAACAATCTACTAAGCGTGTAAAAATCTACTGGCATATCATCAGTGAGACCGTTTATCACATTTTAACTTTCCAATTCTTTAGCGTACTGTGATTGTCTACTGATGTACTATCATTTCCTCTTTTTCACAACAAAACTCATTTTGAATTTTTCGATGTTTTTTGGTTTTTAGATTTTATCATGTTTTTGGATTTCTAAATTTTCAAAAATTTCTAAATTTTTTACTCCCTCTAAAATAAAAAATATGTTTCAATTTTTGATTTTCCGGGAAAATTTGAAACTAAACGCAATAAACTGTACAAATAAACTGACAAACTGATGTGAATTGCTTCACTTCTCCATTCACTTGGCATAAACAATCAGAACTCCCCCTGACAACAAACTATTTTCCCATTATGATTTCAAAACACTTAAGTTTGTTTTAATCAAAATGGTTTTTCCGGAAAATAAGTTTTGTTGATTTCACTTGTAGGATCGGGGTTTAATTCATCATTTTATTCTTTTAACAGCTTATGAATGAATCCCTCTTTTTTAACCACTTGTAAAATCTAACACTTGTAGGTTTTTCAAAAATATTTTTCAAGAATGATGCCGATTCATGCTCCACGATTACCAACTTGGGAACTCCGGCAAGTCAGGATTTTATTTTTTAAAGAATATCACCCATGCCTGATCAATCATGGGTGAACCATCAGCATTTGGTTTAACAATTTTTGATTCATAAAATTATTTTACTCCCTTCACCTTCCCGTCAGTCATCTTTCCAAAAATATGGAACACTGTACCATTAAAAGCTTTTTCAGCATCAAATTATTTCTTATTGTTGGTGCATTTGTCTGTCGACTTCGTCTTGTATCGAGTCTTGTAATAGGTTAGATAGACCAGGGCACGTTGTTCGAGAAAAACGAGAAATATGGAAAAAGGCCATTTCGCACGAAATGGAAAAGGCAATTTTGCACGAAATGAAGAGGACATTTCGTACGAAATGGAACATGGCCATTTCGTGTGAAACATCTCGTGCGGAATGGGTTGCCTATAAATACGTGCCTTGTTCATTTCATTTGAAACGTTTGGATTCTGGTAGCGAAGCTCTGCCGAAGTGTCTCCAGCATTGTAAAACGATCTGATATCAATACAAGAGACAATTTAAGTGAATCTTAGTGCAAATCAGCTGAAATAACTCCGATACGTCTGTTTCCACCTTTCGTATTGGACGAGATCTCTTCTGAACGACTCCTTTGGTCGTGCAAACGATCCTACAAGTGGTATCAGAGCTCAGGAGGAAGAATTCTTACCATTTCAGCTGTTTTTCATCAAAAATTCTGACTTCTACTCATTCTTCTTCACATTTTTCAAAATTAACCAAGTTTTCACAGATAAAATGGCTTAATTTTCACATATAACATGCGAAACACTGTTTTAACAAATCCTTAAAAGAATCAGACCTTAATTCGAAGTAAAACTTGATCAATTTGTTGAAAAACTGTCCGAAAGTGTGACGTTAGCTCCATTTCGCACGGATTGGATACCAAATCTTTTGACTTTGCATCCATTTAGCACGAGACAGGCTTCTATTTCACACCAAAGGCCATTTCGTTTGAAATACACATCATTTCGCACGAATTGGTATTCCATTTCGCTTGGAAGTGTCGTTTCGCACCAAAGGGTCATTTCGTGTGAATCATACATTCCATTTCACACGAAGTGAGTAAAAAGGTTCATTTCGCTTGAAAGACTTCATTTCGTTTGAGAGTTAATTCCATTTCGTGTGTAACATCTTCATTTCGTTTGAAAGTCTGTGTTTTGTGAATTTTTGTTAACCAAATCATGGAGAACGAGTTCTACAATGCATTTGCTACCCCGATCACTGTGACTCAGAATACAATGCTAGAAAATGAAACGGGGACCATGCAAAAACCGCCTAAGCTTATGGATATTGAGGAGTATAGTGGATGGGTGGAATGTTTTGAAAATTGGGTTCAAGCATATTACTTAGATGCATGGGAATGTACTGAATATCGATATATTAGACCGGTTAAGGATAACAGAGAGAAGGTTGATATCAAAGATCTAGGTGTTGATGAGAAAAAGAAATACAAAAATGAAAAGATGATGGTTAATCTCTTGCAGCAAGCTATTAAGGAAGAAATTTTGATTTTACTACAACACAACGGAAGTGCACAATCAATATGGAAAAAATTAAAATCGAAGTTTGTTGGTAGTAATGAGATGATCAAGAACAAAATGTCGCTTTTGAAGAAAGAGTTTGATCTATTTCGTGGATTAAAAACTGAAAATACCAAGCAGATTATAGAAAGATATTGCAATTTGACGATGAACATGAAGAGATTGAACATTAAGAAAGATAATGATGAATTGATTGAAAAATTGGCCGATGCGTTGCCACATGATGTATGGGGCACATATCTTATGATGTTGAAAAATAAACCCAAATTTGACAATTTAACGCTGAGCTCGTTTATTGAACAACTCGAAGCTCAAGAGATGGAACAACGAAAGATAGCGAGAATGAAGGACTTTGATGGTGAACAAGACATTGGTCTGTATTACAAAGGAGGTGCTAGTGATAAGACCAACATTGCACCAAAGATTGAAACAGCTTTTAATGCAAAAAGTTCTTCTGGAGGTTCATCTCAAGGATCAAGTAGCAAAACTGGATTCTCTTCATATCCATCATTCGATCCAAATTTTTCAGCAACAAAGAGTGGCAAAGTTCTACAATGCAACATTGCACTAAATCTTGAGAATGATCAAAATTACTCTGAAGAAGTAGCCAAAAGTCATATGTCTTTGTTGGTGATTGTGTTAGAGTCTTATGGGAGTTTAGTTGCAGGAAGGATCGGAAATCCAATGTTGACAAAAGAGGATTACGATCAGATCGATGCTGAAGAGATGGAGTTAATGGATATTAAGTGGTGTTTGGCTAGTGTGTTGAGAAGAGCTGAAAAGTTTAAACAAATTACGGGAAGAGATGATTTTCACGATGCAAATGTTTCTACTTTAGGATTTGATAAATCTAAAGTTACTTGTTTTTGTTGCTGGGAAAAAGGGCATTTCAAGAGAGAATGCACAAATCGTGAAGCAAATGGAGCTCAAAACCCATTCGGGAACAATGATTATTATCGAAAAGCAATTTATCATCAAGTTGCTCAACAGCCGTATCAACAACAACCACAAACAGCTCATGCTAAGAAGGCGGTCGAAGAGTCATCAAGAAAAGGTTGTTATGGTATAATAGATCAATAGGATGAGAGATTGCCAGAAGTTTTTAGCTGGGACAAATATTGTCCGGATGAAGAGATTTTAAAGGCTAAAGCTTTTGTTGCTCAAATCGTTAAAGATAATGCTGATGATTATACTGCTGATGATTATTGGGCAGATAAAATGAAAGTGCACTTAAAATTTCTAGCCGAAAGAGATAAAAAAAAAGAAGGAAAGAAAAGAATGATGAAGAAGAGGTCCGAGTGATAAAGAAGCAGGTCAAAGAAATTCCAGCTTTCGAGATTAAAAAAGAAGCTGATGCAGAAAAGATGTCTGAGAATTGTGAAAACTGTGAGACTCTGAAAAAGCACAACAACGAGTTGATTCATAACATGAACAGATTGAAAGAATCGTATGATGTCTTAAACAAAGCCATGAATCAATATAACGAGTCAAGCAGTGAACAAGCTACAGCCATGAAGACACCCAATGGAGCATACATGATTAAGCAGGAAATGGTCAATTATTACATTGATATGTGTGCTGAGCTTGAACAGAAATTGGAAACTCAAAGGATAGAAACTGAAAGAGTAAACAAGTTGTTGAAAAGTTACTCATGTTCTTATGTGATTGACAGGATTTATCCTACAGTGGAAGGCATGAAGGCGTTTGAAGAAGAAATACCTGAAGTGAAGAATTCCAAAACAAAAGAGGATACTGAAGTGAAGAATTCTGGTAAGAAACAAAGTTTTGGCTATAACAAGTTGTGACAACCCGCACTAAACCAGGTATCCGTACGACTTAATTAGTAATTAATTACTGCTGAATTACTGTGCTTACTTGAACTTGTGAATAAACTGCTACTTGAATACTGATACATGTACTTACTTGCATCATACTTGCTTGCTGTCACTACATTATTTACATGCTGAACCTTAGTGACAAACATGATGCACAAAAAGCACAGTAGCACTATAACGGATAACCTAGGCAAACACTGCCTCTAAAGGCCTGTAAGAGCCTGAGATATTTTGCTACACTAGTGGTGAGTGTAGGGATATAAGGGTTGTAGAACTGCGTCTCTAGGAATAAGTCACAATGACTTGATGTGCCTAAAACGTACTCTAAGTACAAAACTCAGCACTTTACATAATAATTCAGCTTTTAGCTAACTAATAAAGTGCCAAAACATGAGAAAAATATTACTAGACACTTTCCAAAGTGTCAGAAATAAGTTGTGTCACTAAAAAGGGTATTAACGACACTTTAAGCTTTGTTAAGCACTTTAACGGATTACTATCCAACCAAACAACCGGACTTTACCCGTAACATGAAAATATTGTTATTTTCATTATTTATCTTTTTCTGAGCCAGTTAGGGTCCCTGAATACCCTAACACCCGTCATAACACACTACGCATTAGTAACCAAGTTAACACTTAACTTAACCAAACTAATGCCTAACTAATTGGTTGGTTTCGGACTAGGACCCCCCCCCCTCTCTAACCGGCCCCAACTAGAGGGGACACCCCTTTGTACTTATTGATTTGTTTAATCTCCCTTGTTTAGTATCTAGAAGACATGGTGACCATTGGATAATAATCACCCTAATTGTCTATAAGATCAAAGTTAAACACACATGAACATTATCATCACACAACACACTTCACAACTCTCTCTCTCTTTCTCTTTGGCTCTCGGCCGAACCCACACCCACACATCCATCCATCCTTCGATCTTGTTCAAGCCATTCCAACATCATACAAGTGTTAAGGGTCGCATATTAGGAAGCTTGGAGCAAACGGAACGCGAAGGACCTCTTTATCTTGCTTTTATCCACGCCATTTTCGTCAAGATTCTTCCCTAGCCCCGAGCTAGTGGTATGTCACTTAAAACACCTTCTTGAACTAATCTAAAGTGGTTAATACGATTTGTAACGGTTAAAACTCGAAATCTTACAAGATGATACTTTAAAGTCTACTAAAAATGCTATAAGTGTTGGATAAAAACTCTCATGTTGTGTAAATGTTGTAGTAATTGAAATTTGTGATTATTTAGACCCGATCTATGTTGTGGTAGCTCGGATCACCATTTAACCCGGTTTGGTCATGATCACGAATCATGACATAAGGTTGTTTTGAATAAAACAAGGGTTAAAGGGGTGAAACTCTACCACACACGAATCATGAACTTGTGTAAAAGTGTTTTACTTGTGGAAATGTGTTTAAAACTAGCAGATCTACGTATCTGCAAGTGGTATTTTCAAAGGACCAAGCGTTAAAGAAATCATGCTTTCTAAAAATGGATCTTACATTAACAAGAATGATTTTTATAAACCACAAGTGTGTAAACACTTGTGAAATGAAAAGATCCGACAAAATAACAGTTTTTGTAAAAGATGACTGGAAGTTGTAAAGATGGATTTTCTCTAAAAACGAGGTTTTTACAAGATCAAATTACCTTATATGAAGATCTACTAAATTTAAGGGGATTTACACCACAGTTTTGGGAAAACTGCAAGTTCATGTAATTTTTGGCAATTTACACATATGTTGATTAGTTGTTGTGATGAAAGTTGTTCTGATCAAATAAAGAAAATTGTTGAGTTGATTTGTTAAAGAAAATGATACGCTTGAAAGCGTGGCCACCTCCAGTTACAGAGGAAACTCTGGCGAAATTTTTCTAAAAACCTAACACTTAGAACTATTTACACTACAAGTGTTAGAATTATTTTTGACATGTTTTCGAAATATGAATTTCGCCATGACTTTATTTACTAAATATTCGGAGGTGGGATTTTCACAAAATCTAACGTGATAAATATATATTTTTCACACACTGTTTATGATTATTTTGTGAAAATACATAAATATTATTTTTAGAGTAAAAATAATATTTACGAACGTTAACGAATCCCAAAATAATACGCACGCTTTCACCATGAATATATAAGTTACACCGGTAATTATATTACCACTCGATAGTTAAAACTTAACTTACGCACTTACGGAAATATTTATGAACGCGTATTTTAACAACGTATTATTGGAGAAAAATTATGTGAAATGAAAATATAATATTTTTGAGAAAAATACTTATATTTTGGAATTGGAAATATATATATATATATATATTAAGTGAGACTTAATGATATAATTTGAACGCACATGTATTGAATCCCCCATCCTTGGGAAGGAGAATAACTACCAAGTATACAGAATGTAAACACGAAATAGTTGCCTAACTATTTCCCAAAGACTTAAACTATAAAGCTAAGGCACGGCCGTCCGTCTAATAGAAATTAGCACCTGTAGGTCGTCGCACAGCTGCCTGATTTGGAGTACTTGGTAGAGACGCACCGACTGTGAGTTCATGTCCCCCTTTTCTCTAACTGTTTTCAGTTTTCTTAACTGCGGGGGTGAAATACATGTTACTTTGATTACAAGTACTTTATACACGGTATGGTTAGCGTAAGGAGGTTTACTACTTAGATCATGTGAGTGGGTAGGAGCAATATGAGGCCATTAGTCCTCATAACGGGACCGAGGGACAGGAGCGGTAGATCTATCTGGGTGTAGCGAGCCCAGCCCCAGGCCAAACTAGAAATGGACCTTGGGGTGACTTTGTCCACATACTAATGCCGTGGCGAAATCTGCTAGGTTTGAGTCTCCCTATTTGCACTTCACATATATCAGTGGCCTTGCAAACCATTGGTGATCTCAATTCCCTTATTTGCTACATACCAAGACTATTTTTATACTCACAAAGGTTTACTTACTCACTTACACATGAACTCGCTCAACATTATTGTTGATTTTTCAACTTACATGTATTTCAGGAAATTAAAGATCTGGCGCGGTATGTTATGTTTTCCCGCTGCATAAGGGTTCCAAGGTCATCCCAGTTTAGGAAATGTGACTCTTTCCTGGACAAGTCACAAATCTTAAACTGCGTTTATTTCATGTTGATGTTTATGTTTTTCAAGACAATGTTTTATGTTATGAGGTTGTAAGTCCCTAAGACAATGTTATGTTACTCTGGTTTTAAAACTTATTCAAATGGATGATCTTGCATGATTTTACTTCATATAGCTTTGTTATGGTTAAGCTATGGTATTAAGAAGTCACACCAAATTAACCACGCTTCCGCAAAGCCAGGGTGTGACAGCTTGGTATCAGAGCTCTGATCATAGCGAACTAGGATTCCTTCTCGAGTCTAGACTATGATCACTAGGGCTCTCACGAAAACATTTTTACTGCATACCACTTAAGTCCAGATCCAAAACTTTTTCCAAACAAATGTTGAGCACATTTTATTATTTATAGGCTCAGTCTAGAAAGGCTGAGGCTCGGTCTGAGAGGCCGAGGCTCGGTCTGAGAGATCGAGGTAGTTGGCTAGTGGGACTAGGAGAAATGGCTAGTGGGACTAGGAGAATTTGGCTAGTGGGACTAGGAAGAGCAGTCTTAGAGACTGGGAGGAATTTGGCTAGTGGGACTATGAATGTCAGTCTAGGAGACTGGGAGGCTAGTGGGACTAGGAGAATTATGTGATACCTTACTTGGTGACTTATGTGATTATCTGATTGTATGACTGATTATTTGAGCATATTTGTGTTTATGTTACAGACTCATGGACTCAGCCGGTACTGGCATTTCGGACACCACTGGACCCATACCTATCGTATCTGATGACCTCACATCCTCCGAGCACGAGGTGCACACATCTGACTATACCAGTACTGACGAGGATGATTTCCAGCCTTTCGCACTACCCGATGGTGCTGATGAGCCTGCAGATGACCCTCCCGCTGAGTACCTACCTCTAGTAGAGATTCCGGCCCCTATACCCTTAGCCGTTTATCCAGCATATGATTTTCTTCTTGACATCGAGGCTGAGGGCGATATTGACCTGTTTGAGGATGAGCCCTTTGAGGATGAGATCCAGGGCGAGGCCCTTCTTCCTGCGGGCGATCTTCTGATGATCGCTGACGTTCCCGCTGAGGATTCGCCTGTACATTCTCCTGTCCCATACTCCTTCGAGTCTGTGGCATCCGCACCTTCTCACACATTGAGCGCATAGCACTTTGCGCATGATTCTGATCCTGACCAGGCATCCTCTGTTGCACCTATTCCCAGCTTTGCGTTTGACCATGATGACATAGAGGATTCTGATCCTATCTTTCCCCCGGGATCCGACCTGGATCATGATATCGAGTTTATACCTATGGATCAGCCCATGGAGGATCCAGCTGACCCAGTAGATCCTATCGACCCCGAGTTTGACTTCGAGATGGCTTTTGATGATCCCGAGCCTGCCGTCGCCCCTGAGCAGGCAGCCGCTCTAGACCCCATACTTGAGCATGACCCCGTACATGTTGGCATCCCTATTGAGCCTGTTATAGCAGACCCACCTGTTGATGATCTCCCCGTGGATGTTCCTTTGTTAGGGGGCGATCATGTTGTTGTTGATCCTGTTGTTCCTCTACCTGTTGTTGATATACCTGTTGACCATCCTGTTGAGCACATTGCACCTGTTCACCCTTTTGTTGCTCCCCCACTTGATCCCATCCCACTAGAGCCCGAGCATGCACTGTTCGCGACACACATGGATCCACCAGATGAGCATGCACAGCACGGTTGGATACCTGCTGATGAGGATGTTCCACCTTTTTCCCCTCAGATCCCTGATACACGACATGTTGATTTTTCTTTTCAGGTTCCTCAGTTTGTACCTCCAGCGAGGCCTGGATAGGGTTCTTCAGCCCATCCTTTTGGGCATGTACCGATGTCTATCCCCTTCATGCCCCAGATGTCATCTGTTCCACCCTCTGTTGCTCCATTTCATGTGGCACCTTTTGATCCCACCAGTGAGCCGTTCCTTTGGGCACCAGACTCTGCTATGCCTCCTACTGACCCCTACCATTCTTTCCACATGGGGTATACTATCGAGGACGTTTTGATGTCTTTTGTCGCCCAGCACGAGTCACACACGCAGCGCATCCAGGAGCTTGAGAGAGCTCAGCTGCCACCATGCCATTGCCATGGTCAGACACACTCTCCTCTGCAGCCATTTCGACCCTTACCTCCAGATTATGTTGCCCGTCTCTTTACACTAGAGCAGCAGGTTGCTTCTATCATCCGTACCCAGCGAGCCATGGAGGAGGACTGGCTCCAGTTACGTCGTTTGTTTTACACCCACTTTCCCCCTCCTCCACCGCCATCTGTATAGAGCTCATCAGTGCTGTTTGGGTAGACGTTGGTGAGAAGACGGCGAATGCTTTTGACTGCACGGCATTTTTGGAGACTACTTTATGATCCTGACTTTTGTTGACATGTATTTGACGTATTTGACACTGACATGATATAGTTTTTGGACAGGGGTGATGTAGCCCCTAGTTGATTGATGATTGTATGACACAGGGATGTACTGATACACTTACTATGTGGTCTCGATATATGGCAATCGCAGTATTCTCACCATATTTGATTCGCTTGATTGCTTATTTATATTTTTATGACATGGGATGTTGTGTGATTGGTATTTGTGATGTGTTGATAACATGAGATGTTATGTGCTATTACTATTACTATATACGTACGTTTTACTATGGCCTGACCAACGTAAACCATCTTTTAGAAGATGCCGCCGAGACGTGAGACACACATGCCTACTAATGAGGCAGAACTCCAGCAAATTATCGCTGCTGCCATTGCACAATACGCCGCCTCTCAAGGAGGAACTAGTGGAAGCAACTCTGGCAACACTGGCAACAACAATAATCCACCTCATGGTAATACTAAGTCATTTAGACATACCATGACCTAATTGGATATCTTTAGCAAAGATGCTAATGCCAATCGCATGTTATAACGTATGTGCAGGATGCACCTACAAGCAGTGTCTAGACTGCAAACCGGTCAACTTTGATGGCACAGGAGGTGCTGTCGCCTTTGTTCGTTGGGCCGAGAAAACCGAATCTGTTCTTCGCATGAGCAAGTGCGCGCTGGATCAGCAAGTCACCTATATCTCAGGGCTGTTTCTAGATGGAGCCCTATCTTGGTGGAATTTGCAAGTTCAGACACTAGGCGAAGCTGCTGCCTACGCGCTGACCTGGACCGAACTAAAGGAACTTATGCGCAAAAAGTACTGTTCCCGCGCAGAAATCCAGAGATTGGAGACCGAGTTTTGGCACTTGAAAATGGACGGTCCAAAGATCGCAGAGTACGTTCAAAGGTTCCATGACTTATCGCATGTGGTACCCTACATGGTCACTCCTGAGTTCAAGATAATTGAACGCTTCGTTTGGGGACTAGCTCCTCAAATCATAAGCATGGTAACCTCATCCAAGCCTGCGACCATTACTGAAGCGATCGATTTGAGCGTGGCTCTCACAGAGGAGGCTACTCGCCTGAACAAGTTTGATGATGCTGAGCATAAGAAGAAAGAGACTCACGTCGAGTCATCAGGAGGTAGCAAACGGAAGTTCTCAAACTTCAAGCAGGGCGCCAGTGTGGCGGTTAAGAAAGGAGGATCAGGCACGCCAGCTCAGGTTACAGCTGGTAGTGGAAAGAAAGGAAAAGGATATCAGGGCACCCAGCCCAAGTGTAATACCTGTCAACGCCATCATACTGGCCATTGTAGTGTGAAAGTATGCGAAGCATGTGGAAAGCCGGGCCACTTGAAGGATTCTTGTTGGGCTAGTGCTGGCCGGGGAGGCCAAGGAGGATTTGGGAATAGGAATAATAATCGTAATGGAAATCGCCCACAAGTAAACAATGGAGGAAACGGGAATCGAGGCAACTTTGCGAATCCGGCTGGCAATGCAAACCAAAACAACAACCAAGCTGGAAATGGAGGTGGAAACGGGCAAAGACTTGGATGCTTTAACTGCGGTGATATCGGGCATTTTAAGAAGAACTGCCCAGAGTTAAACCAAGCCCGTGGAAGAGTGTTCCAAATCGAAGCTAGGGAAGCGCGCCAGGACCCCAATGTTGTTACTGGTACGTTCCCTGTAAATCAACGCTATGCAACCGTTTTATTTGATACTGGTGCCGATTATAGCTTCGCGTCGTTAGAATTTAAGAATATGCTTGGGTTAGCCGCTAATAAGTTAGATATTCCCTACTCAGTCGAATTGGCCAATGGGAAGTTAGTAGAAGCCAATGAAGTTATCAAAGGTTGTGTGATCGAATTAGGAGAGCGTGAGTTTGCTTTAGATCTACTACCAGTCCAGTTGGGAAGCTTCGACGTGGTAGTAGGAATGGATTGGTTATCAGGCAACAAGGCTGAGATAGTTTGTCACGAAAAGATTGTTCGTATCCCAACCGAAGATGGCGAGACAATTGTGGTTCACGGAGAGAAGCGTGATACGCCGTTAAGAATTATCAGCTGCCTGAAAGCGCGAAAGTGTTTGCAGAAAGGATGTGTTGCCTTCCTGGCACACATTATGGATAAGAAGGCTGCTGAGCCAAGAATCGAAGACATCCCTGTCATGAGGGAATATCCAGAAGTCTTCCCAGAGGACTTACCTGGACTGCCACCTCAGAGGCAAGTAGAGTTTCACATCGATCTAGTCCCGGGCGCCGCGCCTGTGGCTAAGGCACCTTATAGACTTGCTCCGTCTGAGATGCAGGAACTGTCGACACAACTTCAAGAGTTGTTAGACAAGGGATTTATCCGACCAAGCTTCTCGCCTTGGGGAGCTCCGGTCCTGTTTGTCAAGAAAAAGGACGGTAGTTTTCGTATGTGTATCGACTACCGGGAGCTGAACAAGCTGACGATCAAGAATAGGTATCCTCTGCCAAGAATTGATGATCTGTTTGATCAACTGCAAGGCTCAAGCTTTTACTCGAAGATCGACCTTCGATCTGGATACCATCAGTTAAGGATACAAGAGGAGAGTATCCCAAAGACAGCCTTCAGAACTCGTTATGGACACTACGAGTTCCTTGTTATGCCGTTTGGTTTGACAAACGCACCTGCAGTCTTTATGGATTTGATGAATAGAGTTTGCAAGCCGTACTTGGACAAGTTCGTGATTGTGTTTATCGACGACATCTTGATCTATTCAAGAACAAAGACCGAGCACGAACAGCATCTAAGAGCTATTTTGGAGCTGCTGAAGAAAGAACAGCTATATGCCAAATTCCCCAAGTGAGAATTTTGGCTACGTGAAGTCCAATTCCTTGGACACGTGGTGAACGGAGATGGAATCCACGTGGATCCAACCAAGATCGAGGCGATCAAGGATTGGGAAACGCCAAAGACGCCAACCGAGATTCGACAATTCTTGGGTTTGGCTGGCTACTATCGAAGGTTCATTGAGGATTTCTCAAAAATCGCTCAACCATTGACGCTCCTCACCCAGAAAGATAAGAAGTTCGATTGGGGAATCAAACAGGAAGAAGCGTTCCAGATACTGAAGGATAAGCTCTGCAATGCGCCAATCTTAGCACTACCGGAAGGTACAGATGATTTTGTGGTATACTGTGACGCTTCGCGTCAAGGATTAGGTTGTGTGTTGATGCAACGCCAAAAGGTTATTGCTTACGCATCGCGTCAACTGAAAGTGCACGAAAAGAACTATACCACACATGATTTGGAACTTGGCGCAGTGGTTTTTGCATTAAAGATCTGGAGACACTACCTTTATGGTACAAAGTGTACAATCTTTACAGATCACAAGAGCCTACAGCACATATTCAACCAGAAGGAGCTGAATATGAGGCAAAGACGATGGGTTGAGTTGCTGAACGATTATGACTGCGAGATAAAGTATCATCCAAGGAAGGCGAATGTGGTCGCCGATGCCCTAAGTCGAAAAGAGAGGATCAAGCCCATAAGGGTTAGAGCTTTAGAAATGATTATACGAACCGATCTTTCCTTACGCATTCGTGCCACGCAGAAAGAAGCTCTCAAGGAAGGAAACCTTGAAGAAGAATATCTCCGTGGGATGGAGAAGCTGCTGGTACCAAACGAGGAAGGAACGTTATGCTTCGAGAAAAGGATTTGGGTTCCTCTGTTTGGTGGTTTAAGGAAAGTTATTTTTGATGAAGCTCACAAATCACGGTACTCTATCCATCCTGGAGCGGATAAGATGTACCAGGATCTCAAAGATTATTATTGGTGGCCTAGGATGAAAGGCGATGTTGCTGTTTATGTAAGCAGTTGTCTAACGTGTGCTAAGGTGAAAGCGGAATACCAGAAGCCTTCAGGACTTCTGCAACAACCTGAGATTCCCAAGTGGAAATGGGAACAAATCTCAATGGATTTTATTACAAAATTGCCAAGAACGCCAAGAGGCCATGACACTATTTGGGTAATAGTGGATCGACTAACAAAGTCAGCACACTTCTTACCTATCAGAGAGAAGGATAATACGAGCAAATTGGCTGAAATTTACATGAGAGAGATCGTCGCGCGCCATGGAGTACCTCTCTCAATCATTTCTGATAGAGACGGAAGGTTTGTGTCAAGGATATGGCAATCCTTCCAAGAAGCCTTTGGCTCACAATTGAATCTGAGCACTGCGTTTCATCCGCAAACTGACGGTCAGAGCGAGCGAACGATACAGACTTTGGAAGACATGCTGAGAGCGTGTGTTATGGATTTGGGCGGTAGCTGGGACAGGCATTTGCCTTTGGTCGAATTTTCATACAACAACAGCTACCACACCAGTATTGGTGTCGCGCCATTTGAAGCCCTTTACGGACGCAAGTGCCGATCACCCTTATGTTGGGCTGACGCAGGTGATAGGCAGCTTGCTGGTCCCGAAATCGTCCAAGAGACGACAGACAAGATTGCGCAGATTCTTAAACGCATCGAAGCAGCTCGCCACAGACAGAAGGCCTATGCGGATCCAAACCGGAAACATGTGGAATTTCAAGTTGGAGAAATGGTGTTATTGAAAGTTTCACCCTGGAAAGGGGTGGCACGCTTCGGAAAGCGTGGGAAGTTAAATCCGCGCTACATTGGTCCTTTCAGAGTTTTGGAAAGAATAGGACTAGTAGCATACAAGTTGGACCTACCTGCTGAACTGAATGGTGTTCACGACACCTTTCATGTATCCAATCTAAAGAAAAGTCCAACTCAAGTCACCGTTGCCATTCCCACCGACGAGATTCATGTTGACGACACGCTCCACTTCGTTGAAGAACCTGTTGAGGTCACAGATTGGAAGGTTTACAAGACCCGCCGGAGCAGTGTCAAACTCGTCAAAGTTCGTTGGAATGCCAGACATGGTCCTGAATACACCTGGGAACGTGAGGACCGGATGAAAGAGAAATACCCCCACCTTTTTCCTAAGAACCCTGCATCTACAAGCAGAACTTAAATTTCGGGACGAAATTTATTTAACGGGGGGAGAATGTGACAACCCGCACTAAACCAGGTATCCGTACGACTTAATTAGTAATTAATTACTGCTGAATTACTGTGCTTACTTAAACTTGTGAATAAACTGCTACTTGAATACTGATACATGTACTTACTTGCATCATACTTGCTTGCTGTCACTACATTATATACATGCTGAACCTTAGTGACAAACATGATGCACAAAAAGCACAGTAGCACTATAACGGATAACCTATTGAACATGCTGATAAAGCCAGCATAAGGCAAACACTGCGTCTAAAGGCCTGTAAGAGCCTGAGATATTTTGCTACACTAGTGGTGAGTGTAGGGATATAAGGGTTGTAGAACTGCGTCTCTAGGAATAAGTCACAATGACTTGATGTGCCTAAAACGTACTCTAAGTACAAAACTCAGCACTTTACATAATAATTCAGCTTTTAGCTAACTAATAAAGTGCCAAAACATGAGAAAAATATTACTAGACACTTTCCAAAGTGTCAGAAATAAGTTGTGTCACTAAAAAGGGTATTAACGACACTTTAAGCTTTGTTAAGCACTTTAACGGATTACTATCCAACCAAACAACCGGACTATACCCGGAACATGAAAATATTGTTATTTTCATTATTTATCTTTTTCTGAGCCAGTTAGGGTCCCTGAATACCCTAACACCCGTCATAACACACTACGCATTAGTAACCAAGTTAACACTTAACTTAACCAAACTAATGCCTAACTAATTGGTTGGTTTCGGACTAGGACCCCCCCCCCCCCCTCTCTAACCGGCCCCAACTAGAGGGGACACCCCTTTATACTTATTTATTTGTTTAATATCCCTTGTTTAGTATCTAGAAGACATGGTGACCATTGGATAATAATCACCCTAATTGTCTATAAGATCAAAGTTAAACACACATGAACATTATCATCACACAACACACTTCACAACTCTCTCTCTCTCTTTCTCTTTGGCTCTCGGCCGAACCCACACCCACACATCCATCCATCCTTCGATCTTGTTCAAGCCATTCCAACATCATACAAGTGTTAAGGGTCGCATATTAGGAAGCTTGGAGCAAACGGAACGCGAAGGACCTCTTTATCTTGCTTTTATCCACGCCATTTTCGTCAAGATTCTTCCCTAGCCCCGAGCTAGTGGTATGTCACTTAAAACACCTTCTTGAACTAATCTAAAGTGGTTAATACGATTTGTAACGGTTAAAACTCGAAATCTTACAAGATGATACTTTAAAGTCTACTAAAAATGCTATAAGTGTTGGATAAAAACCCTCATGTTGTGTAAATGTTGTAGTAATTGAAATTTGTGATTATTTAGACCCGATCTATGTTGTGGTAGCTCGGATCACCATTTAACCCGGTTTGGTCATGATCACGAATCATGACATAAGGTTGTTTTGAATAAAACAAGGGTTAAAGGGGTGAAACTCTACCACACACGAATCATGAACTTGTGTAAAAGTGTTTTACTTGTGGAAATGTGTTTAAAACTAGCAGATCTACGTATCTGCAAGTGGTATTTTCAAAGGACCAAGCGTTAAAGAAATCATGCTTTCTAAAAATGGATCTTACATTAACAAGAATGATTTTTATAAACCACAAGTGTGTAAACACTTGTGAAATGAAAAGATCCGACAAAATAACAGTTTTTGTAAAAGATGACTGGAAGTTGTAAAGATGGATTTTCTCTAAAAACGAGGTTTTTACAAGATCAAATTACCTTATATGAAGATCTACTAAATTTAAGGGGATTTACACCACAGTTTTGGGAAAACTGCAAGTTCATGTAATTTTTGGCAATTTACACATATGTTGATTAGTTGTTGTGATGAAAGTTGTTCTGATCAAATAAAGAAAATTGTTGAGTTGATTTGTTAAAGAAAATGATACGCTTGAAAGCGTGGCCACCTCCAGTTACAGAGGAAACTCTGGCGAAATTTTTCTAAAAACCTAACACTTAGAACTATTTACACTACAAGTGTTAGAATTATTTTTGACATGTTTTCGAAATATGAATTTCGCCATGACTTTATTTACTAAATATTCGGAGGTGGGATTTTCACAAAATCTAACGTGATAAATATATATTTTTCACACACTGTTTATGATTATTTTGTGAAAATACATAAATATTATTTTTAGAGTAAAAATAATATTTACGAACGTTAACGAATCCCAAAATAATACGCACGCTTTCACCATGAATATATAAGTTACACCGGTAATTATATTACCACTCGATAGTTAAAACTTAACTTACGCACTTACGGAAATATTTATGAACGCGTATTTTAACAACGTATTATTGGAGAAAAATTATGTGAAATGAAAATATAATATTTTTGAGAAAAATACTTATATTTTGGAATTGGAAATATATATATATATATATTAAGTGAGACTTAATGATATAATTTGAACGCACATGTATTGAATCCCCCATCCTTGGGAAGGAGAATAACTACCAAGTATACAGAATGTAAACACGAAATAGTTGCCTAACTATTTCCCAAAGACTTAAACTATAAAGCTAAGGCACGGCCGTCCGTCTAATAGAAATTAGCACCTGTAGGTCGTCGCACAGCTGCCTGATTTGGAGTACTTGGTAGAGACGCACCGACTGTGAGTTCATGTCCCCTTTTTCTCTAACTGTTTTCAGTTTTCTTAACTGCGGGGGTGAAATACATGTTACTTTGATTACAAGTACTTTATACACGGTATGGTTAGTGTAAGGAGGTTTACTACTTAGATCATGTGAGTGGGTAGGAGCAATATGAGGCCATTAGTCCTCATAACGGGACCGAGGGACAGGAGCGGTAGATCTATCTGGGTGTAGCGAGCCCAGCCCCAGGCCAAACTAGAAACGGACCTTGGGGTGACTTTGTCCACATACTAATGCCGTGGCGAAATCTGCTAGGTTTGAGTCTCCCTATTTGCACTTCACATATATCAGTGGCCTTGCAAACCATTGGTGATCTCAATTCCCTTATTTGCTACATACCAAGACTATTTTTATACTCACAAAGGTTTACTTACTCACTTACACATGAACTCGCTCAACATTATTGTTGATTTTTCAACTTACATGTATTTCAGGAAATTAAAGATCTGGCGCGGTATGTTATGTTTTCCCGCTGCATAAGGGTTCCAAGGTCATCCCAGTTTAGGAAATGTGACTCTTTCCTGGACAAGTCACAAATCTTAAACTGCGTTTATTTCATGTTGATGTTTATGTTTTTCAAGACAATGTTTTATGTTATGAGGTTGTAAGTCCCTAAGACAATGTTATGTTACTCTGGTTTTAAAACTTATTCAAATGGATGATCTTGCATGATTTTACTTCATATAGCTTTGTTATGGTTAAGCTATGGTATTAAGAAGTCACACCAAATTAACCACGCTTCCGCAAAGCCAGGGTGTGACACAAGTGTCCACCTCCACTTGAAAATGGATATTCTCCACGAAATCCTAATTCAGAAAGAGTCAAAAAGGCAACCAACTTACAGTGGGAATCTGAGTCTTCAGATAACTTGCCAGACAACATTTATGTTACTTTCACATCATCCGACACTGATCATGAGTCTGAGATAATTAAGAAAGTGGTTGATCAGGTGTTGGATAAAGATGAAACCGAGGAGTCAAAGTCTGAGTCCGACACTTCAAGTCCAACAGTCAAAAAGGGCAAACGGGTTTACAATAAAGATTTTCTGTTATCACAAAATAATTTGAATGACGAAACATTCAAAATAGCATATACTTTGAATGATTCTGACAAATTATATTCTGATGAAGAATTTCCAATAAGAGGTGTTAAAACTGATATGATCAAAAAGGTTTTCAAGCTAACAGAAATTAATATTTCTGAAATAAAAGATGTAAATCTTTCTAAAAAACCTAAAAAATACACATCAAGAGATCAACAAAGGATAAACAAGAAAAAAGGTTACAGTTCTGGTTCGGATTTTTGAAAGAAAGCAAACCATAACGGTAATTTCAAAAAGAAAGGTCTAGGTTTTATTCCACCGAAAAATCATAAAAATGAGAAAATTTATAAACCAAAAACTGTTTTTGTTTCAGGAACATCATCTGAAGAAGAAAAAGAGCATTTGTTCAGGAAGCAGACAAACAAAGAATTCCTTGCGAAGAAGCAAGAGGGAATGAGGAAGGAAGTTGCTCAGAAGAAGAAGGAGACAAGAACCTGTTTTCAATGCAAAACAGTTGGTCATATTGCCAGTAATTGTCCAAAGGCAATCCGAACAAAACAGGGGGTCTCTGAAAAACTAAAAGAAAAGATGGTTGATATTGAACCACCAAACAAACAATTTAAAGTTTTTAAAAATTCAAAATTTGAGGTTGGTGAATGTTCAAAGAGTTTTTACAGAAGAAAAGTGAAGCTTAACAACCAAAAGTGGGTTGTTAAGAATTCAGATGCTAGTTCTGGCGATGAATCTGACTCGTCAAAGTCAGAGGAGCCAAGTTGAGATAAAAGGTGAAAATTCAGTTCCGCCATTGGATGATGCAAATTTTCCACCATTGCAGACTGAAAAATTTAAACAAAAAATTGGAAAAGTTGAAATTTCAAATCAATTTTTTTCTGAAAAGAAAGAATTTGATGTTGAAAAAGCCTTTAACCCCACAGTGCAAAATATTTTTGGAAAATGATTGACGGGAAGGTCAAAGGGGTTAAGGAATTTTATGAAATGAAAACGAGTAAACCAGATGAAGATGGTTCACCCCAGGTTAGTAACAGGGATAGAACCTATCATGACTAAAAATCTGGACTTGCCGGAGCTCCCAAGTTGGTAATCATGGAGCAGGAATTGGCATCTTTCTCAATAATCTCTAAAATTGTCATATTTCAATCTTCAAGTGGTATTGGTGATAAGTGAACCTATAAGTGGTTGAAAAAGGAGTTTTCAACTACAAGTGGTTAATCAAGGTCATTAAGTTGAACTTGATTTAACTTTCATACAAATGGTTGAGAAAACAAAGTGATGAGTTTATCTATTATCCTACAAGTGGTTTGTAAATATGAACAAAACTTATTTTCCAGAAAAACCATTTTGATTAAAACAAACTTAAGTGTTTTGAAATCATAATGGGAAAATAATTTGTTGTCAGGGGGAGTTCTGATTGTTTATGACAAGTGGATGGCGATTTGAAGCAGTTCACAACAGTTGACACTTTATTTGTACAGTTTGTTTTCAAATTTTCCTTGAAAATCAAAAATTGAAACATATTTTTGATTTTAGGGGGAGTAAAAATTTAGAAATTTCGAAAATTTGAAAAAATCCAAAAACATGATAAAATTTAAAAAGCCAAAAATGAATTGGAAAGAGGAAATGATAGTACATCAGTGGACAATCACAGCACGCTAAAGAATTGGAAAGTCAAAATGTGATAAACGGTCTCACTGATGATGTGCCAGTAGGTTTTTGCATGCTTAGTAGATTGTGTTTGAGATATAAACCTAAATTTCAAACTTACTTATTCCGTGGGGAACATCTCTCGGATATATAAGTAACCCCTGAAATCTTGTTTGAAGGACTTTCTATTTCTGACATACTAGGTCTTTGTGCGTGGTGATATCTAGGGTATTATACCAGGACTTCTAATTTTACGGGAGCAATAGCCTAGTCCTCGTATAATACTTTGCATTGCTTTAATCTTAATTAGCATAAAAATGATGAAACATTGAAAAATGCTAATCATGTGCTGTTGAAGAAAAGATTCTCTAAAGGGAACACACCGAAAGTCAAACCATCATCTCTCTGATTTTACAGAAGCAATAGCCTGAGCTCTCATGGTCTCGCATTTACCCCTTACAGATATCATTAGTGCACATTCACCTGTAAGACTGAATATATAAGTCTGGATACGGGAGTATATTCTGAGGTGGGACACGCGAATAAGTTTAAGTTCTTAAAACACTAATCTTGTATCTCGAATCAATTGAACTTTGTGTGAAAATTTAAGTGGATCAGTATACTGACAATCTACGTGAATCGTTTAGAACTTAAAATGTTTAAAGCTTAACGGTGTTGGTGATTTGTCTCATAAACTGATATGATCCTCTTACACAAACTCACAAAAAATATTGTCTGTAAATATTTCTTTACTGCTTTCCATTAAAAACAAAAACCCAAAAAGAATGTGTTTTTAGCATAAATATTTGAAAATACAAAAAGATTTTTGACAATTGATATTGAAAAGCTGATTCTCAAATTTCCAAGTGCTAAACATGATGAACAGGTTTGGGAGAGTTTGTTTCAGAAAGAAAGAGATGTTATTCTTACAAGTGGTCATCAGAGATTAAATCATTTTGAACGATACCTGCATGAGGAATATAAATTTGTCAAATTGTTAAATTTGTGAAATTTATTGTGAGGTAGAGTTTTTACAGGCAGAAGCAGCCAGGATACGACTCCTGAAAGATATGCGAAAGTCAGGTTCCGATTCCTGTGGTCTTACAGCATGAAGATATGCAGATACAAGCCAGGTTCCAGATCCTGTTGCTACGGAGAGCTAGGAAACGGTTCTGAACCTGTGAAAGCTGCAAAGTGTGATGAGTAGAATTTGAGCCAGGTCATGATCCTAGAACAAGAAAGTCAGACTGCGATCCCAGCTTATCGAAAGGGGGAGTCTGAAGACATAACAGCCAGTTTCTGATCCTGGATCTGTGATCAACATTCAAGGAGGAGTTTGAATGATAAAGAGCCAAGTTTGAATCCTGCTGTTTACGCAAGCTGCTAGTGCTGAAGAACTTCAAGAATCAAGAGATCGGTTCAAGAGAAGATAGAAACATATTGGGCTTTTGGAAGAGAGAGAGAGAAGAAGAGAAAGAGATTGATTGAGGATAATTACAATGGAGAATTCTTTGAAGAGAGCGAGAAGACTGATAAAGACTGAAGATGTGACATACCGAAGACTCGACACCGAAGACTTCATCAACATCCAAGGGGGAGTCTGTTGGTGCATATATCTGTCAACTTCGTCTTGTATCGAGTCTTGTAATAGGTTAGATAGATCAGAGCACGTTGTTCGATAAAAACGAGAAATATGGAAAAAGGCCATTTCGCACGAAATGGAAAAGGCAATTTCGCACGAAATGAAGAACGAAATGAAGAGGACATTTCGTACGAAATGGAACATGGCCATTTCGTGTGAACCATCTCATGCGGAATGGGTTGCCTATAAATACGTGCCTTGTTCATTTCATTTGAAACGTTTGGATTCCGGTAGCGAAGCTCTGCCGAAATGTCTCCAACATTGTAAAACGATCTGATATCAATACAAGAGACAATTTAAGTGAATCTTTGTGCAAATCAGCTGAAATAACTCTGATACGTCAGTTTCCGCCTTTCGTATTGGACGAGATCTCTTCTGAATGACTCGTTTGGTCGTGCAAATGATCCTACACTTATCAGAGAAGAATTGATCTGAAATCTCAATCTTACCAACTTTTGATTTCAAGTTTCCGTTTGACAATGGTGGAAAGTTTGCATCATCCATTGTTGGAACGGAATTCTCATCTTTTAGCACAACAGATGGCTCCTCTGACTTTGACGAGTCAGATTTATTGCCAGAATAACCTCTGAATTCTTAACCATCCATTTTTGGTGCTTAAGATTTGCTCTTCTTTTGTAAAAATATTTCAAACTTTCACCAACTTCGAAAGTCGAATTTTTGAACTCTTTAAATTTCTCTGTTGGTTGTTCCTTTTTATCAACACATTTTTCTTTCAATTTAGAGTTAGAAGAAACTCCCTGTTTTGTGTTGGTGGACTTTGGGCAATTCCAAGCAATATGTCCAACCTCTTGACATTTGAAACATGTTCTTCTTTCAACTATTTGTTCAGACTCCTTCAACATATTCTTTTGCTTTTCAGCGAGAAACTCTTTGTTTGACTGTTTCCAGAACGGTTTCTCCTTCTCTTCTTCTGAACTTGCTCCTAAAACAAATTTAGTTTTTGATTTAGAATTTTTCTCATTTTTATGATTTTCGGGTGGAATAAAACCTAATCCTTTCTTTTTGAAATTACTGTTATGGTTTGGTTTCTTTCGATAACCCGAACCAGAACTGTAACCCTTTTTCTTGTTCAATCTTTATTGAACTCTTGAAGTGTATTTTTTAGGTTTTTAAGTAAGATTTACATCTTTTATTTCAGAAATATTAATTTCTGTTAATTTGAAAACCTTGTTAATCATTTCAGTTTTAACACTTCTTATTAGGAATTCTTCATCATAATATAATTTGTCGGAATCATTCAAAGTATATACTACTTTGAATGTTTCATCATTCAAATTATTTTGTGACATCAGAAAATCTTTATTGTAAACCCTTTTGACTGATGAACTCGAGCTTTTGCCTGATGAACTCGAGTTTTCAGATTTAGACTCTGACTTTGACTCTTCATCTTTATCCAACACCTGATCAACCACTTTCTTAACTAACTCAGACTCATGATCAGTGTCAGACGCTGTGAAGGTGACATCAATATCATCTGGCAATCCATCGATAGACTCGGATTTCAGATTCAGATTGAGTGCTTTATCCACCTTTTCAAAGTCTCGGGGGGTATTGCCATCCCACATTGGATTTGGTACTCTGTTATACTTCAAACCAGTTTTCTTACCAGATTTTTCTTCATCATCTGCAAACCTATGAGCTGCAACGGCAGGATAGATGCGATCAATAACATACTCTGAACTTTGATAACTCCGAAGTAAATTGTTCACTCTTTCGGTTTCAATCTTCATTGCTGCCAATTCTTGTTTCAGCTCAGCATTCATCTCAATATATCCGTTGATTGCAGTTTGCTTTTGAAGAACTATTGCTTCAGAAGATTTTTCATCTGAATATCTTCATCACAAGCTCCTTTGTACAAGTTCACTTTGCTGCTTAGGAGATCATATGACTCCTTTATGCTTCTCACATTGTGCAGTAAGTTCTCTTTAAGCTTTTCCAATTCAGCCAACTTTGTATCTTTCTCAGCACAATCTTTGCAAGATACTAAACACTTTGCACAAGGAGTTTCAACCTCTACAATCTTTTCAACTTCAACTATTTTCTCGACTTCAACAATTTTTTCAACTATTTTCTCCACCACCTTTTCAATCACAATCGGTTCTTTATCGAATTCTACCTTTACTTCATTCTCTTCCACCTCGACCTTCTCTGTTGGTTTTTCTTCAACTTTTGCCTTATCAGCTTCCATCTGAACTTTAGTCTGTTCTTCAGCAACCCTTCTTGCTTCCATTTCACTCTTTAGTCTAGCAGCCCTTTTCTCTTTCAACATCTCGATTTTATCTGCAAAAAACAAATTAAAACTATAAGAATCCAATTGTCTTCTAGCTTTGTTAATATACTCTTCCTCATCATCAGTGTCTGCATCACTTCCTAATGACTTAAAAATCAGTATTCTTCTCGGACTGTTCTTGGATTTGACTGATTCTTCTTCAAACATTCGAGCAACAAATGCTTTAGAAACTGAAGGTCTAGAAGGATCATAATCATCCCAGTTGAAATCTTTCGGAATCCTTTCATCTTCTTGATCTATCAGACCATAACAAGCTCTACCCTTTTATTCTTCAATAGTACGTGATTGTGAAGATTGTTGTTGATATGGTTGTTGAGTAACCTGATGATAAATTGCTTTTCTATGATAATCGTTGTTTCCAAAAGGATCTTGTCTTCCGGTTGCTTCTCTATTTGTACACTCTCGTTTAAAATGCCCTTTTTCTCGGCAACGAAAACCATGTAACCTTCGATTTGTCAAAACCTAGCTGAGATGTTGCAACTTTACGAAGATCATCTCTTCCGGTGATTTGTTTCAACTTTTCTACTCTTCTCAAAACACTAGCTAAACACCATTTGATGTCCATCAATTCAAGTTCCTCAGAATCAATCTGGTCATAATCCTCTTTAGTGAGCATCGGATTTCCGATTCGTCCAGCAACCAAGCTTTCATATGACTCTAACACAGTAACAAGTGATGCCATGTGTTGCTTCGCAATATCTGGAGAGAAATTTTGACCATTTTGAATATTCAATGTAACATTACATTGCAATACTTGACCGATACCATTTGTTGAACTTTGTTGTTGAGAACTTGGTGTTGAGAAATTTGGTTCAAAATTTGAATAAGACGAAGTAAATCCACTGCTCTGATTTGTATTGCTTGCATTTGTTCCGGAAGTACCATCAGCACTGAACGCAGTCTGAATCTTTGGACTCGGAGTAGTCTCAACTTTGCTTCCTCGATAGTATAGACTAACATCTTGTTGAACACCTGGACTTCTCATCGTGGCAGTTTTTCGCATTGCTAGCTCATGTTCTTCCAACTTTTGGATAAACTTACACAAATTCATATCTTCAAATTTTCGGTTATGCTTTAAAATCAACAAATATGTTCCCCATTCATTCCGTGGAAGCGCATCGGCTAGCTTATCAACCCATTCTTCATCTTCCTTCTTGATGTCCAATCTTTTGATTTCCATGACAAGATGACAATATCTCTCAATAATCGTTCTTGTTGTTTCACCTTCAAAAGCTGTAAACATATCAAACGATTTTTTTTAGTAATGCACGTTTATTTTTTATCATATCAGCACTTCCCTTAAACTTTTTAATCAATGCTAACCAAATTGATCTAGCAGTTCCCTCATGTTGAAGCGAAACGAAAAATATCTTCTTTTACCGCTTGTTGGAGAATGCTAATCATCATTTTTTCACTGGTGTGTCTTAATTTTTCTTCCGGTGTAAATTGACTTAATGGTTTTTCATTTTCAAGATCATATTTCGGTTTAGTGTAATCTTTCTCTAACTAAACCCATGCATCAAACTTATTTGCTTGCACCCAGTTTTCAAAACAATCTTGCCATACTTTAAAATCCTCGATGTACATAAGTTTTGGAGGCTTTTGCAAAGTTCCTGTTTCATTCTCGATACTGACAGTTTCGGCAACTGTAACTGGAGTAGCTGGGACAGTAGCAAACGCATTGTAAAACTCAGAATCCATGTTTCGGTAAAAGATTTCCAAAATCACAATGTTTAAATGAGCTGGATACTTTTCAAACGAACTGGAGATATTTCAAACGAGCTGAACCACCTTCAAACGATCTGGACCTAATGAAAAACCGTACGACCTGGGTTTGGTATGATCTGGTGAATATCAAACAACTTGGATGATTTACACTTCGTGCAAAGTGATAATTTCAAACGACCTGATAACAATTACAAATGATCTGAGCACTTCGTGCGAACTGAATTTTTCAATCCGTACGACCTTGTTCAATTTCGTGCGAGCTGGTTCAATTCGTGTGACCTGACCACACTTTTCACACGACCTGACTGATTACAAATGACCTGATTCAACTTGTACGAGCTGAGTGACTCAAACTGTGCGAACTGAAGGCTATCTCAAATGATCTGACTGAGTTCCAAACGATCTGACATGTTTTTCACGCGGTTTGGTTAATTTTATCAAGTTTTAGGTTGATTTTAGGTCTGATTTGTTCAAGGATTGATTAAAACTCTGTTTTACATGTTATATGTGAAAATCAAGTCATTTTAGCCGGAAATACGATCTGATTTTGAAGAAAATGTGTAGAAGAATGAGTAGAAATCAGATTAAACGGTGAAAACAGGATGAAATGGTAAGAACTCTTCCGCCTGAGCTCTGATACCACTTGTAGGATCGTTGAATCGATCAGAAGAGTTCTAGATCAAATCAGAGGCGGAATTCAATGCTTCGGATATGATTGCAGCTTGTTTAACACTAGGATCACTTTAACTGTCTCTTGTATTGATTTGAAAGCTTTTACAGATCTAGTGACACTTCGGCAGCACTTCGTCTCCGGAATCAGAATGTTACAAATGACAACATGAGCTCAACTATTTATAGGGAACGCCAGTCCGCACGAACCACCCTTCACCAGGTCGTGCGACCTCGACTAACTTCTCTAAAATCCTATTTTCTATGCTACCGAGCTCTGATCTATCCAATCTAGCTACATGACTCGATACAAGACATAAGACGAAGTCAACAGACATATGCACCAACAAAATACAATATTTCATTGGTTTGGTATTCGTATGATGGTTGAAGTGACATAGGTGTCACATCTCTGTACATACTCAGCAATCTTGGGACCATCCATTTTCAGATTTCAAAACTCGGTTTCCAATTTCTGAAACTCTGCCCTCGAACATTACTTCTTGCGCATCAGTTCTTTCATCTCATCCCAAGTCATAGTATACGCAGCATCCTCTTTTAGAGTCTGAACCTGGAGGTTCCACCACGATAGAGCTCCGTCTAGAAATTGTCCAGAAATGTAGGTGACCTGGTGCTCTGGTGCGCACTTGCTCATTCGCAGCATAAAATCTGTCTTCTCACCCCATCTTACAAAAGCTACAGCACCTCCAGTGTCGTCAAAGTTCAGAGGTTTACAATCAAGGAACTGCTTGTAAGTACAGCCTGTACAGGCAACATCATTCACAGAAAGCATTAGCAAACGCACATGGAATGTCCAAACGTATCGTAATGTGTCTTAAGTGACTTAAACATTACCGTGAGGTGGGTTATTTCCTGAGGTACCTCCGCTGTGTTTAGAGCGGAAGGCCTCACGTTGTGCGATTGCCTGTGAAATCTGTTCTTGCAGTTCCGCCTCTGTTGTGGGCAACTGAGTGTTCCTTCGAGGAGGCATCTTCTATAAAGAAGATTGTATAGGTCAGGTCTTATTAGTACGTATATAATAGTGTTTACCATAACAAGTAAGCATGTAATCATCACAATCATAGCACAAGCAAGTAAATTAACAATGTATTTAATGAGAACATTATGATTGAGCTTTCATAAATCATCGACCACCAATATCGTTACATGTTTTACAAAAGTTTCATATCAAAAGAACACAGGGCCACACTACCCTTGTCCAAAATGTCTATCATTCCATAACAGTCACATAATCAAAAAGGGTGATCTCCAAAAGGCTTCACTAGCTCAGCTCAATAGCGGTGCTCTCATCAAAAGCAAGCTACCTACATAAAACCAAAAACCGGCTGTGCTGATGGTGGTAGAGGAGGAGGTGGAGGAAAGAAAAGCAGGTTGCGCATATGCGCAAGCTCCTCCTCAAGATCATAAACATGACGCAACAGATAATTGATCTGCTGCTCGACGGTAAGAAATCGAGTATCAAACTCAGGAAATGGAGTAAGCGGTGCAGGAGGATGCGAAAATGGGGACGGTGATGAACGAGGAACAAATGCAGGCTGACACGGACATGGCAAGGGACGCGGTATCATCTCAAGCTCTAAAATCCTGCGAGGGAAAGCTGCTGAAACATGTCATAATCGTTCAGCAACTCAACCCATCATCGCTGACACATGTTTAATTCCTTCTGATCAAATATGTGTTGTAGGATTTTGTGATCTGTAAAGATTGTACATCGAGTACCATATAAATAGTGAAACTAGATCTTCAAGGCGAATACCACCGCGCCTAGTTCCAAGTCGTGAGTGGTATAATTCCTTTCATGTACCTTCAACTGTCTTGAAGCGTAAGCGATGACTTTTTGACGTTGCATGAGCACGCAACCCAAACCTTGACGTGAAGCGTCGCAGTATAGCACGAAGTCTTCTGTGCCTTCGGGTAAGGATAGTATTGGTGCATCGCATAGCTTATTTTTGAGCAGTTGGAAGGCTTCTTCCTGCTTGTCACCCCAGTTGTACTTCTTATCTTTCTGCCTAAGGGTAGTCAGCGGTTGAGCTATTTTGGAGAAATTCTCGATAAACCGTCGGTAATAGCCCGCTAAGCCCAAAAATTGTCGAATTTCAGTTGGGGTTTTTGGGGCTTCCCAATTCTTTATTGCTTCAATCTTGGATGGGTCTACATGAATGCCTTTCTCATTCACGACGTGACCAAGGAACTGCACTTCGTGAATCCAGAATTCGCACTTTGAAAACTTTGCATAAAGTTTCTCTTTCTTCAGTAGTTCCAAAATGGTTCTGAGATGTTGCTCGTGCTCTTCTCTCGTTCGCGAGTAAATCAGGATATCATCGATAAATACAATCACGAATTTATTGAGATATGGTTTGCATACGCGGTTCATCAGGTCCATAAATACCGCTGGCGCATTCGTCAATCCGAATGGCATCACAAGGAACTCGTAATGCCCATAACGCGTTCGGAATGCAGTCTTTGGTACGCTTTCCTCTTGAATCCTTAATTGATGGTATCCAGATCGAAGGTCGATCTTGGAATGGTAGCTCGATCCTTGCAACTGATCAAGTAAGTCATCAATCCTCGGTAGTGGGTACCGATTCTTGATTGTGAGTTTGTTCAACTCTCTATAGTATATACACATCCGCAATGTTCCATCCTTCTTTTTCACGAACAATACTGGAGCTCCCCAAGGCGAGAAGCTTGGCCTTATGAATCCTTTATCCAACAACTCCTGAAGTTGTGTAGATTATTCTTGCATCTCGGATGGTGCAAGCCGATAGGGTGCCTTGGCTACAGGAGCGGCTCCTGGAAACAAGTCTATATGGAATTTGACTTGTCGTTGCGGAGGTAATCCTGGCAGATCTTCGGGAAAAACATCAGGGAATTCCTTCACCACAGGAATACCTTTAAGTTTCGGCTCCTCAGCTTTCTTATCTACAACATGCGCTAGGAAAGCAACACATCCTTTCCTTAAGCACTTCTGCGCCTTCATACAACTGATGATTCGCAGAGGCGCGTCTCATTTTTCTCCATGTACGATGAGAGTTTCATCATTCGTCAGAGGGATGCGAATGATTTTCTTGTGACAAATAACTTCAGCTTTGTTTTTGGACAACCAGTCCATTCCGACCACTACATCGAAGCTACCCAATTGAATAGGTAAGAGGTCGATGCTAAATCTTTGCTCACCAAGTTCTAATGTGCAACCCCTAACAACTTCGCTTGATTCAACAAGTTTACCATTGGCTAGTTCTATGGAATAAGGAATATCTAATCTACTAGATTCTATTCCAAGCATACGTTTAAATTCCACAGACATGAAGCTATAATTGGCACCAGTGTCAAATAATATGGATGCAAAGTGATTGTTAACGAGAAACATACCGGTGACCACATTAGGGTCCTCGTGTGCGTTCCTTGCTCCAATCACAAATGCTCGAGCCTGAGCATTGTTCCCCCTTGGGCAATCTTTTATGAAATGATCCTTGCTTCCACAACCAAAGCATCCTTGGTTCTGCCCAGCTCCATTACCATTCCGGTTACCATTTCCATTTCCACCATTGTTTCTATTACCAGCACCGTTGCGGTTTCCATTCCCGTTCCTATTTCCTTTTCCCCAACAGTCCTCAGTATGGTGACCCAGTTTTCCACACTTGTCGCATTTTGGAATGCGACAAACTCCTTCATGATGACGCTTGCACTGGTTGCAAGTGGGCAGAGTGCCCAGGTATCTTTTGGCAGGAGCGTCATTCATGGTTGCAAGAGTTTTCGCCTCCTGAGGCGGGTTGGGGTCTCGTTTCTTATTGTTGGAACCCTTGTTGTTTCGTGTTGCTTGATTCAAGTTCGCATGCTTCCTTTTCTTGTCACCAGACGACTCAGCATGCGTCTCAGTCTTTTCAGTTGGGTTCAACGATAACTTCTTCATACGAACAGCATCTTCAGTAAGGCTGACAGCCAGAGTTATAGCCTCAGTGATTGTTGCAGGTTTGGCCGAAGTTACCATGCTGCGAAATTCTGAGGCCAATCCCCAAATGTAGCGTTCAATGCGCTTAAATTCGGGAGTCACCATATAGGGGATCATTACTCCTGACAGATCATGGAACCATAGGGTATAACCAGTAATGTCAGCACCTTCCATGGTCAAGTGCCAGAACTCAGTCTCCAACCTTTGGAGTTCAGCACGAGAGCAATACTTCTCTCTCATACGTTCCTTTAGCTCATCCCATGTCATGTCGTACGCAGCATCATCACCCAGAGTCTGGACTTGCAAATTCCACCAAGTCAAAGCTTCATCAACAAACAACCCCGTAGCAAAAGTGACTTGCTGATCTGCGGTACACTTGCTCATACGGATAGTGGCATCAGTCTTCTCCGTCCAGCGTACAAATGCCACTGCACCTCCAGTGCCGTCGTAGTTCAGTGGTTTGCAGTTGAGAAACTGCTTAAAGGTGCAGCCTTGAGCTGTGTTTCCTCCAGATGTGTCTCCTTGCCCATTACGTCTAGCATTGCTTGGTCCTCCACTTTGTTCAGTGCGGTTCGCCTCGTATTGGGCGATAGCTGCGGAGATCCTTTCTTCCAATAGGGCGTTCAGTTCTTCAGCACTCCTCAGCAGAAGAGGATGAGGGGGTTGATCGGAATCTTGGTTGTTCACAGCTCTCCTAGGTGCCATGTTCTGTCGGAACATAACACAACAGGGTTAGACATTTGTTTGATATCGTCGTACGAGACAGTAGTAGTATATATACACAGGCATATACCACATAAGTGACATCAAACAATCCGCCAAACGTATAAATCAATTCATACAGCAGCAAGCATGCATAAATAGATAAATACTGATTTGTCATAAAATATTCACCGAGTCTCTACACATATCAGCACAACTTGTTACATCATTGTTTGCGGAGTAAACAAAATGCATAAGGGTTACGTCTCCCCAAAGTACAAGTTTAATATATGTACAGGACAAAATATCTTACTTTGCATTGGCGGTTCTTGTCTTTATACCCTAAATTATTACTCCAATAGAGTATTTAATAGGTTGGGGGAAGGGTGTTCACGTTTGACCTTCTCTTGTATTTGAAGGAATCTCTTATGATACGTGACAAGACTTGCTGTGTTTTCTGTGCACTTAATTCCTTAATTATGTATGCATCCATATTTACGTAAGTCCTTGCACAGTCCGCACAGTTCATTTCATCGTCGGATCACTTCCTTCAGATTGGCCACTGTTTTCAGGTAAAGTCACGAGTACCTGAGATATTCTATTTCTAGTATATGTGTATATCAATTATTTCACATAGTTGCAAGTAATTTCTAGTCAAAGACAAGTGCTACTCCAGTGCACCCTAAGTCTCGTAGTGTCTTTTCTTGACTCTTTGTAAACAGTTTCAGGTAGTGGATGTCGCGGAAAGTTTTATGCAATGAAAACCTTTTGAAAAAAAAAATTTCGTGAAAGGATCCTAGAGATTGTAGTCTAGACTCGAGAAGGAATCCTGGTTCACTACAATCGCAGCTCTGATACCAATCTGTCACACCCCTTTCTTAGGCGGAAGCACGAGGTGTGATCATGAAAGGTTCTCATTGCATACGAATGGTAAACATACTACATGCTCGTAAAAATAACTTCAAATGCCAATAACATTACATAACTGAAAACATAGGTTAAGTGTTTACATCACAAGACAACATTTTGTTTGATAAGTTTATAGCTTTATTCAAAGATGAACATAAACGACATCCAAGAGCAAGAGTAAGACCGCGCGCACATCCACTTTAGTTACCTGAAATACATGTGAGATTTTGGAAAAACGTCAACATAATGTTGGTGTGAATTCATGCAGTTTCTTTATTGAACGTTTGTATACTTTGTATGAAAACATGGTATGTAATTTGTATAAATCAAGTATTTCTGTATGTATCAAGATTGTTAATGGGTTGCAAGGCCATTAACATGTGACGCGACATAGGAAGCATCCAAACCATAGGCATTTTTCTAGTTGTCGATTCACGACTGAGACACAAAAGCACTACTTGGTACTAGTTATCACCAAGAGTGTGGCTGCCCGAAAACCCATTAGATCTAACATTTTGTACTGCGGTCTTAGTATGTACACGATTAATGGTGCTTCTGGTACCCTATTCGTGACACAATTTCAAGTATCATTCCTCAGTTCTTGTATCCATCATACCATAACACATGTATTTTCCCCAAGTTTAAAAAGTATGTAAAAGTTTAAAAGTGGGGACATAAACTCACTTTTCTGTAATCATTTAGTAACATGTACTTCACCCCCGAAGTTATAAAACTGAAAACAGTTAAAAGAAAAGGGGGAGCATGAACTCACAACTTTGTGCTTCTTGCGCCGTAAACTTCACCGGGTTTGCTTATATAGCGTCGTGACCTATACGTGTTTTATTAACGTTAGTCACTAGACTTGTATCGCACAAGTACAAGTCACCATCTTTTATGTATGTATTCTTTGTGTGTTAAAAATAATTTATATTTTTAACTATGTATCTTACTTATATTATTTTCTCAAAAATCAATATAAGTATCTTGTATATTTCACCCGATTTATGTATTTTCGTCCAAAACTTCATTTTAGTTCGTAATTTGTCCAAGTTACATAATCTATCAAGTAATATATTTTTATAAATATATTTTCTCGTATTTGTCTAAGCATGTTGTATGTGTATTTTGTATTTTCACTCCTCAGGAGTATTTAGTGTATTTTCAAGTCCTAATACACTATTACATACAATACGTATTACATACACTTAGCACAAAGTTTGGTGATCAATAAATGTATATATTTTCCTCAAAGAGTTAACTGTCATTTTCGTCCCTGTGGTTTGGTCACTTTGGCCATTTCAGTCCATTTTTCAAAAATGCGCCATTTTCCTCCCCGACGTTCTGGAAAGGTGCCATTTCAGTCCAAAAATCATAACCCAGTTAAGTCAGTTAGTAAATAAGGACTGATTGTGTAAATTTGTAACATAAAGGACTGATTGTGTAAATTTGTAACACCACCACCACTAGCCCTGCCACCACCACCACTCCGCTGCCACCACCACCACCACCGCCACCACCGCCACCACAGCCACCACCGCCACCACAGCCACAGCCACCACCGCCACCACAGCCACCACCGCCACCACAGCCACTGCCTGAATTCGGATGAAGTTGCAGGTTCCGGTGAAGTTGGATCTTTCAGAAACGATGATTGGATCTTCGTTTTTATCTTCAAAGTGGTCGATTTGCCTGAATTCGGATGAAGTTACAGGTTCCGGTAAAGTTGCAGGTTCCGGTGAAGTTGCAGGTTCCGGTGACCGGTTTCGAATCTGCCTGAATTCAGATGAACGATGATGTTGTAGGTTGTGGAGATACAATGATGATGTAGATGATAGCCGGTGGTAGTCGGAGAAGATGGTGATGATGTGTTTCGGAAAAGATTCGAGAATAGAGATGATGTTACGGACAAGGAGTGGTGTTTCCGATATGGAAGTAGCTGATGACAATGATGAAGATATGGAGTTTTGAATCTGAAGTAATATATAACATGCTATGCTAGACTGAAAGGTTGACTTTATTGGAAGAGGGAATAAACTTATACAGCCTTCATATATACTAATAGGCATGGAAGGTTGGTATTTTCCATTTATATATAGTGTTCTTTTTCCTAATTTCCGTACTTGTGTTAATGTGTTTTTTTAATTTGCAGTGGATCAGAACCCAGTAAAGGGACATACGCAAAAGATTGGGTTTTGTGGGAGAAGCAACTGCGTGAGGTTTTATTTCGAAATGCTGATTATTTGGCATCCATTCAGGTAGCATGTTTAATTAATATATAGAACGAAAAATAATAATCAGAAACATGTTTTCCGTTCATCTGTTCTTATAGTTGCATTAAATTTTCTTTGGAGATATTATTGAGGCTGTGAATACTATGTTCTGTAGGTTCCTTTGGAGATATTATTGAGGCTGTTACACCGATATCAACCTTCATGTATCCGTCATCGAAACTTGCAACTTTACTTCTCCGTCATCTTACCATCATCTATGTTCACCTCCATCTTCCGTTTTTGAAACCTCCATCTACGTGGTAGCAGGTCGGGTTATGTATGGAATGGTGGTTCGAAGAACTGTTGGTGGCAGTGGTGGCTGTGGTGGCGGTGGTGGCGGTGTGGCTGTGGTGGCGGTGTGGCTGTGGTGGCGGTGTGGCGGTGTGGCTGTGGTGGCGGTGGTGGCGGTGTGGCTGTGGTGGCGGTGGTGGCGGTGGTGGTGGTGGTGGTGGTGGCAGCGGAGTGGTGGTGGTGGCAGGGCTAGTGGTGGTGGTGTTACAAATTTACACAATCAGTCCTTTATGTTACAAATTTACACAATCAGTCCTTATTTACTAACTGACTTAACTGGGTTATGATTTTTGGACTGAAATGGCACCTTTCCAGAACGTCGGGGAGGAAAATGGCGCATTTTTGAAAAATGGACTGAAATTGCCAAAGTGACCAAACCACAGGGACGAAAATGGCAGTTAACTCTTCCTCAAAAAATATACATACTTAATATCAATTTTTATCTTGAAGAAATCATCATTTCTTAACTTGAAGTTTACATAAAAATTAGCGAAACCTTGGTAAATATTTTTGAGTGAATTTTTAGGGAATAAGTTTCACCAAATCTTATATTTTTCTAAGTGTCAAAATTTTATAGAAATTTTGACATAGTTCCCCCCTAAAAATGGAGGTTTCCCATGTTTTCAAAACATGTGTTTATTTTCTTTTAAAATCAACACAAACAATCATCAACTCCTTCAACACTTACCGAGTGTCAAAATCAAGTAAATTACACTACATCATGAACTTGAAGTTTTTGTAAAAACTTGTAGTAACTTACCATGTTATTTAGTAGGTTTAGTTACCCTTAAAACATGGTTATTTGTTTGTAAATCGCTTTATTAAAAGATCTAGTCATTTACAACTTGTAAGATGATTTTTCTAAAAATATTTCTTTTGTATTTTTTTGTTACACACATGTTTCTAATCTTGTGTAAACACTAAAAATATGATTAATTTATTTAGAAACCATGACTTTGTAAATCTTGTAAATAAACTTGGTTTCTTGGGAAAATTATTTTTGTAATCATCTATTTACAAGATTTGTATTTTGTTTAAATCATCTTTACATATGAAAACCAATTTCATTATTCAAGTTCATGAAGACATGAAGCATGAAGATCTTGGTCTTTCACAAGATCACCACTTTAACTTACTAGATCATGTGTTTAATCACAATCTAGTAGGTTTCTTATGATGTCTAATATCACTAACACAAATCATCATTCATCAAGAAGCAAATCATCATAATTTCCATGTATTCTTATGTATTTAAGCTTATGTTAAAGTATCATGATCATGTTCTTTTGTGTTCTTGTGATTAACAATATTCATCATCTTTTATCCATCAAAATTAGAAGTAAAAACTAGTAACAAGAAGCTTACAACTAGCTCAAAGGCTAGGGAAGAACACAAGATGAAAATGGAGTGGATAAAAGCTATTGATGGAGGCCCTTCAAGTTCTACGAGCACCAAGCTTCCTTAACCACCTCCTTGCACCTTGAAATAAGCTTGAAATGGATGAATGGAATTGAAAGATGTTGGTGGTTATGGGGGTGGGTCTCAGCCGTGAGGGGGGTACAAGGGAGGAGAGTGTGGTGTGTGAATGGTGAATGGAAATGGTGATACTTATAATGCTTGCAAGATCTTCCATATCATAAAGAATCCAAGAAAGATCATGTGAATATCTTGGCAAGATTTTAGAGGATTTAGCAAGATTTCACAAAATCAAGAGTGGGGCCACTAAGGTGACCGTGAACAATATAGTGGGGGGGGGGGGTAAAGTGGAAGTTCCAATCCTTAGTTACATAAATAAGTTAGTTTTCAAGTGTCTTGATTAGGGACTTGTTGTGTTATTATGTTATAAGAGGTGTTATGGTGTTCGGGGACCTTAATAAGCTCCGAAATATTAAAACAATGCTTCTAGTATAATTTTGATGTTTCGGGTAATGTCCGGTTGTTCGGTTAGATACCGGTTCGTTAAAGTGCTAAATTGCATCGTTTAGCGTCCTTTATGTATTCTTTTGTGACACTTTTAATTCCCGACACTTAGGAGGGTATTCTGGATAATAAAACATGAATTCTGCATGATATTTATGTGTTAAAAAGCTGATTATAGTTGATTTGTACAGAATTCTGCTTTTAAAGTGCGTTTCGGGTGCTTTTTAGTGCATATTTTAGCTTTCGGAAAGTCTATATGTTAACCCTTGTATACATTCTTGGGTTTTAATGTATTCCTGACGTTGGACCTACTCCTGGGCCCCAATTCTATTGTCTGACTGCTTTCTGCAGAATTGTTGACACAATGTGTCTTACCGGTGAGTTTACTAGTATTTCTGACGCAACGCTATCATTAATGCATAAAGCAATTTTTTTGTAGTATAAAATGTGCATGAATTCACAAGTATAGCATGTAATCAACCAATGTTGACATTTAAGCACATAACTGCATATATTTAATATTAATTAAATTGTACGGAAATTACCGGTTTGGTGTCAGTTGTCACAGGATCAATGTGTATGTGCATTGACTACCATGAATTGAACAAAGTCACGATTAAGAATCGGTACCCACTACCGAGAATCAATGATCTGTTCGACCAGCTACAAGGAGCTCGATTTTTCTCAAAAATCAATTTACGATCAGGATATCATCAATTAAAGGTACAGGAGGAGGACATTCCTAAGACCGCTTTCAGAACAAGGTATGGCCATTATGAATTTACTGTCATGCCATTTGGTTTAACCATTGCCCCAGCTGCATTCATGGACATGATGAACCGAATATGTAAACCATATTTGGATAAATTCATAATTGTCTTTATAGATGATATTCTTATTTATTCTAAGAGTAAAGAGGAACATGCAGCGCATCTGCACGCACTTCTAAGTTTATTGAGAAAAGAAAAGCTTTATGCTAAGTTTTCAAAGTGCGAGTTTTGGTTAGAACAGGTACAGTTTCTTGGACATTTAGTCAATCATGAAGGAATTCATGTGGATCCCACCAAGATCGAGGCGATTATCAAGTGGAAAACCCCAGAGTCACCATCCGAGGTTAGAAGTTTCTTAGCATTGGCCGGTTATTATAGAAGATTTATTCGAGATTTTTCTAGAATAGCCATTCCCTTGACTAAGCTAACCTGTAAATCTGTTAAGTTTGAATGGGGACCAAAACAAGAAGAAGCCTTTAGAATTCTTAAGCAAAGACTAACCAATGCACCCATACTAGCATTACCAGAAGGAACTGAAGACTTTGTAGTCTATTGTGATGCTTCTAAGTTAGGTTATGGATGTGTATTGATGCGACATCAAAAGGTTATAGCTTATGCCTCTAGACAACTTAAGAATCATGAAGAGAATTATTCAACCTATGATTTGGAATTAGGAGCTATAATTTTTGCCCTTAAAATTTGGAGACATTACCTATACGGTAGTAAGTTTGCCATTTTCACCGATCATAAGAGTTTAAGGTATGTTTTCGGGCAAAAGGAATTGAATATGAGACAAAGACGCTGGATGGAAATTTTTAGTGATTATGATTGCAATATCCAGTATCATGCAGGAAAGGCAAATGTAGTGGCTGATGCCTTAAGTCGAAAGTATCATGAAAAGCCAAAAAGAGTGTGTTCTCTTAAGTTAAATCTACAAGTAGATTTAAATGAACAGATTAGAAAACACAAGAAATAGTAATCAAGGATGATACTAAAAAATTGAAAGGAATGATAAAGGAACTAGAACAAGGAACATATCGAATTTGGAGATTCCATAAGAAAAGAATGCGGATACCTAAATTAGAAAACCTACGCCATCATATATTAGAAGAAGCCCATAAGTCTAAGTATACGATGCATCCTGGAAGTGATAAGATGTATCAAGACTTGAGAAAGAATTTTTGGTGGATAGGAATGAAAAAGGATATAGCAGCATATGTTGCAAGGTGTTTAACCTGTTCCTAGATTAAAGCTGAACATCAGAAACCCTCAGGATTATTACAACAGTTAGAAATGCCAGTATGGAAATGGGAATTGATAACAATGGATTTTGTTACTAAATTACCCAAAACAAGAAAAGGTAATGATACAATCTGGGTGATTGTAAACAGGCTGACTAAGTCAGCTCATTTCCTACCAACAAAAGAAACTTTCAGTATGGAACAATTAGCTAAATTATATGTAAATGAAATAGTTTCATTACATGGAATTCCTTTATCAATTGTTTCTGACAGAGATAGTCGTTTTACCTCTCATTTTTTGACAAGTTTCCAAAAAGCAATGGGAACCAAGCTAAATCTAAGCACAACCTACCATCCTCAAACAGACGGATAAAGCGAAAGGACAATTCAGACAATGGAGGACATGCTTAGAGCCTGTGTAATTGATTTCGGAGGTAATTGGGACATTCACCTACCATTAATAGAATTTTCTTATAATAACAGTTATCACACAAGTATCAATGTTGCACCATTCGAAGCACTTTATGGACGAAAGTGTCGAACGCCAATCTGTTGGGCAGAAATTGGAGAAAAGCAACTATCTGGACCTGAGATAGTGCAAGAAACAACAGACAAAATCATTCAAGTCAACGAACGACTAAAAGCAGCACGTGATCGACAAAAGTGCTATGCAGATAACAGACGCAAGTCGTTAGAATTTCAAGTAGGAGACAAAGTGTTATTGAAAGTCTCTCCTTGGAAAGGAGTGGTAAGATTCATTAAAAGAGGAAAGCTAAGCCCCGGGTACGTTGGACCTTTTGAGATTATTAGAAGAATAGGACCTGTAGCCTATCAGCTACAACTGCCAGAGGAAATGACAGGAATACATGATGTATTTCATGTATCTAACCTCAAGAAATGTTTAGCTGGTAAATCATTGGTAGTACCTCTTAAGGATATAGAGGTAAATGAACAATTAAATTTTGTAGAAAGACCTCTACAGATTGAAGACAGAAAGGTTAAGAATCTCAAACACAAGAGATTAGTTCTGGTAAAAGTGAAATGGGACTCCAAGAGAGGACCAAAATACACTTAGGAGCTTGAATCAGAAATGCAAAGGAAATATCCACACCTGTTCCAGTAGATCTCGAGGAGGAGCTCTAAAACAAGGTGGGGAGGATATAACAACCCCCCTAAATATTTCGAGTGCCCCATTATGTCCTAAAATGAACCCCGTAGGAGAAAACAGGCCCTGAATACCTTTAATTTTATTAAAATTAAATAAAAACAAATTTTATTAATCTGTCGCGGGTCGCGTAAGACCCCTCCTTGGTCTACGCGGGGCGAGAGAAAGGGGACATAAGGCGAAGCCCGGTGCTGCCACGTGTCATGCTATGTGTCGAAGCTAGGACCTGAGTCGGATCAGCTAGGGCCTACCCTAGCCACCCTCGCGGGCCGCGTAGCCCTTGGCTACGTTCTACGCGGGGCGCGACAAAGTCCGAGATCAGCACTATAAATAAGAGGCTTCGGCTGTTCATTCAAATCGTTCACACCTTTCTTTCTCTCTCGAATTTCTATAGAGTATAAGCTATTCTCGGGCATAATACCCCCCTAATTAACGAAGTTCTGCCCCGTTGTAAGTATCATAACCCCGGTTACGTATTAGATACGTTGCCCGATTGATCCAGGGTTCCGTAACAGCTGTCGTGGTTCTGCCCGACGTAGTCGTTGGAATGTCGTCTCGGGGAGGGTATTACTAATGTAAATATTGGGTTATTATAGTAACACATATGCATTTGTGTAATTTATAGATAATCACCAGGAAATCCTTAAAGGAAACCCTAAGACAGCCATGTGAGTAATCTCCTTTTTGCAAATTGTTTTTACAAAACCTCACTTAATTAATAATATATTAAACAGTGATTGAGTATTTGTATTCTATAATTACCGTCGGTATGTTGGGGTTTTGTATACAAAATTTGTTACTACCTTGCGAGGAGTAACATGAGCACAAATCGGGTTGACAGTACCGTGGGTGGTAATTAAAGTAGATGGAAACAAATGTAATTGTGCGACCGCCCTCAATACTGTACAATAGTTTTACTTAACTTGATTAAACTAAGATTCACTCAACTTGATTAAACTGAGATTCACTCACCAGTATTTCCCACTGACAAAATGTTTTTAACGCGTTTCAGGTAACAAAATGTGAAAGCCAAATAGAAGCCAACTGGACAGCACTGAAGGCTTGGAAAAAGTGGCTATAAAGTTACCTAAAATAAAGAGATGTTTTATTAAATAAAATATGATTTATTCCTATGAAAATGTGTGTACTTAAAACTTGGGATTATTCCCACGTGTTTAATATTATGAAAGTGTGGTATTTTACTCTCATAAAATATTTCCTAACTACGGTCCTGATGTAATTTCCGTTGCCAAAATAATAAACACCTGGATACCACCGAAACTGGCCGCGGCCGCCCGTTCTCGGGTCATTAGGGGGCGAGGGTTGTGACAACTGAACTCCCATCAGTACTACTTGTTTATCTGATCATTGTGCTAGCTTTTCTTCTGTGCACTAATTGAACTGTTTCGAGTTGCATTTAACAATAAGAAGTAGCATGCATCATGTAATGTATTTGTGAGTCTTTTGAAAGTAAACATGACATCATTCATATCATAAGTTCAAAATGCACAACAATATATTACAAATTATTGTTCACATCGTACGGAATTATATAAAAAAGTGCCAGTTGTCACACAATTGCCCAATACACGAGCTGGAAACAAACAATCTGCGGATCATGGTCTCTGGCGGGGCGCGAGAGGGGAGAGTGGGCTTGGTCGCGAGTTGCGACCCAATGTATCCGGGGATTTTGTTTGTTTAGTTGGCAATTTTAGTCCCTTATGTTTATAGTTGATATGTTTTAGGGTGTTTTAGGTGTGAAATGCATATTATAAGGGGTTCTCATGTACCATTACATAAGAACAAGTATAAACAAGTGTGATACAAACATATGAGTCGTGAATAAGTATCATATACGCATGAATTGAGTATGTATGACAAGTATTTGTAAGTTTAACACATTATGCAAGAATTACGAATATGATAACAAATGTATTACGAATTCAAATGTATGAGCATGTACGAATATGTAAAGCATAAATTGTAAGAAATAACAAATTTTATTTATGATCTAAGTCTCGGATTTTACAACGATACAACGAACATATGAAATACAAACGGAACAAGTTTCCAAAATTAAAAATACAAGACAAGCATTCTAATTAAGGAAAGTACAAAGAAGCAGGGCGTTACACAAACTTTCTTGATTGATACCTCAACTCAAGTCCCTCAACATATAAGTTAGTTGAGAACATGGTTTGGTTCATGTTCATCCAAGAAAGTATGTAGAAAAGTTGTAACAAGTTAAGTTTAACAAAAAAAAAAGAAATGAAACCTTACTTTGGACCTCAAAATGTGATGTCCCAACCTAGTTTACCAAGGTAAACTTGTGGATACACTCCTAGAGGTGTTCCAAGAGAATTGAAGCAAGAATTCATGAGTTTGAAGCTCACTTTTGGACTTGAGTATAATATGCCCAAAGCTTGATATTTCGGTAATTCGAGAGTATTTTGAGAGTGATTATAGTGTGGGAAAAGTGAAATGAAGGTGTGAGAGGCTTGTTTATATAGTGGTTGATTAGGGTAAGTGTTTTAATGAAGAATGGGGGTGATTGGGGAAAAAAGGAGGTGAGAAACGTGACCAACCTGGATTGAAGAAACAACTTTCTGCGGATTAGGTATCCACGCGTCGCGCGGTGGGTGAAGGTTAGAAGCCCGTGCGATGCGGCGTGTCTTTATTCCAGCCGAAGTTTTTTTATTTAGTTTTAGTCCCTCAACTTCCATATGTTTGTTATTTCATGCTAAAAGTTTATATCTCGAAGGTTTTCATGTATAAGAAGTGTATGTATGCATCGTGCATGTATGATTGATAGATTGAATGTATAATAAGTCCCGGTTTTGCATGTAAACAAGTATTTGATGATTGATTGCATATAACATAAGTATGATTTTAACACGATTGATATAAATATAAATTTCAATATGATCGAAGTCTCGGATTACAAGATTGGAAATAAAATACGAATACAAGTTTCAAGAAATAGAAATGCGTATACAACTTTCTAAATATGGAAAGTACAGAAATATTTGATTACCGCCCCCCCCCCCCCCCGGTCTTCCGATCTATGCCGCCGACGTTAAACCCACAGGCGACACCACCACCATCATCATCACCGGCGATGTGCGCCATAGTCGGCTTCGCCACCATCGGTCTACTCTTTCATTTGTTTCTCTTGATCCAGTTGTTTCTGTCTGTCTGGATCCGGCTAGGGTTGTGCGTGTCTTATATATAATTAATATTTGATTACTGTAGAAGGCAACTGTAGAACTTCTTTATTTTAATATTATATATAATGGTTGTAAATGCTTATGAGAAATGAAGAAAAGAATAAATAAGCTTGAAAGAAGTAATTGAATTATTAATGTATTTAATATTTCAAAGAAGTAAATAAGTCACTTCTTTAATTGTTACTCAACATACGGAAAGGAAAAATGCATTAGAATTTTGAGTGCAATCATGTTTTATGACATTGTTATTTAATGGACTTCTTATGGGCTTAAGTAATTAAATGGAAGTGACAAGAATTAAGTGGGCTACACGTTGGATCAATTCGGTCAAAGGGCTACAAATGTATGGATAATTTTGAGGGGCAAGGAATTTTTTACGACTGAATTAATCTTGGGACGCACGTCACAGCAATTAATAAAAAGAAAGATATTAGATCTACTGTGGGGAGTTTTTGATTTATTATTCTTGGACGAGAGTTCGCATGCACGCACAAATGTACGTACATGGTTGGTCCTAAGAATTCAGGTGTCATGTGTGAGCTTGAAAAAATGTGTCTCAATTGCGGTCCAAAAACATCATATTGTTTAATTATTATTTTTTTAAATAAAATGGGTATCGGACTAACTAAACCTAATAGGCTAACTTCTAAAACTTAATAATTGTTTTATAAGTGGATCTATCAATAACTAGGTTTTTGTATATGTATGCTGTTAATAAAAAAAATTATAACATATATATGTGTATATATCTATCAATAACCCCCGCCCCGCTTGCGGTATGCACATATAATGTATATATGTGTGGGCGCTCGGGGGGCAAAAGCAAAAGTGCACTAATTTTAACGTTATTTTACTAATTTCGTGAAAATAACGTTAAAAGAGGGGATGGTTAATCATGCATCATGTGGTGGCGTTGATAGCCGAAAGACAAGGGGGTACATGCACCAATTGGCGTTTGTCTCAATTGCTGAGTGTTATGTGCCTTATGTCCAAGGCTTGATGCAAAACCACAATCGAGCCGGGGGTCTCATTGGAAGCAGCCTCTCTATTCCTACGGGGTAGAGGTAAGGCTGTCTACATCCCACCCTCCTCAGACCCTACCTTAGCTTTTGCTATTGGTGGGATATACTGAGTATGATGATGATGATGTGTATATATATATCGGATTTTTTAATAAAAAGATGTGCTCCTCGGAATCACGGGTCCTGGCGGATGGTCCTCCCCGCCCAACCCGAGGGTCGTCCATGCGTACGAATTTTACAACAGTTTAAGGTTCGCATATGGTACACCTCAAGGTTGTAAAGATATCATGATGACCATGCGGGGCTAATTTACCCGTGATCTTCTCCGGATATAGGATTTGTTATAGAGAACTTTTATATTATGTTTTTACTAGAATTTGGGAGTGTATTTGTTAATCTCTTAAGTTTTATAAAATCCATTTGTGGTTTTTCGCGTCAAAGATTTGATTTTGTTGATTTGCTCATATTATTGGTGATAATTGTTTCATCGAACCCTTTAAGTATAGATCTTCAATTGTCACTGGATTAATCACGAACGTAGTCACCCTTAATGACTTCTCACTAGTTAATTAAATTAATTGTTTTCACCAAACCCGAAACCTGGAGAAGATTGTTTTCTCACACCGATTTTAAATCAAAAGTTAAAGTTTGTTGTTTTCGACTAAAAATCAATTTGTTTCTTTTAGTAATTAGAAATTTAATCAAAACTGAAATGACCACCAATTCCTCTTGGAGACGTCTTGACTTTCACTTGCTACTTATTTATATATTTTTGACCAATCAAACGACATCGATCATGTATCAATCAATTATTTGATAAATAGTGTTTTAAAGTCCTTTGAAATATCTCATGGGTTATGTTATTTGTCTTTTGAAATCTGTTTTTATCTAAATGATACACACCAGTATATCACGAAGAGAGACGAAGTTCCAACAAAGTGTGAGTATGCACGCACATACGCACCGTATTAAGGGTACTTTGTCCTTTTCGGGGTAAATTTACTTAGATTGTCTAGTGTTTATTTGTATCTAAATCTTATTTGTTGTGTTTATTTTGTATCTAAATCTCATTAACAAGTTGTAGTGACACTTATTGTGTTCTTGTATTATGTAGTTAAACCAGAAAGGAATGTATTATAGAATGTGGGAGGGTTTAGGTGTTAAGTACATGGTACTCAAAAAATTGTAAAAGGCTTAATTTGATCACTAAAGCATCATTAATTTGATAATTGTTGTTATATTTAGTAACATACTAACATGATTAATTAGTTACCATGTAGCAGTTTAGCTTACTTCATGTGTTGCATAGCTTTCACAATCTAGACGTTATCTGTGTGCCACCTTATTTCATTTGATCGGGGTATATAGTAATTCATGTGGACGTTAGTCATGACTTAGAAACATAATAATTTTTTGAAAGGGGAATGTCATTAAGCAAACACACTAGAAAGGAGCGAGCCACAAAAATACAACCATTACAATAACATAAAATTTCTCCAATTTGACTCCTCAAAGTCAACCAACCAAAACCTTGTTTTTCATCCGCAGAAATCCTAGCACTTTAACTTCATTGAGCAACCTATGATTCCCTGAATCGATGGCTTTTTGTGGTTAAACACGAGGTCGTTGGGAGCCTTATATATCATCCAACAAGATGGGAACATAATAGAAAAAACAAGTCTCTTCCATAACTTAGAACTAGACCAAGAATTATGGATAGTAAGAACATCTTAAACCGAGAACATTATCATAGTATGGAGATGATGCCATTCCGATACACTCGCCCAAATTCCATGTGAGAACTTGCAGCCCGAAAACATGTGGTCGGGTGACTCCACCCCATCTTCGCACATTGGACAAATATTCGAGTCAATAGGAATACCATGTTTGATTAAGGCCTCCCCCGTAGGTAAGCGATCCAATCCAGCCCGCCATCCAAAAATATTGACTTTCCGCGGTAGCCACTTGTTCCATTTAAAAATAAAGTCCCCATTACCAACATCCTGATTACTATGGCTGGCATATCGGGTTAACCCGATCTGTTAAGACATGAACACGATAAGACACGAACACGAAACATGTAAACACGAACACGACACGAAATCTTATCGTGTCAGATTTTCCAAACACGAACCTGTTAATAAACATGTTTCCAAACATGTTACTAAGGATATTTTGGATAGAGCGAATCATGAATCCCCCATCTTTTTCAGCTTCCCATTTCCAGGTATCTTTGTTAGAGGATAACACTCCATTTCGAATCAACTCCATACACCTGTTTACATCCTCCTAGTGTAACACCTCGAAAATTCACGTCCTATAATGTATTGACACGTGTCATAAGCTTTGAACGTGTAAAAGAATACTCTAGAGGGACTAAAGTTGACAAACAAGGAAAGTATGTGAAAATAAGGGTTCAGAATGTCAACAATAGATAAAAATATTTTACAATAACCCTACATGATGTTTATACCCTTAAACGAATGATTCACGGATCATACGAAGCTAATTGTGAAAGAAAGTGAGAGATTACAAACTACAGGGGTTAAATGTGTCAACATGTTTAAAATATACCTCTGAGTGACCTTTTAGCAAACCCGAAGCTTTGTAATGATTAATTATGCTCACTAGAATGTGTGATAAAAATTTCATAAAGTTTCGTTATCGTATGAGAAAGTTATGATCAAATTCGTATACGAGGGGTTAAAGCGTCAACGTTGAAAATTATGACTTTTCGGGTAATAACCAAGTGGCCAAGGACTTAACGAAGTGGGTATAAGTCTTGAAGCCCTTATAGGTAAATTTGGAGGGCTCAAAATGCAAGAAATAAGTTTGGTTGACCCTTCGAAAGGCCAAGAGCCAAGGATGCAAACTGAAAAGAAATTTTTTGCCCTGATAACTGGCTTACGGACCGTAAAGGTCGACCCTTACGGTCTGTAAGGGGTCCCCAGATGCAGAAAATCAGGCAGTTGGCTGTTAAGAGCTTGTAACCGACTTAGTTAGATATTTTCTCATCCATGGGCGACCCCTAACAGTTCCTAGGCCTTAGGGACACATGTTGATGATCAGGAAACAAGGGTAGCATGATTTGTCATGATCATAATGGATCAAAATCACTATAAAAAGGCCATTCATGTTGCAACTTGTGATCACTCATTCCATCTGCACTTGTGGAGCTTCCTGGAGCATAGGAGCAGACCCAAGTAATCTCTAATAGTGCATAGGACTTCTGTAAGTATGCTTAACCTTTCTTAGTTGAGTTTTTGCTTAGTTTTAGCTTAAAAGTCAAACCGTCGTAATTAACGGTTGACTTAGCGATTAATCATTAATGGTCCAGTGATTAGTCGAATTAAGAGTAGTTATAAGTTGGTAATTATGTGGGCAATAAACCCTTAAAAGGGCACCCTCTGATTCCCGTTCTAACTAGATCAAATGTCGGGTAAAAGTTGTTTATAAAAAGTCAACAGGATCCTAATTTGCGATTTAAAACATAATTAACAATGTAGAAGCTTTGCAACCTGTTTTATTACTCTTATAACTTAGTAATTAATGTAAGAACATGTCTAAGCATGTTCGACCCGACAATTTTCTGTTTAGACCCGGTTCGGAACCGAAAGTCGCAAAACTTTGACTTTTGCTTTGACTACAGTTCTGACCTGATTTAGTATGGTTTGGAAATGCCTTAGAGCTTCCTTAGGACCAGGTTACATGATAGTATAACCTTCTGTGGTTGGATCGTTGATTGTCCGATTTGTTTACACATTCCCGTTAAATGCTTAATGTTGACCATAATGCCCTTTTGACCATAAAACGAGAATTTTGGAAATATGAAAGGACAATAATCTTTATTACTGATTTATAAAGTTGTCCTTAAATTTTCGCATCAGTTGGAGGTCTAGATTAGGAGTTATGCTCATTAGCGTAATTATAACGCCTTTTAGTAATTAAACGGCGCAATTAGCATAAAGCCTATCTAAACCCAATTTTTGAGAATATTAAAGATTTTTAATTATTTTTAAACTGATCATAACCTAAGGCTATCGCCTTAATTCGGTAAATACCGATTATACCCTTTTTGTGTATAAAATGAGTTTTACGTAGTATTTTGACACCAATCCAATTGCTACTGATTTTATATAATAAATAAAGTATTTTGAACTTTATAACCTGATCAGAAAACTCAGATTTCCTGTATAACCCGGAAATCGCTTAAAATGGCTTTTTAAGCGTACTAAACGCATAGTTTGGGTTTGAAACCATTTTGGCATATAAGACCTATTACCAACTGATATGACCTAATAAAATAAGTTATTCTACTGATGTATTCGGACCCGAATCTCAGAATTTTAATTAACCTCTTTTATAATCTCTAAAATGACCAAAATACCCTTACGGGGCTTATTTTGAGATTTAACTCGTTTTGGGCATAATGGAAGATATCCTACTGATATCACAACATATTAAAGGCATATTAACTTAGGAAACCTGTATATGACTCTTTTGGTTACTCGTTACGCACTTGTCGCGTTCGGATCGGCCTTTGTAACTAGTTTGCATATATTAGCCGAAACGGGTCAAACCATATCATTTTTGTCTCAAAATCCAGAATGTGTTTAAGTTACCCATATTAAACAAGCATACAAGCTTGTCGGTTCAAAACCACGTTCTAATCCGGTCTTCGTTTTATCATGCGTTTGAACCGTATCTTCTTTTTGAAAACTAACCGGTCTAAGTCAAGGCTTAATTAAAGACCCGTTAGAATTCTAATAGGTTATTAAAAACCTTCGTTCCAGATTAGGAGACCAGTAAAAGCTATCTGTACTTGCTGAATTGATATACGGCTGGGATTGAATTTATATTTAGCTCAGGTAAATACTTTTAACTTATTTTCCCTATACGGGCTTGGGATACGGTATTATAATAATACCGCTTGGTCGGGTATTGAATGTTTAGTCGTATTGTGATTAAATTATTGAGGTAACCCGCTTTAATCTGTATTGTTTGAAATAAAAGCCTTTAGGGGTTAATGACCATGTCCCGGATATCCTTGACATCATTGTATTATAAAATGGCCACGACTTATGCACGGGGTGTAGGCATACACCTGACAGTTCATAAGGGAAACGGTATCTCACTCTCCTGTGGGCCTATACTGTGGTGTGTCTGTTAATCTTGACTCGGTTTCTACATCGGGCCCTGAACGTACAACGAACATGTAAATCTGTATACAAGATTATAAATATAATTGTCCCAAGTTATAAAAGATATGTTGTGCCTTGTGCATCCAAATCAATTTTATTAAACCTTTTTCAAATGAGTCGGTTAATTGTATTTACCAGTGTAAACTGACGTATTTTCCAAAAAGGTTAAGTGACAGGTACTAAACGTATTTGGATGGAAGCTCAGGGCGTTAATAAGGAATCTTGCAAGTTCTAGGCGTCTAAAGTCTGTTGAATAATGTTTAAGTTTTAAGATCCGCCTGTGGATCCTTTACTTTCCGTTGTAATACTTGATATTACTTTATATTCGGATTGTAATATATTTATCTTTTGCTTCCGCTGTGCATTTATATATTGTGTTGTTTGACTATGATGATATCAACTACGTCACGATACTCCCCTACCGGGCCCACCGGTCAAACGTGAAAATATCGGGGTGTGACAGGTTGGTATCAGAGCCAACATTGAGTGAATTAAACATTAGCCTTATATGTTTAATCTCAATGACACAGTAGCACATTCCTTGACCTTCTGAGTCTAGACTTAACATAGGAATACTCTCAATCCTAATCTGGAAAATTTTGCTTCCAAATTTTTATATATACGTCGCCAAGCGAAGAAGCTGTAATAGAAATTCTCCACATCCGGAGCCTTGAAATGCTGAGCTTCGTACCGCGGCTAGAATGAAACGAGAATCCAGGGAGAGAACATTCAGAAATAAAAAGAAGGAGAAACTCCTCTTGCTGAAGATCGTTTCCTTAATAGTCCTTATAAGGACATATTCTTTTTTCAGTCCCTTCGAGGACAACATTATTCCTTTCAAGTCCCGCTTAGGGCAACTCTGTACTTTTATTTTTTATATAGTGGATTGATTAAATTTAAGTTTTCATTCTAAACATGAAATATGAAATAAATGGAAAATAACATCCCTTTTATATGATCTACCATTATAATAAAATGGCAAAATCTAAAAAGGACAAGACCTAGCCACGTGTTATTTTGAGACAGGGCCAAGATGGTAGTTCCTCAATTAGATTCAGATCCTTGTTAACACCTTAATTTAGGATTGTTCTACGTTAAATATTAAAAAGAATCTTAAAGGTAAAACCTAGCCTAAATGTCACTACAGACAAGACCAAGATGGTAGAACCTATTCAAGAGATTCAAACCCTTGTTAACATCTGTAACATGTTAACATTCCTGGCAGACGTGGTTCGATAAAATTGCATGAGTCATCCTTAAATAAGATTACTCCAATTTTCCTTATTTATATAATCATCCCTTAAGGATGAAGTGCCTACGGGCTATAATTAACGTCCTCTAAGACTAAAGACAGTGGTAGCCTACAACTCCCTGTCAGGAAAAGGTCATGAACTTTGATTCAAACCTTAATGCCTCGATTCTCTGAAATCATGGCTTATATCATCCTATAAGATGATCATATAATAAACATCCCTTAGAAGGGAAGTGCCTACGGGCTATAGTTAATGTCCTCTGAGACTAAAGACAGTGGTAGCCTACAACTCCCTGTCAAGAAAAGGTAATGAACTTTGATTCAAACCTTAATGCCTCGATTCTCTGAAATCATGGCTTATATCATCCTATAAGATGATCATATAATAAACATCCCTTAGAAGGGAAGTGCCTACAGGCTATAGTTAATGTCCTCTGAGACTAAAGACAGTGGTAGCCTACAACTCCCTGTCAAGAAAAGGTAATGAACTTTGATTCAAACCTTAATGCCTCGATTCTCTGAAATCATGGCTTATATCATCCTATAAGATGATCATATTATAAACATCCCTTAGAAGGGAAGTGCCTACGGGCTATAGTTAATGTCCTCTGAGACTAAAGACAGTGGTAACCTACAACTCCCTGTCAAGAAAAGGTAATGAACTTTGATTCAAACCTTAATGCCTTGATTCTCTGAAATCATGGCTTATAAATTAAACTTGTCTACGCGACTAGGCCATTTGTGCTATTATTAACTTGTAAATTAGGATTTATGATAAAAATCCTGAATAAAATAAATATCCTTCCTTCCCTGCCAGTATACATATTAAAAAGAATCTTAAAGGTACGACCTAGCCTATATGTCATTCCAGACGAGGCCAAGATGGTAGAACCTATTCAAAGGATTCAAACCCTTGTAAAATTATAAATATGTTAACACTCCTGGCAACAGTGATGCAATAAAATCGCACTTGTCATCTTTATATTAGGAAATTTTTCAAAACCCCTTATTTTAGCGTAAATGATCAAGAGGAATCATGGCTAATAAACGTTGAACTTGATGAACACATCAAAACATCCAAGGGGATGTATACCTACGGGCAAAGATGTATACATGAAAAGATAGTTTTATTTCATAACTTCTTGCCAAGACGATGAATTATGAAATTTTCCGATCCAAAGGAATCATTGATTATGTTTTAAAATTTCCCTAGTGACAAGGCCTCTGTGCCATCAAAAAGTCCTTGGGAAAAGCCCTTATGCTATATAAAACGTCGGTACGACATTGACGGTCATGACTTATGTCCCCTGTCTAATAAATATGAAGGATTATATTCCGTTTAAACGCCAAAGATGGTTTATCTAAAAACCTAGGCCAAGCATAATCAAATAAATTTAATACTATCTATTGGTCTATATGGTTGAATTACACCAAGGCTATTTAATCGTCAAGTTCGACAATTCGCTATATAATTAAACAAGTTGTTACTACTTGGTTAGTAGCCTTCAAAGCTTCACCACGGCTGACTCCTCTGAAGCTCACAGTCATCCTGTTAGTCAGAATGATGTCCATCGACTAGCCTTTGTGGCAAAATAAATTATCTTCCAAAGAGATGACGGCTGTAGTCTTTGACTCTCTGTCCAAAGGTGAAGAACTATGTTCGAACCTTAAGATCTCTGATCCAATAAGATTGCGGCTTATATATCAATGCCTTAAGTGCCATATCTAATATGCCCCTGGTGATAAGGCCTTCATGCCTATGACTATTAATGTCCTTCGAGACAAGCCTTCCAACTATCTAAAGATTGTCATTATGACAAGGACAGTTGTGACATTGAGTTTCCCTGTCAAAAGGTAATGGATTTGGTCCAAACCTTAAACAAAATTGATGGTCCTATTTGACCTAGGCTAAATATAATTGACGTACTTTCTAGTGGCATCTGCAAAAGAACTGGCCACCAGTCCCACGAATGTAGGGACATAAAGAATGCAAACTGTTTCAGCTGTGGCGAAAAGGGCCACATCAGTACTAATTGCCCTGGGGCTGCCAAGGAAGGAGCAGCTAAGTCTGGGATGGATAAGAAAGGAAACGCCTAAACTACCGGTTGAATGCCAGAGACAGTGCATATCAATAATAGCATTAGGTACGCCCTTACCTTTTAGCATTGATAGTGTCTGCTAAGTATCTTACGTTAATACAAGGGATAATAAACCTTTAGTAAACCATAAGCTTAGCAAACTTTTGATTTCATTCATAAGAACTTCAGATATTAAATATAAGGTATAACTTACCAATGGAATCTTTAATGACCATCTCTCCCATCCTCGAAGATAATCCTTTCATAAGAATCTGGAGTACTCTTCCCCAAAAAGAGTACGACAATATATATTACTTTATTTTATTTTATTATTTTCTCATTGTTTTCAATCGCCTGCGAATGCCAAACTATGTTTGATAAAAGTACCATATGAGGAGTGGCGTATCCTAGCGTGTCCCATAGATTGCTTCCATGCCTGATCAGGATGGAGGTTTAATGCATGGAACCCCTGAGATATCTCAATGGTCATATTGTACTAAAGTCGACTAGTAGTATTCAAAGAAGATATCCAATATAAAATGTCCTTATAAGTATCTCTACTTAGGGCATCCTTGCATTTGTAAAGAGAATGTGTCATTTATCTGACACCGACATCGATAGATGAACCAAAGCCTGAGAATACGGACATCTCTGTGTTTCATAATTATCTTCTTTATAAGAATTACCATGTTTACCTCCTGAGAGGCAAGAGGATGTTAGGACAAACATCCCGCTTAGGGCTGCAGTTATTGTAAAAGCCTTATATCTGTTAGTACCAATGGACTAGGAAGAACTAAGAGCCAAATCGATAAGTTTTTAGAGAAGGTTTCATAAAGCCAAAATTCAAAGTTCTAAGAACTCCGATTTTTAGTAAATAAGAAAGACGGTTCATCTTGCTTATGCATTGATTACCGCAACCCTATTTAGGCAACAATTAAGAATCGCTATTACCTGCCCAGGATCGTCGATTGGTTCGACTAGCTGTAAGGATTAGCTATTCTTTGAGATTAGTTAAGCAGTGGTTGGAATAACCATCTCACCTTAAGATAAGATTTTCTATAATAGTTGATATACAAGCATCAAGGTTGCTCCTTTGGAGACCTTGTATAGATGGAATGTTAAACAATCTATTATTAGGACAATAGATTTGTAAGTCCAATTATCAGAATCTGAAAGTTGTATTGGAAACAACAAATATGGTCACGCAAATTCATAATCATCTATAAGATGCCAGTATTTGGCAGAAAATCAAGAATTAATGAAAGTAGCAACCCTCCTAAATTCTCGTTAAGGAATAAGGTTCAACAAAAGATATCACCTAGGAAGGGTGTGCCAAATTTGTTAAATTATCAGGCTAGTTAAGCTCTGAATATATAGAATCATTCGAAGGAAATCGAATGTATCAAGATCAAGTAGCTTATAAGCAAAAACCTATTTAAGGAGCTTGACGGAGCTCGCAATACATTGCACACTAGTGACTGAAGGATGTGTTTCGCCAATAAGTCAAGATGCATTATCACATAATGATATGCAGATTTATGATATGATGAGCAACCTGCATCGATTGGGAATCGAAAGGTTAAGGAGCTCCAAAAAGGATACATGTACCTATTATAGAGGTCAACTTTGGGAGCTTGGAGAGACTTCAGATATGTTATCGAAGTTAAGTCCATTATGCGACAAAAAGTACTTCCAGCATTTTAAAAAATCTCGAGTTCGAGATTTCTTTTAAAGGGGTGAGGATGTAACACCTCGAAAATTCACGTCCTATAATGTATTGACACGTGTCATAAGCTTTGAACGTGTAAAAGAATACTCTAGAGGGACTAAAGTTGACAAACAAGGAAAGTATGTGAAAATAAGGGTTCAGAATGTCAACAATAGATAAAAATACTTTACAATAACCCTACATGATGTTTATACCCTTAAACGAATGATTCACGGATCATACGAAGCTAATTGTGAAAGAAAGTGAGAGATTACAAACTACAGGGGTTAAATGTGTCAACATGTTTAAAATATACCTCTGAGTGACCTTTTAGCAAACCCGAAGCTTTGTAATGATTAATTATGCTCACTAGAATGTGTGATAAAAATTTCATAAAGTTTCCTTATCGTATGAGAAAGTTATGATCAAATTCGTATACGAGGGGTTAAAGCATCAACGTTGAAAATTATGACTTTTCGGGTAATAACCAAGTGGCCAAGGACTTAACGAAGTGGGTATAAGTCTTGAAGCCCTTATAGGTAAATTTGGAGGGCTCAAAATGCAAGAAATAAGTTTGGTTGACCCTTCGAAAGGCCAAGAGCCAAGGATGCAAACTGAAAAGAAATTTTTTGCCCTGATAACTGGCTTACGGACCGTAAAGGTCGACCCTTACGGTCCGTAAGGGGTCCCCAGATGCAGAAAATCGGGCAGTTGGCTGTTAAGAGCTTGTAACCGACTTAGTTACATATTTTCTCATCCATGGGCGACCCCTAACAGTTCCTAGGCCTTAGGGACACATGTTGATGATCAGGAAACAAGGGTAGCATGATTTGTCATGATCATAATGGATCAAAATCACTATAAAAAGGCCATTCATGTTGCAACTTGTGATCACTTATTCCATCTGCACTTGTGGAGCTTCCTGGAGCATAGGAGCAGACCCAAGTCATCTCTAATAGTGCATAGGACTTCTGTAAGTATGCTTAACCTTTCTTAGTTGAGTTTTTGCTTAATTTTAGCTTAAAAGTCAAACCGTCGTAATTAACGGTTGACTTAGCGATTAATCATTAATGGTCCAGTGATTAGTCGAATTAAGAGTAGTTATAAGTTGGTAATTATGTGGGCAATAAACCCTTAAAAGGGCACCCTCTGATTCCCGTTCTAACTAGATCAAATGTCGGGTAAAAGTTGTTTATAAAAAGTCAACAGGATCCTAATTTGCGATTTAAAACATAATTAACAATGTAGAAGCTTTGCAACCTGTTTTATTACTCTTATAACTTAGTAATTAATGTAAGAACATGTCTAAGCATGTTCGACCCGACAATTTTCTGTTTAGACCCGGTTCGGAACCGAAAGTCGCAAAACTTTGACTTTTGCTTTGACTACAATTCTGACCCGATTTAGTATGGTTTGGAAATGCCTTAGAGCTTCGTTAGGACCAGGTTACATGATAGTATAACCCTCTGTGGTTGGATCGTTGATTGTCCGATTCGTTTACACGTTTCCGTTAAATGCTTAATGTTGACCATAATGCCCTTTTGACCATAAAACGAGAATTTTGGAAATATGAAAGGACAATAATCTTTATTACTGATTTATAAAGTTTTCCCTAAATTTTCACATCAGTTGGAGGTCTAGATTAGGAGTTATGCTCATTAGCGTTATTATAACGCCTTTTAGTAATTAAACGGCGCAATTAGCATAAAGCCTATCTAAACCCAATTTTTGACACCAAACCTTTTACCCACTGATGTAATATAATATTTTGAGAATATTAAAGATTTTTAATTATTTTTAAACTAATCATAACCTAAGGCTATCGCCTTAATTCGGTAAATACCGATTATACCCTTTTTTGTGTATAAAATGAGTTTTACGTAGTATTTTGACACCAATCCAATTGCTACTGATTTTATATAATAAATAAAGTATTTTAAACTTTATAACCTGATCAGAAAACTCAGATTTCCTGTATAACCCGGAAATCGCTTAAAATGGCTTTTTAAGCGTATTAAACGCATAGTTTGGGTTTGAAACCATTTTGGCATATAAGACCTATTACCAACTGATATGACCTAATAAAATAAGTTATTCTACTGATGTATTCGGACCCGAATCTCAGAATTTTAATTAACCTCTTTTACAATCTTTAAAATGACCAAAATACCCATACGGTTATTTTGAGATTTAACTCGTTTTGGGCATAATAGAAGATATCCTACTGATATCAAAACATATTAAAGGCATATTAACTTAGGAAACCTGTATATGACTCTTTTGGTTACTCGTTACGCACTTGTCGCGTTCGGATCGGCCTATGTAACTAGTTTGCATATATTAGCCGAAACGGGTCAAACCATATCATTTTTGTCTCAAAATCCAGAATGTGTTTAAGTTACCCATATTAAACAAGCATACAAGCTTGTCGGGTCAAAACCACGTTCTAATCCGGTCTTCGCTTTATCATGCGTTTGAACCGTATCTTCCTTTTGAAAACTAACCGGTCTAAGTCAAGGCTTAATTAAAGACCCGTTAGAATTCTAATAGGTTATTAAAAACCTTCGTTCCAGATTAGGAGACCAGTAAAAGCTATATGTACTTGCTGAATTGATATACGGCTGGGATTGAATTTATATTTAGCTCAGGTAAATACTTTTAACTTATTTTCCCTATACGGGCTTGGGATACGGTATTATAATAATACCGCTTGGTCAGGTATTGAATGTTTAGTCGTATTGTGATTAAATTATTGAGGTAACCCGCTTTAATCTGTACTGTTTGAAATAAAAGCCTTTAGGGGTTAATGACCATGTCCCGGATATCCTTGACATCATTGTATTATAAAATGGCCACGACTTATGCACGGGGTGTAGGCATACACCTGACAGTGCATAAGGGAAACGGTATCTCACTCTCTTGTGGGCCTATACTGTGGTGTGTCTGTTAATCTTGACTCGGTTTCTACATCGGGCCCTGAACGTACAACGAACATGTAAATCTGTATACAAGATTATAAATATAATTGTCCCAAGTTATAAAAGATATGTTGTGCCTTGTGCATCCAAATCAATTTTATTAAACCTTTTCAAATGAGTCGGTTAATTGTATTTACCAGTGTAAACTGAAGTATTTTCCAAAAAGGTTAAGTGACAGGTACTGAACGTAATTGGCTGGAAGCTCAGGGCGTTAATAAGGAATCTTGCAAGTTCTAGGCGTCTAAAGTCTGTTGAACAATGTTTAAGTTTTAAGATCCGCCTGTGGATCCTTTACTTTCCGTTGTAATACTTGATATTACTTTATATTCGGATTGTAATATATTTATCTTTTGCTTCCGCTGTGCATTTATATATTGTGTTGTTTGACTATGATGATATCAACTACGTCATGATACTCCCCTACCGGGCCCACCGGTCAAACGTGGAAATATCGGGGTGTGACACCTAGTCACTCCTTGAGCTAGGTTCTTGACTCCAATTCCAGTTCATTAACAAAGACCCATTAACCCAAACAACCTGATTATCGACATAGATATCCTTCACCGCCTCAACTCTAAACAGATTCGGGAACAAAGACTTCAAAGGTGTTGGCCTAACCTATTTATCTAACCAAACCGAATATCTTTTCCATCCCCTACAACCCCTCTAATCAAATTATCCACATGAACAATATAATATCTAAGCATCGTGTTCATGTTAACAATATGTTTCCACGTCTCGCTTGCATTTGAATTGATTGGGGCATAAAGGCTTGGGTTACTATTACCGTGAAGTGCATAAACAATTTTATACCACTTGGTAAGGAGGCTAAGATTGTAGTCCCTCAAGGACGTGAGGCCAAGCCCTCCAAACTTCTTAGGCATTAAGACCTTATCCCAACAAACCCAGTTAATACTATTTTTATCCTCTTTCCCTCCCAAAAAAAAAAATCCTCCTAAGGCCATCGAGTTTGTGAATGACCCGAAAAGAAGCTTTACAGAGGGAGAAGAAATAAGTCGGAAGACATTCAAACACTGATTTAAGTAATGTCACCATCCCTCTAATCGAAAAGACCGATGCCTTCCAAAGAGAAATATGATTCTCCACCACTTCAATTACCGGATGCCAAATTTTATACAAGTTCATGTTGGTGCCAACCATACGACCGAGATACGTGAATGGCAGTTCTTGAACCTTACACTTTAGCCTAGAAGCAAGCTCATCCATTTCACTCCCCTCAACCCCAATGCCACATAGAGACGACTTGCTATAATTGGTTTTGAGCATTGACACCAAGAAAAAGGCTCTAAGAATCCAAGCAATATTCTCCACTTTCTCTTTAGACCATCTTTCCAATCACTAACACATCATCTGCATACATGAAATGCAAGATGGCAGGACCGTTATTCGGCATAGGTAACCCATGAAATACACCTTGTTGCGAGGCACCATTAAGGAAGCAGGAAAAGTCCTCCATGGCTAGGATAAAAATTGAAAATAAATGGCGAAAGCGAATCCCCTTATCAGACTCCTCAATAACATTGGAATTTGAATGTGAGGGAGCCATGAACTAGCACCGAAGCCCGAGCTGACTCCAAAATACCACGAACCCATTTCCTCCAAAGATCTGAAAACCCCATTTAGGTCATGACTAAGTCAATAAAATCCCATCTGATGGAGTCATACACCTTTTCAAAGTCTATTTTAAAAAAGAATGGACTTATTTTTACATCTCTTCACCCAACTAAGGATCCAATTCACCATCATAGGACCGTCCAAAATATTCCTACCTGCAAGGAATGCTTGCTGGTTATTAGAAATTAATGGACCAATCACCCATCTGATTCTATTCTCCAAAACTTTTGAAATAACCTTTGAGATACAACCAGCTAAACTAATTGGTCTGAACTCGTTAAGAGATGTAGGATTGATATGCTTGATTTTAAATATAATTTATCAGTCAAAATTATTTTCGTTTTCATGAGTTTTCGTATTGATTTCCCCATGTTCTTGATACCGATTAGGTTAATTTATTAATTTTTAGGGAATGGTGGAAATCAAGTGTTTAGATGGAGAAAACGAAGAATTATGGAAGATTTGGAGAGTTCGTGGAAAGGCGTGTCGAAAATACATGAAAAATGAAGAAAATTTCTGAGGGCCTTGAGGACCTCAAAGGAAACCCCTTGCCGTCCGCAACGAGTCCTGGCAGTGTAAGATTTTAGAAAACATGTTAAGGATCGCAAGGACCTCCCTATACGGTCCGCAAGCCTATCGAAAAACCCAAAAAATAGGTTTCTAAGCCCTAGAGCCGTAGGGCTTGATCATAACTTGAATTGGACAATCAAGGACTGTTTAGAGGCATATTTTGGAGCTGTTCTTGAAGATTTGAAGATTTGAGATTGAGGGATTGAAGTTGGAAGCAATATTGGTTTGTTTTATACTTGTTTGTTCATTCTTAAACATTGAAACCATGTTTTGCTTTGATTTTATCATTGTTTTGAATGTGTTTTTGAACATTACGAGCAGCTAGACATTTTAAAGCTTCCTAGGTTATATATATTTTTTTGAACGACCAACAAAATTTTATTTATTAATCAAAGTGCTAACAACATGTTAGCCCATACCAAGTTAAATACAACCAATTTAAAAGTGTCTATCTTCCTAGGTGATATTAACTACATCATGTGTGATGATTTGATATTGGCGATCAAATGAATTGTGGTGATTTACACGAGGTTGATTTGAATCTGATCTTAGATATTGTGTGTTGGTGTCAATTGTTCTTCTTAGTTATTTATTGGTTTTGTTGGTCTAGGTGCATAAAGATATCCCATTGTCTCAGATACCATTCTAGATCACCAATCTTTAGGTTTTCAATATGATATTTGTGATTGAATGAATTGTGGTGATTTACACGAGTTTGATTTGTTTCTGATCTTAGATATTGTGTGTTGGTGTTAATTGTTCTTTAGTATATCAGCCGATCAAAAACTTATTTTTTTTTTCCTATCTAGATCATGTCGTGTTAATAATTGTCACCACTACTATATAAATTATCACAAAAACTTCAAAAATTAGTTTCATATTTTTTTACACAAACACATATATATTAAAAGGATAATTGCATATTTCCCCCTTAAAAATGCTCTCAATTGCATATTTACTCAACCATAATTAGAAATTGCATATTTACCCCTGTATATTAAAATGACATAATGACATGGTTGTTTGATTCCAGGTTTGGTGTGGGTGGGTTCGTAGTCACCGGAGCATGGTTGCGTTCGGGATTACAATGGAGAAAGTGAGTGAGGTGTCTGGAGGGTAGGCTGCAATTGAGTGGTTCCAAAGGAACACTTTGGCTAAATAAATTTGCAAAGATTGGGCCATGATTATTGGGTGTAAAGAGTGTGTGCTCTTGAACATGAACGAAGGAGATGTATAGTAAAAAAATGATGAAAGATGAAGATCTAGTTGATGAAGATTTGTATATGAAACTCAATTTTGAGCTTTGATTTTATGAAACTGATTTGCAATATGGTATTAACAAATCTTTATCATAGCATTTGTAGTAGGTTCTCTACCGTTATCAATATAATTTAACTAAAATACACTTTTTTTTAAACCTTATTTAAAAAAAAAAAAAAAAAAAACCTCTTACATTAGATCATGGTTGCAAAAATCGCGACTAGCCGGCGATTAATCGCTGACTAGTCGCTAGTCGCCCATCAACTGAGTAATTTTCAGCTAATCAGTAAAAAAATCGCTAGTCGGCCTAGCCGGCCCTAATCACGACTAGTCGGTCGGGAAAAATCGGGAAAAAACAAAAAAATCGGAAAAAATCAGAAAAAAATCGGAAAAAAACACATATTCCGGCCAAAACCTCTCATATTCCGGTCAAAACTTGTCCACTTAAAAAAATTACGTATAAAAATATATGTATATATGTATAAAAACTTAAAATTATACATAAAAAGTCCGATCCGATTAATCCCGAGTAGTCGCTAGTCCCTACCTCACCGACCCGCTAGCGACTATAGCGAGTTCTCCAACCTTGCATTAGATTTCTATCTTACTCATAAACAATTATTATTTTATTATTGTTTCTTAGTTTTATACACTCATAAAATTATATTTAAAAATAGAGTAAATTACAAAGTTCGTCCTTTATGTATGTCATTTATTACAAAATATGTCCTTTATCTTTAATAAGCTCAGAAAACATACTTAATGTTTGCAAATCCTTACATGTTACGTCCTTTAGTCTTAATCCAGTTACTTTTCATGGTTAAATTTGACTAAGTCAGCCCCACATAAGGGTATTTTGGTCATTTTATCCTAAATGCTAAAATAAATAATTATCAAAAACAATAAATATATACAGACTAAAATATATACAGACTCAAATATATACAGACTAAATGACATACATACATACATCCGATTGCACCAGTTGTCCTACCCCCACAACCACAACCCACCTGCCACCGCCACCGCCACCGCCACCACCACCACCACTGATCTGCCACCACCACCACTTCACCTGCAAGTTTACACTGCTCCAAACCGCCACCGACCCATATTCTCTCTGCTCTAAACAACCACCACCCGACCACCGCCATCACCCGGGCACCGCCACTCTCAGTTCTGTTAGATCTTGGCAACCTGCAAGAAACGAAAACCCTAATTTACTCCAATCTCAGGTACGTTGTTTGTAATCGCAAATCAGAGGCAAATACCCGATTCGTTCGAAAAGGGAAATTAAAGGCGTTTGCTTTTCAGATTGTAAAAAAATTAGGGTTTTGAGGCGTATGAAAAAGGTATGTACGAACTTACGTGAGAACATTGAGCTTTGAGCTGTGGATGCTTGTAGAGATTGAATTTGAAGGTCCGATGAGGTTTAGGGTTTGAATCGGTGAGAAGATGAGGGATTCAAGGTGACTTCGGCTGCAAGCTGGTTGGTGGTTGCAGGTGAAGTGGTGGTGGTGGTGGCATATTGGTGGTGGGGATCTTTGATTTGGGGGTCCTTGTTTTGAGGAAGAAATATATGGATCTTTGATTTGGGGAAGAAAGTGTGTGTGAAGAGATGAGGCAGATCGGTGGTGGTGGTGGCAGGTGAAGTGGTGGTGGTGGTGGCACATGGTGGGTTGGTGGTTGTTATAGATGGAGAAAGTGTGTGAAGAGAGAAGAGAGATGAGAGAGAGCGGTTGTGGAGGTGGCAGATCGGTGATGGTGGTGGTGGCAAGTTGGTTGTGGTGGTGAGGGTTATGTATGTGGTGTCTGTATATATCTATAAGCATATACACATATATAATTTTAAAATTTTTTTATTTATTGTTTTATAATTATTTATTTTAGCATTTAGGATAAAATGATCAAAATACCCTTATGTGGGGCTGACTTAGTCAAATTTAACCATGAAAAGTAACTGGATTAGGACTAAAGGACGTAACATGTAAGGATTTGCAAACATTAAGTATGTTTTCTGAGCTTATTAAAGATAAATGACATACTTTGTAATAAATGACATACATAAAGGACGAATTTTGTAATTTAGTAATTTCGATACTAAGATAATTAGTGGTTGAGTAGGAGCTTCTAGCTTTAAGCTTTTAAGAAAAAGCTCTTACTCAATAAAAAGTCTTGTTTGGTTGAAGGAGCTTTAAGCTTTTAGGTTAGGAGCTTGAAGCTTTTGGTTGAACGCTACTACTAGTAGCGTTTAGAAGGAGCTACAAGCTTTTAGGGAAAAAATGACTATTTTAACCTCTAAAAATAGGAAACTTTTTAATGCATCAACTTTCTAAATTTTTAGTTATGTCCATTTTGGTCATTTTATACATTTTATTAAAAGCTCCAGCTACTCTACCAAACATCAAATATATCTAAAAAGCTACAGCTACTAACTACCAGCTACAGCTACTAACTTCCAGCCACCAGCTTACAGCTTCCAGCTAGCAGCCACCAGCTACTTTTGCCAAACATACCCTTAATCTTTATCTCTGTTTTAGAAACACACCTGGACGAGTATAAACAAAAGACAACCTTATTTTTTTAGATTTTGAGAAATAAACTAAAGTTGTTTTAAATAATAACAATTTTTTTTTTTTTTTGAACGGCGATATTTTAAATAATAACAATTAATATTCTAAACAGATTCCGTGTGTCCGACCAATTAACCGTTAACACCTAACAACCCTCTTGCCACGTAAGACACCATATCTTTCCCAGCAAATCCATATGCCATGTGTACCAATAGAATTCAGAATTCCACGTCACCAACTCACCATCAATTCCCTTTCCCCCTTCTCTAGAACCATCATCAACCCATTTACCTCCATATCCACAACGACACCGTTTAAAGCCCCTAAAATTCTACAAACTTAAAATCAAATCGAAACTTCTTCTAGTATAATCATCATCATCTCCCCCCAATTGTAAATCAGATCATCATCATCAATGGCAATTAGGGTTTCAAATTACGTTTGCTTATTTGCTCTACTCCTTCAATTTATCGCTTCAAATGCTTTGATCTCCACGACTGACGTCAATCAGCATCATCCTAAAGCCATCGCGGTCAGTAATTTCAACAAATTCTATTGCTTTTAATAAAACTGGACTTTCTTTTTGCTTCAGATATTATCCTTATGAATATGATTGATTGTTTTGGATATTCATGGTGCCCTAAAAAAATATGTAATTATTGCTGAATAAATTTGGATCTGATTAATTAGTTGTTTGCTGGTGTTGATCTGCAGTTGTTTGATTTATTATTATTAGAAGGTAGATGAAACCTTATAAAAAACTAATTTAGAGGATTATAATTTTGGACATGATATTAAACTTGTTTGTGATTTTAGGTGGGTAAAACTGATAATTATTATTATTATGATTAGGAATAGGAATATTGGATTTTAATAATCCCAACTATTAGTAGTTGACTGTAACCGTCCCAACTTCAAAAATAACCACTGCAGTCCAAACTATTAATATATTGGTCACCAATGGACCTTGACTAACAGAACCCTAACGACGTTAGTCTTCGGTCGTCGGAAAAAATGTTTTTGGCTGGAGAACTCCTTTTTAGCTGGAAAAGTCAACCTTTTCGTCCTAAGCCTCTTTGTAACCTTATTACGGACCTTTAGGAGCCTTCTTCTAGTAAAAGTCTCAATTATTGAGGTCCCCGGAAAACTCTTTTTCCGCGGGAAAACTTCTTTTGGCAGGAAAACTCAACTTTTTGGCTGGAAAACTCAACATTTCCGTCCCAAACCTCTTTGTAACCTTAGATCGGACCTTTATGAACCTTTTTTGGCCAAAAACGTTTTTCCGGCGACCGGAGACTAAAGGCGTTAGGTTTCTATTAGTCAGGGTACATTGGAGGCCAATATGTTAATAGTTGGGACTGCCGGTGGTTATTTTTTAAGTTGGGACTGTTGGGGGACAACTGCGAATGGGATTATTAAAATCTAATATTCCTTATGATTATGGCTATGACAGAAGTCGCTAGACGCTCCCATGTCGGTCTACTAGGGAGTTGCGAGTACTCTCGGACATGGTAAATTATAAAAAAATTAGATTTTGGGAAATTATATATATGTAAAATGTCATAAGTTAAGTTTACTAATATTTATAACAAAACATGTGAATATCAATATAAATAATAAAATACATTTTCAGATTGTAAAGTATTTCAAAAATTGATATTCATTATTTAACGTTATAGACATAAGAATTATGTTTTATTTCTTTTAAGTCAAACTCAGTCCGAGTTGACCAACTAGATCTGATTCTGGCCGAGGTTGACTGCGTTCGATGGATCCCGAGTAATTTGGTGGAGTTGAAAAGAATCGCCTCAGCCTATCTTATTTTAGAACATGGGCTAGGATGATAGATTACATAATGTTAATTAAATAAATTAGGAGAAGTATTCAAGACATTTTGGTAAGAAAGTTGAACTTTTGAGATTACTATAACAGTAGTTAGAGTAGACCCCTTGTCTTAGCTTGAATGGTTATCTGAGCAATTGATCTGATTATTTAAGCGAACATGCGCGTGTAAACGTTAGCTTTTATGTTGGACTTTTCTGTGTACTCAGATTATGATAAAGATTGTCTATGCTTATGTTTATAATGTGTTAGGGTTTATAATGGTGTGTTCGTTTAATACATGTGTTTTAGGATTTGAAAGAAGCTATTGTCAAAGGATTAGGGCTTCAATCAGATGAGCTTAAGATATCCGGTTTTGATTCACGAGACGCGTTAGTGGGTCGATCAGTGGCATATGAGTTTGATGTGGAAATTGATGATAAAGTTCTTCCATTTAAGCTTTTGGAAGACGTGCATAGATGGGAATATGTGGATTTACCTATTTTCCGAGTGGAGGACCAGGCAAGAAGCACCGGTGACGAGAAAGGGCTAATAAAGAAGAAGGTTACAGGTGAAAGGTTGCCTGTTTTGGCCCCGTTTCAGCTCGCAGGTCCCATGGAGCTCTGGATTCAGGATGCCAAAGACATGAGACTTTCTTTACCTGTAAGTTTGTTTTCTGTTTATGGCGTTTTTTTTCTTCATATAGCTCAATACATGGCGATTTTTCTGCATGATTGATAGGGTTATTTAGCGTTACCACGGCGATTTTTGATAACCACATTTACCTATTATATGTTTGATGTTGTATAGTAACGGTAGATACTGAATAGATATTTAACCACAAGCGTGTTAGTTCTTTATCCATTTTTACGTATATTTAGATTTCATTTAATAATAAGAGTAAAATGCCATTTTCGACCCTGAGGGTTGACCAGTTTTGCGACTTTTGACCAAAGGTTTGTTTTTTCGCATCCGGATCCAAAAGGTTTGAAATCTTGCCATTTTCATCCGGCTCGTTAACTCCATCCATTTTTCTCTGTTAAGTCAGGGGTATTTTCGTCTTTTTGTCAACTTAAAGGGCACTTCGGTATTTTAAATACTTGTACTTTATGCTAAATTCTTGTACATAAAGTGAAAAAGACCGAGCTGCCCTTTAAGTTTACAAAAAAGACGAAAATACCCCTGACTTAACGTAGAAAAATGAATGGAGTTAACGAGCCGGATGAAAATGGCAAGATTTCAAACCTTTTGAATCCAGATGCGGAAAAACAAACCTTTGGACGAAAGTCTCAAAATTGGCCAAACCTCAAGGATGAAAATGACATTTTACTCTCCTAATAAAATCGTGTTTTTACTTATATATAGATTTGATTCAATTATATGTAGCATGACGTTGATGCTGGTGAGCTAAGGAAAGTAATCCTGTCTGATGGTGCGGTGGTGACCATCAAGGGTGCACGGTCTGTCAGCTTACGCCACCCAGTCGAGCTTCCGCTTCCGTTAAACAAGAGCCAAAACGGCTTTGCTTCCGGTCTCCTAACCCTAGCCGAACGTCTTCGGCACGCTTCCACCTCCCAAAACCAACTCCTCTCTCTCCGTATCGTGGGCCCCACATCTCTCACATCCCCGACCCCATCATCACCCTCTTCCAAAAACAAGCTCAAGCTGAAACGCCTGGCTCCTGGCCTCGTTCAGTTATCCTCAGTTTCAAAAACCGCACTCTCAACCGTTGATCTTGAAGGAGAAGCCCCAACTCTTCTCACCCCTGACCAGTTCACCACATTCTGGCCGGTTACATCTGTCAACGGGTCACACTCAAACTTACTCGGTTTAGAGAGGCTGCTCGGTTCGGTTTTGGGTTCAAAAGCCAGTAAAGAGGGGTCGTTCAAGTTATTGAAAGTGGATGTGTCGGCTCATACGTTTGTTAAGATGGGATTTAGGGTTGAGAGGAAGCTGACCGGAGATCTGTCTGAATTTGGTCAGCTGCCCGAGTGGCAAACGAAGCCTGAAACCGTGAAAATGCACTTTGAGGTGTTGGCTAAGGTGGACGGTGACAAGTTTGTACCCGAGAGGGTTATGCAGGTTAATCCTGTTCCTGTGGAACATACGATAGCACCGAGTGTTGCTACCGGAAATACAAGTATGTCAAAGGTGCCTGTTATTTATACTCCTTTTAGTCCATTCTCATTGTAAAGTTTCTATATGTGATGGATCATATATTAAACAAATCCTCTTGCTTATCGTTCTCGGCTTTTAAAAGTTATATATACAAATACCTTTGATATGATCTTAATTGTTCTAGTCTTTACATGATCAGAAATGATTCTAAAATATTAAAATTTTGATTATGGTAATAATTGTTGTTGAATAGAGCTAACATCGATTCAATTGGAGCTTTTAAATGATCACGAGTAGCTCATGAGCTGCTAGGCTCGTTTACACCCTTAGATACAGTTAATTTGTTAAATGAATGAACGAATTATTAATAAAATTAGTTGACTAATTCAATAATATATAAACCGGTAGAACTAGATACCAAACATGTCAACTTTAGACTTTAATAGCAATATGTGTTTGTGTTTCTGAAGGCAAAAAACCCCAAATTATGGAGCAGTTATCAGCGTGGGCCTGGATTGATTTATACAAACCCAAATTAAGTTCATAAATCAATTTTTTATTTGAATTATCATAAATGGAATTAAGAAACGAATTATTAAATGTTGATTAATAAAATTATTTTTACAATTTGTTGGGAGAAAGTATCACCTAACAATATTGTTTTGTCTGCTCATTGTTTCGAAAATGATTTCGCCAGCTTTGTTGAGTGAACAAATAACTAAAAGAAGAAATGTTGATTAATAAAATTGTTTTTACAATTTGTTGGGAGAAAGTATCACCTAACAATATTGTTTTGTCTGCTCATGATTTCGAAAATCACTTCGCCAGCTTTGTTGAGTGAACAAGTAATTAAAAGAATAAATGTTTATTAATAAAATTACTTTTACATTTGTTGGGAGAAAGTATCACCTAACAATATTGTTTTGTCTGCTCATTGTTTCGAAAATGACTTCGCCAGCTTTGTTGAGTGAACAAATAATTAAAAGAAGAAATGTTGATTAATAAAATTATTTTTACAATTTGTTGGGAGAAAGTATCACCTAACAATATTGTTTTGTCTGCTCATTGTTTCGAAAATGATTTCGCCAGCCTTGTTGAGTGAACAAATAATTAAAAGAAAAAAATTTGATTAATAAAATTATTTTTACAATTTGTTGGGAGAAAGTATCACCTAACAATATTGTTCTCTCTGCTCATTGTTTCGAAAATGACTTCGCCAGCTTTGTTGAGTGAACAAATAATTAAAGGAAGAAATGTTGATTAATAAAATTATTTTTACATTTGTTGGGAGAAAATACCACCTAACAATATTGTTGTCTACTCATTGTTTCGAAAATGACTTCGTCAGCTTTGTTGAGTGAACAAATAATGAAAAGAAGAAATGTTGATTAATAAAATTATTTTTACAATTTGTTGGGAGAAAGTATCACCTAACAATTTGTTGGGCCGGATTCTCAAAATCCAAATTGGTGGGTCGTAAAACATGTTACACTTAAAAAAAATGAAATTTCGGAAATTTCAAGTAAAACTAACATTACGAGCGAAAAATCGGAGGGCCAGGGGTGCTTCGCCAGTGGGAAACAACATGTAAAGAACACGTTATAAGGTAATTTTAAGCCAGAGTCTTTGACGATCAAGTCAATATAGTGCATGATGATATTGTAAAAAAAAAAAAAAAAAAAAACTCATGCATCATTTAATATGTGTATGTGTGCAAGGTATGCTAATGTAAAGAAACAGGATAGAGATTTCGGCAAAACCAAAGGAGGGTCAAACCTTTTAGTTGTCGAAATCATAAAATATTGCGAAAATGTTGGGGTCTTTGGAAGAAAACATAAGTTGTATCCTTTGAAATATCGTCGGTTGAGAAGAAAACATTATTTATAGAAAAGCATCAGTTTATGAATTTAGTTAGGGAAATGTACATTTTAGAGGAAGATTAGATTATTAAAAGATATAAAACATGAAATTAAATTATTAGAAGTTGATTGATGAAGATATGCAAATAAACAAATAACAAAATATTACTTTTCTTTGAACGAATAACAAAGCAGTAGCACTACCAAACATGTTTTTGTTTCTTTTCAAATTTTTATCACTCTCTTATGTTGATGGAAGTTTGGTTAACCATTTAAAAACAGAAAGAAAACAAAAGGAGAAGGCTCCAGGAAGTTGTGTTGCATGGATCCATTTTATAGAACCCAAATTCCGTATTGGCGTATGTATGTAAACCAGACCGCCCACGTGCTTGGCTTCCGTCAACACTGGACGGCAATAATAATACCAAAAACCTATATATCAAAGTTCACCTTCTCCTGTATAAAACTGTCCCCCACTTCACTTCACTTCACTTCCACCCACATATTTTGACCCAAAATTAAACACACCAACTTTGATACTTTCCTCACATCTTTTTCCGGCCACCGGGATGTCGCCGGCATCAATCTCCAGTACCCACATCCTCCTACTATCTCTAACCATCATCATCATGATCATCCCCTCATCCTCTCAATCTAACCCACTTCAAATCCTCCTCAAATTCAAAACAAATTTATCAAACTCAAACACAAAAATTTTCACATCATGGACTGAACACAACCCGGTTTGTAACTTCACCGGAATCGTCTGCGACCGCGCGAACAATGTCAAAGAGATCAATCTTTCGGAACAGCGACTCGTGGGAACAGTTGATTTCAGTTTAACTTGTTCTCTCGAGTCGCTTCAAAAAGTCTCACTTGGATCAAATCTTTTGCATGGAACTATTAGTTCCAACTTATCACACTGCACAAGTTTGAAGCATCTTGGTCTCGAAAACAACTCTTTCAATGGACAATTCCCATGGAAATCACTTGTTAATCTAACTAGTTTAACTCACTTGAGCTTAGGAGATAACCCTTTTGATATATCTCCATTTCCTTTGGAGATATTAAACCTCAGGATGCTGCAGACACTTTATCTGACAAACTGTAGCATCAAGGGTACTATCCCCGAGGATATCAGAAAGCTCGAGTCGTTACAACGACTCGAGCTTTCTGATAACTTCCTGGTCGGGGAAATCCCAACAGGTATTACGAAACTCGTTAATTTACAAGTGCTCGAGCTTTATGATAATCGTCTATCTGGGATTTTCCCGACTGGGTTTGGAAACTTGCCCATGCTTTCGAAACTCGATGTTTCGAATAACAGTTTGGAAGGTGATCTTTCTGAGTTAAGAAGTTTGAGAAGTATAACATCTTTACAACTGTTTGAGAATAATTTTTCCGGTGAAATTCCGGTGGAGTTTGGAGAATTCAGGTTGTTACAACAGTTTTCAATATACAATAACAGGTTCACCGGAGAACTGCCGGAGAAGATAGGATCATGGGCGGATTTCGAATACATTGATGTATCGGAAAACTTCTTAACGGGTAAAATCCCACCGGATATGTGTAAAAATGGGAAGATTTATGATATTTTGATGCTGCAAAACAATTTCACCGGTGGGTTGCCGGAGAATTATGCGAATTGTTCGTCGTTGGAACGATTGCGAGTGAGCAATAACTCGTTATCGGGTAGAATACCGGTTGGGATTTGGAGTTTGCCGCAGTTAAAACTGATTGATCTTGCCATGAATCAGTTTGAGGGTCCGGTGACGGGTAATATCGGTGAAGCAAAGTCGTTAGCACAACTTTTTGTATCGAACAATCGGTTTTCGGGTGAGCTACCGGAGGAGATATCGAACGTTTCGTCTTTGGTGGAAATGGAATTGATGTATAATCAGTTTTCCGGTGGGATTCCGGTGAGAATTGGTGAGTTGAAGAGCTTAAACAGTCTGCATTTGGAAGGTAATTTGTTTTCCGGTGGGATTCCGCAATCTATTGGTTCATGTGTTTCTTTAAATGATATAAACCTCGCCGGAAATTCGCTCTCCGGGGACATTCCTGCTAGTCTGGGTTCGTTACGGGGTTTGAACTCGTTAAACGTGTCCGACAACAAACTTTCCGGTGTAATTCCGGCAAGTTTGTCTTCGTTGAAGTTAAGCCTTATTGATTTGTCAAACAATATGTTGGTTGGGCGGGTGCCGGAGTCTTTATTGGCGGAGGCGTATGATGGTAGTTTTGCCGGGAATCCAGGGTTGTGTGCCGATAATGATAAAAGTCTCCGACAGTGTTCATCGGTTTCCCATCGCTCTAGCGGGTTAGGAGTTGCGAAGTATTGCTTCATCGCGGGTGCATTCATGTTGGTGTTTTCGGTAACATGCTTTGTCCTCGTAAAGTCGAGGGCGAAAGATTGCGACAATCTAACGAATCGAGGTTTTTCGTGGGATATGAAACAGTTTCATGTCATTAGTTTCGATGAAGGTGAGATACTCGGATCTCTCATACCGCGCAATTTGATTGGAAAAGGTGGCTCGGGTAATGTCTATAAAGTCGAATTAGGGTGTGGGAAGAAGTTGGCCGTTAAACATATGTGGAGGTCGGGTCTAGACTCCGGTGATCCTAGAAGTTACTCGAGTAGTGCAACGATATTACCAAAAAAGAAAAGCCGGTGGCCGGAGTATGATGCCGAAGTGGCCACTTTAAGTTCGATTCGACATGTAAATGTGGTGAAGTTGTATTGTAGCATTACTAATGACGACTTGAATCTACTTGTTTACGAGTACATGCCTAATGGTAGTTTATGGGATCGATTACATAAATATAGAAAGGCTGAAATGGATTGGAATGTCCGATACAAGATTGCGATGGGGGCCGCAAAGGGACTAGAGTACCTACATCACGGGTGTGATCGACCCGTGATACACCGAGATGTGAAATCGAGTAATATTTTATTAGATGAGGAAATGAAGCCGAAAATAGCTGATTTTGGGCTTGCAAAGATTATGCAAACAAATAAGGTCACAAATTCTTCGAACGTTATAGCGGGAACATATGGTTACATCGCCCCCGGTAAGTCTCCACCCCTCAAGCATCTTTTTCTTGACAATATTTTGTTATAGTTGAATAATTGTGCGCCTGTAAACTTGTAGAATACGGATACACTTTCAATGTGACCGAGAAAAGTGACATCTATAGCTTTGGAGTTGTGCTAATGGAGCTCGTAACCAGAAGAAAGCCAGTGGAACCCGAGTTCGGTGAAAATAAAGATATCGTGTGTTGGGTTCATGATGAGATGAGGAACAAGGAAGACATGATTGGGTTAATTGACCCGAATATTTCAGACGAGTCAAAAAGAGACGCAACTAAAGTATTGACCATTGCAATACGTTGCACCATGCGGTTCCCTGCACAAAGACCGTCGATGAAGACCGTCGTTCAAATGTTGGAACAGATTGAGCCTCGTTCACCTATCAATATAGTCATCGGCGATATTGTCAAGGACTAAATTTTGTATACATGAAACAATAGATCTTTGTAAATGTCACGTGTTAGAGAATTAGAACTCATTAGCATGTTTAAAATGATTATTTGCTTATTATTAATCCCTATAAAAAGGTTGATTATGTTAGTCATGGTTTATCAGTTTCTGTCACTGGTTTATAATGAAGGACTTTTTTAGATTATATCTTGTCTTTTTTTGTCAAGTAGAATAAGAAAGCAATGAACTTATTCAAACATTTTATTAAAAGTTAAGTGAATAAATCTCTAGAAAAGTCAATACTATACAAGTGTCTTTGTACTGTTTTTTTTTTTGTTTTTATATATACCATTCAACCTAACATACAGTGACATAATTCTTTGACTAGTATGAACTATGAAGGATAGACGAAATCAGGTAACATTGTCGGTTACTCGGTTTGGTTGGCTCTTCAAATCAGAAGTATTACATAGTTGGTTCAGTTCAGTAACGGCTGGGTCGGATCGGGACGTTTCATGTCACGTCGGGCCAGGTCGAGACGCTTCGGGTCGGTAATGGGCTGGGTCACGTCAAGCCGTTTCAGGTCGTTAACGGGTCGGGACGTTTCGGATCATTAACAGATTGGGTCGGGTCAAGACGTTTGGGGCCGTTAAAGGATCGGGTCGAATCGAGACGTTTCAGGTTGTTAACGGGTCGGAACGTTTCAGGTTGTTAACGGGTCGCTCAGTTCGAGACGTTTAAAGTTGCTAACTGGCTGGGTCGGGTTGAGTCAAGAATTCCGGGTCAGTAACGGGTCGGGTTAGGTCATCAACGGGTCCGGTCGTGACGTTTCGAGTCATTAACGGGTCGGGGGCCTAATTAAGACGTTAACAGGTTGAGTCGTTTCGGGTCGTTAATGGGCCTAGTCGGTTTGATACGTTTTGGGTTGTTAACGGCTTGGGCCATGTTGAGACGTTTCGGGTCGTTAAGACGTGTCCAATCGACGCTGGGTCGGGTCACTCGAAACGTTGCGGGCCGGCGCGGGCTAGTCGAGTCGAATTGTTGCGGGTATGTGGCGAGCAGGTGGGGACGTCACGGGTCGGCGGCGGGCCAGGTCGGGGCGTCACGGTTTGGCGACGGAGCCAGGGGCGAAGGATTTAAGGGGCGGGGAGGGGCGCCCGACCCCCCGAACTTTTCGGTCAGTAGTGTTATATATGTACGTTTCGTATAGGATTTTGTAGGTATATACGTTTTCGCCCCCCGGTTTTATAAAAAAAATTTAGGTATATACGTTTTCGACCCCCGGTTTTAATTTTTTGTATTTATATAGCCCAAATAAAATATTTACTTAGCCCAACTCATTATATTTGGTAGAATACTAGAATGTATATTATATAACCCAAATCAAATCATTATATAGCCCAACTTAAAAGCCCACCCTATAAAAAAAAACTCAAATTCGTTTACTTTGGGACATCGACCAGAAGAACACCACAAGCCAGAACTGTTGCAGAAAGGGGGAAAAATGCAGGTTCCAAAACTGTTCGACTTCAGCTTCTTGTTCGACAACAGAAGCCAAAATGCTACTCGTTGTTATGGTCTTGTACTCTTGTTCGACTTCTTCAATCTTCACAAGGTTAAGGGTGTGTGTTTTTTATCTTTAGGTTTAATTTAGGGCTGCAATTTATGTGATTTAGGTTGAAATTAGGGGTGGAATTGGTCTGAATTTTTGCCCTAAACTTGTTGAATCTTTCTGTAACTATGTCTAATTTTATTTGTTTAATCTTATTGTGATTTGATTTAGATAGAAATTAGAGTTTTAAATTTAGGGTGATTTGTTAACTTGTTTTGTTATTAGATTATGCTATGGGGAAGAATAAAATGATAACTTTTTTTAATGTTTGAGAACGTTTTTTATTTGATATTAATGTTTGACCCGACCCGACCCGAATCGAATCATCGACGTCCGACCCGAACATACACCTCGAAACTACGTGATAGAAATTTTTTTTAGGTCCGTTACCTTCCGACCCCCCGAACTTTTTTTTCAAGCTTCGCCACTGGACGGAGCAGTTCGGGTTGAGACGTTTTAGACATGGTTGACCGGGCGAAGATTCCAATGACTTGAATTCCTTCAAAATTTGAAAGGATTTTGAATTCCTTTAGATTAAGAAATTTGAAGGAATTCATTTGCAATTCCAATTCTGATGACTTTGTTAACCGATCACCATGAAAAGTGGAATTAAGATTCCAATTCCTTCCTTTGTTGAAACGAACAATATAAGGCTATAGGGTGTGGTCATGACCCATCATGATCACCATGGCCCTCCACATCAGCGCCATGTCACCTACTTCTAATCTATCATCCAAAACTACTAGCATAAGGGTGTGGTCATGACTCAAACCACTATTATCTTATTTTAATTTATTTTTATAAAAAGGAAAGAAAATATTAAATATGGAAAGTAGGCTCATGGTTGCCATGGTTTAATCCATGGGAATCATGGTGAATGAGACAAGGGGGTGGTGTAGCAATCTATTAATGGTCCTACGTGGCGATTAATGACCCAACCATGCCCCTCACACCCTATAGCCTAAGAAATAGAATCTAAATTTCAAATCCATCCAGATTCCATTCTATTCTGTGAAACGAAAACTATATTTGTTGGGCATTAAGCTGCATAATTTGTTTATTTACTATTGAGATCTTTAGTAAATCCATACAAAATTACCCATGGCTCATTTCCTTGTGTCGGTCTGTCGGGACATTTTATTGTGGTCCGGATTAACCGATATCGTCCGGACACAGGACTTGCTTGTAGTTATTATCTGCTAATTGGTAATTATACAGAAGATTGATTATGTTAATCATAGTTTTTTATATATTTTTTTTTTTGTCACTGGTTGATAGTTAAGGACTTTAATTATTTAGAGTTTGTTGGAATGCTTCTCCAAGCATCAGTAGACGATGAAGCAAATAGCAATTTTTTCGATTTATAACGTCAGATTCGGGTCCTTGTAATATTTAATGGTATGCATCGATAGTACACGACGATGACAGTTATTCTTGATGTACGTGATATAGCGTGACATGCATTTTCTATAAACTTCATGATGATAATTATTTTCCTCTATTAAGTATTAACTTTGTTTGTTAATTGTTAACTTAATGTATGTCATTTATTCTAGCCCTAAATAATAAAGATTGCTTTAAGTATTATCATTATTGTCGAACAAGATAGGCCATGTCGCGCCTGTTCATGCTGCTGTCTACCGAACTATGCTTTGTCTCTTGAATAATTGGATTTTTACATGATCAGAAATGATTCTAAAAGTGTTAAAACTTTTATTATGGTAATAATTGTTGTTGAATAGAGCTAACGTCGATTCAATTGGAGCTTTTAAATGATCACGAGTAGCTCATGAGTTAATTTGTTAAATGAATGAACGATCAATAAAATCAGTTATAACTACTTCAATAATATATAAACCGGTAGAACTAGATACCAAACATGTCAACTTTAGACTTTAATAGCAAAATGTGTTTGTGTTTCTGAAAGCATAAAACCCCAAATTATGGAGCAGTTATCAGCGTGGGCCTGGATTGATTTATACAAACCCAAATTAAGATCATAAATCAATTTTTTTTATTTAAATTATCATAAATGGAACCAAAAAAAAAAAAAAAACGAATTGTTAAATGTTGATTGATAAAATTATTTTTACAATTTATTGGGAGAAAGTATCACCTAACAATATTGTTTTGTCTGCTCATTGTTTCGAAAATGACTTCGCCAGCTTTGTTGAGTGAACAAATAATTAAAAGAAGTCTCTACCCCTCAAGCATATATTTCTTGACAATATTTTGTTATAGTTGAATAATTGTGCAAAGATTATGCAAACAAATAAGATCACAAATTCTTCACACGTTATAGTAATTACGCAGCTTAGTCACCACACCATTGGTGCAACATATTGCAATGGTCAATACTTTAGTTGCGTCTCTTTTTGACTCGTCTGAAATATTCGGGTCAACTAACCCAATCATGTCTTCCTTGTTCCTCATCTCATCATGAACCCAACGCACGATATCTTTATTTTCACCAAACTCGGGTTCCACTGGCTTTCTCCTGGTTACGAGCTCTATCAGTACAACTTCAAAACTATAGATGTCACTTTTCTCAGTCACGTTGAAAGTGTATCCGTATTCTACAAGTTTAAAGACGCACAATTATTCAACTATAACAAAATATTGTCAAGAAATAGATGCTCGAGGGGTAGAGACTTACCAGGAAGGGACAAAAGTAAAAAGATAGCGGCTGAAAAAAAGAAACAAGCCGCATCAGGAAGTGGTGGTGGTTCAAAGTTGGAAGGCATTATGGCCGAGTTGAAAGCATTCAACCAAACCTTTACCGAGACGCAAACCGAGAATGTAAAGATAAAAAAAAACAAGCCGAGGAGAAGCAAAAGAAGCAACAAGAAGCGCATGAGTTGGAGGAATGGAAAATAATGACCACCGACCTTAGCGAATATCCACCGGAAGACCGTCCCATTTTACAAATGATGAAGGAAAAAATTAGGGACAAATGGAGTGGGGGAGTGTAGTTTTTTTTAAAATGTAACATTAGGTTTTTTTTTAAGTGTGTTTTTTTTTATTTAAATGTAACTTTAGGTTTTTTTAAGTGTGTTTTTTTTAATTTAAATGTAACTTTAGGTTGTTGTTTTTTTTAGGTTTTATTTAAATGTAACTTTTTTATTTTTATTTACTTTGTTTCATTAATTAATTAAATCAAATAAATAATAATAAAAAAATGGGGGAGGATCATCCACCACACCCTTGGATAGTCTCCAAGGGGATGGTCCTCCCCCTATGCTTACGTGGCGCTTATGTGGAGGATAGTCTCTTTGGAGACTATCCTCCCCATACCCAATGGTCTTAAAACTTGAGAAATGACCCTGCTGAAGGTACGCTCAACGTCATTCAGGATGTGCCACAGGTGTCTTTCGTTAATCAACGTCTTTTGATTTGTAGTTAGTTTGCTAGGGTTTTTATTATCTAAATACAGTACTTGAATCTATTGTATTGATTTATTGATTGACTCGAACACTAGAGTTTTTTTTCGAAAAATATTTTGTTAATCGGTGCAGGCCCGGTGATAAGTAGGGGCAGGTAGGGCAATGGACCCAGGCCCAAAGTTCTTGAGGGCCCAGAGTTTTAAAAAAATATCCATATACTATATGTTTGTTATTGAGCCTCAACTGTTTTAACCTAATAATTATAATCAATCGGCCCTTCAATTGTGATTGACGTGATGAGCGGGAATCCGGAATAGTGAGTACGAAGTGACGACAGACACAAAGCGATCAGAATTCAAAGATTCAAATCAGGTCGGGCGACGATCAAGGCCGTTAAAGCTCGTCAGATCTTCGATAGCCGTGGTAATCCGACGGTTGAAGTAAGTTTTCACGACTGTTCAGTTGAAGTATTGTTGTATTTGCTCGATTTGTTTGAACGATGTGAGTGTTGATTGAAGTTATGAAGTATGATATTAGGTTATGATAATATGTTTGTGTATATATATCATCACTGTTCAGTTCACTGTATATAAGTAAAAAGTTAGTATTGGATTGGAATAGTTATGATTAAATAAAAGTGTCTAATGATTCGAATTGCCGGATGACGGTGGCAAAAGAGTGAGAATAACTATGATGACCCAGATGATAAAAAGTTGAAAATTTGGATTGGAACCACTTCTTCTTCTTCCTCTAGTTGTTGTTGCTTTCTTTGAAGAAATCTGAGCCATTGGAAAATGGTAAGAGTGAGGTCTTTGACTTGCAGAAAGTAAGCGAAAATGGGCTTATTGTTGTTATGTTAAATGACAAAAACACTTTTGAGTTTTGAGCTTTGGGGGAGTGTTTGAGACTTACTTACGATCGAGTATGTCCCAAGAAAGAATCAATGGCTTAGCAATGATATCTATTGAAAACGACATATTAGAGACTATGGATTACGAAGACTTGATCGAAAGCCTTGCTTCCAGAAACGCTAGGAGAGCCGCACGATTCGCTTAAGTAGGTAAATTTAGATCATTTTGGTACAATATTTTTATTTTGATGATTGTTTTAACAATTAGTTTCATATTATAGTTTTTTTATATATGATTATTGTGTTGCCCGATTTATTTTTAGTGGCTCCAGGCCTAAAACATTTCGAGATTTCTCGAAGACGGCACTGAATCGGTGTCTTCTAATTTGGAGTTAGTTTGATAGGGTTTCAATTATCTGAAGGTGGTTGTCACTGTTTCAACACTTCTAATTTGGGTTAAATAATCATATATTTTTACTCAAAACAGACCTGATTTCATAAGCTCTATTTTTAAATTGAATGAGTTTATGACTGAAGGTGGCTGTCACTGTTTCAACACTTGGATTGATGAGGTTTTTCATGTTTTATAGTATCTTCACAGTAGATTCATGGTAATCTATAGAATTGTGTGATAGTTGATAAGTTATTCAAGCGAAAATGTTTCTGAGAATTAGTTTTTTATGTATTTCTCGACATGCATTAAACAAGTTGACATTGTCAGCCATTGTTAGTTACCTGGCCACATTTAGTGGAGTAACCTGCTATTAGGGGTGTTCATCGAATCGAATATCGAATATCGAATTTTCGAATTATTCGAATCGAATTATTCGAATAATTTTTATTTTTTCTTGAATTCGTATTCGATTCGAATTCGATTAAAACTTATCGAATTCGATTCGAATTCGTATTCGAATAAAAAACCCAATTCGTATTCGATTAAAAATTCAAATTCGAATCGAATTCGAATAAATTCGATTTGATTTAGATTCTTTAAAAACATGTAAATAACTATCAAAATGAAATATAAATTTTAAAGCAGCCATAAAGCACGATATCACATTAAAAAGTTCCAAATAAAGTACTATAAGTCTAAAATTCAAAACGAGAAGTCGGGAATAACCACTTCACATTACAAGATAATATTTTTAGGGTTATAAATCTATTGATATATTTGTTAGTTAGGTTTTATTTATGATCCATGTAGAGGGTTTGGTAATGGGTAATTTTAATACTTGGAATAAATTTTGAAAATAATTTATAGATATAAAAATAATAAATAAAAATGTATCATTTTTATTCGAATTTCGAATCGAATCGAATTTGAAATTATAAATCGTATTCGATTCGTATTCGATTTACTTGACTCAAATTGAATCGAATTCGAATTCTTATAATCGAAACGAATTTTTGATAATCGAATCGAATTTAAACGAATTTCGAATTTTTCGAATTCGAAACGAATTCTGAACACCCCTACCTGCTATTCTGATTACTAAAAATATATTTGGTGGTTTGAAATAAAAAGAAGTCATTATATTTAAAAAATTATAATGACATTTCAAGTGGAACAATTACAGCAAAAAAGGGCATAGGTGTTCACCCTAAATATCTACAGTTTATATTTACATAACAATATTTTTAGAAGAATATGAATCTGCAGCCGAAGAGAGTATATTAATAACACCACGGAATAATATGATTATTTAACCCAAACATTTTTTCTTAATTACAGTGGGAGCGGTCCAACATATATATTTTGGTGATCGAAGCTTTGGCTGATGGAAGAAAGTGTACATATTGGCTTGGCGAGCAGAGTTTGGGTGCCTCCCAAGTCCCAACGATGGTAGCTCTCGCTTCCAGGAACATTCACGTTCCTTCTCAAGGCTGCCATCTGTTCGTCTAAATTCTCGTATTAAGCATGTTGGTAAGGGTGCCAGTTTAACCCATTCAACCATGAATGGGTCGATTTGGGTCCTCTTTTGTATTCATAACACGTACAATGAAAATATTATCTTAGGAGAAAACACGTCATATGGATCAAACAGGTAGAATGTTTGCTTATAGGTAAGTATGTAGTATAATCTGGATAACGTGTTTAGGGTGGTCAACTCAACGCGTTTGACCTGTACACATCCTATGTGACCCTTTGCCACCTCTTTTTGTTTGGATCTATTTTTGGTCTCAAAACCACATAAAACATTCTTTTTTTCACTATAATATACATCTACCTGGCTTTAATGATTATTTATTCTTTGTTGACCCGTTGATCTTTTGTTATTATCAGGTTTGAAAAATTCTTTTGGATAGTCGATACTATTTCCAGTTGCTTGATGAAGGTAAAAGTCCTTTGTGTTTTTTGAAGACTTTTTATTAAAAATTTACACCATTATAGGTTTTAAGAAAAGTTGTTGTGGATTCTTGAGTTAATTTGGATTCTAGAGCATCATGGGCTTATAGTTGTTATTGCTTTGTGTTTGTTGATTGTTTTTAGGTGTTGATTTGAATTAATGTGGACCTTGAGATAATTTGGTTTCTGTAGCATCATAAATAGAAGTATGTTTTTTAAATGTGTTGATCGGATATTAGAAAAGGTCCTGCACCTTTCTACAACTGGTATGTTACTAAAAAGGCATGAGATTGATAATTAGTTTTTTTCCTACCCACTTGACCCGTTTCAATTTTAGGAAAGTTTTTGAGTATTTTTAAACAAGTTTTAAACCAATATTTTTTTGTTTTGTTTTTAAGTTTATTGATCGATTAGTTTTTTTTTTGGGACGCTTTTCGCGCACTGTATTTGAAGTATTGTTTTCGGTCATTTAATTATTGAGTCCTATAGTTAGAGATGCTCATCAATTTGATTTAAAGGTTTAAACTTTTTAGTATGCGGATGCTTTTACTTTGCTGGTAGGTGCTTTTCGTTTTGCTTACGAAGGTTGCGAGTTGCTTTTAGTTAGAAAACGAACCATCTTTAAAGAATCAAACCTCGAAGCTGTGATGCCGCAGCCTTAACCCCCAACAAATGGGCCAGATACCATCTTTGATAGCTTGGCATTTAGCTTCAATTATCTATTAATTCTGGTGCCACAACTTTAATCTGCAACATACACTTGCGCGCTTACAAGACGGATTATTTAGACCACCCATATATATACTATGTATTATAATAATATGAATCTTTTTTTTCTTGGCATGCTTTCGGCAAGTAGTGATAACTGTGTAAGCAATGGGCTGTGATGTTTTTCTTTTTGCTCATTTTATATTCCAACACATGTTATAGTAACATCTTTGAATCACTTTTGATATCTTAGTTCTAATTAAATGTTACCTACTTAATTCACCATTTCAAATTAGAATGTCAACAATTCGCTTAGCAAATTATACAATCAAAACATTTCTCACTACAAACGTGAAACCCGTCGCAGAGCGCAGGTACATATTGGTAAAGATTAACATTTAGGTTTTTTTTAGGAACCCAAACCAATTTTTTTCTTGGTTGGTTCTTTGCCAAACTGGTTTTGGTTCGCTTCTGCCACGGTTTGGACGGTTCTTATGGTTGTTTTTGGTTCGGTTTTATTTTGGTTTCACTTCCAAACCGATTCTCGCGCACTTTTTTTTAATCATTTTTTATGAAAAAGGTTAAAAAACATAAAAGACGAATTTTATTATTTTTATAGTTTTTGTTCTTTTTATTCTGATATATCCTACATTTGTGAAATTGGTCTCTTTTGGTTTATCTATTTCACTATTGACCGCGTTCTTTTAATGTTATTTCTTTCATTTCAGTTCATTGTAATTTAATCTTTCCATAAGTAATGGAACGTTTCTTTCATGCAACATATGGAGATGCAAATAGAGTGTGAACCTTTATCAAAGTAGCCCCGATGGCTTACTGGTTAATCTTAGAACCTTTTTTATTTCACAAGAGTAGCTTAAGGAGTTCATCGGTCAACTAATGAGAGTTAAGATAATAGAGACAATGCGATTTGTTTGATAAGCTTCATATAGGGGTATTTAAAGTATCATATCCACGAACTCCATGCACATCATAAAAGTGATTATAGATTATTATATATTATACATATAATTAAATAACTATCATCATTTTATAAGAATTATATAGACATTTATTGATTTTAAAGAACCTCTGTCTCATGTAATGAGTGGGGTAAAGTAACTAAATTTGAGTTTATGATCATTTTTCGACACCCTAAATATATTTTAAAATACCTTTATATGTCTTTAAATACACCCCGTATGTGAAAACCGAGCCCGAAATACGTTATAACATTTAAAATAAATAAAAAACAAAGAAATATAAGTTTAGGCGGGCCGCGTAAAGGATCCTTAACCCTTACGCGGGCCGCGTCAACTTAAAACTCTGGCGGGCTCCGGTGAGGACATGTGTGTGTGCGCGTGTTGGACCTACCCCATGACCAGGACAAGCTAGTCCGTTGACCAGCTTTGACGCGGGCCGCGAGAAAACCAGATATCAGCACTATATATAGAACGCATCGGCTTTCAACACAAATCGTTCATTTCTTTTCTGTATCTCGACTTTCTGAAGACATAGGCATAATATTCGAGTATAATACCCCCTAATTAGCGAGGTTCTGCTTCGTTATAAGTATTATAACCCCAGTTTCATATTAGATACGCTGCCCGATTGATTTAGGGTTCCATAACAACTGTCGTGGTTCTGCCCGACGTAGTTGTTGGAATACCGTCTCGAGGAGGGTATCATTAATATAATCAAAGGGTTATTATACTAACCTATGTACATTTGTGAAAATTATAGATTAATCCCCGGAAACCCTTACGCGAAGTCTAAGATAGCAATGTGAGTTTATCCAATTTTTGTTAAACTTTTTGTAATATTTTACAAAACCTTAATGCTTTACAATGTGATTAAGCGGTGATTGAGTCTTTGTAGTTCTTCAATTACTTCCGGTATGTTGGGGTTTTGTATACAAAATGTGGAACACGTTACCATTGGACGAAGAGTTAGCCAATGTGTAATATGACCCACCAGTCAGGATTGACAGTACTGAATGAGTAATTGTGTAGAAATAAACAATGTGATCGCTCTCAATACTGTGTTAATTGATAAAATAATTCTTGATTAAACTGGGATTCACTCACCAGTATTTCCCACTGACAAATGTTTTTAAAACGCGTTTCAGGTAACACAATGTGACAGCCAATTAGTAAAAAGCCAGCTGGAGAGCACTGAAGGCTTGGGAAAAATGTGGCTATAAAAGTTACCTAAAAGACGATGTTTTAAATTCAATAAAATAGGGTTTATCCCTATAAATATGTTGTAATAAGAAATTTGGGTTTTACCCATGTGATTATTAATATAAATTATGGTGGTTTTACTCTGACAAACATTTCCTAACTACGGTCCTGATGTAATTTCCGCTGCCAAATTAACAAACTGATACCACCAAAATTCTGAGTTCACATCCGCCCGTTCCCGGGACAGATAAGGGATCGGGGGTTGCGACAGAAGGTGGTGATGTGCGTGAAGTGTTATATATATTAGGTGTATATTTTAAGCCCTTTTAACACTTATTTTTAGCCAAGTTTTAAATTTATAAAACACGATATTTTACTAACACTAAACACACATATGGGCAAGTGCACCCATCGTGAGCGTAGTATAGCGTTGGTAAGATACCGAGGTCGTCCAAGGACACAAGAGCTTTTAGTACCGGTTTATCCTCAACGTCTAATCAAAATAAAAAGTTTAGAAAAATGTTTTAAACTAAGAAAAAAAATAAAAACTAACTAAAATGCTGAAAATAAAAAGAAAAACAGATAGACAAGATGAATCACTTGGTTCCGACTCGTATCTAGTATAACCTTTGATTATTTCCGCACTTTTGCACATAATTAAGAGATTATCTTAGTTATTGTAGTAGGCCCCTCTTTTGAAGGTGACGTTACCCTCACCCCAGTAGTTTGAGTCAGCAAGGATACAATCCTAAAAGGGTGGATTATTGGAAGATAATGAATTAAGTTATTAATGCAATATTATGGTAGGCCCCTCTTTTGGAGGTGACGTTACCCTCGACTAAGTAGTCTGAGTCAGCAGGGATACAGTCCTAAATAGCCGGGTTATAGTATTAATAGTAGTTAACTTATGAGGGGATCAAAGAGTTTGGACCCCCGCCATCCAATACCGTGAAGCATTGAAGGAGGTCCTACTAAATTTGACCCAGGTCCATTGCAGGACCTCTAAACGCTGAACAATGGCAAGACCTTTACCAAACCATTCCCTTAACCCCCGACCAGGTAGCCAACATACCTCCATATAGACCGTGGAGATATGAATGGTGAAAATCCTTTATTTTATATAGACAGTAAAATAATGCCAAGACACCACGGACAAACGATAAGGAAAGATCACCTTCAACATAAGTAACTAGTTATTAAAGTCATTAATACAAAACCAAATAAAAAGTGCAAAAGATTAGAAATAAAAAGTATTATACTAGACACTTTGTCTTCACCAAGTGATGTAAGAGACTTAGGAAAACATGGCCTTGATTGTCAAGAACTCTTACGATCAATCTTGGATCCCGAGACGACTCACACACTCTATGATGGACAATGGATGATGGTGGTGGATGATGGTGTTGTGATGGTGGTGGGTGGTGGATGAAGTGTGAGAGAGGTGGTGTGCCAAGGGATGAGTTGAAATGAAACCAAGCACTCCTATTTATAGGCTGAACAGGAGGCTGGGCACGCCCCCGTGTCCGCTGGATACGGCCCCGTGCCTGTCTGACACTCTCTCTCTTCATTAATTGTAATTCGCAATTACAATTAATGCGCCTGCTGTACTTTCGCCACGCCCCCGTGTTCACTGGGCACGGCCCCGTGGTGGGCAATAGAAGCTTCTATAGGTTTGTCTTTTCTGCTGCTTCTTGGGCACGGCCCCGTGCTGGCTGAGCACGGGGTGTGTTCAGTCTTCTGCCTTCTCTATTTTGCTTGGGAAGATGCCGTTGAGGGGTCGGGCAGTCCACTTATGTTCCTTTTCTTGTATTTATGTTGGATTCAGCTGTCTTTTTGCTTCTTTTGTGTTTTTGAGCTCATTTAATCCTGAAAATACAAAAGGAAGACAAAAACACTCTTTTTCCAATATTAGTACTTAAAAAGGGTTAGTTTTATGCCTCTTTTGATGTAATTTATATGTTGCATTTTACACACATCAAATACCCCCACACTTGAACTTTTGCTTGTCCTCAAGCAAAACTCTTTAATATGTGGCTTACACTCCCAAATGGAATGGGTAGAAGAGAAGGTTTAGGGCTTGTCATAGAGTGTTGGGAATCCAAGATCTTTTTGGGTTTTATTTTTATCTATTTACAATCCTATTCGTAATGATTTATTTAGAACGTTTCATAGGAGAAATTACTTATTTGGGCATAACATGCCTTTTTAAAATTCCATTTATAAACAAGTTCACATACCTCACGGGAGAAATCACTCACACTCGGCCGAAGGTGTATTTTTAGTGAATCACTCGAGAGCGGCATGGAACTTATTCCTACCATAAGCTTGCCAAGCAATCAATCCTCCTCCTTTTTAACTTTTATACCTTTGTAAATATCAAGAGGACTTTGTGGGTGAAGGGTTAGGCTTGGGTTAAAGGTAGGTGGTTGGATTAGTGGTTAGTAGAAAAAGGGTGAAAAAGCGTAACAAGTGTCGGTTTTCGTTGGACTTTCTATTTTTGTGATTTTTATTTTGATGAAGCTTTTATTCAAACAAAGTTATTTTTGATGAACTTGTTTGTTTATCTTTTGCTTCATCATCAACACAATTTTTTTTTTTTAATCATACGGAAAAACCGAATTTGTTACTAAAACAAAGGGTTAAAAATAAAAAAAAGTTTTGGTGGGTAAAAGGGTTTTTGGTTTGGGTGATGAAATGAAAAGGTTTAGGCTCAAAGGGGCTAACTAGGGGGATTTTTGGGTAGGTGGTAAAAGAAAAAGAAAAATAATGGTGTAGAAATAAAAAGGGTTAGTCCTAATGCCTCCATCATTTACTTACTCGGGTTTAAGTTGATAAGGACCGGGAATGTATCGTCATGGCAAGTTCTAGAGTCGTAAGAACCAAGCGGCTATTCACACAAGAAACAAAAAATGAGCATTTAGTCTAAAGATGTAAATTTGTATGCTCAATAAAGGCTCAAAACTCACTTTTGTGGGAATGGGTTTTTATGTGATCAAGTATATATAATCAAATTTTAACTAAGCTTGTCATGCCTTTTCATAATTTTCTTATGTTGGTTCTTTTTATCACTACGCTATCGGTTGTAGATTCGTAAAAATATAACCTTTTTGAGAACTTGAATTTCCCGAGTTAAACCTAGACAAGTAAAAAAAATGAAATTTTTGAAAAAAATTTGGGGTGATTAGCGGTTCCAATAGAGTTTTGTGTAAGGCTTGTATTTAGGACTTGCAAAATTTCAAGGTTTTAGCATCCCCCCACACTTAAATTACACATTGTCCTCAATGTGTCCCAAAAATAAATTTTTAGGTTGATTAGATGTGTAAAATGGTGTTAAAAGCAAAGATTTATGTTACTGGTAGTCTGGACACGGCCCCGTGGGGACCGGACACGGCCCCGTGTTCAGGTGCCAGTAACAGAAATTAAAGAAAAGAAACAGAAGCCTGGACACGGGGGCGTGTCTGGTGAACACGGCCCGTGTCCAGTTACCTGAACTGGGCATTTTTCTGCAGGGGTTCAGCACGGGGCCGTGTTGGTTGGGCACGGCCCGTGTTGAACCTTCTGTAATGGAGAGAATCGTCGGGTTGCCTTGTTCTTGTGCATGAGGTCATTTTTCTCGTTTCCCTTTTCATCCCTTACCACCATGAGTGTGTTTTATTCCTGAAAATTAAAACTAACTAGAAAACATAAAAATTAAACTAAATTAAACTAAGGATAGTTCCGCGGAATGCCTTTGTGGTGCGCCACGTTTATAAGGGTCCTTGGCTAGACCCAAAGCCGGTCATATGTCACCCAAGTGGGATGTATTGCATCCCATGTTACACCGTCGGAGAGCGTCATCCAAACTTGAGTCTATGACCTGCATGTAGTTGACCGGGTCTTCGTCCTCAATTCTTTTTCCACATTCAAACTTTACCTCCTTATCCCCAAATTTCAATGTTAACGTTCCGTCATTCATGTCTACCACCGCTTGGGCGGTTGCTAGAAATGGCCTCCCGAGGATGAGAGGGACATCGGTGTCTTCTTCCATGTCTAGGATGACAAAGTCGGTTGGGAAAACGAAGTTGTCAACTTTTACTAATAGATTCTCAGCGACACCTTGTGGAAATTTGACGGACCTGTCGGCGAGTTGTATGCTCATCTTTGTAGGGCTTGTTGTTCCTAGGCCGAGTCGTTTGAACATTGATGTGGGCATGAGGTTAATGCTAGCCCCAAGATCGGCTAATGCATTACGAACGGGAGACTCCCCAATCGAGGAAGGAATTGTGAAGCTCCCGGGGTCAATTTTCTTTTGTGGAAGTTTGTTGAGCACTAGTGCGGAGCATTCTTCGCCTAAGTTAACTAATTGCAATGATTCAATTTTCCTTTTGTTTGTGAGGAAATCCCTCATAAATTTTGTGTATTTAGGCATTTGGGTTAGGACCTCGATAAAAGGAATATTAACATGCAATTGTTTTAGTAAATTTTCAAATTTAGCGAATTGCTCATCGGTCTTTTGACGATTTAACCTACCGGGGTACGGAATTGGAGGAGTCTTGGTGGGCTCTTGAGTTGGTAGAGAAGCCTTTTCTAACGCAGGAGGAGTCACAGGTTGGCTAGATTGGCTTCTTTCATTTGGCGGCAATGGAGCATCCTCGGGACCCACGGTTCGATTTCTTAATGTGATGAGATGTACTTGTGCCTTCGGGTTAGTTTTGGTATTACTAGGTAACGCGCCTTGTGGTCTCTCGGAGAAATTTTGAGCTAGTTGATTTAACTGTTTTTCAACGTTTTGAATGCTAGCTTGTTGATTTCTAAAATTCGATTCCAATTGTTGAAATCGATCCGAGTTTTTCTTTTCAGTATCAGAGATGAGGCGAGATACAGTATCTTCAAGCCTTTCTCTTCCACCTTGTTGTTGAGAGAAATTTTGTGGTTGTTGAAAATTAGTTCGTTGGTTTTGTTGGTTACTACTATTGCCGGGATCTCTCCAACCAAGATTTGGGTGGTTACGCCATCCTTGGTTGTAGGTACCCGTTGGAGGAACCGACGGCCTAGGTCTATTATCAATGTAGTTTACCGTTTCTGTTTGTTCATCTAATTCTTTCATACAACTCCAATTTTCATGTGACCCACCACACCCTTCACAAGCCATAACCGAGGCCGTTTTTGTCATTTCTAGCTTTTTGATTTTCGAAGAGATGGCCTCGATTTGGGCTTGTAAAGAGGTGCTTTCATCAACCTTATGGGCGCCCGGGGCAATAGATTTATTACCTCGGGGAGTGTGCCATTGAAAATTGGTTTGAGCAATTTCCTCAATTTGGTTATATATTTCATTCGGGCGACGATTACCTAAAAGTCCCCCGAAGCTTGAATCAAGTGTTTGTCTTGTGTGTGGCAACAACCCATTGTAGAAAGTGGATACTTGTTGCCACACTGCTAGACCGTGATGAGGACACTTTCTTAGAAGCTCCTTGAACCTTTCCCAAGTTTCATATAAGGATTCCCCATCCTCTTGTGAGTATGTATTAATTTCAGTCATTAATTTAGCTGTTTTAGCAGGAGGGAAATACTTATATAAAAACTTTTGGGCAAGTTCATCCCAAGTGTTTACCGAGCCAACTGGGAGGGTGTTAAGCCAAGCCTTAGCTCGGTCTTTTAGTGAAAATGGAAACATTCGAAGGCGGATGGCGTCATTTGATGCTCCATTGATCCGAAAGGTATCACATATTTCTAAGAAGTTAGTAATATGTAGATGGGGATCCTCGTCCGCAAGCCCATGGAAGGTTGCGGAGTTTTGGAGCATTTGTATCAAATGCGGCCTAAGTTCGAAGTTATTGGCTTCGACATTTGGTGCATTGATAGCGGCGCCGAGATTGCCTACGGTGGGTCGTAGGTAATCCATGAGGGTACGTTGATCCGCCATTGGAAATGGGTCCCCCGAAACTTTCTCTTGATTTTTGGCTTTAAGTCTTTTTCTGAGAAAGCGTTCGGGTTCTTCTAGAGGTTCTTTTATGTCTCTACTAGAACTGGAGCTCATGCACTACGTAGGAGGTTCAAATGCGGCGCCTAGGTTCCAAGTCCTGCAATGAAAACAGAAAAGAACGTTGGTCAGAATGTTCACCACGGCCCCCGTGCTCAGCGAACACGGCCCGTGGTCAGAGGTACAGTGATTGTCTTCTGAATCCCTGTTACTGGGAGTTGGACACGACCCCGTGTTGCACCTACACGGCCCCGTGTTCAGCTCTCTGTAACTCATAAAATAAAAACTGCCAGTGATGATGCTGGGCACGGCCCGTGTCTGACCAGGCACGGCCCGTGCTGAGCTCTGCAGAAGCTGAAAAACTAAGAAAAATCCTAAAAATAAAAAAGAAAAATAAAAAAAATGATTAGGCCGTTGATTCCTAACTTTCTTAAAATCCTTGTGTCCCCGGCAGCGGCGCCAAAAACTTGATGTGCGTGAAGTGTTATATATATTAGGTGTATATTTTAAGCCCTTTTAACACTTATTTTTAGCCAAGTTTTAAATTTATAAAACACGATATTTTACTAACACTAAACACACATATGGGCAAGTGCACCCATCGTGAGCGTAGTATAGCGTTGGTAAGATACCGAGGTCGTCCAAGGACACAAGAGCTTTTAGTACCGGTTTATCCTCAACGTCTAATCAAAATAAAAAGTTTAGAAAAATGTTTTAAACTAAGAAAAAAATAAAAACTAACTAAAATGCTGAAAATAAAAATAAAAAGAAAAACAGATAGACAAGATGAATCACTTGGTTCCGACTCGTATCTAGTATAACCTTTGATTATTTCCGCACTTTTGAACATAATTAAGAGATTATCTTAGTTATTGTAGTAGGCCCCTCTTTTGAAGGTGACGTTACCCTCACCCCAGTAGTTTGAGTCAGCAAGGATACAATCCTAAAAGGGTGGATTATTGGAAGATAATGAATTAAGTTATTAATGCAATATTATGGTAGGCCCCTCTTTTGGAGGTGACGTTACCCTCGACTAAGTAGTCTGAGTCAGCAGGGATACAGTCCTAAATAGCCGGGTTATAGTATTAATAGTAGTTAACTTATGAGGGGATCAAAGAGTTTGGACCCCCGCCATCTAATACCGTGAAGCATTGAAGGAGGTCCTACTAAATTTGACCCAGGTCCATTGCAGGACCTCTAAACGCTGAACAATGGCAAGACCTTTACCAAACCGTTCCCTTAACCCCCGACCAGGTAGCCAACATACCTCCATATAGACCGTGGAGATATGAATGGTGAAAATCCTTTATTTTATATAGACAGTAAAATAATGCCAAGACACCACGGACAAACGATAAGGAAAGATCACCTTCAACATAAGTAACTAGTTATTAAAGTCATTAATACAAAACCAAATAAAAAGTGCAAAAGATTAGAAATAAAAAGTATTATACTAGACATTTTGTCTTCACCAAGTGATGTAAGAGACTTAGGCAAACATGGCCTTGATTTTCAAGAACTCTTACGATCAATCTTGGATCCCGAGACGACTCACACACTCTATGATGGATAATGGATGATGGTGGTGGATGATGGTGTTGTGATGGTGGGTGGTGGATGAAGTGTGAGAGAGGTGGTGTGCCAAGGGATGAGTTGAAATGAAACCAAGCACTCCTATTTATAGGCTGAACAGGAGGCTGGGCACGCCCCCGTGTCCGCTGGACACGGCCCCGTGCCTGTCTGACACTCTCTCTCTTCATTAATTGTAATTCGCAATTACAATTAATGCGCCTGCTGTACTTTCGCCACGCCCCCGTGTTCACTGGGCACGGCCCCGTGGTGGGCAATAGAAGCTTCTATAGGTTTGTCTTTTCTGCTGCTTCTTGGGCACGGCCCCGTGCTGGCTGAGCACGGGGCGTGTTCCGTCTTCTGCCTTCTCTATTTTGCTTGGGAAGATGCCGTTGAGGGGTCGGGCAGTCCACTTATGTTCCTTTTCTTGTATTAATGTTGGATTCAGCTGTCTTTTTGCTTCTTTTGTGTTTTTGAGCTCATTTAATCCTGAAAATACAAAAGGAAGACAAAAACACTCTTTTTCCAATATTAGTACTTAAAAAGGGTTAGTTTTATGCCTCTTTTGATGTAATTTATATGTTGCATTTTACACACATCAGTGGTATCATGAAGCTTTATGCTAAATTTTCAAAGTGCGAGTTTTGGTTAGAACAAGTACAGTTTCTCGGACACCTAGTCAATCATGAAGGAATTCATGTAGATCCAACAAAAATCGAGGCAATTACTAAATGGAAAACCCCTGAATCACCAACCGAGGTTAGAAGTTTCCTAGGATTGGCCGGTTATTATAGAAGATTGATTCAAGATTTTTCTAGAATAACCATTCCCTTAACTAAGCTAACCTGTAAATCTGTTAAGTTTGAATGGGGATTAAAACAAGAAGAAGCCTTTAGAATCCTTAAGCAAATATTAACCCATGCACCCGTACTAGCGTTACCAGAAGGAACTGAAGACTTTGTAATCTATTGTGACGCTTCTAAATTAGGTTATGGATGTGTATTAATGCAACGACAAAAGGTTATAGCCTATGCATCTAGACAACTTAAGAATCATGAAGAGAATTATTCAACCCATGATTTAGAGTTAGGAGCTATAATTTTTGCCCTTAAGATTTGGAGACATTACCTGTACGGTAGTAAATTTACTATATTCACAGATCATAAGAGTTTAAGGTATGTTTTTGGGCAAAAGGAGTTGAATATGAGGCAAAGACGTTGGATGGAGATGCTTAGTGATTATGATTGTGATATCCAGTACCATGAAGGAAAAGCAAATGTAGTGGCAGATGCTTTAAGCCGAAAGTATCATGAAAAGCCAAAAAGGGTACGTTCTCTTAAATTAAATCTGCAAGTAGATTTAAATGATCAGATAAGAGAAGCACAAGAATCAGTAATCAAGGATAATACTGAAAAATTAAAAGGTATGCTAAAAGAATTAGAACAAGGAACAGATGGAATTTGGAGATTCCATAAAAAGAGAATGTGGATACCTAAATTAGGAAACCTACGTCATCGTATATTAGAAGAAGCCCATAAGTCTAAGTATACGATGCATCTAGGAAGTAATAAGATGTATCAAGATTTACGAAAGAATTTCTGGTGGATAGGAATGAAAAAGGACATAGCAGCCTATGTTTCTAAATGTTTAACCTGTTCACAAGTCAAAGCTGAACACCAGAAACCCTCAGGCTTGTTACAACAGTTAGAAATGCCAGTGTGGAAATGGGAATTTATAACAATGGATTTTGTTACCAAATTACCCAAAACAAAGAAAGGCAACGATACAATCTGGGTGATTGTAGATAGGCTAACCAAGTCAGCTCATTTCCTACCAATGAAGGAAACTTTCAGTATGGAACAGCTAGCTAAATTGTATGTAAATGAAATTGTTTCATTACATGGAATACCTTTATCAATTGTTTCTGATAGGGATAGCCGATTTACCTCTCATTTTTGGTCAAGTTTCCAAAAAGCAATGGGAACCAAGTTAAATCTAAGCACAGCTTATCATCCTCAAACGGACGGACAAAGTGAAAGGACAATTCAGACAATGGAGGACATGCTTAGAGCTTGTGTAATTGATTTTGGAGGTAATTGGGACAATCACTTACCATTGATAGAATTTTCTTATAATAACAGTTATCACACAAGTATAAATCCTGCACCATTCGAAGCACTTTATGGACGTAAGTGCCGAACCCCAGTCTGTTGGGCAGAAATTGGGGAAAAACAACTATCTGGACCTGAGATAGTGCAGGAAACAACTGACAAGATTATTCAAGTCAAGGAACGGCTGAAAGCAGCACGTGATCGACAAAAGAGCTATACTGATAACCGACGCAAACCATTGGAATTTCAAGTAGGAGATAAAGTATTGTTAAAAGTCTCTCCTTGGAAAGGAGTGGTAAGATTCATCAAACGGGGAAAGCTAAGTCCCAGGTATGTCGGACCTTTTGAGATTATTAGAAGAATAGGACTTGTAGCATATCAGCTACAACTGCCAGAGGAAATGGCAGGAATACATGATGTATTTCATGTATCAAATCTCAAGAAATGCTTAGCTGACGAATCGCTAATGGTACCTCTTAAGGATATAGAGGTAAATGAACAACTCAAATTTGTAGAGAGGCCTCTACAAATTGAAGACAGGAAAGTCAAGAATCTCAAGCACAAAAGACTAGTTCTGGTCAAAGTGAAGTGGGACTCCAAAAGAAGACCTGAGTACACATGGGAGCTTGAATCAGAAATGCAAAGGAAATATCCATACTTGTTCCAGTAGATCTCGAGGACGAGCTCTAAAACAAGGTGGGGAGGATGTAACAACCCTAAAGAAAACCGACACCCTTGAATATTTTCCGACACCCTAAATATATTTTAAAATACCCTTATATGTCTTTAAATACACCCCGTATGTGAAAACCGAGCCCGAAATACGTTATAACATTTAAAATAAATAAAAAACAAAGAAATATAAGTTTAGGCGGGCCGCGTAAAGGATCCTTAACCCTTACGCGGGCCGCGTCAACTTAAAACTCAGGCGGGCTCCGGTGAGGACACGTGTGTGTGCGCGTGTTGGACCTACCCCATGACCCGGACAAGCTAGTCCGTTGACCAGCTTTGACGCGAGCCGCGTAGCCCTTAGGCTACTCTTACGCGGGCCGCGAGAAAACCAGATATCAGCACTATAAATAGAACGCATCGGCTTTCAACACAAATCGTTCATTTCTTTTCTATATCTCGACTTTCTGAAGACAAAGGCATAATATTCGAGTATAATACCCCCTAATTAGCGGGTTCTGCTCTGTTGTAAGTATTATAACCCCAGTTTCGTATTAGATAATCTGCCCGATTAATTTAGGGTTCCGTAACAACTGTCGTGGTTCTGCCCGACGTAGTTGTTGGAATACCGTCTCGAGGAGGGTATCATTAATGTAATCAAAGGGTTATTATACTAACCTATGTACATTTGTGAAAATTATAGATTAATCCCAGGAAACCCTTACGCGAAGTCTAAGATAGCAATGTGAGTTTATCCAATTTTTGTTAAACTTTTTGTAATATTTTACAAAACCTTAATGCTTTACAATGTGATTAAGCGGTGATTGAGTCTTTGTAGTTCTTCAATTACTGCCGGTATGTTGGGGTTTTGTATACAAAATGTGGAACACGTTACCATTGGACGAAGAGTTAGCCAATGTGTAATATGACCCACCAGTCAGGATTGACAGTACTGAATGAGTAATTGTGTAGAAATAAACAATGTGATCGCTCTCAATACTGTGTTAATTGATAAAATAATTCTTGATTAAACTCGGATTCACTTACCAGTATTTCCCACTGACAAATGTTTTTAAAACGCGTTTCAGGTAACAGAATGTGACAGCCAATTAGTAAAAAGCCAGCTGGAGAGCACTGAAGGCTTAGGAAAATGTGGCTATAAAAGTTACCTAAAAGACGATGTTTTAAATTCAATAAAATAGGGTTTATCCCTATAAATATGTTGTAATAAGAAATTTGGGTTTTACCCATGTGATTATTAATATAAATTATGGTGGTTTTACTCTGACAAACATTTCCTAACTACGGTCCTGATGTAATTTCCGCTGCCAAATTAACAAACTGATACCACCAAAATTCTGAGTTCGCATCCGCCCGTTCCCGGGACAGATAAGGGATCGGGGGTTGCGACAGAAGGAGGGGGACTCGATTTTCTGGCGAAATTTTGACAGATCTGTTAATGAATGACGTCCGGCAATGGTGACGGCCGGCGGGTGGTGATGTTGGTGGCGGTTAGGTCACAAACACACACATCTCGATCTATCTCTCTGTATATATATGTATATGTAGTTGTATGCAAGTGTTTGACTGTTTGTGGAGATGAACGTGAGACTTACGTTGTAAAGTGTGTGCATTTCACACAATAGTTATAGGTAATTTGCTGTTGTGGAAGAATCTATGTTTGATAGAGGGGATAAAAGTAGTGAAATTGTAGGAGAAATCGTGTATATACTTGCTGTGTGTTTTAAAAAAGGTTCAAAACAAATTTAGATCTAACGAAAATATAATTCTCATCATAAGAATCACTTGAAGAAAATTATCTAAAACATATGTAGTAAAATTAGCTTTTTTGTATTGTAAGTTGTAGCAAATGTGACAAAGCAAACCAATATCGTTTGAAAAACATCGAGCTGACGATAACGACGAAACTCCCGCTGCGAATAAAATTTTGTTTCAATTGCCGTTTAATTAGTTTTAACATTCGGAAACGTGGCGAAATCCTTAGCGCAACGCGCTAGGAGAAAAACCTAGTATAATAACGAAAGATGAAATATCTTATGAACAGTGGTCCTTTTTTCTTTTTCTTTTTTATTTTGTGTTTTATGGTTTTTACTTTTGGTGGTTTTTTTTCTTTCTTTTGTCTTTTTATAGTTTATTACTTTGGTGGTTTTTATTTTTTATTTTATTCATATCGTTGAAATTGGTATTATATTCACTTCTATCGATCTTCGTTTTTAAGGTTTTCAATGAGTAGATCCTATAACGACCAAAGTCACGTTGCGTAGCAATGGGGAAAACGATCAAACTCTTGCCGCATAACGCGGTTGGGAAAATATTTTTTTATTTTTATTATCAGAAACGATATCAATATTCGCTTTTATCGATATTCGTTTTTATGATTTTCCGATGAGTCAAGTCGATAACGACCAAAGTCACGTCGCATAACAACAGGGAGAACTAATAATACCCCCCACCGCGTAGCGCGAAGGAAAACCCCGATATAGATATTCGCTTTTATGGTTTCCGATTAGTAGAGACGATATCGACCAAAGTGACGCTGTGTACCACGAGGAAAAACGATGAAACTCCCGCCGCGTAGCGCGGGGGAGTCTCACTAGTTTTAAAAATAATTAAATATAAAAAATATTTAAGATTCATTGTAATAACAAAACAAATAAAAGAATGGTTATGGACTGAAAATTTATATAATATAAATTTACAACAAGTTTAGGCATTGGGGTGTTGTACTCCATGTTTTGGGGGGGTTTAAAAAGAATTGATGTTTCTCTCTGAACCCAAACTACTTGATTTTGTAGTTTTAACCTAAAAGTTTTTAGTTTTTCCAATTTAACCTCACAACCTTTTTACTTTCAACTTTGATCCCCTATGTTTTTCATATTTTGCAAAATTTTTCGTTTTACGTTTAGATCTAAATTTTGTGACTTAACACGGCACAATGTGTGTGTGCGGTTCAACGATTTTACGTTTTGTTATACGCTTCGTTCTAAATTTTGCGAGTTAACATGGGGCAACGTACGTGTGTGGTTCAGTGTGTTTACGTCGCCTATTTTTTTCGAGTTAGTTATTATTTTCTGTGTTTTATATGCCGGTCTAATTTTTCCACGATAAGACGCCGCAACTTCAATGTTGGTGGTCGTTGGCTATAGTGTGGCATTTGTGCTATTTGTCACGGTTTTACGCCCCCGCCGCAACGCAGGGAGCTTAAAACGATAGGTTATTTATATGGATACAAGTCATGTAATGTAGTAATTATGATACCATTAATTGTATTGAGCTTATTTGGTGAATTACTTATTTGTATAAGATAATAATCCAGAGTTAACCGACAAAAAACATCTTTAACACATTGTAAATGTGAATCTAATCAACAATATGTCAATTTCATTGGCCGTGGCGCAACGCACGCAGGTCAATCTTCTAGTTACGTATCAACTTTAAACCTCATTTACATAATAACTGAATTTTTTATGTTAAATATTTTATATCGAAATCTAATTCTTTCATATCTGATGTAAGTCAATGAAAGTGAATGCAAAAACTTTCCTATATATAAAAGTACTAAACTTTAGGACTTTTCATACTTTAATTTTCATTGATGAACTTAAAAAATATTTTAAAAGCTAAAAAGGTGTTACACAGAGCATTAAAGAAATCGACATGAAGCATAAAATTGATTTACAAAGAATTTGGAATAAGCAAATAAAAATTTTGATGCTATAACTGACTGGGCAGATAAAATAATTTACAGAGAAATTAGCAATATTCACATTCCATCAAGATTTTGTAATTTTTGAGTGGCATCAAGGTAACTTTATTAGATTCTTAGTTCCCCTCATTAGTCACCACCACATCTAATCATTAGTGATTAGTCTATTCCAACAAAATAAAAAGAAAACAGTTACAATCACTTTCACCTAAAACAAAAAAACATTAACAATGAACACCAATAATTTGGTCCATTTCACCAAATTTAGAGATAGATAGCGATGGGGAAGCTAGAGCAAGATGTGGAGGTGACGTGAGAGGAAAGAGAAAGCGAATCACCCCTAGGCTTAAAGGTTGATTAATATTTATGGTCGAGACGCGTAGCGAGGTGAACACCAACCTCAACAGTTTTTTTAATTAAGACTTGTGCACAAGGCTAAAACACACGTAAACAACTATAGAAGTGTTTGATCTTTAATAATGTAATGTAATTAGCAACATTCATTTTTTTTTTTTTTTTGAACGGCCAACAAATCAATCCCGAGCACTCTCGGGGCACCCACTGGACAAACAGAGTACTCCGAGAGTAACCCGAGTCGCCCATTACCAATTCCGGGGAAAACCTGGTAACCCACCCGTCCGTAGGCACAACGGTAAAATTACCAGTAAAACTCGTTTGGCTCAAGGATCGAACCTAAGTTTCACTGGGTCTCCTATCATTGTCCATCAGTGTCTCACTCCTTTTTCACACCAAATAAGAATTGAGCTTGAGTCTTCAAAGAAGAACTCAAGTACTCCTACCACTTGAGCTAGAGGTCAACAACATTCATTTATTCATTTACTAAATCTATTATTTATTTATTTACTAAATCTATTACAATCATGACACAATGGATTGTTGCGAAAATTCCAAATCCATTCTTTGATAAAGCATCAATTGGTGGAAACTTTTTAAATACACATTATTACGTGTGAGATTCATTCTAATCACAAAATGTTAAATTATTGCGAGAAGAAAAAAAAGCAAATCTAAATCGTTAAATTTATGTTAGTGGTTTGTATTTTTTTAAATATTGTATACTATGTTAGAAACTCGTGTATTACACGGGTTGCATAAATGTAATTTTATATAATAAATAATAAAAAAGATATATATTTAGAAAAAACTCGTATATTGCACGTGTTAAATAAAATATAATATCACATGTTAACACAAATAGTTATCAAGATTTATCTTTTAAAAATAAACATTGATGTACTATTTACTTGTTATAACATTTTACATTGTTAGGTGGGACGGGGTGGTGCGTTATCGAGCCCGATAACGCGTGAAAGTACCACGCAACACCGCCGCCGGCCAATTATTAACGCGTCAAACTTGTAACGCGTTGAGTGGGTCACGCGTTGAACTCTTGAAATTTTCGACCGTTGCTTTTTTCGACCGTTTAAAAACGGTAACAATCTTTTAATAAAAAAAAAAAAAAAACCTTTCAGCCATCTATTTATATCTCAATTTTACATAATTTTTTTACACACACCAATCTTTTAAACCCATTTCACACAATTTTAAAATCTTTCTCAAATGGAATTCCCTACTGATTCGACGTTTCCGATGTCTAGCGATAGCGATACCGAGTCGTCTTCCGACAACGAGACGCTAAAGTATTTTGTTTCGGTGTATAACGAGCTTGATGCCGAGTCGTCCCGCCCAAAGAAGAAGATGGTCGACCGTGATCGTATACGTGCCAACGAAGTTTTGATGAACGATTATTTTGTGGAAAACCCGCTATACAATGCCGAAACGTTTAGAGATCGGTTTCGTTTACCCAAAGAATTATTTTTAAAGATTGTTGGAGACATCGAAGCAAGCGAGGAATGGTTTCAAGAAGGTTACGATGCGAGGGGCAAACCAAGTTTCACGACGATACAAAAATGCACGTCCGCCATTCGCCAACTAGCGACAGGTAACCCACCCGATCAATATGATGAATATCTAGCTATGTCTGAAAGAACTTCACGTGAATGTTTGCAATTTTTTTGCAATGCGGTAATTAAGTTGTATGCTAACGAGTTTTTACGTAAACCAACGAGCCACGACATCTCACGTATTTACGCCGCACACGAGGCTAGATGGCATTTTCCCGGGATGCTCGGTAGCATCGATTGTACACATATCGAGTGGAGAAATTGTCCAAGAGAGTTGCGAGGGGCGTATGTTAGGGGAGACATCAAAAGACCAACCATCATACTAGAAGCGGTGGCGTCGAATGATTTATGGATTTGGCATTCGTATTTCGGTGTTCCAGGTTCAAACAACGACATCAATGTATTGCACACGTCGCCGTTGTTCCAAAGCGTAACGGATGGTACCGCACCTTCCTCTCATTTCTATGTTAACGGTCGACATTACAGACGAGGTTTTTTTCTTGTGGATGGTATCTACCCGTCTTGGTCTGTTTTTGTGAAAGCTCCCTCATTTCCTGTCGAGCATAAAGAAAAGGTGTTCAAAAAATTGCAAGAATCGGCAAGAAAAGATGTTGAGAGGGCATTTGGTGCTTTAAAGGGTAGATGGGGTATACTACACCGACCGGTTCGTTCGACGACCAAGAAATCAATACATAGCATAGTGTATGCATGTATCATATTGCACAATATGATGATCAAAGAAGACGGACGTGCAATATCCCCGGATTGGGTGCCGGATCCTCCTACACAAGTTCAAGTTCCACAAGATATCCATCTACAATTGCGTAACGAAGAAACTCACTTTCGGTTGAGATACGATTTAATCGAACTAGTAGGTTCTCTAGGTTTGGAGTTGCCCGATTCGGATGAGGAGTAGGTTTTTTTTTTTTTTTTTTTTAATTGTATGTTTCTAGTATGTTAACTTGAAGTAGTATGTTTTAAATTTAATGAAATTTTTAATTTTAGTGTTTAAATGAAATTTAAAATTATAAAAATTAAACAATTTACTGAAATTTAATTTTAAAATGAAAAAAAAAAACCTTGGGAGTGATAGAATTTCATCACTAGTGATACCACCCCCCCTACATTTCTATCACTAGTGATAGAAATTTCGTTGATGACATGGCACGATCTTATTGGACAATGTGAGTGATAGTTTCTATCACTAGTGAACCACCCCTCCCCCCCTTATAGCGATGCGTCTAAAAACACATACAATTTGATAGAAGCATATGCCCGACCTAGAATAATTATTTAATTCTATTGAAAAAAATAATACAATTATTAAGTATATATCAAACGGAAACCTTTGATTCCAAATTTCCCATAATTTCAATCACTGAACTCCAAAATATATATCTCTACTCATAATAAAAACAAACGTTTATTTTTATCTAAATTTTTGTTTAGAATTATTTATAAAAAACAAATATTTATTCTTATCTAATTTGTTATTTAAAATTATTGATATTATTTCTTATCTAATTTTTTAATTATTATTATTATTATTTAATATGATCATAATAAAAACAAACTTTTATCATTATCTAAATATTTATTCTTATCTAATATTTTGTTTAAAATTATTATTTAATATGAGAGATAAATAGGAAAATAAAGTGAGAAAGCACTAGAAAGCGACACATGTCCAAAAAAGAGTTTCATTTATTAGTATAGGAAGATTATTATGCCTTGTATAAATGTTCATTATCGCAGACAGTACTTCTCCACCCAACTTATCCCCGACAACTACCGCCGCAATCAACCACCACCCCCGCCACTACCTGCCACGACCTTCATCATCGTCGTCAGCCATCACCCTATCACCTCCACCTTCACCAACCACCTACCATCATCAGATTCCTCTCTACCACTGCCCAAAGTCATTGACGAAGCCGATGATGACAGATCTGGCGCGTGCATTCAACTCTCTAAACTCCGACGACTCTGCAGGGGTCATCATATTGTCCGGGTTGGGTCATTTGTTCTGTTCGGGTGTGGATCTGACTTCTGGTAAAGATGTGTTCAAGGGAGAGGTGAAGGAGGTAGAAACTGACCCAATTGCTCAGATGGAGCGGTGTTACGTTTGCTTCAGTTTCATTCATCATGCTGATTTTGTTTTAGAAACCTTAGAATTCGTTTTAATTGAGTCGAGTAGGGCTCAATACGTTTTGGATTTGTTCAAGAATTGAGTCAAATCAAGGAGATGTCAACAATTTTTTTACAGGGAATTGAAGAAAAATTGAATTGTTGTTATTTTGTTGAACGAATTTTGATAGAATTGGGTGGGGTTTTAGATCCGACAATGGTGGTTATGGCTGGTGTGGTAGGGTTTCAAATTTGGTAATGGTGGTAATGGCTGGTGGGGTGGTGGTGGAGGTGCAGGTGGGTGACTAGGGATGAAGAAGAATGTTTTTTTTATTAATATAAAATGATAAAACCAAAAAACCAAAAAACCAAAATACCCCTACTTATAAATGTAAAATTTCAAACATACCCCTAATTAAACAGTGTTTTTTTTAACTAAGTTAGTCATTTGGATGAAAATGGCAAAAAAAATGCCAAACGTGGGGGGCAAAATGGTACAAAAATGTCATTTTGGACGAAAATGGCAAACGTGCCCAAAGCTCAGGGACGATTTTGGCAATTAACTCTATTATAAGGGTATGTAAGGGTTCCTGTAAAAAAAGCATGTTTCGTACAAAGTGTAAAAAATCTATGTAGGCATGATGTTTTAAATGTTCGGTATGATGTTTTATATTCTTTTGATATGTTAAATTATCGAGTCGGGGTCTTACTGGAAGCAATCTCTCAATTCCTATGGGATAGAGGTAAGACTGTCTACATCTTACCCTTCTCAGACTCTACCTTAGTTTTACTATTGGTGGGATTTACTGAGTATGATGATGATGATATGGTATTATATAGAAAAACACCAAATGTAACAATTTAAAACACAATTAAATGTATTACAGGGATGAAATCTAAATCAGCATGCAAAGAATTTAATCAGAGTGTGTTTTAAATTAAATACCTAGAATACATATGATTCTGTTATATATTGTTGTGTTTGATATTTTTCTATGTTATATCATATCAAAAGAATATAAAACACCATGCCTACATAGAGTTTTTATATTTTGTAGGAAAAATGTCATTTTTACACTAACCTTACCCAAGGTATAAGAATATTAATTTATGTTTATACTTATTTATTTGTATTAATTAATAGTTTAATTTTTTGATAGACCTATACGTGACTATAATTTGTTTAAAAAATAGTCTATTTGAGATAGTTATGCATATGTAAGCTTTCTTTCTTGTCAAGATAGAAGACATAGAATCCAGGCCAGGGTTTATTATGGTTTCGTGGTCGGTTTCTTAATTTTGTCTGTGTCGAGTGGTTTGTAAAATTTTCCAATTAAACCGTACCAAAGGTTTATACTCGAATCAGTCGGAAAAAAACAACTGAATTGGAGGATTTTGGCCTATCGTTAATAATTTTAAGCTATATCGATGGGTTTTGCTTAACAATACAATATATGATACTGAGAGCCGTTCAATAAGAAAACATATGAAATAGAGAGACAATTAATCTTTAACTATTGAAGCATTGTTGCAAGAACTGACAACAAATATATTAATAGAAAAAGATGAAAATACCATTCGATATCCATCAACACCAAAAAACTAAAAAAGATGACGTATAACAAAATTTGACATTGTGACTGCAACAAACGTGTTTTGGTTGGAAACGATGCCTTTACTTTTGACGAAAAGAAAAAGGGTACTGATGAACGGTTGATAGCTTTTGTGGGTACCAGAAAGGAAATATGGGGTGGGGTACAATAAACATTCAATCGTGGGCTAATGCTTGGCTGTGGTGACGATAAGAGGTTTCCATTTTAAGGAGGAGAAAAAAGAGCCTACTTTCTATTTTCAGAAGCTTATTTCTATCATCCATTGAAAATGGGGCATGGCATATTTTACAAGATAAATGCTCCCGCCTAACAAAGTTTTCATGAACTAGTTATAATGAAAAAGTATAGGTAAACTTGATGGTAATAATAAAAACCGCACAAACAAAAGAATTTTTATAGCAACACTTTATAAAAAGCAACTAGAAGAAACTAGGCATCAATAAAAAAACGATTATAACATCATTACTGGCTTTTTAATTCATTCAACCCTATTCATCCTAACTCTTCTATTTCAGGGCATGTTTGGCTAAGCTTATTTAAGTTAAAAAGGACTTTTGGGAAAATGACTTATTGACTTATGACTTTTTGAAAATGAGTTTTTAAAAAAAGTGTTTGGATTAGCTTATGAGGTGGGAAAAGCCAATAAGTCAAAATAAGTTGTTTTTTAAAAAGTGTTTGGCTTAGCTTATTGATGTAAAATGACTAAAAGGGACAACATCTTAACTTCTCAAATATAAAGGAGTGTTAAATAAGGGGTAATTTGGTAATTTGATGTTTGAAAAGTTATAAGCTGATCAAGAAGTCACAACATCTTAACTTCTCAAAAACTCATTTTCCTTACTTTCAAAAAGTCATTTTAAAAAGGACTTTTATGTTTTCCAAACACTAAAACTCCTTATTGACTTTTTGATTAAGTCAATAAGTTGGTTGGAAAAGCTTAGCCAACATGCCCTCAATATCCACCAAGAAAGGATATTAGTGTTTTGGTAAATAAAGTAAAAGGAAAATATATACCTGTCCATAATAAATAGTAATATGATCTAACAAATAAAAGACAAAAAGGCTAAAAATACAAAGTAAATAAAACAAAATAAACAATGTGATAAGATGTTTGGCATCACGAGTGTTAAAATAACAATCAGTTTTGTGTGAACACACACAAAAAGCATACAGTGAAATTTTGGTAAATATTGTAATTACACTACAACAAATTGCATTAGCGTAATTATAGTTACTTTACGATGCTTACCTATTCAACCAAGTAAACACCGAAACATGGTGGTGTTGTTGTACATAAGTTGCTAGCTCTAAGATGCTCCTCCTTCCCATAATCCTTATCTTGGATGGCTAACCGTGGGTTGGTTTCTTGAGCCTTGCAATGTTGTGATAGGAGCATAACCTGGCCACTGCCTAGTATGACGAACCTGTGATTCAGGTTATCGTTTTCTTCTCACAAGCCATCTGAAATAAAACCAAAGCCATAATACCACTTGATGCAAATATGGAATCAATTGAAATGACTCAAACATTGAGAAATATATTCAAACGATTTGAACCGATAAGTTTCAAATATCAAGCTTAAAGCTTTATATAATTTCATTATAATAATCAAAGACTAACTAAACAATAATAAAACGTTAATATATATAATATACTCTAGAGATAAACTTAGAAACTTAATAATATGAAAATTTACATAAAAGATAAATATAATTATTTAAGATCATGATAATTGATTCTTAGACGCTCCAATCTTCAACCCGTATAACAACCGACCCAAATTTCCTCATCCGCCAACCCAATGTTGCCTTCAGGAATCAAGAGCCGAATCCGTGAACAAACGAATAGCTAGATTAAATTACCCACTAAATCTTAAGGAATCAAGAGCCAAATCCGTGAACAAACGAATAGCTAGATTAAATTACCCACTAAATCTTAATACCACTATTAGGCTCATTGATGTTTATTCATCAATAAGTTTTTAGCCTGCTCACGTGTTTTTGACTAATTTACTAATTTTGTGAAAAAGTGAAAGTGCACTAATTTTAACATTATTTTATTAATTTTGTGAAAAATTACGTTAAAAGCTGAGGACGGTTAATCATGCATCATGTGGTGGCGTTGATAGCTGAAAGACAAAAGGGTACATACACTAATCGGCAGTGGCGGATCCAGAAATTTTTTTCATGGGGTGCGGATTTTTTTAGGGGTTGATAGTTGTTTATCTGTCTAAATATTAAAAAAAAAAAGTTTCGCTTCGGGCCGAGTCGGGTCAGGTCGGGTCGAGTTGGGTCACATACTAAAACGATTAAACCTAATCAACTTTCAAATACATAAAAAAAATTACTCGTTCTTCACTAGAAATATATAATGGAAATACAATATATCTACAATCGCTCTTGATGGATTTTTATTTTTGAAATCTAACCATAAGGTAATAAAATTAACAACACTAGAAAAACCTAAGAATAAGGTAATAAAATTAACAAAACTAGAAAAACCTAAGCATGATCGAACAACATTACTTTTCTCCAATGGAAATAAGGTTTAGATAGGTGATTAAACCCTAAATTACATAAATAATAATAAATAAAATCATCAAATAAAATAATAAATATAGATATTTTGAGTCAAAACCAAATAAAGTAAGACAATAAAATGAATAAAAGCTTTTGAGGCTTTACTCTTTGATCAGAAGGTTTACCGTAAAAATATGAGAAAATAGATAAATAAAAAATGTATCACTCTCGCTACTTTGCTAGCTGTGAAAACTAGAGATGGGCAAATTGGGTTTTTTATACCCGGAACCGGTTCCTAACCGTACCCGATTCTTGACTGAGGTTCAATGGAACCAATTCTTGTAGGTTCAATGGAACCGATTCTTGTAGGAACCAGTTCCAGTTCCTACCCGGTTTTAAACCAAAAATACCAGAACCGATTCTAACCAATTCCGGGTAGAGTGCAACCGGTTCCTCGGAGGAACCGGTTCCTTCGGGTAACTTACAGAAAAAGCTGCAAAAACCTGTTGGAATCGATTCCAACGACAATAATGCCGTTAGGAATCGATTTATGCCCATTTAAAATCGGTTTCAAGTATATATATACCTATCAACATCAAACATAAGTGTAGGAGTTCCAAAACAACTTAAATCGGTTTCAAGTTTACACCTTCTAATCGCTTTCAAAGCTTGTTATGGCGTGCAACGATGAAGTAGTCATGGTTTTGGAAACCAAAAGAAACCACCAAGTTTGGAAGCACTTTGATTTGTGTTGGATGAGCGATAGCCATGAGATGACACTGTGCAAAGGTTGCGGGAAGTTCATGAAGGCTACGACGAACTCGACGCTTAAAAAACACACCGACCGTCATTGTCCGGTTACAAAGACTACGACGAAGAAAAGTGAAGCTGGTGAAGCATCCGGAACCGGTTCTTCGAAGGTTTAGTGTGTTTATGTAATGTTGGATTTAGTGTGTTTTATGTTATGTAATGTTTGATTTAGTGTGTTTTATGTTGATGTAATGTTTAGTGTTTGGTAATGTTTGGTTTTAACTTATGTAACCGGTTCTAATTTAATATAATGTAATATTTGGTTGAAATGAAACGGCTAGGAATCGATTCCACCGTAACATTGTCTACAATTTAATGCATCGGGTCTCAGTTGGGTACGGAGGAACTGGGTACGTATCATTTTTTTATAAAAAGTGGAACCGGGTAAGAACCTACGAGTTTTTTCAACCCGGAACCGGTTCTTCGATAAGGCGGGTAGGGACTGGAACCGGTTCCAGGTCGGGTCTGGAACCGGTTATTATGCCCATCTCTAGTGAAAACTGATATATCAAAATTACACAATGAACCAACGAAAAAGACAAAACAATTCAAATAGAAATAAACAGTGGATTAAAATATTAGGCCTCAGTGGACACACCTATTGGCCCAATACTTGCATAAAATAAAATAAAAAACCTAGCCGTTTTTCCTATCCTTCACTTCACCATCTTCTATGCAGACCTAACCAAAGAAAAATCTTAATGAACCAATGGGTGCCAGAATTTTTTTCTTCTTGTATCTTCACTTTTCTCTACACTTTTCCATTTTCACTCTTTCATGGGGTGCGGCATCAAAATTTCATTGGGTGCGCTTGAGATTTTCACCGACGGATAACCCTTAAAGTTTATTTTTCAAGGGGTGCGCCCGCCCACCCACGGGTGGTGGTGGGTCCGCCCCTGCTAATCGGTCTTTGTCCCGATTGCTGAGTGTTATGTGCTTTATGTCTAAGGCTTGATGCAAAACTATTATGGAGCCGGTGGTCTCACTGGAAGCAGTCTCTCTATTCCTACAGGGTAGAGGTAAGGCTGTCTACATCTTACCCTTCTCAAACCCTACCTTTTTTTACTATTGGTGGGATTTACACTATGATGATGATGTGTTTTTGACTTATAATATGTCAAAATTGCTGGAATTCTTTTTGTGTTTAATAATACCCATCCTGATGTAAATGTAAAAAATGAAAACATTCCAAGTTGCATTTGTTTAATTGATAAATTATAAAGCTTAAGTTTAAATAGATAGCGTTAGAGCATTCACATCCAAGGCATCATATTCTCAGTGTGGTGTTTTTAAAATATAAAAAGTATAAAAAGTGATTGTGAGTGGAGGAGAGAGAATATGTTACTGTTCATCTGTATATTTGGGGGGACACTGTTCACCCGCTATAATTTTTTAATATATTTTGAAAGTGATTGTGAGTGGAGGAGAGAGAGAAAAGATAATGATAAAAGTGTAAAAAAATATTATAAAATCTCCCCCTCCCCTTACTTTGGTCATCGTCAATGACCATCAGTTCTCACCGATCACGGGACAAGACAGGAGACAATGTGGGTGGGGGTCGGTGCGATAGGTGCACTTGTGGGGTGAGTGAGGGTTTGGCTAATATATTACATATACAATTAAATTTTATGAATTACATTATAGGGGAAGGATCCACTAAAAAGTGGATTTTGCCTAAGTAGCCTAAGAAGGATTGTGATGATGACATGTGGCACTCCTAATAAGTAGGAATGAAGGACATTTTGGTCCTTATAAATAGAAGTGAAAATGACATGTGGCACCCTATTTGTTTTTTTAAAAATACAACAAAAAAATCTAGTACAAAAAAAATATAGCACAAAAAATCTAGTACAAAAAAAATATAGCACAAAAAATGTAGTAGAAAAAAATATAGCACACAAAAATCTAGTACAAAAAAATATAGCACGAAAAAATTCCGCAAGAAAATATAGTACAAAAAAATCTAGCACAAAAAATTGAGAAAAAAAAAATTAAGACAAAAATTCAGCACAAAAATATAGTACAAAATCCAGCACAAAAAAATGTTATACAACATAGAAATACAACACATTTTAGTGGGTTTTTTTAGTCTTCATATTTTATATAGCAATATGGTACTCAAATTAAAGATAAAAAGACGCTTGATTTTATGGTGAAACTTTTATGAAAAAATAATGTCGTATAAAAAAGTTATGAACGTTTAAAAAATTGGGGTGAAATATGCATGTGTCTTGCATGTGGAGAGAGAAAGTCTATAAATATGATTTTCCCAAGATACCCTTGCACTCCTACTTTCTTTTACACTTTCATCTTAACCATTGATTTGAAAAATGAATGGTTAACATTCCTTCTCATCCTACTTAGGGAAAATTAACTTTTTATTTGATCTTACCCCTTACATTATATGGGTAAGGTTATTATAAAAAATGTTAAAACTGTGAGAAAGGTGGGAAATATTGTGGAGATGACATGTGTCCTCCACCAAAATTAATTCAAAAGGGTAAACAAGTAATTTTATAATTAATTATCCTATATTATCCTATATATTAATAAACCAACTTTATGAATAGTAGTTGTCACATCATGATGAATAGTAACGAATAGTAAATTTTTCTTATTGGTTGGTTGTCTTTGTTGACTTCTTTATAGTGAGTTTCATCCTTTGATTTTATTGTTTATATACTTTTGGTTTCTTTAATATGATCTATTTGTATGTTTGGTAAAGTGGTTTGTGTGGTGTTTTAGTTTGCAAAGGGGATGGGTTCAAGTCCCACTCTTTACATTTTTTTATATCTATTATATTAACTATTACCTATTACCTATATATTACCCATATAAACAAAGTTAATGAATAGTGTTTTAATGCTACATGGTATCGTTGTTTCATCATTAATAACGAGTACCGTACGATTGTACGAACAATAACGCTATTGCACAACTTTTTGTTGGTTTTCTTTAACTTTTAATGATTTATTTATTTAGTTTCAGGGGTAGGGATGAGCACGGTGCCAACCGATACCGAATCCGAATCGGTACTTGTACCAAAAATGCTGGTTACGGTACCGGTTTATGAAGGTAAAACCGGTGGCGAACCGGTACCATGAACGCCAAAAGTCGGTACCGAATTGTTACTTAATATATTTCGGGAAATTCGGTACCGATACCCAATACCATTGGCTCATATCTGACCACCAACCTTATGAATAGTAGTTGTCACATCATGATGAATAGTAACGAATAATAATTTTTTCTTATTGGTTGGTTGTCTTTGTTGACTTCTTTATAGTGAGTTCCATCCTTTGATTTTATTGTTTATATACTTTTGGTTTCTTTAATATGATCTATTTGTATGTTTGGTAAAGTGGTTTGTGTGGTGTTTTAGTTTGCAAAGGGGATGGGTTCAAGTCCCACTCTTTACATTTTTTTTTATATCTATTATATTAACTATTACCTATTACCTATATATTACCCATATAAACAAAGTTAATGAATAGTGTTTTAATGCTACATGGTATCGTTGTTTCATCGTTAATAACGAGTACCGTACGATTGTACGAACAATAACGCTATCGCACAACGTTTTGTTGGTTTTCTTTAACTTTTAATGATTTATTTATTTAGTTTCAGGGGTAGGGATGAGCACGGTGCCAACCGATACCGAATCCGAATCGGTACTTGTACCAAAAATGCTGGTTACGGTACCGGTTTATGAAGGTAAAACCGGTGGCGAACCGGTACCATGAACGCCAAAAGTCGGTACCGAATTGTTACTTAATATATTTCGGGAAATTCGGTACCGATACCCAATACCATTGGCTCATATCTGACCATGAGTTTCATACGAACATCATTACCATATAACTTTTTTGGTTGATTTTCTTCAGGTTCTCTTTTAGTGTTTTTTTTACATTTTTTTAATTTTTGTCAGTGGTTCCATGCGCAAGGCTCTCGCAGTGATTTCAAAATACATATAAACACAGACTAAATCACAAAAGAAGTACGCCGCAACGCGGCGACCATAATAAACCTAGTTCAATTAATTCAAAACTTACCATAACCGCCACCTTAATTATAGGAACAAGATTTTTTTAAAAGATCTCTAAAAAAACACTACGAATAACACTGCAACCACCATTCAGCACATATATAACACCATTCAAAATTTTTAAATTCCTAATTTGCCTTATGATCTAGAAATCAGGGTTTATATCATCTTATAAGATGATCATATTATAAACATCCGTGAGTGATGAAGTGCCTACGGGCTAAACTTGTTGTCCGATAAGACAACGACAGTGGTGGTCCTTGACCCTGTCTAAAGATATTGGAATACGTCCAACCATAATAGTCGGTAGAGACCATACGATCTCGACTAATATCATCTGAAAAGATGATCATACCATAAATATCCCTTAGGAGGGAAATGTCTACGGGCTATAATTAAACGTCCTCCGAGACTAAAGACAATGGTAGCCTACAACTCCCTGTCAATAAAAGATGTTTTGCCTACGGGCTATAATAAATTGTCCATCTGGGACATTGACATTATGATCTTTATGATTCCTTGTCTAAGGTGGTGAGCTATGCTCAAGCCAAATAGTCAATACGATTAATGCAATCCTGACTTATATCATCTAAAATGAGGAACATCCATTAGTGATGTTTCGCCTACGGGCTATATTATATTTGTCTATTTGTGACACAAACATTATGATCTCTATGATCCCCTGTTTAAGGTAGTGAGTTGCGCTCAAGCCTAATAGTCTATATGATCATTGCGATCCTGACTAGTATCATCAGTATGATGATCATAAATTCATAATATTGACATCCCTAGTGATGAATTGCCTACGGGCTATACTTTACTCTATTATCGATAAGACAAAATAGTGGTGATCTGTATGATCCCCTATTCAAAATGGTGGGATTATACCCAAACCTAATAGTCAATATGATCGATGTAATCATGACTAATATCATTAGATACGAAAATTTTAGATAGATATCCATTAGTGATGTTAATTGGTTTACCTTTCTGTCAAGTGAATCGCCTTTCAAGGCGATGACAGTTGTAGTCTATGACTCCCTGTCCAAAGGTGAAGAACTATGTTCAAGCCTTAAAACTCTTGATCTAATAAGAATGCAGTCTGTCACGGCTGTGGTGAGTAAGGCCGCATCAGAACTAGATTCCATAAAGCTGCCAAGGAAGGTGCAGCTAAGCCTGGAAAGGCTAAAGGAAGAAATGCCTGAACTCACCTGATGAATGCCAAGGGGCAGTTCACGAAGTCATCAAGTACAATCCTTATCATTTACCAATGATAATTTCTGCTAAGTGTCCTGATTTAGTACAGGCAATAATAAATCTTCATAAACCATAAGCTTAGCAAACTTTTATATTATCCACAAGGTATAACTTACCAAGGAAACCATAGTAGCAGATTCTTCTAGTATCGGCAAGGAATCCTTCCGAAAAATCTAAGAGTACTCTTTCTTCGCATAGAGTACGACAACATATGTTATTTTAATTATTTTTCTCACTGTTTTCTCTATCGCCTGCGAATGCCAAACTAGGTTTGATAAAAGTGCCATATGAGGATTGGCGTATCTTAGTGTGTCCCATAGATTGCTTCCATGCCTGATCAGTATGGAGGTTTAATGCATGGAACTCCTGAGATATCCCAATGGTCATATTGTACCAAAGTCGACTAGTAGTATTCAAAGAAGATATCCAATATGAAATGTCCTTATAAGTATCACTACTTAGGGCATCCTTGCATTTGTAAAGAGAATGTGTCATATATCTGACACCGACATCGATAGATGAACCAAAGCCTGGGTATACAGACATCTCTAACGTCTCTGTGAGTGTCATGATTATCTCTTTATAAGAATTACCATGATTACCTTCTGAGAGGCAAGGGGATGTTAGGACGAACATCCCGCTTAGGGCTACAATTATTGTAAAAGCCTTATATCTGTTAGTGTCAACGGATAGGAAGAACTAAGAGCCAAATCGATAAGCTTTTAGAGAAGATTTCAAAAAGCCAAAATTCGAAGTCATAAGAACTCCAATTTATATAAATAAGAAAGACGGATCATCTTGCTTATGCATTGATTACCGCAACCCTATTTAAACAACAATTAAGAATCGCTATTACCTGCCCAGGATCGTCGATTTGTTCGACTAACTGTAAGAATTAGCTATTCCTTAAGATTAGTTGAGCAGTGGTTGGAATTGTCACACCCCGACCACGTAAAACAACAAAACGTGGCGGAAACATCGGGGAGTGTTGTAACAGAATCATTGTTTCATAACACATGGAAATTGAAATTCTGTTTTATTGAATAAAAGAGTTACAATGTCTTGATAATCAAAGAAACATAACATAAATAACTAGTCTGCATCTTTTATTGTCACTAAGGCCCATGTCCGCCTAAGTGTATCTTGATCAATCCTATGCTTCATTTCCTGAAACACATGTGAAAATAGGTACGTCAGCATAAAAATGCCGGCGAGTACATAGGTTTTGTGAAAATTAAGATTCATGACTTATGTTTAAGAAAATGTTTAGTCATGAACCTTGTAATTTGCTTTGTCTTTGTAAATCATTGGAAAAACAATAAGTTTAGATGATACGTATAAATAAGAGAATAATGCATGGTTAAATGAATAACCATGTAAAATGAGTTTGTATAAGTTAAGTTGTTTGTAAAACAATATATTATGAAAAGTATGTTATTTGTATAAAATGTTATATGTCATAAACTGAAATGATTCAAATAACGCTACAATATGTAATACCATACAAACACTTATATATAGGAAGTACCAGCGGCGTATCCACCATGCTTGTATCATATTACACACGCATCGTTACTTAATCACTTACTCAAACCAAACCAACAATGTAAAATGTTCATGTCTAATGTAAATCATGTAATGTATAACCAATGTCAAAAGTGTTTATGTGTCAAATGTAAACCATGCAATATGTAACCAAAATGATATGTATGGCTAGTGAAAATGCATCAACTAAACCATAGATGAAATGCACAAAACAAAGCATTGAAGTAAAACTTGGTTTAAATCAAAGTTATGTTTTGTGGAAATGCATGATCAATGTATATCATGTAATATGTAACCAAAATGATATGTATGGCTAGTGAAAATGTATCAACTAAACCATATGCACAAGAACATAGTATTGAAGTAAAACTTGGTTTAAATCAAAGTTATGTTTTGTGGAAATGCATGATCAATGTAAATCATGTAATATATAACCAAAATGATCTGTATGGCTAGTGAAATGCATCAACTAAACCATATGCACAAGAACATAGTATTGAAGTAAAACTTGGTTTAAATCAAAGCTATGTTTTGTGTAAATGCATGCTATACTGATACGAACATCTATGCGGTATTGTTAAAATGCATACATCCAAGCCTTGAGACTGCGGCGATAAACCCTTAAACCACTTAAAGGTTTATCTAAATTATGTATATCGAATTCGGTCATTCCTTTCATCCCCTTTCCCTGGGATGTCCGGAACGGGAGTTGTCAATTCCTATGGTACCACTACCTACTAACGAACGGCGTAATTAATGTTAATGAATGTATTGTTCCATTGTAAACAAACCAAATGTCATACCAAAAATGTAAGCATGTGATGCACTAAGTATGTAATCAAATGAACATACGTAGCGTGAAAATGTAATGTAAAACGATGTACTAAGTAATGCACACAATGGGCACACCTAGCATGAAATGTAATGTAAAACAATGAAATCATGTACTATAATGTACTAATGAACATAACAAGCGTATGATATGAAAGCATGGAAAGCATGAAAGTAACAAGTAGGCACATGTGTTCCACCCCAAAACAGTTTGGAAAACAGTAAAAGAGGGGTCTATGTACTCACTTGAGATTGCTCAGTAGTCCTTGAGTAACAACCAAACAATGCTAGAGATCGCGGATATCAAACGGCACCTAATATAGGTAACTATGTTAATAAACCGGACCTAAATCGGAAGATCTGATAGAATGAGGGTTCGTAAACCAAACGAGTATAGAGACTCGTGTCATATGGTTTAACAAAGCCTACATACTAATTGAAACCTTAATCTAAGTGTTTACGACCCGTTTAGGTAGCTTATGCTACTTTAACGCGTCGTTCGCGTGAAACGCGTTCGGACCGCCTAACTAGCCCTATGACAAGTGTTATATGCCTAAACATGTTACATAATCAGTTATGTGATAAAAGTTTAGGTTACATATGCTTAATTACCAATTATACATGAAAATGGTATTCTGGTAATTTACCTAAGGCATATAAACTACCTATCATACAACTACTTAAACGTTGTGACCATAAGGTATAACCTCGGAAGGTTATTCCCTACACTATGGTCACCTAATGTATTTGGTCGGATCCTAATGATCGACCAAACTGGGTCGGGTTCGAAGGTATAAGCGATTTATTAGATCGCTTACCCTACGACCCTAGACAACGTGGTAATCAGTAGGCATAGTCCCAAGGGACTATGACCATCGTGATTACAATCACGTTGCGAAGTTCAAACGAACTTCGCATTGACCATAAGCTGGTCAACGCTGAAAGTCAAACAAAGTTTGACTTTCTGACTCGAAAAACAATAAAATAAGGAAAAGAACGAAAGAATACTTACGAAGGGTCCCCGAATGCTAATCCCGATCCAAGTAGCTCAGGTATGAAACAATGGTTTCAACTTAGAGCTTCTCAAATCAGAATTCTTGTAATTTTGAAGCATGGGGGGTGGGGTATTTATAGTATTCGGTCCACCGTTAAGATCGTTTCATGGAAAACGTGCCTTAATCCCATCCGTACAAGTGTTGCAAAGTTATGGTAGCCTAAAATGGTCCTTATCAGCTGAATTGGCAAGTTGTGAGCTTGTGGTTGTGGTTAAAACAGCTGGATCATGCTGACTGTTCGATCTAATCTGATCAGAGAGTCGGACGCGGGCCGCGTAAAGCATACAAGGATCTCACGCGGGCCGCCTGGCCTGCACAGATCAAAAACTATGTTCCATTTTGACAGTTTCAGCCCCTGCACGTGTTTAAGGCCATTCTCGACACTTCTAAGGCCCGTAAAGCCAACTTTAAGGCCCTAAAATGTTGCCTAAACATTGTGGACATGAAACATGCTCAAAAATATGTCGGAGGTTGGTTCGTTTGGCCGTACGAACGCGATGTTCGCTTAATTACGACGAAATGCGCATAAGCGCGAAAAACGATCCAAATGACGCGACGAATGGATTTTTCTTATGCCGAACACTAAAATAAAATGTTTTAGTGCTTACATAAATTTTTGGATGTCCGGATGCATTCAGAACGTAAGTTATGCGCGAAAATGCAAACTTGTGCACTTTTTGACACTTTTAGTCCCTGAATGAGCCAAAAGTTTATTTTAGCACACCGAACCCCTCAAAGCCTATTTCTAAGCTATATAAAGGATATTTAAGGTGTGTTTAACTTATGGTCATGTTCCGGAATGTCTGTTACAGTTCAATTTGGCATACTTTCGCAGTTTGTCAAGTTTAGTCCCTGTAAGCAAATTAACTTGATTTTGCCATACCTAAAGCCTTCGAAACTTATTTCTAAGTTATGTAAAGGTTATTTAAGGTATGTTAAGCCTATGTCACTATTCCGGAGTGTTTGTTGCATTTAACTGGTTATATTTACGCATCGGTGCGCGTATAACCTTCCAGAAAGCGATTTAGAGTTTGAAATCGAACAAGAGTTGATATGTGCAAATGATACACATATTTATACAAATCCCAAGTATGAAATACAATATTTCATTGGTTTGGTATTTGTTTGATGGCCGTGGAGGCACAGGTGTTACAGTCTCCCCTACTTTAGGAAATTTCGTCCCGAAATTTATTTAGAGGAAACTTATGAGAGTTTAAAACATGAAGTTGAAAAGATCGAACAACATTGGTTAGGGTTCTGAACTTCTAGTAACTTTAATAACATCATGTTTGCAATGTAAGAGGGACACTTATATACAAGTATATGAAGCGTCATTGGTGCGTCCACCGTACCTCCATTACATCGTTCTCATTTTGTTATTGTTGTCGCTATCGGTTCTTACACATAATAAATCTTACTGGGTTTCTGTGCACTAAATTTCATAATTATGTACGCGACCATAATTAGACAATTCCTTGCATAGTTCACTCAGTCTATTTTATAATGTGTAGGGGAAAACCAAATGAACAATCCTGTGATGAGTGTGACTAGACCGCCATAGAGTCCTTTTAATTAAATCAATAAATGATCTAAATAGACTATCAAGGAGTCTGTTCAGCTACATCACTAGATGTCGTTCTTTAACCAAATTGTGAATCAATCTTTTTGACTAGACCACTAAAGGGTCTCTTATGAATCATGGAGTAGTACTATATAATCCAAGGGTCTTAACTCTTACATAGAAGCCCATTAAGGATTGAAGGTAGTACCTTTTTGAATATCCATTCTATGAACCCATCATATGAAGATATGAAAGATTCTATGAGAATTGGGATAACGAATATCCAGAGTATACAAAAACACAAAATGCATAAAAGAAAACATAAGATGAATAAACACATAGTCACATAACCACAAAATTGTTTAACTAGAAATTTGTTCTGCTAACAGAGCACATGTATTTAAAGCACACTAGGAATCCATCTCGTGGATTTCATTTGGTACTTTAAACATTATCAAGAATCTAACTATAAAGATAGAAAGATTTTTAAAAGAAAAATTCGATTTCGATTATAAGGAACCGAAATGTTCGAATTTAGGTACATAAGGAATCCAATTAAGGACTCTGATTTGAATGATGATTATCCACAAGGGTCTAAATGTGAAGATAAAAAGATCCCATATGGATTTTAGAAGTTGGAGATGTTTTGAAACCTTGCACTGGACGTGCTTATGTCAAAACGTGTAGTAAAAATGCTTACGAAGTTGAGATGCTAGATATGTCAAGGCGACATATGAAGCGAAATTTGAAAGTTAAGTCAATGTATGTGGAAAATATATTTGGAAAACTATGCATGGGATTCTTTTAAGAAAAATGTGTTTAACGTTTTTGAAACCTTATATATAATACTTTTGAAATCATAAAGTAGGTGTATTAGGTAGATATATTTATAAAAATGTTTTAAAAATCATGCGAGATGAATTTTGAAATTATGTATAAGGTTTTTGAAAAATATGAATGATGCTTTTCGAAATCATGCACTTGATAAGAGAATGTACTGTGTTAATATTGTCTTCAGACTATAGGAAATATTTTGAAATTTGAAAGGTTGGTTTTGATAACATGGCCAATGTTTTTGAAATAACATAGACAATGTATCTAGAAAAATTGTTTTCAAATTATATGAAATGTTTTGAGATCATGAAGATTGTTTTGAAATACTTGTACTGGGTATGTTGAAAAATCAAAACGTAATGGGTATGAGATTTGAAAATATCCTTAGTTATCTAACCAAGGATTCAAAGGCACAGATGTGCAGGAGCATGATCACTCATAATGTCACTTTATTTTCTGTACTATGTTTCTTAGAATGAAACGAGTACTTAAAATTTTTGAGGGAATCATGAGCGATCATTTGAAAGAGAGAAATCACAAGAGTAGTTTGTAAGGAACATAGTTCCTTAATGTAGGTATTATAGGGAAATGCCATAAACACATGTAATTATACTTGTATATCAGAATTGCGAACAACAGTTTTTTTTTTTATGAACAAGACATACTGTTTCACATTACTAGAAATAGAAGAAACGAAGCATAAGACAGCAACATTTTCTACTCAGCCAACTGCTCATCCGTGGGTCAGATTTGCATTAGCAAGCTTTGGGCAATCCCTTTGGAAATGGCCCATCTCGCCACAGTTGTAGCAAGACCCTCGTGAGAAACGAGCATGAGCAGGATTGTCGCCAGCTTGATTTGGTACAGCTGCAGTTGGGCAAACCCTTGCTGTATGACCTATAAGTCCACAAATCTGGCATTTGCGGCACCTCACACTAGGGTGATGAATGAAGGCTACATTGGTTGCACAAGGGTGCAGTTCCATTGTACGGCTTCTTAGCAGGGGGTTGAGCTGGTTGGTTGGGGATAGCTTGACCATTGTAAGCGATCATGGCGGAGTTCTGAGAAGCCTTTCGCTTCCTTGACTTCTCAGGGGATCGTTCATCCATGGTCTTTGACTCCTCGGTTGGTTTCTTGGCTGGTGGTGCTGTCACCTGACTAGGTCCTTCCTGTCTTAGTGACTCTTGAGTGGCTTCATCCTGGAGACGATACATGGCAATGCCTAAATCCACAGTCTTCTGAATCACTTCGCCTATTTGCTGGGCAAATTTGGCTGTTCGCTCGGACATTTGACCAGTGCTGAGAGGAAGAGACATTCTAGAAGAAAATGAAAGATATAGGAAGAAACAAGTGAAGAATTATTGGACGAATAAAACAAAATGACAGCGTATAGAAATTGCGATCATTTGTTTGTTTCCTAAGGCAAACAAATGAGATGGTGACTAATCAAAGTAAATGGGTCAAAAATAATGTATCGCGAAGACATGCTCGCCTATAAGTGAACACTCATCCCAAGAATTCCCAGGTAAGCACAACTGGTCTCGCGTCTGATGAGATGTAAACGAAGTGCTTGCCTAGACAGAAAACCCAGAATACAGGCATTCACCCTTCCAGTTTGCACGTGTTCACATTATTTAAAACCCAAAACCTTGACGAGATTTTGAAAAATTCAAAGGGGTTCAAAACCATATAACAGAGAGTTCAAAACCTAGTAATCAATCATCCTAGAACAGATGATTAGTTTTCAAAGCGGTTTTGAAATTTATGTTCTTGTTGTGGTCGTCACCTAAGGATAGGTGACGGTATTGTTTTATGACTAAACGCAAGTAAACTCGCGTTAGGGTCCTAAGAAGGTTATAGACTAGGTCAAAGTATTACTAATAACCTAATTCCCTATAACCATGAGCTCTGATACCAACTTTTCTGTCACACCCCGACCACGTAAAACAACAAAACGTGGCGGAAACATCGGGGAGTGTTGTAACAGAATCATTGTTTCATAACACATGGAAATTGAAATACTGTTTTATTGAATAAAAGAGTTACAATGTCTTGATAATCAAAGAAACATAACATAAATAACTAGTCTGCATCTTTTATTGTCACTAAGGCCCATGTCCGCCTAAGTGTATCTTGATCAATCCTATGCTTCATTTCCTGAAACACATGTGAAAATAGGTACGTCAGCATAAAAATGCCGGCGAGTACATAGGTTTTGTGAAAATTAAGATTCATGACTTATGTTTAAGAAAATGTTTAGTCATGAACCTTGTAATTTGCTTTGTCTTTGTAAATCATTGGAAAAACAATAAGTTCAGATGATACGTATAAATAAGAGAATAATGCATGGTTAAATGAATAACCATGTAAAATGAGTTTGTATAAGTTAAGTTGTTTGTAAAACAATATATTGTGAAAAGTATGTTATTTGTATAAAATGTTATATGTCATAAACTGAAATGATTCAAATAACGCTACAATATGTAATACCATACAAACACTTATATATAGGAAGTACCAGCGGCGTATCCACCATGCTTGTATCATATTACACACGCATCGTTACTTAATCACTTACTCAAACCAAACCAACAATGTAAAATGTTCATGTCTAATGTAAATCATGTAATGTATAACCAATGTCAAAAGTGTTTATGTGTCAAATGTAAACCATGCAATATGTAACCAAAATGATATGTATGGCTGTGAAAATGCATCAACTAAACCATAGATGAAATGCACAAAACAAAGCATTGAAGTAAAACTTGGTTTAAATCAAAGTTATGTTTTGTGGAAATGCATGATCAATGTATATCATGTAATATGTAACCAAAATGATATGTATGGCTAGTGAAAATGTATCAACTAAACCATATGCACAAGAACATAGTATTGAAGTAAAACTTGGTTTAAATCAAAGTTATGTTTTGTGGAAATGCATGATCAATGTAAATCATGTAATATATAACCAAAATGATCTGTATGGCTAGTGAAATGCATCAACTAAACCATATGCACAAGAACATAGTATTGAAGTAAAACTGGGTTTAAATCAAAGCTATGTTTTGTGTAAATGCATGCTATACTGATACGAACATCTATGTGGTATTGTTAAAATGCATACATCCAAGCCTTGAGACTGCGGCGATAAACCCTTAAACCACTTAAAGGTTTATCTAAATTATGTATATCGAATTCGGTCATTCCTTTCATCCCCTTTCCCTGGGATGTCCGGAACGGGAGTTGTCAATTCCTATGGTACCACTACCTACTAACGAACGGCGTAATTAATGTTAATGAATGTATTGTTCCATTGTAAACAAACCAAATGTCATACCAAAAATGTAAGCATGTGATGCACTAAGTATGTAATCAAATGAACATACGTAGCGTGAAAATGTAATGTAAAACGATGTACTAAGTAATGCACACAATGGGCACACCTAGCATGAAATGTAATGTAAAACGATGTACTAAGTAATGCACACAATGGGCACACCTAGCATGAAATGTAATGTAAAACAATGAAATCATGTACTATAATGTACTAATGAACATAACAAGCGTATGATATGAAAGCATGGAAAGCATGAAAGTAACAAGTAGGCACATGTGTTCCACCCCAAAACAGTTTGGAAAACAGTAAAAGAGGGGTCTATGTACTCACTTGAGATTGCTCAGTAGTCCTTGAGTAACAACCAAACAATGCTAGAGATCGCGGATATCAAACGGCACCTAATATAGGTAACTATGTTAATAAACCGGACCTAAATCGGAAGATCTGATAGAATGAGGGTTCGTAAACCAAACGAGTATAGAGACTCGTGTCATATGGTTTAACAAAGCCTACATACTAATTGAAACCTTAATCTAAGTGTTTACGACCCGTTTAGGTAGCTTATGCTACTTTAACGCGTCGTTCGCGTGAAACGCGTTCGGACCGCCTAACTAGCCCTATGACAAGTGTTATATGCCTAAACATGTTACATAATCAGTTATGTGACAAAAGTTTAGGTTACATATGCTTAATTACCAATTATACATGAAAATGGTATTCTGGTAATTTACCTAAGGCATATAAACTACCTATCATACAACTACTTAAACGTTGTGACCATAAGGTATAACCTCGGAAGGTTATTCCCTACACTATGGTCACCTAATGTATTTGGTCGGATCCTAATGATCGACCAAACTGGGTCGGGTTCGAAGGTATAAGCGATTTATTAGATCGCTTACCCTACGACCCTAGACAACGTGGTAATCAGTAGGCATAGTCCCAAGGGACTATGACCATCGTGATTACAATCACGTTGCGAAGTTCAAACGAACTTCGCATTGACCATAAGCTGGTCAACGCTGAAAGTCAAACAAAGTTTGACTTTCTGACTCGAAAAACAATAAAATAAGGAAAAGAACGAAAGAATACTTACGAAGGGTCCCCGAATGCTAATCCCGATCCAAGTAGCTCAGGTATGAAACAATGGTTTCAACTTAGAGCTTCTCAAATCAGAATTCTTGTAATTTTGAAGCATGGGGGGTGGGGTATTTATAGTATTCGGTCCACCGTTAAGATCGTTTCATGGAAAACGTGCCTTAATCCCATCCGTACAAGTGTTGCAAAGTTATGGTAGCCTAAAATGGTCCTTATCAGCTGAATTGGCAAGTTGTGAGCTTGTGGTTGTGGTTAAAACAGCTGGATCATGCTGACTGTTCGATCTAATCTGATCAGAGAGTCGGACGCGGGCCGCGTAAAGCATACAAGGATCTCACGCGGGCCGCCTGGCCTGCACAGATCAAAAACTATGTTCCATTTTGACAGTTTCAGCCCCTGCACGTGTTTAAGGCCATTCTCGACACTTCTAAGGCCCGTAAAGCCAACTTTAAGGCCCTAAAATGTTGCCTAAACATTGTGGACATGAAACATGCTCAAAAATATGTCGGAGGTTGGTTCGTTTGGCCGTACGAACGCGATGTTCGCTTAATTACGACGAAATGCGCATAAGCGCGAAAAACGATCCAAATGACGCGACGAATGGATTTTTCTTATGCCGAACACTAAAATAAAATGTTTTAGTGCTTACATAAATTTTTGGATGTCCGGATGCATTCAGAACGTAAGTTATGCGCGAAAATGCAAACTTGTGCACTTTTTGACACTTTTAGTCCCTGAATGAGCCAAAAGTTTATTTTAGCACACCGAACCCCTCAAAGCCTATTTCTAAGCTATATAAAGGATATTTAAGGTGTGTTTAACTTATGGTCATGTTCCGGAATGTCTGTTACAGTTCAATTTGGCATACTTTCGCAGTTTGTCAAGTTTAGTCCCTGTAAGCAAATTAACTTGATTTTGCCATACCTAAAGCCTTCGAAACTTATTTCTAAGTTATGTAAAGGTTATTTAAGGTATGTTAAGCCTATGTAACTATTCCGGAGTGTTTGTTGCATTTAACTGGTTATATTTACGCATCGGTGCGCGTATAACCTTCCAGAAAGCGATTTAGAGTTTGAAATCGAACAAGAGTTGATATGTGCAAATGATACACATATTTATACAAATCCCAAGTATGAAATACAATATTTCATTGGTTTGGTATTTGTTTGATGGCCGTGGAGGCACAGGTGTTACAGTCTCCCCTACTTTAGGAAATTTCGTCCCGAAATTTATTTAGAGGAAACTTATGAGAGTTTAAAACATGAAGTTGAAAAGATCGAACAACATTGGTTAGGGTTCTGAACTTCTAGTAACTTTAATAACATCATGTTTGCAATGTAAGAGGGACACTTATATACAAGTATATGAAGCGTCATTGGTGCGTCCATCGTACCTCCATTACATCGTTCTCATTTTGTTATTGTTGTCGCTATCGGTTCTTACACATAATAAATCTTACTGGGTTTCTGTGCACTAAATTTCATAATTATGTACGCGTCCATAATTAGACAATTCCTTGCATAGTTCACTCAGTCTATTTTATAATGTGTAGGGGAAAACCAAATGAACAATCCTGTGATGAGTGTGACTAGACCGCCATAGAGTCCTTTTAATTAAATCAATAAATGATCTAAATAGACTATCAAGGAGTCTGTTCAGCTACATCACTAGATGTCGTTCTTTAACCAAATTGTGAATCAATCTTTTTGACTAGACCACTAAAGGGTCTCTTATGAATCATGGAGTAGTACTATATAATCCAAGGGTCTTAACTCTTACATAGAAGCCCATTAAGGATTGAAGGTAGTACCTTTTTGAATATCCATTCTATGAACCCATCATATGAAGATATGAAAGATTCTATGAGAATTGGGATAACGAATATCCAGAGTATACAAAAACACAAAATGCATAAAAGAAAACATAAGATGAATAAACACATAGTCACATAACCACAAAATTGTTTAACTAGAAATTTGTTCTGCTAACAGAGCACATGTATTTAAAGCACACTAGGAATCCATCTCGTGGATTTCATTTGGTACTTTAAACATTATCAAGAATCTAACTATAAAGATAGAAAGATTTTTAAAAGAAAAATTCGATTTCGATTATAAGGAACCGAAATGTTCGAATTTAGGTACATAAGGAATCCAATTAAGGACTCTGATTTGAATGATGATTATCCACAAGGGTCTAAATGTGAAGATAAAAAGATCCCATATGGATTTTAGAAGTTGGAGATGTTTTGAAACCTTGCACTGGACGTGCTTATGTCAAAACGTGTAGTAAAAATGCTTACGAAGTTGAGATGCTAGATATGTCAAGGCGACATATGAAGCGAAATTTGAAAGTTAAGTCAATGTATGTGGAAAATATATTTGGAAAACTATGCATGGGATTCTTTTAAGAAAAATGTGTTTAACGTTTTTGAAACCTTATATATAATACTTTTGAAATCATAAAGTAGGTGTATTAGGTAGATATATTTATAAAAATGTTTTAAAAATCATGCGAGATGAATTTTGAAATTATGTATAAGGTTTTTGAAAAATATGAATGATGCTTTTCGAAATCATGCACTTGATAAGAGAATGTACTGTGTTAATATTGTCTTCAGACTATAGGAAATATTTTGAAATTTGAAAGGTTGGTTTTGATAACATGGCCAATGTTTTTGAAATAACATAGACAATGTATCTAGAAAAATTGTTTTCAAATTATATGAAATGTTTTGAGATCATGAAGATTGTTTTGAAATACTTGTACTGGGTATGTTGAAAAATCAAAACGTAATGGGTATGAGATTTGAAAATATCCTTAGTTATCTAACCAAGGATTCAAAGGCACAGATGTGCAGGAGCATGATCACTCATAATGTCACTTTATTTTCTGTACTATGTTTCTTAGAATGAAACGAGTACTTAAAATTTTTGAGGGAATCATGAGCGATCATTTGAAAGAGAGAAATCACAAGAGTAGTTTGTAAGGAACATAGTTCCTTAATGTAGGTATTATAGGGAAATGCCATAAACACATGTAATTATACTTGTATATCAGAATTGCGAACAACAGTTTTTTTTTTTTATGAACAAGACATACTGTTTCACATTACTAGAAATAGAAGAAACGAAGCATAAGACAGCAACATTTTCTACTCAGCCAACTGCTCATCCGTGGGTCAGATTTGCATTAGCAAGCTTTGGGCAATCCCTTTGGAAATGGCCCATCTCGCCACAGTTGTAGCAAGACCCTCGTGAGAAACGAGCATGAGCAGGATTGTCGCCAGCTTGATTTGGTACAGCTGCAGTTGGGCAAACCCTTGCTGTATGACCTATAAGTCCACAAATCTGGCATTTGCGGCACCTCACACTAGGGTGATGAATGAAGGCTACATTGGTTGCACAAGGGTGCAGTTCCATTGTACGGCTTCTTAGCAGGGGGTTGAGCTGGTTGGTTGGGGATAGCTTGACCATTGTAAGCGATCATGGCGGAGTTCTGAGAAGCCTTTCCCTTCCTTGACTTCTCAGGGGATCGTTCATCCATGGTCTTTGACTCCTCGGTTGGTTTCTTGGCTGGTGGTGCTGTCACCTGACTAGGTCCTTCCTGTCTTAGTGACTCTTGAGTGGCTTCATCCTGGAGACGATACATGGCAATGCCTAAATCCACAGTCTTCTGAATCACTTCGCCTATTTGCTGGGCAAATTTGGCTGTTCGCTCGGACATTTGACCAGTGCTGAGAGGAAGAGACATTCTAGAAGAAAATGAAAGATATAGGAAGAAACAAGTGAAGAATTATTGGACGAATAAAACAAAATGACAGCGTATAGAAATTGCGATCATTTGTTTGTTTCCTAAGGCAAACAAATGAGATGGTGACTAATCAAAGTAAATGGGTCAAAAATAATGTATCGCGAAGACATGCTCGCCTATAAGTGAACACTCATCCCAAGAATTCCCAGGTAAGCACAACTGGTCTCGCGTCTGATGAGATGTAAACGAAGTGCTTGCCTAGACAGAAAACCCAGAATACAGGCATTCACCCTTCCAGTTTGCACGTGTTCACATTATTTAAAACCCAAAACCTTGACGAGATTTTGAAAAATTCAAAGGGGTTCAAAACCATATAACAGAGAGTTCAAAACCTAGTAATCAATCATCCTAGAACAGATGATTAGTTTTCAAAGCGGTTTTGAAATTTATGTTCTTGTTGTGGTCGTCACCTAAGGATAGGTGACGGTATTGTTTTATGACTAAACGCAAGTAAACTCGCGTTAGGGTCCTAAGAAGGTTATAGACTAGGTCAAAGTATTACTAATAACCTAATTCCCTATAACCATGAGCTCTGATACCAACTTTTCTGTCACACCCCGACCACGTAAAACAACAAAACGTGGCGGAAACATCGGGGAGTGTTGTAACAGAATCATTGTTTCATAACACATGGAAATTGAAATACTGTTTTATTGAATAAAAGAGTTACAATGTCTTGATAATCAAAGAAACATAACATAAATAACTAGTCTGCATCTTTTATTGTCACTAAGGCCCATGTCCGCCTAAGTGTATCTTGATCAATCCTATGCTTCATTTCCTGAAACACATGTGAAAATAGGTACGTCAGCATAAAAATGCCGGCGAGTACATAGGTTTTGTGAAAATTAAGATTCATGACTTATGTTTAAGAAAATGTTTAGTCATGAACCTTGTAATTTGCTTTGTCTTTGTAAATCATTGGAAAAACAATAAGTTCAGATGATACGTATAAATAAGAGAATAATGCATGGTTAAATGAATAACCATGTAAAATGAGTTTGTATAAGTTAAGTTGTTTGTAAAACAATATATTGTGAAAAGTATGTTATTTGTATAAAATGTTATATGTCATAAACTGAAATGATTCAAATAACGCTACAATATGTAATACCATACAAACACTTATATATAGGAAGTACCAGCGGCGTATCCACCATGCTTGTATCATATTACACACGCATCGTTACTTAATCACTTACTCAAACCAAACCAACAATGTAAAATGTTCATGTCTAATGTAAATCATGTAATGTATAACCAATGTCAAAAGTGTTTATGTGTCAAATGTAAACCATGCAATATGTAACCAGAATGATATGTATGGCTAGTGAAAATGCATCAACTAAACCATAGATGAAATGCACAAAACAAAGCATTGAAGTAAAACTTGGTTTAAATCAAAGTTATGTTTTGTGGAAATGCATGATCAATGTATATCATGTAATATGTAACCAAAATGATATGTATGGCTAGTGAAAATGTATCAACTAAACCATATGCACAAGAACATAGTATTGAAGTAAAACTTGGTTTAAATCAAAGTTATGTTTTGTGGAAATGCATGATCAATGTAAATCATGTAATATATAACCAAAATGATCTGTATGGCTAGTGAAATGCATCAACTAAACCATATGCACAAGAACATAGTATTGAAGTAAAACTTGGTTTAAATCAAAGCTATGTTTTGTGTAAATGCATGCTATACTGATACGAACATCTATGCGGTATTGTTAAAATGCATACATCCAAGCCTTGAGACTGCGGCGATAAACCCTTAAACCACTTAAAGGTTTATCTAAATTATGTATATCGAATTCGGTCATTCCTTTCATCCCCTTTCCCTGGGATGTCCGGAACGGGAGTTGTCAATTCCTATGGTACCACTACCTACTAACGAACGGCGTAATTAATGTTAATGAATGTATTGTTCCATTGTAAACAAACCAAATGTCATACCAAAAATGTAAGCATGTGATGCACTAAGTATGTAATCAAATGAACATACGTAGCGTGAAAATGTAATGTAAAACGATGTACTAAGTAATGCACACAATGGGCACACCTAGCATGAAATGTAATGTAAAACGATGTACTAGGTAATGCACACAATGGGCACACCTAGCATGAAATGTAATGTAAAACAATGAAATCATGTACTATAATGTACTAATGAACATAACAAGCGTATGATATGAAAGCATGGAAAGCATGAAAGTAACAAGTAGGCACATGTGTTCCACCCCAAAACAGTTTGGAAAACAGTAAAAGAGGGGTCTATGTACTCACTTGAGATTGCTCAGTAGTCCTTGAGTAACAACCAAACAATGCTAGAGATCGCGGATATCAAACGGCACCTAATATAGGTAACTATGTTAATAAACCGGACCTAAATCGGAAGATCTGATAGAATGAGGGTTCGTAAACCAAACGAGTATAGAGACTCGTGTCATATGGTTTAACAAAGCCTACATACTAATTGAAACCTTAATCTAAGTGTTTACGACCCGTTTAGGTAGCTTATGCTACTTTAACGCGTCGTTCGCGTGAAACGCGTTCGGACCGCCTAACTAGCCCTATGACAAGTGTTATATGCCTAAACATGTTACATAATCAGTTATGTGACAAAAGTTTAGGTTACATATGCTTAATTACCAATTATACATGAAAATGGTATTCTGGTAATTTACCTAAGGCATATAAACTACCTATCATACAACTACTTAAACGTTGTGACCATAAGGTATAACCTCGGAAGGTTATTCCCTACACTATGGTCACCTAATGTATTTGGTCGGATCCTAATGATCGACCAAACTGGGTCGGGTTCGAAGGTATAAGCGATTTATTAGATCGCTTACCCTACGACCCTAGACAACGTGGTAATCAGTAGGCATAGTCCCAAGGGACTATGACCATCGTGATTACAATCACGTTGCGAAGTTCAAACGAACTTCGCATTGACCATAAGCTGGTCAACGCTGAAAGTCAAACAAAGTTTGACTTTCTGACTCGAAAAGCAATAAAATAAGGAAAAGAACGAAAGAATACTTACGAAGGGTCCCCGAATGCTAATCCCGATCCAAGTAGCTCAGGTATGAAACAATGGTTTCAACTTAGAGCTTCTCAAATCAGAATTCTTATAATTTTGAAGCATGGGGGTGGGGTATTTATAGTATTCGGTCCACCGTTAAGATCGTTTCATGGAAAACGTGCCTTAATCCCATCCGTACAAGTGTTGCAAAGTTATGGTAGCCTAAAATGGTCCTTATCAGCTGAATTGGCAAGTTGTGAGCTTGTGGTTGTGGTTAAAACAGCTGGATCATGCTGACTGTTCGATCTAATCTGATCAGAGAGTCGGACGCGGGCCGCGTAAAGCATACAAGGATCTCACGCGGGCCGCCTGGCCTGCACAGATCAAAAACTATGTTCCATTTTGACAGTTTCAGCCCCTGCACGTGTTTAAGGCCATTCTCGACACTTCTAAGGCCCGTAAAGCCAAATTTAAGGCCCTAAAATGTTGCCTAAACATTGTGGACATGAAACATGCTCAAAAATATGTCGGAGGTTGGTTCGTTTGGCCGTACGAACGCGATGTTCGCTTAATTACGACGAAATGCGCATAAGCGCGAAAAACGATCCAAATGACGCGACGAATGGATTTTTCTTATGCCGAACACTAAAATAAAATGTTTTAGTGCTTACATAAATTTTTGGATGTCCGGATGCATTCAGAACGTAAGTTATGCGCGAAAATGCAAACTTGTGCACTTTTTGACACTTTTAGTCCCTGAATGAGCCAAAAGTTTATTTTAGCACACCGAACCCCTCAAAGCCTATTTCTAAGATATATAAAGGATATTTAAGGTGTGTTTAACTTATGGTCATGTTCCGGAATGTCTGTTACAGTTCAATTTGGCATACTTTCGCAGTTTGTCAAGTTTAGTCCCTGTAAGCAAATTAACTTGATTTTGCCATACCTAAAGCCTTCGAAACTTATTTCTAAGTTATGTAAAGGTTATTTAAGGTATGTTAAGCCTATGTCACTATTCCAGAGTGTTTGTTGCATTTAACTGGTTATATTTACCCATCGGTGCGCGTATAACCTTTCAGAAAGCGATTTAGAGTTTGAAATCGAACAAGAGTTGATATGTGCAAATGATACACATATTTATACAAATCCCAAGTATGAAATACAATATTTCATTGGTTTGGTATTTGTTTGATGGCCGTGGAGGCACAGGTGTTACAGGAATAACCATCTCACCTTAAGATGAGCTTTTCAATAATAAAGATATATAAGCGACAAGGCTGCTCCCTTGGAGACCTTGTAAAGGTGGAATGTTAAACATCTATTGATAAGACAATAGATTGGTAAGTCCACTTGTCAGGATCTGAAAGTTGTATTAGAAACAACGAGTAAGACCATACAAACCCCTAATTATCTATAAGTTGCCATTATTTCGGCAGAAAAGCAAGGATTAATGAAGTTAGCAAACCTCCTAAATTCTTGTTAAGGAATAAGGTTCATCAATAGATATCGCCCAGAAAGGGTGTGCTAAATTTGTTAAATTTTCAGGCTAGTCAAGCTCCGAATATATAGAATCATTCGAAGGAAATCGAATGTATCAAGATCAAATAGCTTACGAGCTAAGACCTAATTAAGGGGCTTGGTGGAACGCGCAACGTGACCCACACTAATGATTTAGCGGCGTGTCACCAATAAGTCGAAAAGCGCTATCACATAATGATATGCAGAACTATGATAGTATGAGCAACCTGTGTCGAATAAGGATCGACAGGATTAGAAGCTCCAAAAAGATACATGTGCCTATTATAAAGGTCAATTGTAGTGCCTTAGAGGCTCAAAGGTACTGGGGAAGATTAAAACCAATATAAGTAGAAAATACTTCCTTTACTTTAACAAATCTCGAGGTCGAGATTTCTTTTAAGGGGGTGAGGATGTAACACCTCGAAAATTCACGTCCCATAATGTGTAGACACGTGTCATATGTTTGAACGTGTGAAAGAATGTTATAAAGGGACTAAAGTTGACAAACTTGAAAAGTATATGAAAAATACGAGTTCAAAATGTCAACAGTGAATAAATATACTTCATAATAACCCTACATGATGTTTATACCATCACACGAATAAATCATGGATCATACGAAGCTAAAAGTGAGAGATTACAAACTACAGGGGTTAAATGTGTCAACATGTGTAAGTTATACCTCTGAGTGACCTTTTGACAAACCCGAAGCTTTGTAACGGTTAATTATGCTCACTAGAATGCACAATATAAATTTCATAAAGTTTCGTTATCGTATGAGAAAGTTATGATCAAATTCGTGTGCGAGGGGTTAAAGCGTTAACGTTAAAAGTTATGACTTTTCGGGTTAACCGGAAATGTCCAGGGACTTGGCAAAGTGGGTATAAGTCCTAAAGCCCTTGTAGGTAAATAAGAAGGGGTCAAATTGCAAGAAATAAGTCGGTTGCCCTTTCGAATGCTTGAAAGGCCAAGCTTTTGCATTCTGCCAAAGGCTTGCGCACCGCAACAAATATTTGTTACGGTGCGCAAGCAGTGCCCAGCAAACAGAAAACCGGCTGCAGCCTGTTTTGCGCGATTTTGACCGATCTCACTTGGTATTTCTCACCATTGGGCGACCCCTAAAATGTTCCTAGACCCCAGGGACACTTGTGGGACAATTGTGGTCACTTGTAGCCTTAGTTGTCAACATGTTATGGTGATTACAACTAGTATATAAGGCCTTCAAGTTTGCAAACATTCTTGCACTCACTTCTGATCATCTCTGGAACTCCAAAGCTGATTCCAAGACTTCCTAATCACCCATTAGACACTTGTAAGTATGTTTAACCTTTTCTAATTAAGTTTTAGCTTAGTTATAACTTAAAAGTCAAACCGTCGTAATTAACGGTTGACTTTAAGATTAATCGCTAATGGTCCAGTGATTAGTCGAATCAAAAGTAGTTATAAGTTGGTAATTATATGGGTAATAAAACCTCAAAAGGGTTCCCCCTGATTCCCACTCTAACCATGTCAAAAGTCGGGTCAAACTTGTATTTAAAAAGTCAACAGGATACTTAGTTTACAATTTATGCATAATTAGCAATGTAGAACATATACAACCTGTTGGATCATTGTTATAACTTAGTAGTTAGTGTAAGAACATGTCTAAACATGTTCAACCCGACAATTTACTATTTAGACCCGGTTCGGAACAGAAAGTCGCAAAGCTTTGACTTTTGCTTTGACTTCAGTTCTGACCCGTTTAGGCATGTTTTAAAAATGCCTTAGAGCTTTATTTGGACCAGGTTACACGCTAGCATAAACCTCTGTGATTATACACCACGGTTCATTAGTTAACCGATTAATACGCATGATTCCGTTAATTGCCTATATGTTGACCATTATGCCCTTATTACCATAAAACGTGATTTTTGGAAATGTAAAAGTGTAGAAACCTTAGTTACTGATATAATATATTATTTTGGGATTTTTAAAAAATTTTAATTAATTTTAGGCTGAGCATAACCAATAGTCGTAGGCTTAACCCGGTAATTGTCGGTTTTGCCCTTACGGGCCATAAAATGAGTTTTACTTATCTAAACGACTCCAAACCTTTTGCTACTGATCACATATGATAAATAAATTATTTTAAGCCTTCTGGAAAGGTAAAAATATCAGCTTTAGGTATAGAACCCGGAAATGGCTCCTAATCGCCTTATTAAGCGTTTTTAACGCATAGTAAGTACTAAAACTATTTTAAACATACACGGGTTGATACCTACTGATATTTTAGACAAATTATAATTTTTTAACAGTAAGCAAAGGTTGATAAACTCAGACACCAGTTTTGAGCTTTTCGGCTTGTGTGAAATTACCGAAATGCCCCTACGGTGCATAGTTCGGTTATAATTGATAAATTTCACATATATACTTAACCCTACTGTTATAACTTATTAAATTGAGTATGTTTGCTGATTACATCAGACCTGTAACTCAGTCAAACACTTAAACTCTTTTATCACCTTTTAAATGACCAAACTACCCCTACGGGGCATAGTTTGTGTTTAAATTCGTTTCGGGCATAATAAAAGACATCTTACTGATGTCACAACATATTTGGGGCATATTAACTTAGGAAACCTGTAAATAGCTCTCATGAATACCCGTTACGCCTATTACGCGTACGGTTCGGTTTATGTAACTAGTTTACATAAATTAGCCGAAACGGGTCAAACCTTATCGGTTTTATCTCAAAATCCAGAGTGTGAATGAAATACCCATATTAAGCAAGTCTCTGAACTTGTCAGGTCTAAATCACATTCTATCCGGTCTTCGCTTAATCATGCGTTTGAACCGTATCTTTCGGTAAGACTAACCGGTCTAAGCTTAGGCTTAATTAAAGACCCGTTGGCATTCTAATTGGTTATTTATACCATCATTCCAGACTAGAGCCTTCCGGTAAATTGTACCTACGCTTACTTAAGTGAATACGGCTGAGTTATTAAATTCTTGCTATTTAAGACAGGAGCTAGCTCAGGTAAATACTCTTAACTTATTTTCCCTATTACGGGCGTGGGATACGGTAATATAAATACCGCATGGTCAGGTATGGGATTCAAAGACAATTGAGTCGGGAAATCCAAATAACCTGTTTTAATTCGTATTGCTTGACTGAAACATTGGGGATTAATGCGACCGTGTCCTGGATATCCTTGACTCATGAATTGCAATGGCCACGACCTAAGCACGGGGTGTAGGCATACACCTGAAAGATGCCATATGTTTATACCAATATGGAATTCCCAATAGGGGAATAGTGGTGTGTCGGTTAATCATGAACCAGCATAGATTCGGGCCCCGCATGTAGAGCAAGTTATGTAAAACTAATAACATGAAATATAATTTGTCCCAAGTATACAAGTATAAAAGATTAATTTTGCCTTGTGCATTTTAATCAAAGTGTCGAAATATTTTCGTGCCTTGTGCATCTAAACCAATTTTCTTAAACTCTTTTCAAATGAGTCGGTTGAGTGTATTTACCAGTGAAAACTGACGTATTTTCAAAAGTCTAAGTGACAGGTACGAGTACGTAATAGGCTGGAAGCGGCTCAGGACGTTAATAAGGAATCTTGCAAGTTCTAGGCGTCTAAAGTCTGTTGAACAATATTTATGTTTTAAGATCCGCCTGTGGATCCTTTACTTTCCGTTGTAATACTTGGATATTACTTTTTATTCGGATTGTAATATATTTTATCTTTTGCTTCCGCTGTGCATTTATATATTGTGTTGTTTGACTATGATGTTGCCAACCACGTCACGATACTCCCCACCGGTCAAACGTGGAAAAGTCAGGGTGTGACAGGTTGGTATCAGAGCCAACATTGAGTGAATTAAACACTAGTCTTTCGTGTTTAATCTCAATGACACAGTAGCACATTCCTTGACCTTCTGAGTCTAGACTTAACATAGGAATAATCTCAATCCTAATCTGGAAATTTCCGCTTCCAAATTTTTATATATTGGATACGTCGCCAAGCGAAGAAGCTGTAATAAGAATTCTCCACATCTGGAGCCTTGAAATGCTGAGCTTCGTACCGCGACCAGGATGAAACGTGCAACCAAGGAGAAAGCATTCAGGAATTAAATGAAGAAGAAACTCCTTTGCTGAAGATCGTTTCCTCAATAGTCCTTATAAGGACATATTTACCTTTTCAGTCCCTTCGAGGACAACATTATTCCTTTCAAGTCCCGCTTAGGGCAACTTTATACTTTTATTTTTATATAGTGGAATGATAAGTTTAAACTTTCATTCTAAACATGAAATATGAAATAAATGAAAAATAACATTCTTTTTATAAGATCTACCATTATAATAAAATGGAAAAATCTAAAAAGGACAAGACCTAGCCTCGGGTCATATTAAGACCGGCCAAGATGGCAGTTCCTCAATTTAGATTCAGATCCTTATTAACATTCCTTTTGCAAGATCTACCGTTATAATAAAATGGCAAAATCTAAAAAGGGCAAGACCTAGCTTCAGGTCATATTAAGACCGGCCAAGATGGCAGTTCCTCAATTTAGATTCAGATCCTTATTAACCTTTCAATTTAGAAATTGTTCTGCGTTAATTATTATAAAGAATCTTAAGAGTGAAACCTAGCCTGAGTGTCATTATAAAGACCTGGCCAAGATGGTAAGACCTGTTTAAAAGATTCAAATCCCAGTTAACATCTGAAAACATGTTAACACTCCTGGCAGAGGTGATTCATTGGAAATCACACATGTTATTTAAGGGATTCTTTAGAAGATTCCTAACCCAGTTTAATGATCTCTGAATCCTGGGTTAAGGTCATCAATTAAGATGATCATATAGTGACCATACGTGGTAACATAATGCCTACGGGCCCAGCTCATTTCCATATGAGCCAAAAGACAGTGGTAGCGATGACTCCCTGTCAGATAAAGGTAATGAACTAGGTTCAAACCTCAAATGCTTTGATTCTCTGAAATCCTAGCATATAATTTATAACTGTCCTTGTGACTAGGCCTATTGTGCCAGTATACCTCAAATGCTTTGATTCTCTGAAATCCTAGCATATAATTTATAATTGTCCTTGTGACTAGGCATATTGTGCCAGTATACCTTCATGCTTTGATTCTCTGAAATCATAGCTTATAATTTATGATTGTCCTTGTGACTAGGCCTATTGTGCCAGTATACCTTCATGCTTTGATTCTCTGAAATCATAGCTTAAAATTTATAAATGTCCTTGTGACTAGGCATGTTGTGCTGAATACCTTCATGCTTTGATTCTCTGAAATCATAGCTTATAATTTAAAAGTGTCCATGTGACTAGGCCTTTGTGCCACTTTAATATCCGTAATGTTTTATAACTAGGATAAATTATAATGCCTTGATTCTCTGAAATCATGGCTTATAAATTAAACTTGTCTACGCGACTAGGCCATTTGTGCTATTATTAAAACCTTAATGCCTCGATTCTCTGAAATCATGGCTTATAAATTAAACTTGTCTACGTGACTAGGCCATTTGTGCTATTACTAACTTATAAATTGGGATTTATGATAAAAATCCTGAATAAAATAAACATCCTTCCTTCCCTGCCAGTATGCATTTTAAAAAGAACCTTAAAGGTGAAACCTAGCCTACGCGGCCAAGATGGTGAAACCTACTCAAGGGATTCAGATCCTTGTTAACACCTAAGAACGTGTTAGCACTACTGACAAACGTGATTCGATAAAATCACAACAGTCATCCCTATATTGGAAAATTTTTAAATTCCTAATTTGCCTTATGATCTAGAAATCAGGGCTTATATCATCTTATAAGATGATCATATTATAAACATCCGTGAGTGATGAAGTGCCTACGGGCTAAACTTGTTGTCCGATAAGACAACGACAGTGGTGGTCCTTGACCCTGTCTAAAGATATTGGAATACGTCCAACCATAATAGTCGGTAGAGACCATACGATCTCGACTAATATCATCTGAAAAGATGATCATACCATAAATATCCCTTAGGAGGGAAATGTCTACGGGCTATAATTAAACGTCCTCCGAGACTAAAGACAATGGTAGCCTACAACTCCCTGTCAATAAAAGATGTTTTGCCTACGGGCTATAATAAATTGTCCATCTGGGACATTGACATTATGATCTTTATGATTCCTTGTCTAAGGTGGTGAGCTATGCTCAAGCCAAATAGTCAATACGATTAATGCAATCCTGACTTATATCATCTAAAATGAGGAACATCCATTAGTGATGTTTCGCCTACGGGCTATATTATATTTGTCCATTTGTGACACAAACATTATGATCTCTATGATCCCCTGTTTAAGGTAGTGAGTTGCGCTCAAGCCTAATAGTCTATATGATCATTGCGATCCTGACTAGTATCATCAGTATGATGATCATAAATTCATAATATTGACATCCCTAGTGATGAATTGCCTACGGGCTATACTTTACTCTATTATCGATAAGACAAAATAGTGGTGATCTGTATGATCCCCTATTCAAAATGGTGGGATTATACCCAAACCTAATAGTCAATATGATCGATGTAATCATGACTAATATCATTAGATACGAAAATTTTAGATAGATATCCATTAGTGATGTTAATTGGTTTACCTTTCTGTCAAGTGAATCGCCTTTCAAGGCGATGACAGTTGTGGTCTATGAATCCCTGTCCAAAGGTGAAGAACTATGTTCAAGCCTTAAAACTCTTGATCTAATAAGAATGCAGTCTATCACGGCTGTGGTGAGTAAGGCCGCATCAGAACTAGATTCCATAAAGCTGCCAAGGAAGGTGCAGCTAAGCCTGGAAATGCTAAAGGAAGAAATGCCTGAACTCACCTGATGAATGCCAAGGGGCAGTTCACGAAGTCATCAAGTACAATCCTTATCATTTACCAATGATAATTTCTGCTAAGTTTCCTGATTTAGTACAGGCAATAATAAATCTTCATAAACCATAAGCTTAGCAAACTTTTATATTATCCACAAGGTATAACTTACCAAGGAAACCATAGTAGCAGATTCTTCTAGTATCGGCAAGGAATCCTTCCGAAAAATCTAAGAGTACTCTTTCTTCGCATAGAGTACGACAACATATGTTATTTTAATTATTTTTCTCACTGTTTTCTCTATCGCCTGCGAATGCCAAACTAGGTTTGATAAAAGTGCCATATGAGGATTGGCGTATCTTAGTGTGTCCCATAGATTGCTTCCATGCCTGATCAGTATGGAGGTTTAATGCATGGAACTCCTGAGATATCCCAATGGTCATATTGTACCAAAGTCGACTAGTAGTATTCAAAGAAGATATCCAATATGAAATGTCCTTATAAGTATCACTACTTAGGGCATCCTTGCATTTGTAAAAAGAATGTGTCATATATCTGACACCGACATCGATAGATGAACCAAAGCCTGGGTATACAGACATCTCTAACGTCTCTGTGAGTGTCATGATTATCTCTTTATAAGAATTACCATGATTACCTTCTGAGAGGCAAGGGGATGTTAGGACGAACATCCCGCTTAGGGCTACAATTATTGTAAAAGCCTTATATCTGTTAGTGTCAACGGATAGGAAGAACTAAGAGCCAAATCGATAAGCTTTTAGAGAAGATTTCAAAACGCCGAAATTCGAAGTCATAAGAACTCCAATTTATATAAATAAGAAAGACGGATCATCTTGCTTATGCATTGATTACCGCAACCCTATTTAAACAACAATTAAGAATCGCTATTACGTGCCCAGGATCGTCGATTTGTTCGACTAACTGTAAGAATTAGCTATTCCTTAAGATTAGTTAAGCAGTGGTTGGAATAACCATCTCACCTTAAGATGAGCTTTTCAATAATAAAGATATATAAGCGACAAGGCTGCTCCCTTGGAGACCTTGTAAAGGTGGAATGTTAAACATCTATTGATAAGACAATAGATTGGTAAGTCCACTTATCAGGATCTGAAAGTTGTATTAGAAACAACGAGTAAGACCATACAAACCCCTAATTATCTATAAGTTGCCATTATTTCGGCAGAAAAGCAAGGATTAATGAAGTTAGCAAACCTCCTAAATTCTTGTTAAGGAATAAGGTTCATCAATAGATATCGCCCAGAAAGGGTGTGCTAAATTTGTTAAATTTTCAGGCTAGTCAAGCTCCGAATATATAGAATCATTCGAAGGAAATCGAATGTATCAAGATCAAATAGCTTACGAGCTAAGACCTAATTAAGGGGCTTGGTGGAACGCGCAACGTGACCCACACTAATGATTTAGCGGCGTGTCACCAATAAGTCGAAAAGCGCTATCACATAATGATATGCAGAACTATGATAGTATGAGCAACCTGTGTCGAATAAGGATCGACAGGATTAGAAGCTCCAAAAAGATACATGTGCCTATTATAAAGGTCAATTGTAGTGCCTTAGAGGCTCAAAGGTACTGGGGAAGATTAAAACCAATATAAGTAGAAAATACTTCCTTTACTTTAACAAATCTCGAGGTCGAGATTTCTTTTAAGGGGGTGAGGATGTAACACCTCGAAAATTCACGTCCCATAATGTGTAGACACGTGTCATATGTTTGAACGTGTGAAAGAATGTTATAAAGGGACTAAAGTTGACAACCTTGAAAAGTATATGAAAAATACGAGTTCAAAATGTCAACAGTGAATAAATATACTTCATAATAACCCTACATGATGTTTATACCATCACACGAATAAATCATGGATCATACGAAGCTAAAAGTGAGAGATTACAAACTACAGGGGTTAAATGTGTCAACATGTGTAAGTTATACCTCTGAGTGACCTTTTGACAAACCCGAAGCTTTGTAACGGTTAATTATGCTCACTAGAATGCACGATATAAATTTCATAAAGTTTCGTTATCGTATGAGAAAGTTATGATCAAATTCGTGTGCGAGGGGTTAAAGCGTTAACGTTAAAAGTTATGACTTTTCGGGTTAACCGGAAATGTCCAGGGACTTGGCAAAGTGGGTATAAGTCCTAAAGCCCTTGTAGGTAAATAAGAAGGGGTCAAATTGCAAGAAATAAGTCGGTTGCCCTTTCGAATGCTTGAAAGGCCAAGCTTTTGCATTCTGCTAAAGGCTTGCGCACCGCAACAAATATTTGTTACGGTGCGCAAGCAGTGCCCAGCAAACAGAAAACCGGCTGCAGCCTGTTTTGCGTGATTTTGACCGATCTCACTGGTATTTCTCACCATTGGGCGACCCCTAAAATGTTCCTAGACCCCAGGGACACTTGTGGGACAATTGTGGTCACTTGTAGCCTTAGTTGTCAACATGTTATGGTGATTACAACTAGTATATAAGGCCTTCAAGTTTGCAAACATTCTTGCACTCACTTCTGATCATCTCTGGAACTCCAAAGCTGATTCCAAGACTTCCTAATCACCCATTAGACACTTGTAAGTATGTTTAACCTTTTCTAATTAAGTTTTAGCTTAGTTATAACTTAAAAGTCAAACCGTCGTAATTAACGGTTGACTTTAAGATTAATTGCTAATGGTCCAGTGATTAGTCGAATCAAAAGTAGTTATAAGTTGGTAATTATATGGGTAATAAAACCTCAAAAGGGTTCCCCCTGATTCCCACTCTAACCAGGTCAAAAGTCGGGTCAAACTTGTATTTAAAAAGTCAACAGGATACTTAGTTTACAATTTATGCATAATTAGCAATGTAGAATTTATACAACCTGTTGGATCATTGTTATAACTTAGTAATTAGTGTAAGAACATGTCTAAACATGTTCAACCCGACAATTTACTATTTAGACCCGGTTCGGAACCAAAAGTCGCAAAGCTTTGACTTTTGCTTTGACTTCAGTTCTGACCCGTTTAGGCATGTTTTAAAAATGCCTTAGAGCTTTATTTGGACCAGGTTACACGCTAGTATAACCCTCTATGATTATACACCACGGTTCATTAGTTAACCGATTAATACGCATGATTCCGTTAATTGCCTATATGTTGACCATTATGCCCTTATTACCATAAAACGTGATTTTTGGAAATGTAAAAGTGTAGAAACCTTAGTTACTGATATAATATATTATTTTGGGATTTTTAAAAATTTTTAATTAATTTTAGGCTGAGCATAACCAATAGTCGTAGGCTTAACCCGGTAATTGTCGGTTTTGCCCTTACGGGCCATAAAATGAGTTTTACTTATCTAAACGACTCCAAACCTTTTGCTACTGATCACATATGATAAATAAATTATTTTAAGCCTTCTGGAAAGGTAAAAATATCAGCTTTAGGTATAGAACCCGGAAATGGCTCCTAATCGCCTTATTAAGCGTTTTTAACGCATAGTAAGTACTAAAACTATTTTAAACATACACGGGTTGACACCTACTGATATTTTAGACAAATTATAATGTTTTAATAGTAAGCAAAGGTTGATAAACTCGGACTCCAGTTTTGAGCTTTTCGGCTTGTGTGAAATTACCGAAATGCCCCTACGGTGCATAGTTCGGTTATAATTGATAAATTTCACATATATACTTAACCCTACTGTTATAACTTATTAAATTGAGTATGTTTGCTGATTACATCAGACCTGTAACTCAGTCAAACACTTAAACTCTTTTATCACCTTTTAAATGACCAAACTACCCCTACGGGGCATAGTTTGTGTTTAAATTCGTTTCGGGCATAATAAAAGACATCTTACTGATGTCACAACATATTTGGGGCATATTAACTTAGGAAACCTGTAAATAGCTCTCATGAATACCCGTTACGCCTATTACGCGTACGGTTCGGTTTATGTAACTAGTTTACATAAATTAGCCGAAACGGGTCAAACCTTATCGGTTTTATCTCAAAATCCAGAGTGTGAATGAAATACCCATATTAAGCAAGTCTCTGAACTTGTCAGGTCTAAATCACATTCTATCCGGTCTTCGCTTAATCATGCGTTTGAACCGTATCTTTCGGTAAGACTAACCGGTCTAAGCTTAGGCTTAATTAAAGACCCGTTGGCATTCTAATTGGTTATTTATACCATCATTCCAGACTAGAGCCTTCCGGTAAATTGTACCTACGCTTACTTAAGTGAATACGGCTGAGTTATTAAATTCTTGCTATTTAAGGCAGGAGCTAGCTCAGGTAAATACTCTTAACTTATTTTCCCTATTACGGCCTTGGGATACGGTAATATAAATACCGCATGGTCAGGTATGGGATTCAAAGACAATTGAGTCGGGAAATCCAAATAACCTGTTTTAATTCGTATTGCGTGACTGAAACATTGGGGATTAATGCGACCGTGTCCTGGATATCCTTGACTCATGAATTGCAATGGTCACGACCTAAGCACGGGGTGTAGGCATACACCTGACAGATGCCATATGTTTATACCAATATGGAATTCCCAATAGGGGAATAGTGGTGCGTCGGTTAATCATAAACCGGCATAGATTTGGGCCCCGCATGTAGAGCAAGTTATGTAAAACTAATAACATGAAATATAATTTGTCCCAAGTATACAAGTATAAAAGATTAATTTTGCCTTGTGCATTTTAATCAAAGTGTCGAAATATTTTCGTACCTTGTGCATCTAAACCAATTTTCTTAAACTCTTTTCAAATGAGTCGGTTGAGTGTATTTACCAGTGAAAACTGACGTATTTTCAAAAGTCTAAGTGACAGGTACGAGTACGTAATAGGCTGGAAGCGGCTCAGGACGTTAATAAGGAATCTTGCAAGTTCTAGGCGTCTAAAGTCTGTTGAACAATATTTATTTTTTAAGATCCGCCTGTGGATCCTTTACTTTCCGTTGTAATACTTGGATATTACTTTTTATTTGGATTGTAATATATTTTATCTTTTGCTTCCGCTGTGCATTTATATATTGTGTTGTTTGACTATGATGTTTGCCAACCACGTCACGATACTCCCCACCAGGCCCACCGGTCAAACGTGGAAAAGTCGGGGTGTGACAATAACACCATTCAGAAAAAAAAATAACACCATTCAGTAAAGAAAATAACACCATTTAGAAAAGAAAATAACGCCATTCAGAAAAGAAAAATAACACCATTCAGAAAAGAAAATAACACCATTCAGAAAAGAAAATAAACACCATTAATGAAAAGAAAAAAACACCATTAATGAAAAAAAAATAACACCTTTCAGAAAAGAAAATAACACCATTCAGTAAAGAATATAACACCTCTGTATCATCTTCTCCACTTCCGACACCGTTCGATGTAGAGAGAGAGATCGCACGACCACCACCACTGCCACTTACGGCACCACCACTGCCGCACCACCACTGCCGATCCAGTACCACCACCGCCGCTGCCGCTCGAACCACCACCACCATCGCTGCCGCTCGCACCACCACCACCGCCGCTTCCACTGTCGTGTTTGTTCTTCCGATTGATTGAATATGGAAGAAGAAAGAGAGAGAGAGAAATTGTGATCGTATGAGAGAGGGAGAACGAAATTGCAGGGATTTGATTTACAAAATAAAGATAAAAAGACACAATTGCCCCTATATATTTCAATTCAGTCCAAATTAACAAAAATATTTTGCAATTTGGTCCATATTGATCTCAACCATTAGATCAAAAGATCTAATGGCTGAGATTCTTTCTTACCTTTCTCACACTTTAGGCCTTTTTTACAGGATCCTAACTCTACATTATATTAAATAAATTAAAGTTTAAATTTTCCAAATAAATTAAATTCTTGAATTTTGCGATAGTTTCCATTCAATTATATTTACAAAAGTGTTGGAAGTGTGATTTATAGTTGCGTAGCAAACCGAATAAATTTATGTCTCGGTCTTATGCCTAGAAGAGGGATTTTAAAAGAATAAGGTCATGGGGTCATGGATTGGCAAGGAGGTCTGGGACGATGATGTGTCAGCGGGAAGGAAGGGGAACACCGCTCCCACTAATAGACGCCACTAATTATGCCCGTAGGGATAGTATTGTAATTAGTGTTTATTGTATCAATTATCTTCAAAAATAGGAGATTGCTTTGTATCATTATATATTGTTTATTGTGAATGAAAGAAGGCAAGGGATTATCATTATTCTACTGCGTCTATCTCGGCGACAACCTGATTTCATGGTCCTCTAAGAGACAATCCACCATTTCCTGTTCTAGTGCGGAAGCCGAATACCGTGGAGTTGCCAATGTTGTTGCAGAGATATTTTGGTTGCGAAATCTCCTTCTTGAGCTACATCGTCCATTGAACAAAGCTTCCCTAGTCTACTATGACAATGTCAATGCCATTTACTTATCGGGGAACCCGGTCCAGCATCAACGCACCAAGCATATCGAGCTCGACATTCACTTCGTCAGAGAGCACGTTCAAAAAGGCTTGGTTCGTATCCTTCACATGCCTTCCCGCTTTCAGATTGCCGACATCTTCACCAAGGGTCTTCCTAGAGTTCTCTTCGATGATTTTCGATCCAGTCTAAGCATACGTTTGCCTCCCGCTTCGACTGCGGGGGTGTAATAGACGCCATTAATTATGCCCGTAGGGATAGTATTGTAATTAGTGTTTATTGTATCAATTATCTCCAAAAATAGGAGATTGCTTTGTATCATTATATATTGTTTATTGTGAATGAAAGAAGGCAAGGGATTATCATTATTCTACACCCACCCTCCGGACCTCCTTTAGTGCATTTGGGGAAACTTCCTCGTCCCCCCCCCCCGATTAATTTTGAATCTTGATTGAATGTGACGGGGGAGGAATGGGGAACAACATCCCTCTTGATGGGGATGAGGGGAACATGGTGCTGATGTAGAGATGGGGGACAACACCGTAAGGATGAGCTTGGTACCGGTATCGAAAATTGCCAAAATTGAGTACTGGTACCGACGGTGCTTGAAGGTAAAAACCAGAAAATACCAAACCAGTATCGAACCGAAAATACCAATCCCAAAAATGTCTAAAAGTAGGTACAAAATTGATACCGAAATTGATCGGTACGATACCATTTCTACCACACCGTATGGCATAAGTAGATAAAAGCATTAGTGGAGTGCTGGCCATCACCTCTCATGGTATAGACTTGTTGAATTTTCTTGTATGTGAGTATTCAAGTTGTACAAGTAGGATTCTCTCTCGTGTGATGCAACAGAAATTCGATTTCGGTCGGTATTAGTTCGGTTTGTTATAGTATTGGTACGGTACTCGAGATACCAAATTTGAATACAACTTCGTTTTCAATAAAAAATATATTGTATTTAATTTACTAAAAAAAAGTAAACGAGTGCCTTTTTTCGTTATTATAATAATATAATATAATGCTTTATTAAATCCTGAATATACTTTTGCGACGTGCTTATTATTATCTATATTTTGATAAAAGTTTTGTTTAAAATCGAACAAGTCAAGTATAATTAAATTTTTTGTTCTTTAGCGTGTCGAACCAAACCGATATTGTTGGAACAACTTTGGTAGCAGTACCGACTTTTGTTTTTATATCGTAATCTATCGCGAGTGTCAATATCGTACAAGTACCGTGAAACCGCACCGATACTGTCCCGGATCCAATCGAACAACATTGGTACTCTCGGAACCGTTAATGATATTCATTTTTATGGTTTTCAATCGAGGTAAAACACATGTTGATATAATTTTGGGCATATATCTTTCGGTTATTATACCAGGTACTTGTATCCTGTTGTGTTATATTGTAACCAGTGGCGGATTCAAGGGTGTTTTGGGTAGGGCTGGCAATTGGGTACCTGTTAAGACACGATTAGACCTGTTTGACTGAAAAATACACCCTTTGACTTTTTTAATTTTTAAAATAATTAAAATTACAATGTTAGGATCTGTCATTTATTCATCTTAGTACATAAAACATAAAACTGTTTTATAAACATGAGGTAGAAAGTAGTTAAACGAGTCGTAATCATGTTTGAAACTTATGTTGTGCGTGCCGTCAGAAACCTGTTAAACCTGTTAAGACACGATTTGCCAACCTTAGTTTTGGGGATTCCCGGGAACCCCCTTAGTTTGGAAAAAATGAAAAAAATAGTGAAAATTTTGTATAATTTAAAATAAGGTAGTGAGAATTAGTGAAAATCTACCAAAAGGAACCTGGTGAGAAAAAATCCTGAATTCGCCACTTATTGTAACAACCACCGAAAAAGTCAATGAACGACTCGTAACCAAAACCAAAGCACGCACAACGAGAACCAGCACGAAAAACGAAGAACTCCTGCCTTCAACCACGTCGCGCTATGCGGCGGTGTTAAAATTGTTTGGTCGCGCGAAGCGACACACTAGTAAACTGCCTGAGACAGGTGGCGGACACGTGTCGTCCACGTGGCAGACCTACTTGTTGACTAATGCCAACTATGCCCTAGCTAGGCCCTTCGCGCTACGCGAAGGGGTTGTGTTATCTTGTTCGCGCGACGCGACGCGACGAGATCAAAATCTGGCTACAAATTGGACGTGCATGGAACACTACGAATTCGCTGACAAACTTTCTTTCTTTCACTGAAACTCTGCCTGTTATCAGAGTAATAACTTGAATCACTGGTACGGTACTTTGTCCGATCGATTGAAACCGATCCAACGGATGTTTAAGTGATGCCTATATATGGATATACTTTGTCATTCGTTGTGGGTTTTGATCTCGTGATTATCGTTAAAGTTGAATTGAGTTAATACACTAATACGTGTGCATTTTGTTTTTAATTAGGAATAAAAGCTTTAAACCACCAGGGTAGTACATACACCTTAAATATGCAAAGTGAGACATTCTCTTTTTATCAAATTGTTTTCAAAACCCTAAATGTTTTCTAGTTATATTACAGTGATTAAGTCTTTGTATTCTTATTGGGAAACTACTGTCGGTATGTGGGGTTTTGTATACATTACTTGTCTAGCGTTACTATTGGACGACGAGATAGCTAATCGTAATATGACCACAGTCACAGATCCGATCGAGTGACAAATACCATTAAAGTGATTTCTTTGCTATTGGACAACGAGATAACCAACAGTAATATTATGAGATATAAACAAATGTAAAAACTCTTAATGCTGTAATTGTAACGAATGTGTTTTATACAACTGAATGAACTCACCAGTATTTTTCGCTGACCAAATGTTTTTAAAACGCGTTTAAGGTGATTTATTGTGAAGAAAGGAAAAACTGCTATGAAACACTCCAGCTTAAATAAGTGGCTATGTAAACCTGTATAAAACGTGTTTTTGTAATCAAGGATTTATCCCCGTGAAAATCCTATATGTATATACGGGTTTTACCCCATAGTTTATAAAATGAAAATTCGGTGTTTTGAAACTCTGATATTTTTCCTGACACATGGTCCTGATAAGTTTCCCGCTGCGATAATTTAATAAACACCGGTACCACTGGTATCTGCTCACGGCTCCTGCCCGGGGTAGGGTCGGGGGTTGTGACAAAAGGTGGTATAAGAGCCACTAGTTTAAGCTAATTAAGTATTGTGAAAATACTTAAAATTAGTAGTCAGGAATTAGATTAAATACTTCTGCAAAATCTGTGATACTAATTAACTATATTATTCGATTTTCAGAGTTTATGTTTTCATTGTTTTTGACTAACAGTATGAGCGCTAGAGAACTAGCAGACGCTTTCCAAAATATATATGTTAATTATACAGATATGGAGACTGCTGAGAGTTAATCTGGGCACAAAGCTGAGGCGGACGAACCAATGATCTTCCAAGCGCAACCGCTACTTAAAGCACCACCAAAAAAGAGGAAGGGAATGTTAGACTAGAAAGTAAGAAGGAAGAAGAAAGCCCCAGCAACAACAACAATGAAAAATGAGAGAAACAAAAGGAAAAGCTATTGCAGGTGAAAGTTTGTATCAAACCTCTATGCCGCTATCTTAGGAAAAGTTAGATCAAAGCCTAGCCAACTGCGAAATGTTCAGGCCAGTACCAGAGGAAATTAATCAGAACATGCCCGTTCACCCTGCGATACCAATGAACCTGGAGCCGATAATTCCCGAACCAGCAATCCCACAGCAATCGCTCCAAAATCCGGTAGAAGAGTGGTGGACGAATGATTTGGAGTTCCATAATCTTATGAATAATCCATATCCGTTTTACCCAAATTTCCAACCGGAACCCACGGCGTTTCCCCCGATGAATTTTCGTGGCCGAACATCGCCATTATGGCAAAGAATTAATGGATGCGGGAAGCAGAATCAGGAACGTAGGGCGGAATCTCGCATGGAAATATGAAGAGATGGAGCGCCAATTCTAGAGAACTAACGTTATATTAAATGCCTGTATAATATACTTTATGTATTTTGTGAATATATATATATATATATATATATATATATATAGGGTTAGGTTAACGTACAAATGCCCTTATCGTACATTACGTACGCTACAATCTCAGCCGTCAGATCATCTTCCCGCATTGAAAATCGCATGTTGTTTTTTTGTAACAATTTCACATGTTGGTTTTTTTAACATGCGATTTCATCAAAATTATCACATGCGAAATTGTTACAAAAAAACAACATGCTATTTCATAAAAAATTATCACATGCGAAATTGTTACAAAAAAAAACAACATGCGATTTCAGTGTGGGAAGATGATCTGACGGCTGAGATTGTAGCGTACGTAATGTACGATAAGGAATATTGTACAGTACACTTTACCTATATATATATATATATATATATAACTGTATATGTGATAGTGACTGTAAAATATAAGAAGCATATTATAAGAAATATATATAAGTCGCAATTATCGACATTTTTGGCAATATACTCTGATTATTTGTGTATTTGTGTTTACGATTTTTTGCTTATTTGCTACCCATTCTGTGATATTAATATGTGGAAAATGTTTGCAATTCAGATGTCAAACAAAGTTAACCAATCGGTCCAGAACAATCAGGAAAACTCCCTGGATAAAAATGCTATAGAAAAATAATTGCCCAAGGAATAGCTAATGCTATACCTTTAATAATTGAAGCTGTTAAAAATCCCGTAGAGCACACCAAAGCTGTGAGTAGCAAGCGTACTCGTAATGACAATTTTAGCCACAGTGTAAATGGAGGCAATGATGCTATTATCAAAGCCCCATTTCCTAAGAAGATGAAGGCAATGACTCTCGGATGTACCTACAAGGAATTCCTAGCATGTAAACCAACTGAGTTCGCAAGCAATGAAGGACCTACGGCTGCTCTGCGATGGTTGGAAAAGATGGAAGCTATTCTTAAAATCAGCAAGTGTGCTGAACAAGATAAGGTAATGTATGCTTCTAATATTTTTAAGGAAAAAGCCTTAAAATGGTTGAATACTATTCTTCAAGCAAAGGGAAGCGACATGGCCTATGCCATGAACTAGGGAGAATTTAAGGAAATGGTAGAAAGGAAATTCTGTCCCCCTTATGAAAAGGAACAAATGGCTAACAAGTTCCTAAATCATAAAATGGTTGATGTTGTAACAACTCTCACCAAAATTTTTATTTCTTATTTTATTAATGTCCATTAGGAAACCCTAATTGAGACCCCCCAAGTAGTATAGCATGACCCATAAAATTTTCAGAACAATTGGAACTAGGATCAGGACCCCTAAAACTCAGGGGGGGGGGGGTATTCCCTAATTGATAATTATCTTCACAGTTTATTGTACAAAACGAATTTCGTCGAAATTTTGACTCACCCAGGCTATGTGAACACGAGGCTACCCTAGCCTAAATGTGGACCCGTCGCGCCACGCGCGGGAACCAGGAAGACCTGGCCCGCCACGTGACAGGGACCATTTTTCAGTATAAAGTCCAGGGTTTGGCACTTGCATGGCGCTGTTGTTACGACGATCAAATTCATTTCGTACGTCAAGTTATACACTGTCTAGTTCAAAAAAATCAAAACTGCGACAACAGGGTAATAACTCGATCACTGCTACGATACAATGTCTGATCGATTAAAACCGATCCGATGGATGTTTAAGTGCTGCCCGAACTCGGGCTATACTTTGTCATTCGTCGTGAGGGTTTTGATTTCATGAGCTTATCGTAAATGTTGTATTAAGTTACTGACCTAGTTTCGTGTGTATTGTTATTTACCTTGGTTACAAGAATAAATCAGTAGGCAAGGTTCTGTCCAACTAAACTTGCAATGTGAGTCATTCTCTTTTTATCAAATTGCTTTACAAAACCCTAAATGTTTTCCAGTTATACTTTGCAGTGATTAAGTCTTTGCTAATCTTTAATTACTGGCAGTATGTGGGGGTTTTGTGCACATTACTACTAACGATTTATCACTTTAGGTGGGCGAGCCTAATTAGTGATATGTCCACAATCATAGATTCGGTCGAGTGACAGCTGAACCAGATAATTATATGATAAAGGGCAAATATAAAAACCCTTAATGCTGTAAATTTATAACAATGTGTCTTTTGTGCAAATTGAATGACTCGCCAGTATTTCCCCGCTGATAAAAATCTTTTTAAACATGTTTCAGGTGATCTGCTATGATCTAGGAAAAAGTGCCGTGTAGCACTACAAGCTTGAAGAAGTGGCTCAATAAAATAAATAAATATGTTTTGTAAAACAGGAAATTTCCTTGTGAAATTTCCTTTATTGTAAATTATGGGATTTGTCCCAAATGTGTGAAATAAAATAAATTGGGCATTTTCAAGTTTAAATGATCCTGTTAACATTTCCGCTGCCAAATTAATTAAAATACCACGGGTTTTCTGTCCCGCGGCTTCTGGACCGGGTAACACCGGGCCGGGGGCCGTGACAGAAAAAGGTGGTATCAGAGCCACTGATTTTAAGCCAATTAAGTATTTAGGAATACTTAATTTTTCTGATTGCCATTTTGTGATTCTCTGAAAATTTAATTTGTAATAAATAAAATTTTAACTTAAATTTGTGTGTGTTTTCATATGTGCTAACAGCATGAATGAACTGTCGGAGGCACTCCGAAACATTTCTATCCATAGCACTGATATGGATACCACCAGCACCTACACTGGCTACCAGGCTGATACTGAAGATCCAATAGTATTCCAGGCCCAACCGCAGGAGAAACCAAAGCCGAAAAAGAGAAGGAGGATCTTGGACTGGAAACGTGGGCGTAGGAAGAAACCAGCGGCACAGAAGGTTAAAAAGACTGAGGATCCAAAGGATAAAGGCAAAGGAAAGGAGATCGGGGAAAGTTCAGGGCAAGCCCAGGAAATGCCACCGTGGGAGGAGCTGGATCGCAAACTGACCAATAGCGACCTCATCGGACCTGCCGATGAAAACCTCTTCAATTACCCCGCTGAATCCCAACTCCTAGTGAATTTGGAACCTGCTATCCCAGATCCTATTGTCAACCCCCGACCCCTACCAGGAGAGCTGGAAGAATGGTGGGCCACTAACTGGCAATTTCAGATTCTTTTGAATAACCCTAACATCTATTTCCCCCAGTTTGACCCTGAGCCTGCACCAAACCCACCTATGAGCACAGAAAACTTGGCTGAACTCCGCCACTATGGTGAGGAACTGGTGAATGCAGGAAATCAAATCCGGGAAGTGGGAGAACAGATCTCCTGGAAATACGACGAGAGGGAACGTCGTTTTTGAAAAGTCAGCTGACGATGGTGTGGTTTATGTGTTTAATAATAATAATAAAAATATAATCATGTAAAATAACTTAAAATAAAACTTTTGTAATATATCTGGTGTGTACGGATGCATACTAAAATATATAAAATATGGAAGTCGCAAAGTCGACAATTTTGGCTATACGTGTTGACTTGATTATGTGCGATTGCTTTATTGCATTTGGTTGTTATTTATTTTGTGCCAATAACTTATATATATTGTTAATTACCAGATGGAACCCGCTGTTAATGAACCAGTTAATGAAGTTAACCAATCTGAGCAAAACAATGAGGATCACTTTCTTAATAAGCAAGATATAGAGAATATCGTTGCCCAGGGAATAGCAAATGCTATCCCGGCAATCGTCGCTGCTGTTAAAAGTCCTGTTGAACCTTCCCAAGCCAACCCCAGTAAACGCATGCGCGACGATAATTTCAGTAATAGTGTTAATGGAGGCGGCATTATTGACAACGTGATTCAAGCCCCGATACTTAAGAAAATGAAAGTTGCAACCCCTGGTTGCACTTATAAAGAATTTATTGCCTGTAAACCTATTGAATTTGCAGGCAATGAAGGGGCAACTGCTGCACTGCGTTGGTTGGAGAAAACCGAGGCAGTGATTAGAATAAGTAAATGTGCCGAGGAGGACAAGGTCATGTATGCTTCTCACCTTTTTAAGGAAGAGGCATTAGAATGGTGGAACACGGTACTGCAAGTGAAGGGAAGTGACATGGCTTATGCCATGAGTTGGGAAGAATTTAAGCGTCTAGTGGAAAGGAAATTATGCCCCGAATATGAAAAAGAACAAATGGCGACTAAGTTCCTGAGCCATCGAATGGTGGATGTTGATTGTCGAGGGTATACTTCGAAATTCTTCGAATATGCCAGAATTGTGCCCACTCTGGCCTCACCAGAACCGGTACTTATCTCTCGCTATATTTGGGGTTTAATTAGCGAGATTCGTGATATCGTCAAAGTTGCGAGACCTCGCACAATTGACGATGCGGTGGAGTTATCCAATACTTTGACCGACGGGCTGGTGCGTACGCGGGAAGAAAACAGAAAAAAGGAGTTAGCCCAAAAGATTACCCAAGGATTTCGTGTGGGTAATAATATTAACTTCAAGAGGAAAGAAACTGGGTCCTCTTCCACCCCGCCATTTTGCGGGAATTGCAAAAAGAAACATTTTGGAAAATGTAGGGAAAATTGTAATTTCTCCAAAATTCCGGGCCATCGGGAAGAGGAATGCAAAAAGAAATCAAAGATCTGCTACAACTGTGGAGAAGCTGGGCATTTCAGACCAGAATGCCCTAAATTGGTCAAGCCAGCGGATAACAAGGCCAAACCTGCTGAAGGAACTAATAAGAAGAACGCAAGAGCCTTCCAATTGACCACGCAGGAAGCCGAACTGATTCCCGACGTAATAGCTGGTACGTTTCTGGTACACAACGTTTATGCGAAAGTATTATTCGACTCTGGTGCAAACCAAAGTTTTATAAATACTTCTTTCTGCCAAGCTCTTAAGCTACCCTTAACCAAACTTAGGCAAAGTTATACAGTAGAAACGGCAGACGTGTCACACCCCGGATTCCACGAGTCACTGGTGGGCCCGGTGGGGAGTATCGTGACGTGGTTGGCAACATAATAGTCAAACAACACAATATTTAAATGTACAGCGGAAGCAAATGAAAGATAAAATATATTACAATCCGATTCAAAGTAATATCAAATATTACAACGGAACGTAAGATGGATCCACAGGCGGATCTTTAACAGAAAGATAATACCGTTCAACAGACTTTAACATCTAAAGCTCGCGAGACTTGATTATTGATGTCTGGAGTAGCCAGCCTATTACGTATAGTACCTGCATTTAGCCTTTTTGGAAAATACGTCAGTTTACACTGGTAAATACAATTAACTGACTCATTTTGAAAATGGTTTAAGAAAATTGATTTGGATGCACGTGGCACAAAATATCTTTTATAATTTGATTAAAATGCACAGAGGCAAAATTAATCTTTTATACTTGATTAAAATGCACAGAGGCAAAATTAATCTTTTATACTTGATTAAAATGCACAGAGGCAAAATTAATCTTTTATACTTGGGACAATTATTTAAATATATAATCTTGTGAACGAATTACATGTTCCTTATGCGTTCAGTAGCCCGGACGTACCGGGTTAAAGATCAATAGACACACCACATGTATAATGCCCACAAGGTTGATTCCTTTAAGTGGGGTACCAGTTTTTACATAATGCAACTGTCAGGTGTACGCCTACACCCCGTGCTTAGGTCGTGGCCATTTCGTAAAATGATGCCAAGGATATCCGGGACATGGTCATTAACCCCCCAAAGGCTTTTAAGTAAACAAAACTGTTTTAACGAGCCGATCAAATTATTCAATTAACCACCCAACGATGGAAGATTTGATGCTCGATCAAGCGGTATTCTATATACCGTAACCCAAGCCCGTATAGGGAAAATAAGTTAAAAGTATTTACCTGAGCAATGTAATAATCACAATAAGAAAAATGCACGTAGCTTTTACTGGTCTCCTATTCTGGAACAAAGGTTTATAATAACCTATTAGAATCCTAACGGGTCTTTAGTTAAGCTTAAGCTTAGACCAGCTAGTTTTAAAGATACGGTTCGTATGCACGATTAAGCGAAGACCGGATAGAATGTGATTTAGACCCGACAAGTTCAGAGACTCTCTTAATATGGGTAATTCATACACATTCTGGATTTTGAGATAAAACCTATAAGGTTTGACCCGTTTAGGCTAGTTTATGTAAACTAGTTACATAAACCGAACCGAACGCGTAATAAGCGTAACGGGTGAATGTAAGAGCCAAATACAGGTTTCCTAAGTTAATATACTTCAAATATGTTGTGACATCAGTAAGATGTCTTTTATTATGCCCGAAACGAATTTAAACACAAACTATGCCCCGTAAGGGTAGTTTGGTCATTTACGAGGTTATAAAAGAGTCTAAGTACTAACCTGAGTTACAGGTCTGATATCATCATCAAAAATACTTAGTTTACTAATTTATAACAGTAAGGTATTGTAGATATGTGAAATTTATCAATTATAACCAAACTATGCACCGTAGGGGCATTTTGGTAATTTCACATAAGCCGTAAAGCTCAAAACTGAAGTCTGAGTTAAACAACTTTTGCTTACTGTTAAAATATTATAATTTGCCTCAAATATCAGCAGGTATCACCCTTGTATGTTTAAAAATAGTTCTAGTACATACTATGCGCTTAAAACGCTTAATAAGGCGATTAAAAGCCATTTTCGGGTTCGATACTTAAAGCTGATATTTTTATTATTCCAGAAGGCTTAAAATAATTTATTTATCATATGTGATCAGTAGCAAAAGGTTTGGAGTCAATTAGATGTGTAAAACTCATTTTATAGCCCGTAAGGGCAAAACCGACATTTACCGGATTAAGCCTACGACTATAAGTTATGCTCAGCCTAAAATTAATTAAAAATCTTCAAAATTCCCAAAATAATATATTACATCAGTGGGTAAAGATTTTGATATCAAAAAGTATGTTTAAATAGGCTATGCGATAATTATGCCGTTTAATTAACACAAAGCTTTCATTTTACGCTAACGAGCATAACTCTTAATCTACACCTCAAACTGATGTCAAATTTTGTATGCAAGTTTAAATATCAGTAATTAAAGTTTCTACTCTTTTACATTTCCAAAAATCTCGCTTTAAGGTGAAAAGGGCATAATGGTCAACATATGAGCAATTAACGGGATCACGCGTATTAATTGGTTAACTAATGAACCATGGTGTATAATCACAGAGGGTTATACTAGCATGTAACCTGGTCCAAATGAAGCTCTTAGGTATTTCTAAATCATACCAAAACGGGTCAGAACTGAAGTCAAAGCAAAAGTCAAAGCTTTGCGACTTTTGGTTCCGAACCGGGTCTAAACAGGAAATTGTCGGGTTGAACATGTTTAGACATGTTCTTACACTAATTACCAAGTTATATTAATGATCAAACAGGTTGTATATGTTCTACATTGCTAATCATGCATAAATTAGAAACTAAGTATCCTGTTGACTTTTTATTAACAAGTTTGACCCGACATTTGACCTAGTTAGAGTGGGAATCAGGGGGAACCCTTTTGAGGGTTTATTACCCACATAATTACCAACTTATAACTAATTTTAATTCGAGATTTGACTGAGCCATTATTAATTAATCTCGAAGTCAAACCGTAATTACGACGGTTTGACTTTTAGCTAAATAACTAAGCTAAACTCAAGTAGAGAAGGTTAAGCAAACTTACAAGAGTCCTAAGAACGATTTGTGATCACTTGAGAGGGGTCTTGAGCTCCATAAATGATCAGGAAGTGCAAGAGAAGATGTGAAGAACTTGTTGCAAACTAAGGGCTTTATATAGTGAGTTAATCACCATAAGAAGTTGACACACAAGTCTACATCTGACCACAACTGATTAACAAGTGTTCCTAGTGCTTAGGGGGTGCCTAGGGGTCGTCCAAGATGAGGAAATTCGATTAAAGGTCGAGCATAAAGGCTATGGCAGGCAAAAACCCAAGAAAATCGGATCAGATGACCCTTAGCGCGACGCGTAGCCCCCCCTGAGACCTTCGCGTGGCGCGAGGCCCTCCTGCAGCAAATCAGAATTTTAGATTTTTATGTTATGGTCCTTGCCTCTTCAAACTTCATTTAGACTTTTGTTTCTTGCATCTTGAACCCTCCAAATTGATTTATAAGGGCTTTAAAACATATACCCACTTTGTTAAGTCCCCGGTTAACTTTATTGTTACCCGAAAAGTCCTAACCTTTAACGTTGACGCTTTAACCCTTCGCACACGAATTTGATCATAACTTTCTCATACGATAACGAAACTTTACAAAATTTATGTCGTGCATTCTAGTGAGCATAATTAACCGTTACAAAGCTTCGGGTTTGTCAAAAGGTCACTCAGAGGTATAACTTAAACATGTTGACACATTTAACCCCTGTAGTTTGTAATCTCTCACTTTCCTTTATATTTAGCTTCGTATGATCCATGATTTATTCGTTTGAAGGTATGAGCATCATGTAGGGTTAATGTACAATATATTTATTCACTGTTGACATTTAGAACTCGTATATTCACATACTTTTCATGATTGTCAACTTTAGTCCTTCTGTAACATTCTTTCACACGTTCAAATATATGACACGTGTCTACACATTACAGGACGTGAATTTTCGAGGTGTTACATCCTCACCCCCTTAAAAGAAATCTTGACCCCGAGATTTACTGAAATAAATAAGGGTACTTTTCTTTCATCGTGGATTCAACTTCCCACGTGTATTCGGGACCTCTACGGGCATCCCATTTGACCTTTACAATAGGTACATGCTTCCTTCGAAGCTTCTTAACCTGTCGATCCTCAATCGACAATGGTTTTTCCACAAATTTCAAGCTCTCATTTATATGCACATCTGTATGTGGTATGACCAGTGATTCATCAGCGAAACACTTCTTCAGATTGCAGATGTGGAATACATTATGAACACCACTGAGCTCTTCAGGTAAGTTTAGCTTATAGGCAACTGACCCGACACGTTAGATAACCTCGAAAGGTCCTATGTATCTCGGGCTTAGCTTGCCTTTCTTACCAAATCGCATCACCCCCTTCCAGGGCGATACTTTAAGCAATACTTTGTCACCTACTTCGAAGTGAAAAGCTTTACGCTTTGGATCTGCGTAACTCTTCTGCCTATCTCGGGCAGCTTTGAGACGGTCACGAATCTGGACAATCTTGTCCGTCGTTTCAAAGACTATCTCTGGTCCTGATAATTGGACATCTCCAACTTCCGCCCAACAAACGGGCGTTCTACACTTTCTACCGTATAAGGCCTCGAAAGGCGCAGCCTTTATGCTGGTGTGGTAGCTATTGTTGTAGGAGAATTCGACTAATGGTAGGTGCTTATCCCAACTACCACCTAAATCAATCACACATGCGCGAAGCATGTCTTCCAACGTTTGAATAGTACGCTCACTCTGGCCGTCTGTCTGAGGATGGTAAGCCGTACTAAAATTCAAACGTGTGCCCAAAGATTGTTGGAAACTTTTCCAGAAATGAGACGTGTATCTAGTATCTCTGTCAGAGATAATAGACACAGGTGTCACACCCCGACCACGTGTAACATACAAAACGTGGCAGAAACGTCGGGGAGTGTTGTAACAGAATTAATGTTTCATAACCATGGATACCAAAAAGTGTTTCGTTTAATTAAACATTGAATAATTACATCATCTGGAAATCTAAATACACAATTTAAACATAGTCTATCATTGTTATTGAGTCACTAAGGCCTTGTCCAGTCCTATGTGAGCATGCATCCTATCAAACGATATCATCCAACAATACCTGAAACATATGTGAAAACGAGGTCAGCAAAGAAATGCTGGCGAATACATTGGTTTTGTTGAAAATAAGATTCATGACTTCTGTTTGAGAAAATGTTTAGTCATGAACCATGTAATTTACTTTGTCTTTGTAAATCATTTGAAAAATAATAAGTTTAGATGATGTGTATAAATAAGAGAATAATGCATGATTAAATGTAAATCATGTCCCAATGTTTACCCAATCGTTAAAACATTTTGTGAAATCGTTCAAATCGTTCTTGTTTTAATTGTGAAACTACTTTATGGTCGATTCTCTAATAACATTCAAACCTTCTTGACTCGTTCCTCGTTCTTAACAAACCCTTACCAAAGGGTAAATTAATAATTACAGATTCAGTCGTTACCCAAAATACCCACACATAACCATGGGTATAGAGAATAACGGGATTTGTCAGATCCTATGGTACCATAACCTAATACTGGTCGGCTTGATCATTGCTAATGAATGTCATTGGTTATGTAACTACAACCAACAAGTTTGTTCACTTTATTGAAATCGTTCTTGAAACCATTGTAATTGTTTTTGAAACTATTGTAATTATTTTTGAAACCATTGTAATCGTTCTTGAATCCATTGTTATCGTTCTTGAAACCACATTGTAATTGTTATTGTAATCGTTCTTGAAATCATTGTTAAGACATTTAGCACATATGAGTCACCCCAAAACAGTTGAAAATAGTAAAAGAGGGGAATAATGTACTCGCCTGAGAATGCTTAGAAGTCTTGAACAACAACCAAACAAAGCTAGAGGGAGCACGGAATCAGTCGGCAATCTAAAACTATATAAATAAACCGAACTTAAATCGGGAGATCGGATAGGATGAGGCTTGGTAAACCAAATGAGTATTGGAACTCATATGATATGGTTTAACAAGGCCTACATACTACATGAAACCTAACCTAAGTGCTTTCGACCCATCGCGACCCATTAAGGTAGCTTATGCTACTTTAACGCGTCGTGCGCGTGAAACGCGTTCGGACCGTCTAACTAGTCCTATGAAAAGTGTTATATGCCTAAACATGTTACATAATCAGTTATGTGACAAAAGTTTAGGTTACATATGCTTAATTACCAATTATACATGAAAAGGGTATTCTGGTAATTTACCTAAGGCATATAAACTACCTATCATACAACTACTCAAATGATGTGACCATAGGGTATAACCTCGGAAGGTTATTCCCTATACACTATGGTCACCTAATGTATTTGGTCGGATCCTAATGATCGACCAAACTGGGTCGGGTTCGAAGGTATAAGCAATTTATTAGATCGCTTACCCTTACGACCCTAGACAACGTGGTAATCAGTAGGCATAGTCCCAAGGGACTATAACCAACGTGATTACACTCACGTTGCGAAGTTCAAACGAACTTCGCATTGACCATAAGCTGGTCAACGCTGAAAGTCAAACAAAGTTTGACTTTCGGACTCGAAAAGCAATAAAATAAGGAAAAGAACGAAAGAATACTTACGAAGGGTCCCCGAATGCTAATCTCGATTCAAAAATCTCAGGTATGAAACAAAGGTTTCAACTTAGAGTTTCTCAAATCAAAATTCTTGTGATTTAAGCAATGGGGGGCATGGGGTATATATAGTTTTCGGTCCACCATTAAGATCGTTTCATGGAAAACGTGCCTTAATCCCACCCGTACAAGTGTCAGACCCTTATGGTAGCTAAAAGTGATCCTTATCATCTGACTAAGCATGTGAGAATGTGTGGTGGAGGATTAAACAGCTGCAAACTGCTGTTAAATGCAGTTAATCTGGTCCAGAAGGTGGACGCGGCCCGCTTCAGGATCTGCTAAAACTCAGGCGGGCCGTCTGGGAGTTGCAGATCAGAAACATGTTTGCAGAATTACAGTTTTGGTCCCTGCACGTGTTTAAGCTCATTTCCGGCACTTCCAAGGCCCGTAAAGCCAACTTTAAGGCCCTAAAATGTTGCCTAAACATTGTGGACATGAGACATGCTCAAAAATATGCCGGATGTTGGTTCGTTTGCTCGTACGAACGCGATGATCGCTTAATTACGACGGAATGCGCACAAGCGCGAAAAACGATCCAAATGACGCGACGAATGGATTTTTCTTATGCCGAACACTAAAATAAAATATTTTAGTGCTTACATAAATTTTTGGATGTCCGGATGTATTCAGAACGTAAGTTATGCGCGAAAATGCAAACTTGTGCACTTTTTGACACTTTTAGTCCCTGAATGAGCCAAAAGTTTATTTTAGCACACCGAACCCCTCAAAGCCTCTTTCTAAGCTATATAAAGGATATTTAAGGTGTGTTTAACTTATGGTCATGTTCCGGAATGTCTGTTACAGTTCAAATTGGCATACTTTCGCAGTTTGTCAAGTTTAGTCCCTGTAAGCGAATTAACTTGTTTTTGCCATACCAAAGCCTTCAAAACTTATTTCTAAGTTATGTAAAGGTTATTTAAGGTATGTTAAGGCAATGTCACTATTCCGGAGTGTTCGTTGCATTAAACTGGTTATATTTACGCATCAGTGCGCGTATAACCTTCCAGAAAGCGATTTAGAGTATGGAATCGAATAAGAATTGATATGTGCAAATGATACACATATTTTTTACAAATCCCAAGTATGAAATACAATATTTCATTGGTTCGGTATTTGTTTGATGGCCGTGGAGGCACAGGTGTTACAGTCTCCCCTACTTTAGGAAATTTCGTCCCGAAATTTATTTAGAGGAAACTTGTGAGAGCTTGAAAACATGAAGTTGAAAAGATCGAACAACATTGGTTAGGGTTCTCAAATTTTAGTAACTTTAATAACATCATGCTTCCAATGTAAGAGGGACACTTATATACAAGTATATGAAGCGCCATTGGTGCGTCCACCGTATCTCCATTACATCATTCTCATTTTGTTATTGTTGTCACTATCGGTTCTTACACATAATAAATCCTACTGGGTTTCTGTGCACTAAATTTCATAATTATGTACGCGTCCATAATCAGACAATTCCTTGCACAGTTCACATAGTCAATTTTATAATGTGTAGGGTAAAACCAAATGAACATTCCTATGATGAGTGTGACTAGACCGCCGTAGAGTCCTTTTAATTAAATCAATAAATGATCTAAATAGACTATCAAGGAGTCTGTTCAGCTACATCACTAGATGTCGTTCTTTAACCAAATTGTGAATCAATCTTTTAGACTAGACCACTAAAAGGGTCTCTTATGAATCATGGAGTAGTACTATATAATCCAAGGGTCTTAACTACCATGTAGAAGCCCATAAGGATTTAAGGTAGTACCTTTTTAATATCCTACTATGAATCCCTCATATGAAAATATGAAAGATTCTATGAGGATTTGAAAATCGTACACACAAAAACATAGAGGAGAACACATATCACATAATCGCATAATCGTTTAATTTGTTATCTTTGGACACAGGTATTTAAAGCATACTAGGAATCAAATCCTTAATTGCAGCAATTTGGATGGATCCACAAGAATACCCTGCTTGTTGACTACATGACCCAAAAACTGAACTTCTTTAAGCCAAAATTTCCTCTTGGAGGATTTAGCGAAAAGTTTGTTCCTTCTTTAGGGGTTCCAATGTTAACGAAGGTGTTGATCGTGATCGGCTCGGGATATGAATAGATCAAGATGTCATTAACAACAATGAAGAACTGATCCAAATAAGGCTTGCAGACTCTATTTATTAAGTCCTTGAAGATGGCTGGAGCATTTGTCAACCCAAAAGGCATGACTGTAAACTCGTAATGGCCATACTTCATGCAGAAAACCGTTTTGGGAATATCTTCTTCGAGAATACAAAGTTGATGATACCCAAAACGCAAATCGATCTTGGAAAAGCATGAAACGCTATGCAGTTGATCGGAGAAATCGTTGATTTAAGGTAGGGGATATCGATTCTTGATGGTAAGCTTAATAGGCTTACATTAATCGATATGAATTCGAGAAGATCCATCTTTCTTTTTCACAAAGAGGGCAAGAGTTTTTCCAAGGTGAAAAGTTCGGACGGATGACTCCTTTATCCGACAACTCTTGAAGCTGTTTTGATAATTCTTGCATCTCGAACGGTGCAAGACGATAAGATACTTTAGATTTAAAAGAAACAAGTGTTTGAGGTTCTTAGGGAGATCACAAGTGATCATAAAAATGACAGAACCACACGATTAGTTTTTGTCTTTGTGTTGATACCATAAGGTTGGATCAAACATTCATACAATTGCATTAGTTACAAAATAAAACCATAAATTTTTATTTATATAACAACCGCATTGTCTTTAATGTTACAAGATAACAACCATAGGAAATACAAAATGCTAATTGTTCACTCCTTCATCATTGAGTGCCTCATTGATGTTAAACACTCGACCACGTGCTGGATTCACATTGACGTTCGCATTCGGGTTTGCGTTAGCATTTGCATTCACCAGTCTTGGGCAGTTGTGGCGGAAATGACCAATCTCTCCGTAGTTGAAACATGAACCCAGTGGGAATCTCGCAGGATTTCCTTGAACCGGAGCTTGAACCTGAGCAGCCTGATTTTGTCCCAAACGACAAACATTGGCCAAATGCCCAAGTTTACCACACGTCGTGCATTGCCAGCAAGCTTGTTGTACTGCGTGATGACCGTTGCAGCGTGCACAATAAGGTGCGATACCGGCATATGCTTTCTTTGCAGGTGGCTGAGCTGGTGGGTTCCGCGGGTTCTGAGCAGTCTGTGCTGTAACAGCAAAGTTCTGAACACCCTTTCGCTTTCTTGATTTCTTTGACGTCTCACCTTCCTTACCCTTCTTGTTTTGACCTTTCTTGCTATCCTCCTTGTCAGACCCCTGCTTCTTACCCTTGTCACCCTTTCTGTGTAACTTATTCTTCCGAATCTGCGACTCAGTCAATGTCGCAGCTAACTCGATCGCCTGACGGAGTGTGGCAGGGTTACTACCAGTAAGGATGTCTTGTACCGAGTCAGGTAGGCCGTCAATGTATCTTTCGATAGCCTTGTCGAGTGGGGTAACCATTGTCGGGCAAAGCAGACTCAACTCCTCAAACCTATCAGTATACGCCCTGTGCTCACCACTATCTTGCTTCAACTCATCAAATTCCTTCTCCAAAGCTCGTTGCTCATGATGAGGACAGAATTCCCTCATCATAAGGGCCCTAAGTTCAGCCCATGTCTGTGCTAGAGCAACTTCTGCACCACGATCCCTCATAACCCCGTTCCACCATGTGAGAGCCCTCTTCTGAAACACACTCGAAGAAAACTTGACCTTGCGATTGTCAGGACACTGCACGTGGCGGAAAGTATTCTCAATGCTCTCGAACCATTGAAGAAGCCCAGTCGCCCCTTCAGAACCACTAAACTTGAGTGGTTTAGCCTGGTTAAAATCCTTGTATTTGCATGTAACATTGTTGTTGTTGTTGGCTTGGATCCATTGAGCAAAGAGGTTTGGGAATTGAGCAGCCATTTGCTGCGCAATAATTTCTGCCAATTCGGCAGTCGCAATCTGGCTTTCGCGTCGAGGAGGCATTCTAAAAGAGGAAACATGAAAGGAAACGAGTGAGAGAATTAGATGAAAAGAATGAGATGAAACAAATCTGATGAAAGCAAGGATAGTGGTCATTTGTTTGTTACTACAAAGCAACAAATGACCTCGGTGATTAGTCAAAGTAAATAGGTCAAAAATAATGTATCGCGAAGACATGCTCGCCTATAAGTGAACACTCATCCCAAGAATTCCCAGGTAAGCACAACTGGTCTCGCGTCTGATGAGATATATACGAAGTGCTTGCCTAGACAGAAAACCTAGAATACAGGCATTCACCCTTCCAGTTTGCACGTGTTCACATTATTTAAAACCCAAAACCTTGAGGAGATTTTGAAAACTCAAAAGGGTTCAAAACCATATAACAGAGGGTTCAAAACCTTACAATAGAGGGTTCAAAACCTAGAAATTAATCATCCTAGAACAGATGATTAGTTTTCAAAGCGGTTTTGAAATTTATGTTCTTGTTGTGGTCGTCGCCTAAGGATAGGTGACGGTATTGTTTTATGACTAAACGCAAGTAAACTCGCGTTAGGGTCCTAAGAAGGTTATAGACTAGGTCAAAGCATTACTAATAACCTAATTCCCTATAACCATTAGCTCTGATACCATCTTTTCTGTCACACCCCGACCACGTGTAACATACAAAACGTGGCGGAAACGTCGGGGAGTGTTGTAACAGAATTAATGTTTCATAACCATGGATACCAAAAAGTGTTTCGTTTAATTAAACATTGAATAATTACATCATCTGGAAATCTAAATACACAATTTAAACATAGTCTATCATTGTTATTGAGTCACTAAGGCCTTGTCCAGTCCTATGTGAGCATGCATCCTATCAAACGATATCATCCAACAATACCTGAAACATATGTGAAAACGAGGTCAGCAAAGAAATGCTGGCGAATACATTGGTTTTGTTGAAAATAAGATTCATGACTTCTGTTTGAGAAAATGTTTAGTCATGAACCTTGTAATTTACTTTGTCTTTGTAAATCATTTGAAAAATAATAAGTTTAGATGATATGTATAAATAAGAGAATAATGCATGATTAAATGTAAATCATGTCCCAATGTTTACCCAATCGTTAAAACATTTTGTGAAATCGTTCAAATCGTTCTTGTTTTAATTGTGAAACTACTTTATGGTCGATTCTCTAATAACATTCAAACCTTCTTGACTCGTTCCTCGTTCCAACTCGCTCTCGTTCTCGTTCTTAACAAACCCTTACCAAAGGGTAAATTAATAATTACAGATTCAGTCGTTACCCAAAATACCCACACATAACCATGGGTATAGAGAATAACGGGATTTGTCAGATCCTATGGTACCATAACCTAATACTGGTCGGCTTGATCATTGCTAATGAATGTCATTGGTTATGTAACTACAACCAACAAGTTTGTTCACTTTATTGAAATCGTTCTTGAAACCATTGTAATTGTTTTTGAAACTATTGTAATTGTTTTTGAAACCATTGTAATCGTTCTTGAATCCATTGTTATCGTTCTTGAAACCACATTGTAATTGTTATTGTAATCGTTCTTGAAATCATTGTTAAGACATTTAGCACATATGAGTCACCCCAAAACAGTTGAAAACAGTAAAAGAGGGGAATAATGTACTCGCCTGAGAATGCTTAGAAGTCTTGAACAACAACCAAACAAAGCTAGAGGGAGCACGGAATCAGTCGGCAATCTAAAACTATATAAATAAACCGGACTTAAATCGGGAGATCGGATAGGATGAGGCTTGGTAAACCAAATGAGTATTGGAACTCATATGATATGGTTTAACAAGGCCTACATACTACATGAAACCTAACCTAAGTGCTTTCGACCCATCGCGACCCATTAAGGTAGCTTATGCTACTTTAACGCGTCGTGCGCGTGAAACGCGTTCGGACCGTCTAACTAGTCCTATGACAAGTGTTATATGCCTAAACATGTTACATAATCAGTTATGTGACAAAAGTTTAGGTTACATATGCTTAATTACCAATTATACATGAAAAGGGTATTCTGGTAATTTACCTAAGGCATATAAACTACCTATCATACAACTACTCAAACGATGTGACCATAGGGTATAACCTCGGAAGGTTATTCCCTATACACTATGGTCACCTAATGTATTTGGTCGGATCCTAATGATCGACCAAACTGGGTCGGGTTCGAAGGTATAAGCAATTTATTAGATCGCTTACCCTTACGACCCTAGACAACGTGGTAATCAGTAGGCATAGTCCCAAGGGACTATAACCAACGTGATTACACTCACGTTGCGAAGTTCAAACGAACTTCGCATTGACCATAAGCTGGTCAACGCTGAAAGTCAAACAAAGTTTGACTTTCGGACTCGAAAAACAATAAAATAAGGAAAAGAACGAAAGAATACTTACGAAGGGTCCCCGAATGCTAATCCCGATCCAAGTAGCTCAGGTATGAAACAATGGTTTCAACTTAGAGCTTCTCAAATCAAAATTCTTGTGATTTAAGCAATGGGGGGCATGGGGTATATATAGTTTTCGGTCCACCGTTAAGATCGTTTCATGGAAAACGTGCCTTAATCCCACCCGTACAAGTGTCGGACCCTTATGGTAGCTAAAAGTGATCCTTATCATCTGACTAAGCATGTGAGAATGTGTGGTGGAGGATTAAATAGCTGCAAACTGCTGTTAAATGCAGTTAATCTGGTCCAGAAGGCGGACGCGGCCCGCTTCAGGATCTGTTAAAACTCAGGCGGGCCGCCTGGGAGTTGCAGATCAGAAACATGTTTGCAGAATTACAGTTTTGGTCCCTGCACGTGTTTAAGCTCATTTCCGGCACTTCCAAGGCCCGTAAAGCCAACTTTAAGGCCCTAAAATGTTGCCTAAACATTGTGGACATGAGACATGCTCAAAAATATGCTGGATGTTGGTTCGTTTGGTCGTACGAACGCGATGATCGCTTAATTACGACGGAATGCGCACAAGCGCGAAAAACGATCCAAATGATGCGACGAATGGATTTTTCTTATGCCGAACACTAAAATAAAATATTTTAGTGCTTGCATAAATTTTTGGATGTCCGGATGTATTCAGAACGTAAGTTATGCGCGAAAATGCAAACTTGTGCACTTTTTGACACTTTTAGTCCCTGAATGAGCCAAAAGTTTATTTTAGCACACCGAACCCCTCAAAGCCTATTTCTAAGCTATATAAAGGATATTTAAGGTGTGTTTAACTTATGGTCATGTTTCGGAATGTCTGTTACAGTTCAAATTGGCATACTTTCGCAGTTTGTCAAGTTTAGTCCCTGTAAGCGAATTAACTTGTTTTTGCCATACCAAAGCCTTCAAAACTTATTTCTAAGTTATGTAAAGGTTATTTAAGGTATGTTAAGCCAATGTCACTATTCCGGAGTGTTCGTTGCATTAAACTGGTTATATTTACGCATCAGTGCGCGTATAACCTTCCAGAAAGCGATTTAGAGTATGGAATCGAATAAGAATTGATATGTGCAAATGATACACATATTTTTTACAAATCCCAAGTATGATATACAATATTTCATTGGTTCGGTATTTTTTTGATGGCCGTGGAGGCACAGGTGTTACAACAGGTATGCCATGTAAATCTACAATCTTATCCACGTACAACTGGGCTAACATATCGGAGCTATAAGTCTCCTTGATGGGTAGGAAATGTGCTGACTTAGTCAGTCTATCAACTATAACCCATATCATATCATTGCCTTTCCTTGTCTTTGGGCGAAACACATCCTTCAATCACTGGTGTGCAATGTATTGCGAGCCCCGCCAAGCTCCTTAAATTGGTTTTAACTTATAAGCTACTTGATCTTGATACATTCGATTTCCTTCGAATGGTTCTATATATTCAGAGCTTAACTAGTTTGATAATTAACAAATTGGCACACCCTTCTTGGGTGATATCTTTTGTTGATCCTTATTTCTTAACAAGAATTTAGGAGGTTCGCTATTTTCATTAATCCTTAATTTTTCTGCCGAATACCGGCAGCTTACAGATGATTAGGGATTTGTATGAATCTTATTCGTTGTTTCCAATGCAACTTTCAGATTCTTATAAGTGGACTTCTCAAAGTCTCGTCCATCCAACGGATGTTTCGATATTTCATTTATACAAGGTCTCCAAAGGAGCCACCTTGATGCTTCTATAGTAACTATTATGGAAAAGCTCATCTTAAGGTGAGATGGTTATTCCAACCACCGCTCAAAACTAATCTTAAGGAGTAGCTAATCCTTACAGTTAGTCGAACAAGTCGATGATCCTGGGCAGCTGATGGCGATCCTCAATCGTTACCCAATTAGGGTTGCGGTAATTAATGCATAAGCAAAATGAACCGTCTTTCTTATTCAATAACATAAATCCCTCAGAATATTGAGTCAGGCTATATGAGCCTATGTATTAAAACCTACTTAACCAGGGTTTCGATTATTCCATAATCAACATGGAGTTTTCACAATACTCCAGCCCACAGCGGGACGTTAATCTTAACTCTACCTGCCTCTCAGGAGGTAAGCAGGGAAAACTTATGAGAAGATACTTAGGTATAAGGAGATTACAGAGATTTTCCAAATCTCAGGCTCCAATTCATCCATCAATGCTTGTGTCAAATAAGTGACACATTTATGTTATAAGTCCACGAGTTCCTTAATCGGGAACATTTACTTGGGCAATTCCATTATGGATATCTTCTTTGAATACTACTAGTAGACTGTAGTACAATATGACCATTGGGATATCTCAGGGGTTCCATGTATTAAACCTCCATACTGATCAGGCATGGAAGTAATCTATGGGACACACTAGGATACGCCAATCCTCATATGGCACTTTTATCAAACATAGTTTGGCATTCGCAGGCGATAGAAAACAATGAGAAAAAAATAATTAAAATAACATAAGTTGTCGTACTCTATGCGAAGAAAGAGTACTCTTAGATTTTCGGAAGGATTCCTTGCCGATACTAGAAGAATCGGTTACTATGGTTTCCTTGGTAAGTTATACCTTGTGGAAAATATAAAAGTTTGCTAAGCCTATGGTTTATGAAGATTTATTATTGCCTGTATTAAATCAGGACACTTAGTAGAAATTATCATTGATAAATGATAAGGATGTACTTGATGACATCGTGAACTGCCTCTTGGCATTCATCAGGTGAGTTCAGGCATTTCTTCCTTTAGCCTTTCCAGGCTTAGCTGCACCTTTCTTTGGCAGCTTTATGGAATCTAGTTCTGATGCGGCCTTACTCACCACAGCCGTGATAGACTGCATTCTTTATGTCCCTACATTTCTGGGAAATGATGACCTGTTCCTTAGCATATGTCACACTGCTTTGGTCCTGGTTCTATTCAACACTGTCCCTAGTGTCTTTTATAGCAATTCTTACATACAGGTTTCTTACTGAACTTTCGTTGCTTTTTATTAAGCCTGTACTTGCTCTCTTTCTTAGATTTTTGGGAGTTATCCTCCTCCTTTGGTTCATCCTTCATATTCGAAGTGTGAACAAAGCTCTTCTCATGAGCAATTGAACGTGGTTTTGAATGAAATTTAGAGCGAGAAGCATTCGGCTCTTTGGATTGTTTCATGACCTTTTCCCATGGCCTTTTAAACTGCTGCGCTAACCACCGCTTGGAGATTAACTCCATTAATATTGAGGTTTACGTTTGAGACATTATTTGCTTTTGTCGCATTAATAGCATCGTGACTATTGCCTATCTCATCCGAGTCTTCCATACTCAAAACTTGGTACTAATTACCAAATTAAACCATTATTAGTCATCATCCTGATGACCTGACATAGATTAGCCACGACATCCACGAACCGTATAGGCCATTATGTTCCGCACATTCTTAATGAATGCTATTTGAATGTATATCTATTACATTTAGCCTAGGTCACAAAACGACTATCAATGGCATTCAAGGTTTGGAGCGAGTCCAATACCTGCTTGACAGGGGACCATAATGTCACAACTGTCTTTGTCACAAGGACGATTATAAATAGCTCAAAGGCTAGTCTTGCATGACCTTGGTTATATATATATACATATATGGCATAGAAGCTTGTCGCGAGGGACGTAGAAAGATATGGCATAAAGCCCAGTCATGAAGGACATAAGTAATCATATGGCGCGAAGGCCTTGTCATAATGACATTTAGATACGGCACAATGGCCTTGTCTCTAGGACATTATAGGATGTGGCACTAAGGCCTGTCACCAGGGATGTTAACATTTAGTATGTTAACTTGTCATGAACGACGAATTATAGCACGGAGGCTTGTTATGGGTGACTTGAAATATAACTTGTGGATTTGTCACAAGGACATCAATTCATAGGCTGCAATCTTATTAGATCAGGAGTTTTAAGGCTTGAACATAGTTCTTCACCTTTGGACAGGGAGTCATAGACTACAACTGTCATCGTTCTGAAAGGCGATTCACTTGACAGAAAAGTAAACCAATTAACATCACTAATGGACGTCTATATATAATTATCGTATCTAATGATATTAGTCATGATCACATCGATCATATTGAATATTAGGTTTGGGTATAATCCCACCATTTTGAATAGGGGGTCATAAAGATCACCACTATTTTGTCTTATCGACAATAGAGAAAAGTATAGCCCGTAGGCAATTCATCACTAGGGATGTCAATATTATGAATTTATGATCATCATACTGATGATACTAGTCAGGATCGCAATGATCATATAAACTATTAGGCCCGTAGGCGAAACATCTCTAATGGATGTTTATAATGGATGCATCATTTTAGATGATATAAGTCAGGATTGCATTAATCATATTGACTATTTGGCTTGAGCATAGCTCACCACCTTAGACAAGGAATCATAAAGATCATAATGTCTATGTCTCAGATGGACAATTTATTATAGCCCGTAGGCAAAACATCTTTTCTTGACAGGTAGTTGTAGGCTACCACTGCCTTTAGTCTCGGAGGACGTTAATTCTAGCCCGTAGGCATTTCCCTCCTAAGGGATATTTATGGTATGATCATCTTTTCAGATGATATTAGTCGAGATCGTATGGACCCTACCGACTATTATGCTTGGACGCATTCCAACATCTTTAGACAGGGTCAAAGACCACCACTGTCATTGTCTTATCGGACAACAAATTTAGCCCGTAGGCACTTCATCACTCACGGATGTTTATAATATGATCATCTTATAAGATGATATAAGCCATGATTTCTAGATCATAAGGCAAATTAGGAATGTAAAAATTTCCAATATAGGGATGACTGTTGTGATTTTTATCGAATCACATTTGTCAGGAGTGCTAACACATTCTTAGGTGTTAACAAGGTTCTGAATCCCTTGAGTAGGTTTCACCATCTTGGCCGCGTAGGCTAGGTTTCACTTTTAAGATTCTTTTTAAAATTCACACTGGCAGGGAAGAAAGGATATTTATTTTATTCAGGATTTTTATCACAATTTCCTGTCACACCCCGGATTCCACGAGTCACCGGTGGGCCCGGTGGGGAGTATCGTGACGTGGTTGGCAACATAATAGTCAAACAACACAATATTTAAATGCACAGCGGAAGCAAATGAAAGATAAAATATATTACAATCCGATTCAAAGTAATATCAAATATTACAACGGAACGTAAGATGGATCCACAGGCGGATCTTTAACAGAAAGATAATATCGTTCAACAGACTTTAACATCTAAAGCTTGCGAGACTTGATTATTGATGTCTGGAGTAGCCAGCCTATTACGTATAGTACCTGCATTTAGCCTTTTTGGAAAATACGTCAGTTTACACTGGTAAATACAATTAACTGACTCATTTTGAAAATGGTTTAAGAAAATTGATTTGGATGCACGTGGCACAAAATATCTTTTATAATTTGATTAAAATGCACAGAGGCAAAATTAATCTTTTATACTTGATTAAAATGCACAGAGGCAAAATTAATCTTTTATACTTGGGACAATTATTTAAATATATAATCTTGTGAACGAATTACATGTTCCTTATGCGTTCAGTAGCCCGGACGTACCGGGTTAAAGATCAATAGACACACCACAGGTATAATGCCCAGAAGGTTGATTCCTTTAAGTGGGGTACCAGTTTTTACATAATGCAACTGTCAGGTGTACGCCTACACCCCGTGCTTAGGTCGTGGCCATTTCGTAAAATGATGCCAAGGATATTCGGGACATGGTCATTAACCCCCCAAAGGCTTTTAAGTAAACAAAACTGTTTTAACGAGCCGATCAAATTATTCAATTAACCACCCAACGATGGAAGATTTGATGCTCGATCAAGCGGTATTCTATATACCGTAACCCAAGCCCGTATAGGGAAAATAAGTTAAAAGTATTTACCTGAGCAATGTAATAATCACAATAAGCAAAATGCACGTAGCTTTTACTGGTCTCCTATTCTGGAACAAAGGTTTATAATAACCTATTAGAATCCTAACGGGTCTTTAGTTAAGCTTAAGCTTAGACCAGCTAGTTTTAAAGATACGGTTCGTACGCACGATTAAGCGAAGACCGGATAGAATGTGAGTTAGACCCGACACGTTCAGAGACTTTCTTAATATGGGTAATTCATACACATTCTGGATTTTGAGATAAAACCGATAAGGTTTGACCCTTTTAGGCTAGTTTATGTGAACTAGTTACATAAACCGAACCGAACGCGTAATAAGCGTAACGGGTGAACGTAAGAGCCAAATACAGGTTTCCTAAGTTAATATACTTCAAATATGTTGTGACATCAGTAAGATGTCTTTTATTATGCCCGAAACGAATTTAAACACAAACTATGCCCCGTAAGGGTAGTTTGGTCATTTACGAGGTTATAAAAGAGTCTAAGTACTAACCTGAGTTACAGGTCTGATATCATCATCAAAAATACTTAGTTTACTGATTTATAACAGTAAGGTATTGTAGATATGTGAAATTTATCAATTATAACCAAACTATGCACCGTAGGGGCATTTTGGTAATTTCACATAAGCCGTAAAGCTCAAAACTGAAGTCTGAGTTAAACAAATTTTTCTTACTGTTAAAATATTATAATTTGCCTCAAATATCAGTAGGTATCACCCTTGTATGTTTAAAAATAGTTCTAGTACATACTATGCGCTAAAAACGCTTAATAAGGCGATTAAAAGCCATTTTCGGGTTCGATACTTAAAGCTGATATTTTTATTATTCCAGAAGGCTTAAAATAATTTATTTATCATATGTGATCAGTAGCAAAAGGTTTGGAGTCAATTAGATGTGTAAAACTCATTTTATAGCCCGTAAGGGCAAAACCGACATTTACCGGATTAAGCCTACGACTATAAGTTATGCTCAGCCTAAAATTAATTAAAAATCTTCAAAATTCCCAAAATAATATATTACATCAGTGGTTAAAGATTTTGATATCAAAAAGTATGTTTAAATAGGCTATGCGCTAATTATGCCGTTTAATTAACATAAAGCTTTCATTTTACGCTAACGAGCATAACTCTTAATCTACACCTCAAACTGATGTCAAATTTTGTATGCAAGTTTAAATATCAGTAATTAAAGTTTCTACTCTTTTACATTTCCAAAAATCACGCTTTAAGGTGAAAAGGGCATAATGGTCAACATATGAGCAATTAACGGGATCATGCGTATTAATTGGTTAACTAATGAACCATGGTGTATAATCACAGAGGGTTATACTAGCATGTAACCTGGTCCAAATGAAGCTCTTAGGTATTTCTAAATCATACCAAAACGGGTCAGAACTGAAGTCAAAGCAAAAGTCAAAGCTTTGCGACTTTTGGTTCCGAACCGGGTCTAAACAGGAAATTGTCGGGTTGAACATGTTTAGACATGTTCTTACCCTAATTACCAAGTTATATTAATGATCAAATAGGTTGTATATGTTCTACATTGCTAATCATGCATAAATTAGAAACTAAGTATCCTGTTGACTTTTTATTAACAAGTTTGACCCGACATTTGACCTAGTTAGAGTGGGAATCAGGGGGAACCCTTTTGAGGGTTTGTTACCCACATAATTACCAACTTATAACTACTTTTAATTCGATATTTGACTGAGCCATTATTAATTAATCTCGAAGTCAAACCGTAATTACGACGGTTTGACTTTTAGCTAAATAACTAAGCTAAACTCAATTAGAGAAGGTTAAGCAAACTTACAAGAGTCCTAAGAACGATTTGTGATCACTTGAGAGGGGTCTTGAGCTCCAGAAATGATCAGGAAGTGCAAGAGAAGATGTGAAGAACTTGTTGCAAACTAAAGGCTTTATATAGTGATTTAATCACCATAAGAAGTTGACACACAAGTCTACATCTGACCACAACTGATTAAAAAGTGTTCCTAGTGCTTAGGGGGTGCCTAGGGGTCGTCCAAGATGAGGAAATTCGATTAAAGGTCGAGCATAAAGGCTATGGCAGGCAAAAACCCAAGAAAATCGGATCAGATGACCCTTAGCGCGACGCGTAGCCCCCCCCCCCTGAGACCTTCGCGTGGCGCGAGGCCCTCCTGCAGCAAATCAGAATTTTAGATTTTTATGTTATGGTCCTTGCCCCTTCAAACTTCGTTTAGACTTTTGTTTCTTGCATCTTGAACCCTCCAAATTGATTTATAAGGGCTTTAAAACATATACCCACTTTGTTAAGTCCCCGGTTAACTTTATTGTTACCCGAAAAGTCCTAACCTTTAAAGTTGACACTTTAACCCTTCGCACACGAATTTGATCATAACTTTCTCTTACGATAACGAAACTTTACAAAATTTATATCGTGCATTCTAGTGAGCATAATTAACCGTTACAAAGCTTCGGGTTTGTCAAAAGGTCACTCAGAGGTATAACTTAAACATGTTGACACATTTAACCCCTGTAGTTTGTAATCTCTCACTTTCCTTTATATTTAGCTTCTTATGATCCATGATTTATTCGTTTGAAGGTATGAGCATCATGTAGGGTTAATGTACAATATATTTATTCACTGTTGACATTTAGAACTCGTATATTCACATACTTTTCATGATTGTCAACTTTAGTCCTTCTGTAACATTCTTTCACACGTTCAAATATATGACACGTGTCTACACATTACAGGACGTGAATTTTCGAGGTGTTACAAGACGGGAACTCTGTTAACATAGATACAGTTTTGCAAAAAGAAAGTATAGAACTTTCAGGTCATAAATTTTCTGCAAACTTATTACTTATGAACTTAGCTGGATTCGATGTCATATTAGGGATGGATTGGTCAGTAGCCAACCATGCTCGAATCCTCTGTGATAAGAATTCCATAGAAATTCATACACCATCAGGAGAAATAATCATGGTTACAGGAGATAAGCCACGTAAGCTAATGAAGTTCATTTCTGTAATGAAAGTTGCTAGTTATGAATGAAAGCAAGGAATAGTGTATATGGTTTCAGTAATCATTAACACTAAGGGTAAGGAACTTAAGGAAATTCCTGTAGTATCAGAATACTCGGATATGTTTCCAGAAGAACTACCAGGATTACCACCAGATAGGGAGGTAGAATTTAGAATTCATCTAATTCCTGGAACTACACCCGTAGCTAAAGCACCCTACTGGTTAGCACCCACTGAAATGTTAGAACTGAAAAAGCAATTAGATGAATTACTCAGTAAAGGATTCATACAGCCTAGTTCATCCCCTTGGGGAGCACCAGTGTTGTTTGTAAAGAAGAAAGATGGTTCGATGCGAATGTGTATCGATTTTAGGGAATTGAATAAGGTTACAATTAAGAATCGATACTCATTGCCTAGGATTGATGATCTTTTCGATCAACTTCAGGGGGCTAGATATTTTTCTAAGATAGATTTACGCTCCGGATATCATCAGTTGAAGGTACAAGAAGAAGACATACCTAAAACCGCTTTCAGAACTAGGTATGGTCACTACGAGTTTACAGTCATGCCATTTGAATTAACAAATGCTCCTGCAGCATTTATGGATATGATGAATAGGATCTGTAAACCGTATTTGGATAAATTCGTAATTTTCTTCATCGACGATATACTTATTTATTCCAAAAGTCAGAACGAGCATTGTAAGCATTTACATGCACTCTTAACTCTGTTAAGAAAGGAAAGGCTGTACGCCAAATTCTCAAAATTGAATTTTGGCTACAGGAGGTACAATTTTTAGGACACATGGTGAATCACGAAGGTATTCACGTAGATCCCTCCAAAATAGAAGCGATCACCAAATGGAAGGTCCCGCAATCAGCTATGGAAGTTAGAAGTTTTCTAGGGTTAGCTGGATATTATAGACGATTCATTAAAGATTTTTCTAAGATAGCTGTGCCATTAACTAAGCTAACCTGTAAATCAGTTAAGTTTGAATGGGGACCCATGCAGGAAGAGGCCTTTAGGATTTTAAAACAAAGGTTAACAAACACCCCAATTCTTGCCTTACCCGAAGGAACAGAAGATTTTGAAGTTTATTGTGACGCTTCTAAGCTAGGATTAGGATGCGTACTAATGCAACGCAAAAAGGTAATTGCGTATGCCTCAAGGCAATTGAAAAAGCACGAGGAAAACTATACGACACATGACTTAGAATTAGGGTCGATAATTTTTGCCCTTAAGATTTGGAGACACTATCTGTATGGAAGTAAGTTTACCGTTATTACAAATCATAAAAGCTTAAGGTACATATTTGGGCAAAAAGAATTAAACATGAGGCAAAGAAGATGGATGGAAATTCTAAGTGACTACGACTGTGTTATCCAATATCACGAAGGAAAAGCAAATGTAGTCGCAGATGCTCTAAGTCGTAAGTATCATGAAAAACAAAAGCGAGTTCGTGCTCTTAGATTAAATCTACAGTTTGATTTAATGGAACAACTGAAGAAGGTTCAAGTAACAGCAATTGAGGATGATGCTGAAGGAATGAAAAGAAGAATAAAGGAATTAGAGCAAGGAGCTGATGGAATTTAGAGATTCCACAAAAGAAGGATTTGGGTACCTAAGCAAGGAGATTTAAGAAACAAGATTTTAGAGGAAGCCCATAAATCTAGATATACCATGCACCCTGAAAATAATAAGATGTACCAAGATTTAAGAAATAACTTCTGGTGGATAGGAATGAAAAAGGACATAGCTAGATATGTATCTAAGTGTCTAACTTGTTCACAAGTTAAAGCAGAACACCAGAAACCTTCAGGGTTACTCCAACCATTAGAAATGCCTGTTTGGAAATGGGAACTAATAACCATGGATTTTGTTACTAAGTTGCCCAAAACCAAAAAAGGTAACAACGCAATTTGGGTAATTGTGGATCGATTAACCAAATCAGCTCATTTCCTGCCCATGAAGGAAACTTTCAGTATGGAAAGATTAGCCAAATTATACGTAGACGAGGTAGTGTCCTTACATGGAGTCCAATTCTCTATTGTATCGGATAGAGATAGTCGTTTCACTTCACATTTTTGGACAAGTTTCCAAGAAGCAACGGGGACACGATTGAATTTAAGTACTGCATACCATCCCCAAACGGACGGACAAAGTGAAAGGACGATTCAAACCCTGGAAGACATGCTCAGGGCATGTGTAATAGATTTTGGTGGAAATTGGGATAATCACCTTCCCTTAATTGAATTCTCCTATAACAATAGTTATCATTCAAGCATTGAAGCTGCCCCGTTCGAAGCACTGTATGGACGAAAGTGTAGAACTCCAGTTTGTTGGGCAGAAATAGGAGAAAGTCAATTATCAGGTCCCGAAATTGTGCAAGAAACCACCGACAAGATCACTTAAATCAAGGACAGACTGAAAACAGCTCGAGATCGCTAGAAGAGTTATGCAGACAATAGACACAAACCGGTGGAATTTCAAGTCGGAGATAAGGTACTCCTGAAAGTTTCTCCTTGGAAAGGAGTGGTTCGGTTCGGAAAGAAAGGAAAGCTAAGTCCAAGGTACATAGGACCATTCTCAGTAATCCAACGAATAGGACCAGTTGCTTATCGCCTACAACTACCAGAAGAGCTGGCTGGAGTATATGACGTGTTTCATGTATCTAACCTCAAGAAGTGTTTGTCCGACGAATCCCTGGTAGTACCTCTCCAAGACATAGAGGTAAATGAAAAGTTAAAATTTATGGAGAAACCACTGCAGATAGAAGACAGAAAGGTCAAGTTTCTCAAGCACAAACGACTGGTGCTGGTCAAAGTCAAGTGGGATTCAAAGAGAGGACCGGAGTACACTTGGGAGCTGGAATCAGAAATGAATCGGAAATATCCTTACTTGTTCCAGTAAATATCGAGGACGAGATTTTAATAAGGTGGGGAGGATGTAACAACTCTCACCAAAATTTTTATTTCTTATTTTATTAATGTCCATTAGGAAACCCTAATTGAGACCCCCAAGTAGTATAGCATGACCCATAAAATCTTCAGAACAATTGGAACTAGGATCAGGACCCCTAAAACTCAGCGGGGGTATTCCCTAATTGATAATTATCTTCACAGTTTGTTGTATAAAATGAATTTCGTTGAAATTTTGACTCACCCCGGCTATGTGAACACGAGGCTACCCTAGCCTAAAAGTGGACCCGTCGCGCCACGCGCGAGAACCAGGAAGACCTGGCGCGCCACGCGACAGGGACCATTTTTCAGTATAAAGTCCAGGGGTTTGGCACTTGCATGGCGCTGTTGTTACGACGATCAAATTCGTTTCGTACGTCAAGTTATACACTGTCTAGTTCAAAACAATCAAAATCCCGACCCTCTGCTGCGACAATAGGGTAATAACTCGATCACTGCTACGGTACAATGTCCGATCGATTGAAACCGATCCGATGGATGTTTAAGTGCTGCCCGAACTCAGGCTATACTTTGTCATTCGTCGTGAGGGTTTTGATTTCGTGAGCTTATCGTAAATGTTGTATTAAGTTACTGACCTAGTTTCGTGTGCATTGTTATTTACCTAGGTTACAAGAATAAATCAGTAGGCAAGGTTCTGTCCAACTAAACTTGCAATGTGAGTCATTCTCTTTTTATCAAATTGCTTTACAAAACCCTAAATGTTTTCCAGTTATACTTTGCAGTGATTAAGTCTTTGCTAATCTTTAATTACTGGCAGTATGTGGGGGTTTTGTGCACATTACTACTAACGATTTATCACTTTAGGTGGGCGAGCCTAATTAGTGATATGTCCACAGTCATAGATTCGGTCAAGTGACAGCTGAACCAGATAATATAACAACCTTAAAGAAAACCGACACCCTCGAATTTTTCCGACACCCTAATATATTTTAAAATACCCCAATATGTCCCAAAATACACCCCATACGTGAAAACGGGCCCCGAATACCTTAAGTATTATTAAAAATAATTAAAAATAATTAAAAATCAAGTTTTTAAGTTTGTCGCGGGCCGCGTAGACCTCTTAAGGGTCTTACGCGGGCCGCTAGAGATCAAGAAGGTGGCGCAGCCCGGTGATGACACGTGTCATCATCGTGGCGGGTCTAGTCGATGATCCGGACAACCTACGCTGTTGACCGGGTTTGACGCGGGCCGCGTAGCCCTATGTTAATATTTACGCGGGCCGCGTAAAAGTTAAAATGTGGCAATATAAATAGCAGGCATCGGGTTTCAGTAAAAATCGTTCAAAACTTTCTTTCTAAACGTAATTCTCTCACAGTAGGCATTATACTCTGGTCTAATACCCCCTAAATAGCGAAGTTCTGCTCCGTTGTAAGTATCATAACCCCTGGATACGTATTAGATACGCTGCCCAATTGATCTAGGGTTCCGTAACGGCTGTCGTGGTTCTGCCCGACGTAGTCGTTGGAATGCCGTCTCGGGGAGGGTGTTACTAATGTTAAAATGGGTTATTATACTAACACGTGTGCTTTTGTGTAAATTATAGATAATTCTCAGGAAACCCTTACAGAAAATCTAAGACAGCAATGTGAGTTTATCCGCTTTTTGTGAACCTTTTGTAAACTGTTTTTACAAAACCTCATACAATTAAATGTATATTAAGCAGTTATTGAGTATTTGTAAGAATACAATTATCATGAGTATGTTGGGGTTTTGTATACAAAATTTGTGACCACCTGGTCAAGGAGTAACATTTCCACAAGTCGGGTCTGACAGTACCATGGATGTTAATTGATATAACTTGGAAACAAATGTAATTGCGAGATCGCCCTTAATACTGTACAATGAGTTTTATTTAAACTTGATTAAATTGGGATTCACTCACCAGTATTTCCCACTGACAAATGTTTTTAAAACGCGTTTCAGGTAACAAATTGTGAAAGCCAAATAGAAGCCAGCTGGACAGCACTGAAGGCTTGGAAAAGTGGCAATAAAGTTACCTAAAATAAAATAGATGTTTTTATTAAATAAAATAGGATTTATTCCTATGAAAACGTGTGTACTGCGAACTTGGGTTTATCCGATATGTTTAATATTATGAAAATGTGGTATTTTACTCTGATCAAATATTTCCTAACTACGGTCCTGATGAAAAATTCCGCTGCCAAATTAGACAATGCGCTATATACCACCGAAACTGGCTCACGGCCGCCTGTTCCCGGGGATTTGGGATCGGGGGTTGTGACAGATAATTATATGATAAAGGGCGAATATAAAAACCCTTAATGCTGTAAATTTATAACAATGTGTCTTTTGTGCAAATTGAATGACTCGCCAGTATTTCCCCACTGATAAAAATCTTTTTAAACATGTTTCAGGTGATCTGCTGTGATCTAGGAAAAAGTGCCGTGTAGCACTAAAAGCTTGAAGAAGTGGCTCAATAAAATAAATAAATATGTTTTGTAAAACAGGGAATTTCCTTGTGAAATTTCCTTTATTGTAAATTATGGGATTTGTCCCAAATGTGTGAAATAAAATAAATTGGGCATTTTCAAGTTTAAACGATCCTGTTAACATTTCCGCTGCCAAATTAATTAAAATACCACGGGTTTTCTGTCCCGCGGCTTCTGGACCGGGTAACACCGGGCCGGGGGCCATGACAGATGTGAATTGTTGTGAGTATACGACAAAATTCTTCGAATACGCAAGAATGGTACCAACTCTAGCTTCGCCAGAATCCGTATTGATTTCTCGTTATATTTGGGGATTAATTAGTGAGATCCGTAATATAGTCAAGGTTGCTAGACCTCCGACAATTGAGGAAACAGTCGAATTGGCTAATACTCTGACTGACGGACTAATTCGCACAAAGGAAGAAAACAAGAAGAAATAATTAGCCCAGAAAATTACCCAACGATTTCGCTTGGGTAATACCTATATAAGAGGAGTCGGGCAGTCTTCTGCATCGCCTTTCTGCCGAAACTGTAAAAAGAAACATTCAGGAAGATACAACTATAGGAGAACACCCTACTGTAATTTCTGCAAAACACCTGGACACATAAAAGAAGAATGTAGAAAGAAAACTACTATCTGTTTCAATTGCGAGGAAACAGGTCACATCAAGTGATGCGTGTCGAGTGTGTTATGTTTTTATTAAATTTTTAAGCCCATTTTACACCTTAGTCAAGTTTTAAATTTATAAAACACGATATTCTACTAACACTAAACACACATATGGGCAAGTGCACCCATCGTGAGCGTAGTATAGCGTTGGTAAGATACCGAGGTCGTCCAAGGACACAAGAGCTTTTAGTACCGGTTTATCCTGAACATCTAATCAAATCAAAATTTTTAGAAAAGGTTTTAAACATGAAAAATAAAAACGAAAATGCTGAAAATAAAAATAAAATAAAAACAGATAGACAAGATGAATCACTTGGATCCGACTCGCCTTTAATGTATCCTTTGATGATTTCCGCACTTTTGCACTTTTTAAGAGATTATCTTAATTATAGTAGTAGGCCCCTCTTTTGAAGGTGACGTTACCCTCAACCCGGTGGTTTGAGTCAACAAGGATACAATCCCAAAAGGTCGGAATATTGAAAGATAATTAATTAAGTTATTAATGTGTAAAGTGGTAGGCCCCTCTTTTGAAGGCGACGTTACCCTCGGCTAAGTGGTTTGAGTCAGCAGGGATACAATCCCAAGTAGCCGGGTTAATGTATTAATAGCAGTTTACTTATGAGTCAAGCCATTCGGACCCCCGCCATCCAATACCAGTGGGTATTGAAGGAGATCCTAGTAAGCTTGACCCAGGTCCTTGCAGGATCTATACACTAAACAAGGCGAGAACCTTACCAAACCATTCCCTTAACCCCCAACCAGGTAGCCAACATATCTCTATATAGACCGTAGAGATATGAATGGTGAAAATCTTTTACTTTATATAGACAGTAAAGTAATGCCAAGACACCACAGACAAATGATAAAGAAGTTTCACCTTCAACATAAGAAACTAGTTATTAAAGTCATTATTACAAAACCAAATAAAAAGTGCGAAAAGATTAAAAATCAAAAGTAATACATTAAATGCTTGTCTTCACCAAGTGATGTAAGAGACTTAGCCAAACATGGCATTTGATTGACAAGAGCTTTTACGATCAATCTTGGATCCCGGGACTACTACACACACTCTAAGGTGGATGATGGTGGTGGATGTGGGTGTTGTAGTGGTGGTGGAGTGGTGGCAAAGTGGGAGAGAGGTGGTTTGCAAAGGGATGCCTTTTAAGTGAGCCAAGCACCCCTATTTATTGGCTGAACAGTAGCCCGGCCACGGCCCCGTGTCCGCTGGACACGCCCCCGTGGCCATCTTCTTTCTCTTCCTTCATTAATTACAATTGTCTGCCTTAGGCTCCACACGGCACCGTGTTCGCTGGGCACGCCCTCGTGGTGGGAATAGAAGCTTTCACAGCTTTGTCCATTTCTGCAGACACCTGACCACGCCCCCGTGTCCGCTGGGCACGGGCCGTGGTCAGCCTTCTGTTTCTTGTTTTTGCTTGGGGAGATGCTTTCGAGGGTTTGGGCATGCCACGTTTATTCCTTTTCTTTGTATTTATGTTGGTTTTTACTGCATATTCCTTCCTTTTATTCATTTAAGCTCGTTTGGTCCTGAAAATACAAAAGGAAGATAAAAGCACACTTTTTCCAACATTAGTACTAAAAAAGGGTTAGTTTTATGCCTCATTTGATGTAATTTATATGTTACATTTTACACACATCAAATACCCCCACACATGAATCTTTGCTTGTTCTCAATCAAAACTCTTTACTATGTGGCTTACACAACCAAATGGAATGGGTAGAAGAGAAGTTTTGGGCTTGTCTTGAGTGTCGGGAATCCAAGATCTTTATTGGGTTTTATTTTTTATACTATTTACAATCCTATTCGTTATGATTTATTTAGAACGTTTCATAAGAGAAATTACTTATTTGAGCATAATATGCCTCTTTAAAATTCCATTTATATACAAGTTCACATACCTCATGGGAGATCACTCAACAGTCGGCCGAAGATGTATTTTTGTGAAACACTCGAGACCGACATGGAACTTACTTCTACCATATGCTTGCCAAGCAATCAATCCTCCTCCTTTTTAACTATAAACCTTTGTAAATATCAAGAGGACTTGGGGAAGGGTTAGGCTTGGGCTAAAGGTAGGTGGTAGTAGGTTAGTGGTTAGTAAAAAGGGCTAAAAGCGTAAAAAGCGTCGGTTGTCGTAAAACTTTTTATTTTTGTGACTTTTATTCAAACTAAGCATTTTTAAACAAAGTTTCTTTGAGGACTTTGTTTGTTTATTGCTAGACTTTAATTTTTTTTATAAAGAAACGTCACAGGAAAACCGAGCTTTTTACTAAAATAAAGGGTTGAAAAGAAAAAGGTTTTAGTGGGTAAAGGGTGTTTGTTTTTGTGGGTTTAGAAATGAAAAGGTTTAGGCTCAAAGGGGTTAACTAGGGGATTTTGGGTAGGTGATAAAGAAAATGAAAAATAATGGTGTTGAAAGAAAAATAGGTTAGTCCTAATGCCTCCATGATTTACTTACTTGGGTTTAAGTTGGTAAGGACCGGGAATGTATCATCGTGGCAAGTTCTAGAGTCGTAAGAACCAAGCGGCTATTCACACAAGAAACGAAAAATGAGCATTTAATTTAAAGATGTAAACTTGTATGCTCAATAAAGGCACAAAACTCACTTATTGTGGGAATGGATTTATAATGTGATCAAGTATATATAATCAAATTTTAACTAGAATTGTCATGCCATTTCATAATTTTCTTATGTTGGTTCTTTTTATCACGATGCTATCGGTTGTAAATTTGTAAAAATATAACCTTTTAGAACTTGTTATTTCCAAATTAAACCAAGACAAGTAAAAAAAAATGAAAAGTTTTTGAAAAAATTTGGGGTGATTAGCGGTTCCAATAGAGTTTTGTGTAAGGCTTGTTATTAGGACTTGCAAAATTCAAGGTTTTAGCATCCCACCCCCACACTTAAATTACACATTGTCCTCAATGTGTCCCAAAAATAAGTTTTTAGGTTGATTGAATGTGTAAAAAGGTGTTTAAAAACAAAGTTTTATGTTACTGGGCGTCTGGACACGGGCCCGTGTTAGTCCGGGCACGGCCCCGTGCTCAGATCGCCAGTATCATTTTAAACAGAAGTGATGCGTGTCGGTGTTATAAAACACGATATTTTACTAACACTAAACACACATATGGGCAAGTGCACCCATCGTGAGCGTAGTATAGCATTGGTAAGATATCGAGGTCGTCCAAGGACACAAGAACTTTTAGTACCGGTTTATCCTCAACTTCTAATTAAATCAAAAGTTTGGAAAAAGTTTTAAACATGAAAAGAAAAAACTAAAAATGCTGAAAAATAAAATAAAAATAAAACAGATAGACAAGATGAATCACTTGGATCCGACTCGCCTTTAGTGTAACCTTTGATGATTTCCGCACTTTTGCACTTTTTAAGAGATTATCTTAGTTATAGTAGTAGGCCCCTCTTTTGAAGGTGACGTTACCCTCAACCCAGCAGTTTGAGTCAGCAAGGATACAATCCTAAAGGGTCGGAATATTGAAAGATAATTAATTAAGTTATTAATGCGTAATGTGGTAGGCCCGTCTTTTGAAGGTGACGTTACCCTCGGCTAAGTGGTTTGAGTCAGCAGGGATACAATCCCAAGTAGCCGGGTTAATGTATTAATAGTAGTTTACATATGAGGGGATCAAGCCATTCGCACCCCCGCCATCCAATACCAGTGGGTATTGAAGGAGGTCCTAGTAAGCTTGACCAGGTCCTTGCAGGATCTATACACTGAACAAGGCAAGAACCTTACCAAACCATTCCCTTAACCCCTGACCAGGTAGCCAACATATCTCTATATAGACTGTAGAAATATGAATGGTGTAAATCTTTTATTTTATATAGACAGTAAAATAATGCCAAGACACCACGGACAAGTGATAAGGAAGTTTCACCTTAAACATAAGAAACTAGTTATTAAAGTCATTAATACAAAACCAAATAAAAAGTGTGAAAAGATTAAAAAACAAAAGTATTACACTAAATGCTTGTCTTCACCAAGTGATGTAAGAGACTTAGGAAAACATGGCCTTTGATTGTCAAGAACTCTTACTATCAATCTTGGATCCCGAGACTACTACACACACTCTATGATGGATGATGGTGGTGGATGTGGGTTGTAGTGGTGGTGGAGTGTGGGTGAAGTGGGAGAGAGGTGGTTTGCCAAGGGATGCCTTTGAAGTGAACCAAGCACCTCTATTTATAGCCTGCACAGAAGCCCGGACACGGCCCCGTGTGCATTGAGCATGGCCCCGTGTCCATCCACTTTCTCTTTCTTCATTAATTGCAATTTGTCTGCATTAGCTCCACACGCCCCCGTGTCCGCTGGGCACGGCCCCGTGTGCTGAAGCGTATCTGTACTATCAAGATTTGCTTGGATTCTGCGAATCTTAGCGTTGACCACGGTCGTGTTGAGCTGGGTACGCCCCCATGTCGGGAAATAGAAGCTTCTATGTTTTGTCTTTTCTGCAGACACCTAGCCACGCCCCCGTGTCCGCTGGGCACGGGGCCGTGGTCAGCCTTTTGTTCACTTGTTTTTGCTTGGGAAGATGCTGTCGAGGGGTCGGGCATGCCACGTTTATTCCTTTTCTTGTATTTATGTTAGATTTTGCTGCATAATTGCTCCTTTTGTTCATTTACGCTCATTTAATCCTGAAAATACAAAAGGAAGACAAAAGCACACTTTTTCCAACATTAGTACTAAAAAAGGGTTAGTTTTATGCCTTATTTGATGTAATTTATATGTTGCATTTTACACACATCAAGAAGGCTGGGCACGGGGGCGTGTTCAGTGAACACGGCCCCGTGTCCAGTTGCCTGAACTGGGCGTTTTCTGCAGAACCACGGGCGCGGGGGCGTGTTGGGCTGAGCATGACCCCGTGCTGAACTTGCTGTAATGAAGAAAAATTGTCGAGAGGCTCTGTTTTTGTGCTTGGGGCGTGGGTTTAAAGTTCCCTTGGTAACCTCCACCATTTCGAGTGCATTCAAACATTACAACATCATCCAAACACCATTTAATATTTAAAACCATCATTCATTAAAAATGACAATTACAAAGGATCCTAAAAATTGAAAATAAAATTAAAATTGAAAAACTAAAAAGATCCTAGGATAGATAGGTCAAGTAATGCAGGAAATCATTTTAAGGAGTTCTACTCTTATTGTAGGAATGTCAAAAACTCGGAAATAGCTTTCCGGTTCTTAAGGGTTTGTAGAACTCGGAACCGAGGGATGTCTTTTATATGTCATTGAGCCATTCCTCTATCTCCCTAGGGAGGAAGAAGGCAGGCTCATTCTCCACGATGTCTTGTGGAGGAGGTGCAACGGCCACCGGGACCCCGTGTAATATGTCTAGAGGGGGTTCCGGGGGCAAGACATACCACTTAGCCGGAATAATGACTTCTGGCACAACATTCCACTCCCTTTGTGCAATGATTGGCACCATAGGGGGAGAAGCAAGAATATTCAACCTTTGGTGCAAAAAGTTGACTTCTCGAAGGCACCCTACTAATCCCACCATCAAGTGATTAATACGGTCAATCAAGGCTTCCTCTACTCCTGTCATTTCATTGATGGCTTCTCTCAAGGCATACACGTAGTTAACTAGGGAGTCTTCCACTGATGATCTTCTTCCTCGTCGATCGTTCCTTGAGTGAGCTAAGGATGTTCCGCTATTCCTGCTCGACATTCTAAGAAAACAGGTCGAAAAGTTCAATTTAATGAAACAATAACTTCGGCCATGGCCCCGTGTTCGCTGAGCACGGCCCCGTGGCCACCAATCTGTAGGTTTTTGAAACAAGAAATCTTGGAGTTTTAATTTATTTTTCTGTCTTTTGAAACATTTGGAGCAGAAATAACTTAAAACAGTGTTGAAAAACTTATTTTTGATAAGATTCCTTGATTAAAAACCTAACAAATATCACAATAAAGCTTGAAAACTTGGAGATTTCAAGCTTTAATGGAGGCTTTGAGGAGTTAGTGAAGAAGAAGGCAATAGACAAAAGTAGTAAAGACAAGATGGTTGTTGAGAACCTTCTTTAGAATATACCTTATAGGGTATATGTGAAGATCCCACCAGATCTTTGTCTTTGCAATGAGTCCAAGTGTGCAGGAATCTTGCTGCATTTATAGAAAAGGACAGCACGTTGACCACGGCCCCGTGTCGGCTGGACACGGCCCCGTGGTCAGACAAGAATCTGACACATTTTGCCGTATTCGGTCTTAAAGTCAGAATCTTTAGGTGGGCACGGGGGCGTGTTGACCTGGACACGGCCCCGTGGCTAGAGGTTTTTATGAAGTTTTGTCTCTTTTTAAGGAATTTATCCATATCGGGTGGTTCCTTACTGGACGGAAAAACACCGAAGTGCCTGAGGTACCTCAATTGCCCTAGCTTTAGACAAGAACGCAAGAGGTTATCGGAAAGGGTGAATCTTAAGCTAAATACCGGTGGGCGAGACCAACCTTTATTTCCCTTATCCGGGCTCTCGTTAAAGAAGGTATCTGTCGAATCGCTCAGGTCTATGTATGCATTGGTGGATACCGATGGAGAGTCCTTCACGGCACAATCGACACAGGGATGACAATCGCTCATGTCCTTACAAGAGTTAGAGGTGCTTTCGGGACCTACGATGATGTTAGATTCCGAATGCGATCTCAATAATTCTCCTTGATCGTCATCTTGAGATGAATTATTTATTTCCATCTCGAGCTCTTTTATCAATTGGAGAATTACTTCTTCTATTTGAAATAATTCTTCGAGAATCATATCATCTAGAAGAGATGATTGAGAGCATTCGAGGGAGAGATAGGGATTGTTTTTACTTTCGCCCATCTTAAGGTTACAGGAAAACGATGGGTCTATATAGTGGGGAGTGTAATTTAAAAAATAGCATTTTAAATCTTCGTGAGATCCGCCACATATTTGACACCACACACCATAAGAGGAGCGAAAGTAAAAATGATCAGTATCACTCATGTTTGTGTCAGAAATTACCAACCGTCGGGATCTTACGTTTCTGTTTTCAGTATCTGAAGCTTGGGCACGGGGGTGTGTTCAGTGGGCACGACCCTGTGTTCAGCTACTGTCTGACTTAAAACAGGATTGCCAGTACCAAAGATTGGGCACGGGGGCGTGTTCAGCGGGCACGGCCCCGTGCTGAGCTCTGCAGAAGCTGGAAAAATCTAGAAAAATCCTTAAAAAATAGAAAAACAAGAAAAACGATTAGGCCGTTGATTCCTAACTTTCTTAAAATCCTTGTGTCCCCGGCAACGGCGCCAAAAACTTAATGCATGTTGAGTGTGTTATGTTTTTATTAATATTTTAAGCCCATTTTACACCTTAGTCAAGTTTTAAATTTATAAAACACTATATTCTACTAACACTAAACACAAATATGGGCAAGTGCACCCATCGTGAGCGTAGTATAGCGTTGGTAAGATACCGAGGTCGTCCAAGGACACAAGAGCTTTTAGTACCGGTTTATCCTCAACGTCTAATCAAATCAAAATTTTTAGAAAAGGTTTTAAACATGAAAAATAAAAACTAAAATGCTGAAAATAAAAATAAAATAAAAACAGATAGACAAGATGAATCACTTGGATCCGACTCGCCTTTAATGATCCTTTGATGATTTCCGCACTTTTGCACTTTTTAAGAGATTATCTTAATTATAGTAGTAGGCCCCTCTTTTGAAGGTGACGTTACCCTCAACCCAGTGGTTTGAGTCAGCAAGGACACAATCACAAAGGGTTGGAATATTGAAAGATAATTAATTAAGTTATTAATGCGTAAAGTGGTAGGCCCCTCTTTTGAAGGCGACGTTACCCTCGACTAAGTGGTTTGAGTCAGCAGGGATACAATCCCAAGTAGCCGGGTTAATGTATTAATAGTAGTTTACTTATGTGGGGATCAAGCCATTCGGACCCCCACCATCCAATACCAGTGGGTATTGAAGGAGATCCTAGTAAGCTTGACTCAGGTCCTTGCAGGATCTATACACTGAACAAGGCAAGAACCTTACCAAACCATTCCCTTAACCTCCGACCAGGTAGCCAACATATCTCTATATAGACCGTAGAAATATGAATGGTGAAAATATTTTACTTTATATAGACAGTAAAGTAATGCCAAGACACCACAGGCAAATGATAAAGAAGTTTCACCTTCAACATAAGAAACTAGTTATTAAAGTCATTAATACAAAACCAAATAAAAAGTGCAAAAAGATAAAAAATAAAAAATAATACATTAAATGCTTGTCTTCACCAAGTGATGTAAGAGACTTAGCCAAACATGGCCTTTGATTGACAAGAGCTCTTACGATCAATCTTGGATCCCGAGACTACTACACACACTCTAAGGTGGATGATGGATGATGGCGGTGGATGTGGGTGTTGTAGTGGTGGTGGAGTGGTGGCAAAGTGGGAGAGAGGTGGTTTGCCAAAGGATGGCTTTGAAGTGAGCCAAGCACCCCTATTTATAGCCTGAACAGTAGCCCGGCCACGGCCCCGTGTCCGCTGGACACGCCCCAGTGGCCATCTTCTTTCTCTTCTTTCATTAATTACAATTGTCTGCATTAGGCTCCACACGGCCCCGTGTTCGTTGGGCACGGCCCCGTGTGTAGAAGAGTATCTGTACTATCAAGATTTGCAAGATTCTGTGAATCTTAGCGTTGATCACACCCCGTGCTGAGCTGGGCATGCCCCTGTGGTGGGAATAGAAGCTTCCACAACTTTGTCCAATTCTGCAGACACTTGACCACACCCCCGTGTCGGCTGGGCACGGGCTGTGGTCTGCCTTTTGTTTCTTGTTTTTGCTTGGGGAGATGCTTTCGAGGGGTCGGGCATGCCACATTTATTCCTTTTCTTTGTATTTATGTTGGTTTTTGCTGCATATTCGTTCTTTTTGTTCATTTAAGCTCGTTTGGTCCTGAAAATACAAAAGGAAGACAAAAGCACACTTTTTCCAACATTAGTACTAAAAATGGTTAGTTTTATGCCTCATTTGATGTAATTTATATGTTGCATTTTACACATATCATCAAGCCAATTTGCCCGAAACTGACGAAGGCAACTGACAACAAGGCAAAAGTAGTGGATGGAACCAAGAAGAACGCACGAGCCTTTACGCTTAAACACAAGAAGCAGCTATGATTCCAGACGTAATTGCTGGTACGTTTCTTATTCATGACGTCTATGCTAAAGTATTATTTGACTCTGGTGCAAACCAAAGTTTTATAAATTCTGCATTTTGTCAAGCACTTAATCATCCGTTAACTAAGCTTAGTCAAGCTTGTACGGTAGAAATGGCAGAAGGAAACTCTACCGACATACGTGACGTACTTCAAGGAGGGAAGATAGAACTGTTAGGACATAAATTCACGGCAAATCTACTACCTATGAATCTAGCTGAAATCGATGTAGTATCAGGAATGGATTGGTTAGTAGCCAACCATGATCGAATCCTATGTGATCAAAATTCTGTTGAGATTTGTACGCCAATAGGAGAGATGATCCTGATACGAGGAAACAAGCCGAACAAACCAACAAAATTCATCTCAGTGATGAAAGCTGCAAGTTATGCACGGAAACATGGCATAGCGTATATGATCTCAGTGATCATTAACACTAGAGGCAAGGAACTGAAGGAAATTCTGGTAGTAGCGGAATACCCTAACGTTTTCCCAGAAGATCTACCTGGACTACCGTCTGAACGGGAAGTAGAACTCAGAATCCATATGATCCCTGGAACCGCGCCAATTGCCAAAGCACCTTACCGTTTAGCACTGAAGGAGATGTTGGAATTAAAGAAGCAATTAGATGAATTGTTAGAAAAGGGATTCATACAACCAAGTTCATCCCCTTGGGGAGCACCTGTGTTGTTTGTTAAGAAAAAGGATTGATCAATGCGTATGTGTATCGATTATAAGGAATTGAATAGGTTACAATCAAGAATCGATACCCATTACCTAGAATTGATGATCTATTTGATCAACTTCAAGGAGCTCGATATTTCTCTAAGATTGATTTACGCTATGGATATCATCAATTGAAAGTACAGGAAGAGGATATTCCTAAAACTGCTTTCAGAACTAGATATGGACATTACGAGTTTACAGTCATGCCATTCGGTTTAACAAATGCTCCCGCAACATTTATGGACATGATGAATAGGATATGTAAACCGTATCTGGATAAATTTGGAATTGTCTTCATAGATATACTTATTTATTTCAAGAGCAAGGAAGAGCACAACAAGCACTTGAATGCACTCTTAACACTATTGAGAAGAGAGAAGCTATATGCTAAATTTTCCAAGTGTGAATTCTGGTTGCAAGAAGTGCAATTCTTTGGACACTTAATTAATCATGAAGGAATTCATGTATATCCCTCCAAGATCGAGGCAACTACTAAATGGAAAGTCCCTAAGTCACCTACAGAGGTGAGAAGCTTCCTAGGATTAGCAGGATTCTATCGACGCTTTATCCAAGACTTTTCAAAGATAGCCGTTCCGTTAACCAAGTTAATATGTAAGTCGGTTAAGTTTGAATGGGGACCCAAGCAAGAAGAAGCCTTTACAACCTTGAAGCAAAAGTTAACAAATGCACCAATACTTGCATTACCAGAAGGAACTGTAGTCTTCTGTGATGCTTCGAGATTAGGATTAGGATGCGTTCTGATGCAACGCGAGAAAGTGATTGCTTATGCGCCTCGGCAACTCAAGAAGCATGAAGAAAATTATACAACTCATGATCTAGAACTAGGAGCGATAATTTTTGCCCTTAAGATTTGGAGACATTATTTGTATGGTGATAAGTTTATCATCTTTATAGATCATAAGAGTTTAAGATATATTTTTGGGCAAAAAGAATTAAACATGAGGCAAAGTCGATGGATAGAGATTTTAAGTGATTATAATTGTGATATTCAATATTACGAGGGTAAAGTGAACGTAGTAGCTGATGCTTTAAGTCATAAGTATCATGAGAAGCCAAAGCGAGTACGTGTTCTCAAATTAAATCTGCAGATAGATTTAGTGAAATAATTGAAGAATACCCAAGAAACAGCAATCAAGGACGATGCTGAAGGATTAAAAGGAATAATAAAGGAATTAGAAAAAGGAACCGATAGGATTTGGAGATTCCATAAAAAAAGAATTTGGGTACCTATCCAAGGAAACCTAAGAGATAGAATTTTAGAAGAAGCTCATAAGTCTAGATATACGATGTATCCCGGTAGTAACAAGATGTATCAAGATTTGAGAAATAATTTTTGGAGGATAGGAATAAAGAAGGATATAGCTAGCTATGTTTCTAAATGTCTAACTTGTTCACAAGTTAAAGTTGAACATCAGAAACCTTCAGGTTTACTTCAACAATTAGAAAAGCCAGTATGGAAATGGGAATTGATAACAAAGGATTTTGTTACTAAATTACCCAAAACAAGGAAAGGTAACGACACAATCTGGGTGATTGTGGATCAACTAACCAAGTCAGCTCATTTCTTGCCCATGAAGGAAACCTTTAGTATGGAAATATTAGCTAAGCTATATGTAGATGAGATAGTTTTATTACATGGAATTCCACTATCCATTGTGTCTGATAGAGATAGTCGTTTAAATTCTCACTTTTGGAAAAGTTTCCAAAAAGCTATGGGAACACGATTAAACTTAAGTACAACTTATCACCCTCAAACAGATGGACTGAGTGAAAGGACAATCCAAACATTAGAAGACATGCTAAGGGCATGTGTAATAGATTTTGGAGGAAGTTGGGACGATCATTTACCACTAATAGAATTCTCCTATAACAATAGTTATCATACAAGCATTAATGCTGGCCCATTTGAAGCACTTTATGGACGAAAGTGCCAAACTCAGTATATTGGGCAGAAATAGAAGAAAGTCAATTAACAGGTGCCGAGATTGTACAAGAAACCACTGACAAGATGATCAAATCAAGGAAATGTTAAAAACAGCACGAGATTGACAAACGAGCTACGACGATCATCGACGAAAGCCATCGGAATTTCAAGTTGGAGACAACGTGCTATTAAAGTTTCTCCTTGGAAAGGAGTAGTCCGATTCAATAAGAAAGGAAAGTTAAGCCCGAGGTATGTCGGACCATTTAAAGTTATCCAACGAATAGGACCAGTCGCTTATCAGCTACAACTACCAGAACAAATGGCAGGTGTACATGATGTGTTTCATGTATGTAATCTAAAGAAATGTTTAGCTGATGAATCATTGATAGTACCTCTTCAAGACATAGAGGTAAATGAGAAGTTGAAGCTTGTTGAGAAACCTGTAGAAATTGAAGATTTAGAAAGATTAAGAATCTTAAACACAAGAGGTTGGTTCTGCTCAAAGTGAAATGGGATTCGAAAAGAGGACCAAAATATACATAGGAACTAGAGTCAGAAATGAAACGGAAATATTCTTACTACTCCAGTAAATCTCGAGGACGAGATTTAAAACAAGGTGGGGAGGATGAACGACTCATTGATGCGTGGTCGAATACCGGTGTTTTAGTATGTTTAAGTTTATGTTTTTACATAGCTTTTAGTTTCAAATAGCCTACTTTTGATTAGAATTGTGTTTTGCAGGTCTAACAGAGTTTAAGGAGCTATTCGAAAGCTATTCGGAGCACCGGGAGCGAACGGGATTAACCGGAAATGCAAGAAATGAGAAAACAGGAAAATACCCTTTACAAGGGCCGTCGGTGACGCCCTGCGTCGTCAAGAAATCCCGTAGACAGGAGTTTTAAGCGTCAGCAACAAGTTGATGTTCTGGAGGCCGTCGACGACGCCAGGAGGGCCGTCGGTGACGCCGCCTCCTGGTGGCCGACAGGATTTTGTGTTGTTTGGCATTTGTGAACGGGTTATATCTCCATTTTTGGGTTCTTTTCGGGGAGTTACGTATTTTTGGAGTTTGAAAACCTTCTTTGGAGCCAAGAACATCATACACTTCATCTCTAATCCATCCAATTTATCCCTAATCATTCAAATCATCTCACATTTCATAACCCTAATTTATCACCACCACCATCATCATCCAATCTTCAATCCATCCATCTCCACAATCCAACACAAACCCTAATCATCATCCTCATCACTTTCAAGGATTCAAGATGCTCAAGTTCAAGATCCAATCATTCGGTGATCAAAGTCCGTCTACCATGAACGACTGTTTCACCCCGGTGTAGGTTTTTGTAAGTTTATATGGTTAAACATTGTTTGAGATTTGATTCGTGACAAGTTGTATTTTGATTTTGAAACCTTTGACAATTGTCGTGTATTTGAATTGAATTTGTGAATTGTCGAATGATTATAAAATTTGACTTTGTTAAATGAATTTGTGCACTTATGCCTTGTCTAGGTTAGGATTTACATGTTCTTGGTAAAGAAGTGCATTGCGGTCCGTCGTCTACGACGTTGATAGCGCTTGGCACCTAAGCCACGTGACACTAATTCCGTTAATCACTTTTGCAATTGAATTGAATCTAAAACGTGTAGAAACCCTTGGTCTTCAATTACCGATCCGGGTGTGAACCTTGTTCCAAATTATTGTTTTAATCAAGAGTTAAGTTTTCGTGTATCCAAAAGCATTCAAATTTTAGTAGTAATTATTTTAGTACCAAACTCGTCGGTTTAATCCAACATCTCTTTTCAACCAAACAAATTAATCAATTTCATAGCGAGCTCCATAATAATTGTGACATTTTTTTTAAAAATCAATCTCGTCCATACACAAACCACAAACTCTTCGTGGTTCGACCCCGTACTACCACTAACTCATAGTTAAGGGTAAATCGGGTATATAAATATTATCTTTGACCGGGCGTGAAACTCCGATCACTCGTAACCAAAACTCCAAGCACACACGACGAGAACCAGCACGAAAAACGAAGAACTCCTGCCTTCAACCACGTCGTGCTACGCAACGGTGTTAAAATTGTTTGGTCGCGCGACGCGACACACTAGTGAACCGCCTGAGACAGATGGCGGGCACGTGTCGTCCACGTGGCAGACCTACTTGTTGACTAATGCCAGCTATGCCCTAGCTAGGCCCTTCGCGCTACGCGAAGGGATTGTGTTAACTCGTTCGCGCGACGCGACGAGATCAAAATCTGGCTATAAATTGGACGTGCATGGGACACTTTGAATTCGCTCACAAACTTTCTTTCTTTCTCTGATATTCTGCTGTCTACCCAATATAATTGAAGCACTGAAACTCTGCCCGTTATCAGAGCAATAACGCGAATCACTGGTACGGTACTTTGTCCGATCGATTGAAACCGATCTAACAGATGTTTAAGTGCTGCATGTATACGGTTATACTTTGTCATTCGTTGTAGGTTTTGATCTCATGATACAAAGTGAGTCATTATCTTTTTATCAAATTGTTTTCAAAACCCTAAATGTTTTCTAGCTATATTACAGTGATCAAGTGTTTGTATTCTTACTGGGAAACTACTGTCGGTATGTGGGGTTTTGTATACATTACTTGTCTAGCGTTACTATTGGACGACGAGATAGCCAATAGTAATATGACCACAATCACAGATCCGGTCGAGTGACAAATACCATTAAAGTGATTTCTTTGCTATTGGACAACGAGATTGCCAATAATAATATTGTGAGATATATACAAATGTAAAAACTCTTAATCCTGTAATTATAACGAATGTGTTTTATACAATTGAATAAACTCACCAGTATTTTTCGCTGACCAAATGTTTTTAAAACGTGTTTTAGGTGATTTACTGTGAAGAAAAGAAAAAGTGCTATGAAGCACTCTAGCTTAATTAAGTGGCTATATAAACCTGAATAAAACGTGTTTTTGTAATCAAGGATTTATCCCCGTGAAAATCCTATATGTAAATACGGGTTTTACCCCACAGTTTATGAAATGAAAATTCGGTGTTTTGAAACTATGATATTTTTTCCTGACACCCTGTCCTGATAAGTTTTCCGCTGCGACAATTCAGTAAACATTGGTAACACTGGTATCTGCTCACGGCTCCCGCCCATGGTAGGTTCCGGGGCTGTGACATATATGAAATCAAATCGATACCCGACTGGACTATTGAACAAAATAAACTTACATGACGGAAAACCATCTTTCATGTTAAAGGAAAAGGAAAAGTGATAACACATTAAAAAGGGAGACAATGGCAATAATCATACATTATCTATAACTTAAAAACAAAGGTCAGTGGGTTTCCCAACCAACAAACTAACACCATCAAGTTTGGAACTTGACATAAGAAGTCACTTTCAAAAAGACAAAACAACCAATAAACTTTAGAACTTCACAAAACAACCCTTAAACTTTTGAAATTGACATTTTCACCACTTGAGTTCTAACCTTTTAAATTTACCCACGTACTATTTAGCTTAAAACAAAAAAAAAACTATTTTCGCATGTAATTATTTTTATGTACTTGTCGGTTTAAATTCACATTTCATGCTTATTTTTATGTACATTTTCAGTTGGTATGCGTCTTGAAGTTTAAATGTATGTGTCGGTATATATTCATGTTTCAACATAATCGATATAAATTCACGTTTCGTACTTTTTTTTTCGAAAAGAGTCTGGTCAAATATATTATGTTTTCATACTTATTTTGCATATGTTTTCGGGTAGTCTATGTTTTGACGTAAACAATGTTCGTAAACGAGTCGGGTCAAATATAATACGTTTTCCTTCAAAGATATAAATTCGAGTTGTACGTTTTGACGTCGCTAAGTCTTGATGCAAAGATAAGGGTGGTGTAGTAGTTTGGTGAAACGCTCACTAAACAAACCAACTCGGGTTCGATCCCGTTTCTTTTGTAACAACAATGCTTTAGATCGAATAGGCTGAAACACATATTTTCATATGGTTAACGATTCACATAGTGTGCCTCCAAGACGCCAACTTTAAACAATTAAGGCATCACCGCCGCCGCAACACGCGGTCCAAGACTCTAATGTGAACACTTAAGTTGTCTTGCCACTGAAAACCACAAATAATAAAGTCTTGCCTGAAACATGTGGACATGAATGATTTGGAAGAAATGGTGCATGTCAGACGTTGTTCGGGAAAGTGTAAAAGGACAACAATTGATTTGAACAAATTCATATATATGTATTAATTGATAACATAACCGATGAATAGTGAGTTAACGTTAACGTCGTTTGTATGTTAACATATAAATTACCAGATTTCCCCTAATTTCTTCTTCTTCTTCTTCGCAACAATTTGATTCCAAAACTGAAATCGATCATGGTGGAAACCAGACGGAGTTCATCGTCATCCAAATGCACGTTGTCGTCACCATGCTCGTCTCTAATTCCTACAGGAAAGCGATCGAAGGTAATGTTTAATTCGTTAATTTCGTAAAATTAGGGTTTCGAATTTGTGAAATTGAGATTAGGTTTTTGTTGTTTAGTGTTGATATTTGATGTTTTGGTGATCGGGTGGCGGAGGCGGCATCGTCGTCGACCACCGGAACGCCGGTGGAGCCGATTGAGGCGGTGGTGAAGGAATCAGGTGGATGTGAGTCGCTGGAACAGGAGGTTAGATCGCCTGGTCCGTGTAAGAAGGAGCCGGATGCGTGTGAGGAGGTGACAGGTGTTGATGTGCCGGAGAAGTCTCCGGTTGTGGAGGTGGAAGGTCAGCCGTTGGTGCCGCCGATGTCGTTAGGTGTGTGTTGATTGTTGAATTGAGTATAGTTTGATTTGTTTGTGAAGTTGTTGATGTTTTGTTTGGTTTGTAGGGAATTCGTTGATTGATGTTGAGAAGAAAGCAAAGGCTAACGGTGGTTCGACTGGGTTGAATCGTGGGAAGAAACAACAGTTGAAGGCTAACGTTAGGGTTGCTTGGGGAAAGCTCCTTTCTCAGTGCCCTCAGGTAGTTCTTTCAGTTCAATCACAAGATAGAAGGGATTGTATTTTTATGTTTTTAGGGTTAGGGAGTGTTTGGAAGCGTGTTTTGAAAGTGATCATGTTGCGTCAAGTAATAACAATATGATACGCGCTTGTAATAATAAGTATTCGTGGCCAAAAGATACACGCTTGTAATGATTTTAGGTGTGTTTCGAAAGTGATCATGTGGTATGAGTAATAACAATATGATATGCTCTTGTAATGTTAGCTATTCTTGCCCAAAACGATACACACATGTAATGATTATAGTTGTGTTATTATTTGACGTTGAATAACTAGTGTCAGAAAATCTGATTTTGATATTTGTTGCAGAATCCTCATATTGTTATGGAACATGAAATTTTCACTGTTGGTCAAGGTCACCAATGTGACTTGTGGATCAACAATAAATCCGTCAGTAAATCTTTGTGTAGCTTGAGGCACATAAAGTCACAAGTATTCTTATCGTCACTCATTCTTTATCAGAATTAGTTAACTATTATTAATATGGATTTTTTGTTTTGTGTATCAAGGAGGTGCATCAATTACTTTACTTGAAATTACTGGTGGCAAGGGTGCGGTCAAAGTCAATGGCAAGATTTGCACTAAAAGGTTAACTTTGTCCCTTAGAGCTGGAGATGAAGTCGTTTTCAGCTCTGCAGGAAGACATTTTTACGTATCCTTCAAGATGGTGTTTTTAATAGTTTGTTTAAAATATAGAGGTGCAACTTTTAAATAATTTTGTTACAGGCTGTTTTTAGATCCCAAATGGCCTATTACGACGACTTTATTTTGTGACTTTTCTCTTTCGATTGCTATATCGAATCAAAAACCGGGTTGCCCCGCCGCGAAGCGCGGGTGTAACCCCCTAGTTCTAACAAATTTCGAAAAGAAAAAAAAAACTTTCCGCTTAAAATTTCAAATTGTGACCATTCAAAACTAAAATACGTTTGGACTATTTGTGATTTATCAACTTCCACAACTATTTGTTATCTTTTGTATTCTTAGTTCTTTTGGTAGGACCACCAAACATTCACACGTTATTAGACTTGAACCTATTAAAAAGTGACAACACAACTCTACGTAGGAATGAAAAGTACATATAATATGATTAATATCTCAAAAGTTGAGTGTATTATCATGTGGTAAAAAACACAAATAGATGATAAAATAAATTGTAACATTTACAGAAATGAAAACCAATTAAACTCAACTAATATGGATTTGTTACACATTTTTAAGTTCCACATTGGTTTTGCACATGAAAGTTGCCAAGTGTATAAGAAACGTCTGGACTCAAATGCCATACTACGAAGATTTGTGTGTTACAAGTGAATATGTTGTTGCAAACATGTGTTTTTATATGTGAAGTTGATTTTACATAAGCATCTTATAACACTTTTGCATTACATATAACCGAAAACTTTGACTTTATTTGACCAAGTTTGTTATAAAAAGAACCAAAATATGGGTTGTTGGTAATACCCGAAGCCAAACACTTGGCAAGTAAAATGTGTGTAATAGATAATGGATTAACTAAACTATTCCATTAACTTTTTTTGATAATGACTTGAATTGTTGTAATGTAGACTTTTTTTGCTCTTAGAGTTGGTTGTTTTGGACTTCTAGGTCACTAGGCAATAACTTTTCCAAATAATCACTACACATGTCCAACAAAAGTTATGCTTTGTCTGATCCCATTTGTTAGCAGGGTAACTGGTGGGATCTAGTGAGTTTTCTGATAACGGATTCTCACGCTTACTAAAAAAAGTGAATAAGTCATGTATGTTAATATGACTGTTAATGTACAATGTTTGTTTTCTATAGGCACCATCATAACGGAAGATGGGAGGCACGAATTGGCCGAGTTCTTGGAAACAAATACCTATAATTGGGAACTTACGGTACGCACCTATTCCCACTCTTCGATATATTTTGCGCGTATGCATGTTTTTGTCTCATCCGTCGAGTAGGACAGACCCGCTTAAACAATCAACCACCCATTGTGTGACCCTTTCTGCTTAAATTTCGATGGTCAACAACAGTCCAAGAATGGTTGACACAATAAACCACAGGACTCAATAATAGGTGGGGCTAGAAACTTAAAAAACATTGTTATGTTAAAAAAGAACTAGAGTTGGAATGCAACTATTGGTTGGTTTATGCTATTAGATATTTTGAACGTGTGATTTACGTCAACATCTAAGGATTATTTTTAAGAACACAAACGTGTACATCTTGATCCCTCAATCTTAAACTAGCCAACGGATTTTTATATTTTACGCCCTTTCCTACACAACAAGGACCTACAAATATTGTCTTCTATCCGCTTTTATTCAAGTACCTTCACACACTTCATTCATTCCCACATTCATCTTCGTTTTCTTTCACATTACAAATGGCTTTAACTCTTCGTTCTTCTACTTGTTCTTGTGCATATGAAAAAGCAATCATCCTTTCCAGACAACACCTAAACCTAACCATTTCATTCCAACACACACACACACACACATTCTCCGATCATATGGACGAATCATGGCGGATCCGGATGGGAGCAACCGCAACGGCAGCAAAGCAGCCTAACAACCTCCCGCCGCGACGGTCTCCGGAGAACACAAACCGGAACAACGGCGGTTACGGTTACGAAACCCTAGATTTGAGGATTTTGACGATGTGTTCGGCGGACCACCGCGGAGCGTGGTTGCTCGGCAGTTCTCCGGTGACGGAAGCTTTGCGATGTCTACGAGTCTAGTGTTTGAAGATATTTTTCGGAAACCGAACCGGTGTACGGATAGGACGTCGCCGGAGTTTAGGATACCGGAGAGTAAAACAGGAGGAAGGTTGAATGAAGAGGAGTTTTACAGTGATATATTTGGTAATTCAAGGATGTCGAGGTGGAGATCTATATCGCAGACGAATTCGACGTCGAATTCATCTTCGATTTTGAGTTCGAGTCCGTTCCAGCCGGCGGTGGTTGATAGCGACGACGTCGTTTTCTCTTCTTTTGCCGCCAAGCTCAGGTATTAATTGAATTCTGTTTGCCACTTGTTCGGAAATCGGAGGTGGATGGTGTAGATTGTATTGTAGGCTGTATTTTTTTTTTCTTTTTCATTTTTTATTTTATCGAGCTCATTTTTTATTTTATCGAGCTGAAAAGATGAGCTTGAGCTCGATTCGTAAGAGCTCTTGTGACTCATCGATTCGGCTAGATACTTTTTTTTTATTTTTAATAGATATTATACATATACTGATAATATAAAAGATAAAAAAATCTAACATATACATATGATGTGTATTGTTTTTATTATTCTAAAAATATTTTCTAGAGATTGAGAGATTCAAAATATTATTATGTATTAGTTGTTTTTTTCCAATATTTTTATATGATATTATTATTGGTATTCTAGTTTGGGGCTTGGCTCGTTTACAAAAAGCGTTTTTTCAGTATTTTTTATATAGTTTTTTTTCTTCAATATTTTTATGAGCCGAGCAACTCTGTTTCGGGGCTCAACTCGTTTACAAAAGAGCTTTTTTCAATATTTTTTATATAGTTTTTTTTTCAATTATAAGCCGAGCAATTTTTTATCGGGCTCGACGACTCGTTTACAAAAGAGCTTTTTTAAGGAAGCCACAGGGCGTGAGGTTTTTAAACAACCCTAGGTTGATTGGAGGTTAAAATGGTCAGCCGGACTTTCAAAATCCAAATTCGGTGAGGGCTGGACTTTTAAAAATCCAATATTTTACGGTACAATTTTCTTTTGAAAATTTTTGACAAGTTTAAAAACTATGAGCAAAAGATCGGTGGACCCGGGGCACCCCGGGCCTCCATTAACCTCCGCCCATGCTCGTAATCTTGATGTAAGAGAAGAAAAATTATGGTAATTCCACCAAAATATACTTGGCACAAAATACTTTAGGTGACTAGCTCCAACACATTCGTAACGAATGTTCTGGCTCACCAACTCTTCTTGCACACGAATCGATAAACATCCGTATCCACCTCTTTTGTGAGTACACACAAATATGAGCCACTTTTAGATTCTTTTGTAATTTTCTTTTAGTAAATTATGAGGGAAATATTAATAGACACGTGGAAAACGAATATCACCCTTCATGTATGATTTTTTTTTTTTTGAAAACGGGAACCCCGGGTAAACTTTTATTAATATTTGAAAACAAAATTACAAACAAAGCACCTTTGTTTAAAAGGCGACTCGCCAAAAAAACAAAGAGCTAAAAAAGAAAAACATATATCTCAAAAACCAAACTAAGAATAAAGCTAAAACTTGGTGCCCATCTTCATAAAACGTGCCGTTTCGTCAGTCTCGGACTCCACCTCAACTTCATCCCATTCATTTTTGTCAAACCATCAAAATATTTTTTCTTGTTTTCGGACCATGCATCATAATCTTCAATCTTCGGGAGGGTACTAGTTTCCACAAACTCTTTAACAACCTCTATCTCATGCTCCCACATCCCAAGTTCCGTATCGAAACATTCCTCTTCATCTCTCAAATTTCCAAAACTATTTTTTGTTCTTCAATCTTCGGGAGGGTACTAGTTTCCACAAACTCTTTAACCACCTCTATCTCATGCTCCCATATCCCAAGTTCCGTATCGAAACATTCCTCTTCATCTCTCAAATTTCCAAAACTATTTTTTGTTCTTCAATCTTCGGGAGGGTACTAGTTTCCACAAACTCTTTAACCACCTCTATCTCATGCTCCCACATCCCAAGTTCCGGATCGAAACATTCCTCTTCATCTCTCAAATTTCCAAAACAATTTTTTGTGCTTACATTTGGGCTAGACCCAGGCCCAAAAGCCTGTCTTGACACATCAAAATACCCACTCCCTTTGGGCTTCTGTTTTGGGTCCTTAACAGCCTCTAAAATCGGCCCATCATGTTTTAAAAAATGATCATGCATACCTGATTTCAACGGATCAAAAACTGGGCTTTTAGCAACCACCGATGGGCCTAATACATTTCTAGCCGAGCCCACAGTTCTGTTTTGAGGTCCAGCAGCCATTAAAGGCGGAAATTCAACAAGCCCAACATCACACAAGCCCTGTTCGGCGCTATTATATTATTATATATATGAATTTAGGCTCTTGATGAACAGTGCATGAATTTTAGTTTTTTTTTAGTTTTAAAATTATTAAAGTATTTTATAGAAGAAGAAGATGATTGCTTACTAGCTTTAATAATTAGATCGGTATTGATTCGATTCGTTACAATATTGGTACGATACATGCATTTTGTATAGAAATCAACAAAATTTTACAAGAGCGAAAACATTAAAAGCGAACACCGGTACTGGCACCGATGTTGTTCGTACGAAACCGGTCGGTTCAAAGTGGCACGGTATCGGTAACGTTATTCGTTTATCCTAATAGATAGAGTTGTATAAATGAAAATGTTTTGAAATCGAAAATAAAAAAAATGAATACAGATATCGTTACCGGTGGTACGGTAGCAATACGATGTTAGATTATCAAAAGAAATAAAAAACAATATAAATAAACTCATGTACCGGAAACGATGTTGTTCGGTTCGGTACGACATGGTAGCGATACGGTGTCAATTTATTGAAAGAAAAACAATAAAGAAATAAATACCACTACCGATACAGATGTTGTTTAGTCGGTTTCGGTTCGGTTTGGTATGGTATGATAGCGGCATAATATTCATTATCAATAAAATTTATAACGCAATGTTTAAAAAAATAAATAAACATAAAACGCAAACCAACCAAACCGATACTAATTGAACAACATCGGTACCAATATCAGATATTCGTTTTTATTGTTTTTGATGTAAGGTTTTCTCTTTAGATTACTATAGGCTATTGCGAATACTGGTACCATAACGAAAAGAACAGACATCAACCGAATTCCCGCCACGAAGTGCGGGAGGAATCTCACTAGTTTCATTATATTATGATAAATGGGGAGGGTGCTAGTGTTTATTTTTTTACTAGGTTAGAACCCCGTGTATTACACGAGTTGAATAAATGTAATTTTATATATTAAATATTAAAAACTTATATCTTTATAAACCTTGTATATTGTACGGGTTAAATAAATGTAATTTTATATATCAAATAATAAAAAAAGTTATATCTTTAAAAACCATGTGTATTACACAGATTAAATAAATGTAATTTTGTATACTAAATACTAAAAACGTCGTATCTTTAAAAAACTCGTGTATAATCGGGTTGAATAAATCTACCAAATAATAAAAAATTACATCCTTAAAACCCCCGTATATTACACGTGTTGAATAGATATAAAAAAGAGTTATGTCTTTAAAAACCATGTGTATTACACAGATTAAATAAATGTATTTTTTGTATATTAAATACTAAAAACGTCGTATCTTTAAAAAAACCCGTATATAGTCGGGTTGAAAAATCTACCAAATAATAAAAAAAATTATACCCTAAAAAAATGTAATTTTGTATATTAAATACTAAAAACGTCGTATCTTTAAAAAAAACCCGTATATAGTCGGGTTGAAAAATCTACCAAATAATAAAAAAAAAACATATCCTTAAAAACCTCGCGTTTTACTCGTGTTGAATAAACATAATTTTGTATACCAAATAATAAAAAAAAAGTTATGTTTTTAAATAATTAGGATAACATTTAATATTAATTTATTATTTATATATTTAATATAAGATAAGTAGATTAGAGAGGTATTTGTTTTAAAAATATATTAAATTAACAATTTAGATTTGATGATAATCTATACTATATAATAAAAGAAACATGTTTTGGGACACTTGTCATTCTCTCATTTAATTGATTAAAATTATTAATAATACTAATAATAATAATAATAATATTTAATCTAAATTAATACAAATTTTTATTATTAATAATATTTAATCAAATCTAAAATCTAATCGAATACAAATTTTTATTATCAATAATATTTAAACAAATCTAATAAGAATTCATACGAATTCCAAAATAATAATAATATTTATGATAATAATTCCTTTCATCTCATCCTGTGCGTATGCATGTGCATGTATATTGAATTAGGAAAAAAAAAACTTAATTTCTTAGCCCAATTGCCACTTAATGATTATCGGTCCAACTCCTTTTGAGGACCAAATCGTCCCAACTCTCTTGTGTTCAACTGTTGGCGCATGCATGTTATTTGATCTGATTCCTCAAAACAAACTTCCGAACTTAAGGCCCTAATCCTCAAACCGCCCCAATTGCCAAATTAGTTTATAAATTACCAGAGAGCATGTTGTCTTCTTTATAACTATCCAAAACTCTCATCAAACTCTACCTGCAAGTATACTAATCTGCGAGTATAAAAAATCTCTCTCTATCTCCCTCGCTGCGGAATCGGTCCCAAGATCACCACGCAATCGGTTAGTACAACTCACTCCGTAGTTTTTAATTAAGTTTTTGTTGTTTCGGTTTCGGTTCGATCTCGACTTTAGTTTTAGGTGCATTCGTGACATGAACTTGACTTGGTATGAAACTGTGACTTTGATTTGGTACAGAAACTATGCTTATATGTACGAACACATGCTACTTGGTATAGAAACTGTGATGTGTATGTTATGTGATGTGCTTATATATGATGCTACTGTGATTATAAGGTTTTATGAATGGTATGAAAATAGTATTAACCTAATTTAAAAAATAATAAAAAAATCCATTTTGACTTAGAAAGATTTTTTTTAACAATAGATAAACATGTGTAATACACAGGGTTTTTAATGATATAACATTTTTTTTATTATTTGCTATATAAAATTAAATTTATTAAACCCGTACAATACACGAAGTTTTTTTAAGTATAACTTTTCTATTATTTAGTATATAAAATTATATTTCTTCCACCCGTGAATACACAAGGGTTTTTTTTTTAAATATAACTTTTTTATTGTTTGGTATATAAAAGTACTTTTATTCAACCCGCACAATACACGAGGTTCTTAAAGATATAATTTTTTTATTATTTAATATATAAAATTATATTTACTCAATACATGTAATAAATGAGGTTTTTAAAAATATATTGTTTTTATTTAGTATATAAAATTATATTTATTAAACCCGTGTAATACACGGGGTTCTAATCTAGTATTTTATTAAAGTATTATAAGATTTAATAATAATTTATTATTTATTTATTTAGATAAATATAAAATAGAGGATACCTTCAATGAATGACACGTGTCCAAAAGTTGGTTTCTTTTATTATAGTAGTTAGATTTTAAAAAATGATCATGTATGATTTGGGTAATGTGGAATATCAATTGAGTTGAAAAATCAAACATATTAATAACCAAAATATATGATTTTAGGGTAATGTGGAATATCAATTGAGTTGAAAAATCAAACATATTAATAACCAAAAAAAGAAAAAAAAAATCCGATTTATAATTTATTGATATCTTTTTTTTTTTTGTAAAGCAATAATTTATTAATATCTGTCAAATGAGTTAATTAAGTTTGTAGCTAAAATACAAACATATCAACTGTGCTGAAAAATCAAACATATTAATAACCAAAAAAGGAAAGAAATAAAACATATTAACTTTATTAATAGAAACGATTACACAGATGATCCTCGTGATATGTTCAAATTTTGGTTTTGGTTATCAAGTTTGAGAATTAGATGTTTGGACTGAAACTGTACACAATGTTACCCGCTACCATCACCACCTGCCAGGACCATCGCCTGAAACCCGCCACCACCAATGTGTGAAAGACTGAAACCCACTTGAACCCCGCCATCACCATCGTCTAAAGCTCGCTTGAAAACACAGGTGATCCGCTACTCCACTTATTAGAAACAGTCAAATTGAGGCGATGAATAAATGAGGAGGGGGCTTGTTTTATTTTTTTATTTTATATTTTTGAAAATAAAAAAAATTAGTGATATATCTTTTATTTAATTCATACTTGCTAAGTTACATCAAAACAGAATGTAGACGGACAACTTTTCAACCTATTTTATTTTTTATATTTGCTTTTTTTTTTAACACAAGAGTACTTTGGTCATTTTTAAAAATTAAATCAATAGTTAAATCCTTTCACTCTAGATACCAAACATGTTATGCTTGTAATTTGAACATATCACAGGCGCCTTACATAAAAATATTTTTATTATCATATATATTTGAGTTAAATGCCATTTTAGTCCCTGTGGTTTGGGTCATTTTGCCAGTTTAGTCCAAATGTTTCATTTTTAACCTGTGGGTCCAAAAATGTTTCACAGTTGCCATTTTAGTCCACTGGGTTAACTTCATCCATTTTTTCTGTTAACGAGAAGGCCAATTCGGTCATTTTATATGGCTGAATGGCCCTTTTAGTTAACAGAATTACATACAAAATGACCAAATTGGCCTTCTCGTTAACAGAAAAAATGGATGAAGTTAACCAAGTGGACTAAAATGGCAACTGTGAAACCTTTTTGGACCCACAGGTTAAAAATGAAACCTTTGGACTAAACTGGCAAAATGGCCCAAACCACAGGGACTAAAATGGCATTTAACTCTATATATTTACATAACCTTGCCTTATAATATTCTTTTTATTGTCTTAAAATACAGTAACTATTTATCATTAATAATAATCCTAAAATCATATACTATACAATAGTTATTGAACGGAGATGACTAGTATGACAAAAGTTCACCTTCTCGTATATAAAACTGTCCCCCATTTCACTTCCACACTTCCACCCACAAATTTTGACCCAAAACTAAACACACCAACTTTGATACTTTCATCACATCTTTTTCCAGCCACCGGAATATGGCCGGCGTCAATCTCCGGTACCCACATCCTTCTCCTATCTCTAATTGTCATCATCATGATCTTCCTCTCATCCTCCCAATCTAACCAACTTCAAATCCTCCTCAAATTCAAAATAAATTTATCAAACTCAAACACAAAAATTTTCACATCATGGAGTGAACACAACCCGGTTTGTAACTTCATCGGAATCGTCTGCGACCACGCGAACAACGTTAAAGAGATCAATCTCTCGGGACAGCAAATCGCGGGAACAGTTGATTTCGGTTTAACTTGTTCCCTCGAGTTGATTCAAAAAGTCTCACTTGGATCAAATCTTTTACATGGAACTATTAGTTCCAACTTATCACACTGCACAAGTTTGCGGTATCTTGGTCTCGAAAATAACTCTTTCAATGGACAATTCCCATGGAAATCACTTGTTAAACTAACTAGTTTAACTCACTTGAGCTTAGGAGATAACCCTTTTGATATATCTCCATTTCCTTTGGAGATATTAAACCTTTGGATGCTGCAGACGCAGACGCTTTGTCTGACAAACTGCAGCATCCAGGGTACTATCCCCGAGGATATCAAAAAGCTCGAGTCGTTACAGCGACTCGAGCTTTCTGATAACTTCCTACTCCGGGAAATCCAACAGGGGTTACGAAGCTCGTTCATTTACAAGAGCTCGAGCTTTATGATAATCGTCTGTCTGGGATTTTCCTGACTGCGTTTGGAAACTTGCCCATGCTTTCGAAACTCGATGTTTCGAATAACAGTTTGGAAGGTGATCTTTCTGAGTTAAGAAATTTGAGAAGTATAACATCTTTACAACTGTTTGAGAATAATTTTTCCGGTGGAGTTTGGAGAATTTAGGTTGTTACAACAATTTTCAATATACAATAACAAGTTCACCGGAGAACAGCTGGAGAAAATAGGATCATGGGCAGATTTCGAATACACTGATGTATCGGAAACTTCTTAACGGGTAAAATTCCACCGGATATGTGTAAAAATGGGAAACTATATGAGATTTTTATGCTGCAATACAATTTCACCGGTGGGTTGCCGGAGAATTATGCGAATTGTTCGTCGTTGGAACGATTGCAAGTGAACAATAACTTGCTTTCGGGTAGAATACCGGATGGGATTTGGAGTTTGTGGCGGTTATAATTGATTGGTCTTGTCATGAATCAGTTTGAGGGTCGGGTGACGGTTAGTATTGGTGAAGCTAAGTCGTTAGCACAACTTTTTGTATCGAACAATCGGTTTTCCGTTGAGCTTCCGGCGCACAGGATTCATCTTCAACCAAGATTACATCACATCAATGAAGGAATGCAAGTAAGATCAGAAAGTCCATCATTAAGGCAAAGAATGCAATATCTTCGATTAAAAATTTACAATCGAATGTCAAAGGTATTAACGATATTCTGATAAATAGCATTGATAGTTTGAGATTCCAGGAGCTACTGTATTTGCTGGATGAGTTCATCAAGGTAGCGTCGTAGTTTAGTAGCTGCTGAACTAACGAAAGAAAAATGGAATCAGATACATTCTTAAAGGAATGCGCTTTGCCTTACACAATATAAAAAAGAAAAAGAGAATAAAAATAGAAAGATGAAGGAATAAAGTTGACAATCCTTTTCTTTCCGTTGGTCAACAACCAACAAAACAAAATCGTTTAGTTCTTCACTACTCGTACAGGAAGGCCTCTCTTTCTGTATAGGGGGAATCCTTTATTCTCGATCAAGATGCCTCAACTGGATAAATTCACTTGTTTCACACAATTCTTCTGGTCATGCCTTTTCCTCTCTACTTTCTATATTGCCATATGCAATGATGGAGATGGATTACTTGGGATCAGCAGAATTCTAAAACTACGTAACCAACTGCTTTCACACCGTGCGAACAACATCCGGAGCAAGGAACACAACAGTTTGGAAGATATCTTGAGAAAAGATTTTAGCACCGGTCTATCCTATATGTACTCAAGTTTATTCGAAGTCCAAGTAATAAAATTGATGTTATTTACGAAAACGCCACCGCGCCAATCTAGTCCATATATCGTTTTGATCTGACGATCCATAAGCGTTCTCACCATTCCACACTTTTCACCGTTTTCCCTGGTGAGAATACGGATACACTTTCAATGTGACGGAGAAAGGTGACATCTATAGCTTTGGAGTTGTGCTGATGGAGCTCGTAACCAGGAGAAAGCCAATGGAAGACAAGTTCGGTGAAAATAAAGATATCGTGCGTTGGATTCATGATGAGATGAGGAACAAGGAAGACATGATTGGGTTAGTTTGTGATATCCCACATCGGTTGTGAAGGGGAACTAAGGCTTCCTTATAAGGGGCTGGATACCTTCACTATCATGACGCATTTTTAAAACCGTGAGGGGCAGACGCTGAGGGCGTGCTGGCTGCCAAAGCGGACAATATCATGGTACGGTTACACTGGGCTGTTACAGATGGTATCAGAGCCAGTGCCGGACCGATGGTGCCAGGTCCCGCGAGGACGCTGGACCCCTTAAGGGGGGTGGACTGTGATATCCCACATCGGTTGTGAAGGGGAACTAAGGCTTCCTTATAAGGGGCTGGATACCTTCATTATCATGACGTGTTTTTAAAACCGTGAGGGGCAGAAGCTGAGGGCGTGCTGGCTGCCAAAGTGGACAATATCATGGTGCGGTTACGCTGGGCTGTTACATAGTTGATCTGAATATTTCAGACGAGTCAAAAAGAGACGGAACTAAAGTATTGACTATTGCAATACGTTGCACCTTGCGGTTCCCTGCACAAAGACCGTCGTGCAAATGTTAGAACAGATTGAGCCTCGTTCACCTATCGATATAGTCATCGGCGATATTGTCAAGGACTAAATTTTGTATACACGAAACAATAGGTTTTTGTAAATGTGATGTGCTAGAGAATTAGAACTCATTAGCTATGAAACAATAGGTTTTTGTAAATGTCCCTTTGCGGCCCCCATCGCAATCTTGTATCGGACATTCCAATCCATTTTAGCCTTTTTATATGTATGTAATCGATCCCCTAACTACCATTAGGCATGTACTCTTAAACAAGTAGATTCGAGTCATCATTAGTAATGCTACAATACAACTTCACCACATTTACATGTCGAATCGAGCTTAAAGTGGCCACTTCGGCATAATACTCCGGCCACCGGCTTTTCTTTTTCGGTAATATCATTGCACTACTCGAGTAACTTCTAGGATCACCGGTGTCTAGACCCGACCTCCACATATGTTTAACGGCCAACTTCTTCCCGCACCCTAATTCGACTTTATAGACATTACCCGGGCCACATTTTCCAATCAAATTGCGCGGTATGAGAGACCCTAGTATCTCGCCTTCATCGAAACTAACGACATGAAAGTGTTTCATATCCCACGAAAAACCTCGATTTGTTAGATTGTTGCAATCTTTCGCCCTCGACTTTTCGAGGACAAAGCATGCTACCGAAAACAACAACATGAATGCACCCGCGATGAAGCAATACTTCGCAACTCCTAACCTGCTAGAGCGATGGGAAACCGGTGAACACTGTCGGAGACTTTTACCATTATCGGCACACAACCCCGGATTCCCGGCAAAACTACCATCATACACGCCTCCGCCAATAAAGACTCCGGCACCCGCCCAACCAACATACTGTTCGATAAATCAATAAGGCTCAACTTCAACGACGACAAACTTGCCGGAATTACACCGGAAGGTTTGTTATAGGACACGTTTAACGAGTTCAAACCCCGTAACGAACCCAGGCTCGCTGGAATGTCCCCAGAGAGTGAATTTCCGGCGAGGTTTATATCATTTAAAGAAACACATGAACCAATAGATTCTGGAATCCCACCGGAAAAAACAAATTACCTTCCAAATGCAGTATGTTTAGGTTCTTCAACTCACCAATTCTTACCGGAATCCCACCAGAAAACTGATTATACATCAATTACATTTCCACCAAAAACGAAACGTTTGATATTTCCTTTGGAAGCTCACCGGAAAACCGATTGTTCGATACAAAAAGATGTGCTAACGACTTTGCTTCACCGATATTACCCGTCACCGGACCCTCAAACTGATTCATGGCAAGATCAATCAGTTTTAACCCTCGACAAACTCCAAATCCCATCTGGGATCCTGCCCGATAGCGAGTTATTGCTCACTCGCAATCGTTCCAACGATGAACAATTCGCATAATTCTCCGGCAACCCACCGGTGAAATTGTTTTGCAACATCAAAATATCATAAATCTTACTATTTTTACACATATCCGGTGGGATTTTACCCGTTAAGAAGTTTTCCGATACATCAATGTATTCGAAATCTGCCCATGATCCTATCTTCTCCGGCAGTTCTCCGGTGAACCTGTTATTGTATATTGAAAACTGTTGTAACAACCTGAATTCTCCAAACTCCACCGCAATTTCACCCGAAAAATTATTCTCAAACAGTTGTAAAGATGTTATACTTCTCAAACTTCTTAACTCAGAAAGATCACCTTCCAAACTGTTATTTGAAACATCGAGTTTCGAAAGCATGGGCAGGTTTCCAAACCTAATCGGGAAAATCCTAGACTGATGACTATCATAAAGCTTGAGCTCTTGTAAATGAACGAGCTTCGTAATCCCTGTTGGGATTTCCCCGACCAGGAAGTTATCAGAAAGCTCGAGTCGTTAGCACAGCTTTTTGTATCGAACAATCAGTTTGAGGGTCCGGTGACGGTTAGTATCGGTGAAGCTATGTCGTTAGCATAGCTTTTTGTAACGATCAATCGGTTTTCCGGTGAGCTTCTGGAGGAAATATCGAACGCTTCGTCTTTGGTGGAAATGGAATTGATGTATAATCAGTTTTCCGGTGGGATTCTGGTAAGAATTGGTGAGTTAAAGAACCTAAACAGTCTGCATTTGGAAGGTAGTTTGTTTTCCGACGAGACTCTGGAATCTATTGGTTCATGTGTTTCTTTAAATGATATAAAACCTCCCCGGAAATTCGCTCTTCGGGGACATTCCGGTGAGTCTGGGTTCGTTTTGGGGTTTGAACTCGTTAAACGTGTCCGACAACAAACTTTCCAGTGTAATTCCAGCAAGTTTGTCGTCGTTGAAGTTAAGCTTATTGATTTGTCGAACAATATGTTGGTTTGGCGGGTGCCGGAGTCTTTATTGGCGGAGGCGTATGATGGTAGTTTTGCTGGGAATCCGGGGTTGTGTGCCGATAATGGTAAAAGTCTCCGACAGTGTTCACCGGTTTCCCATCGCTCTAGCGGGTTAGGAGTTGTGAAGTATTGCTTCATCGCGAGTGCATTCATGTTGCTGTTTTCGATAGCACGCTTTGTCCTCGTAAAGTCGTGGGCGAAAGATTGCGACAATCTAACAAATTGAGGTTTTTCGTGGGATATGAAACAGTTTCATGTCATTAGTTTTGATGAAGGCAAGATACTAGGATCTCTCATACCGCGCAATTTGATTGGAAAAGGTGGCTCGGGTAATGTCTATAAAGTCGAATTAGGGTGCGGGAAGAAGTTGGCCGTTAAACATATGTAGAGGTCAGGTCTAGACTCCGATGATCCTAGAAGTTACTCGAGTAGTGCAACGATATTACCGAAAAAGAAAAGCTGGTGGCCGGAGTATGATGCCGAAGTGGCCACTTTAAGCTCGATTCGACATGTAAATGTAGTGAAGTTGTATTGTAGCATTACTAATGACGACTCGAATTTACTTGTTTACGAGTACATGCCTAATGGTAGTTTATGAGATCGATTACATACATATAGAAAGGCTGAAATGGATTGGAATGTCCGATACAAGATTGTGATGGAGGCCGCAAAGGGACATTTACAAAAACCTATTGTTTCATAGCTAATGAGTTCTAATTCTCTAACACGTGACATTTACAAAAACCTATTGTTTCGACTATACAAAATTTAGTACTTGACAATATCGCCGATGACTGTATCGATAGGTGAACGAGGCTCAATCTGTTCCAACATTTGCACGACGGTCTTCATCGACGGTCTTTATGCAGGGAACCACATGGTGCAACGTATTGCAATGGTCAATACTTTAGTTGCGTCTGTTTTTGACTCGTCTTGAATCCAACGCATGATATCTTTATTTTCACCAAACTCGTGTTCCACTGGCTTTCTCTTGGTTATGAACTCCATCAGCACAACTCCAAAGCTATAGATGTCACCTTTCTCCGTCACATTGAAAGTGTATCCGTATTCTACAAGTTTAAAGACGCACAATTATTCAACTATAACAAAATATTGTCAAGAAATAGATGCTAAGGGGTAGAGACTTACCGGGGACGATGTATCCATATGTTCCCGCTATAACGTGTGAAGAATTTATGACCTTATTTGTTTGCATAATCTTTGCAAGCCCAAAATCAGCTATTTTCGGCTTCATTTCCTCATCCAACAAAATATTACTCGATTTCACATCTCGGTGTATCACGGGTCGATCACACCCGTGATGTAAGTTCAAAATCCATAAGGCATTGCTGGATTATGGAGCGGGGACGAGTGTACTGCCCAGTAGCCTGTATGACCAGTATGATTTTGGTCCTCTGCAAGCATGTGATAGCATGGCGATGTTCGCGGATGCGAGTTGGAAACAACTCCGGGGAGTTGTGAAAGATGTGGTAATCCAACTGGGCGAGTTTTACTACTCGGTGGATTTTATGGTGATCGACTATGCACCGACGAGGACTTGCAATCAGCCACAAGTGGTTTTGGGCTACCCATTCTTATATACAAAGAAGGCCCAGATCGATTGCTGAAACGGAATAGTTACCATGAGTTACACGGATCGTAAGTTGTACTTTAATGTGTTTTTAAAAACTATTTCTTACGATCTTGTTGATGATTCTTGTCACACAGTTGCTACTAACAAATGTGTTTCAAGTGTGACTAAGGACAGGTTAGAGACGAGTGGTGTTGGATGTCACAGGTCAAAGGGCGAGACGAGTGGAAATCAGGCGAAGAAGGCAGAAGTGAAAAGAAGAGTGGATGAAAGAAAACCACCCGACGGTGGTATTAGAAGGGGCAATGAAGCTGCATTTGACCCCAACTGGCGTGAAGCTGCAAACCTCCCACAAAACTGGATGGAATTGTATGTGGAGAAGAGGGGAAGCAAGCAGGCTTCTGAGCCACCATGAGCACATCAGGTACGGTCTGGCTGAAGACCTAAAACTTAGCGCTCTCGGGAGGCAGCCTGAGGATGTAGAGTACTGTATTTATTGTTTCGTTTTGGTGTGTGCTCTGTTTTGGCAGGTTACTTCGTTTCAATCCTCACGGATGCAATGAGTCAAGTGTGGGGATGTTTGGCAACATCCCCGATGAGATATCAGAGAATCCAAGAGGAGTTTACGTCCCTGTTCGATCGTAGGAAACGCACCACTACCGACACTGCTGATTTACGGACCAGGTCCATGTGTCTCTCTATCTTGTCTTTTAATTTATTTGTGAATTTGGTGGTGTGAGTCTTTGTGCTAGGAGTGTTTTCTTTTGTGTCGAGTCGACTAGGTTGTTAGCCGTTCATGGTTTGTAGGTGGTATCTCTCGAGTTTATATTATAAATTGCACTATATATTGGGGACAATGTATCTCAAGTGTCGGGAAGCGGTAACTCGAGAGAGGGTTGGTAGGATTGTTGATCTTAAATGCTTAAAGGGTTGAAATTGCTAAAAATTGAAAAATTTTGAAAATTTTTGTCTCAAGTATGCTTGAACTACATGAAAACCAACATTTTCAATCGCTAAAGGGTTCCTACTGATATTAAACTAACTTAGATCCCTAGTCATGGTTGTCCCTTTAAGTTTCATGAGAGTATTTCTGACAGGTTTTTAGAGAATAGTTGAAAAGAGATGCCTAACTAGAGGTAACATGCTTTAGGAATTACACATGCTATGTGTCGGAAACCCATATTCCTTTCGTTCTGTGAGATATTTGAGCCTACTAGATTGTTAGTTTAAATTGCGATAAATGTTCATTTGCTGAGAGTAGGCCATATGTTGCTTTGTGTTAGAACTTGTGTGGTTTGATACGTGCCGAGACTGTGGTTTAGCGTGTGCACATAGATGATAAAGGCATTAGGATCCATTCGTTGTTTTATATGTTGATTGTTGATTTCACCCACCTTAGTTAACCATGTTGAGTCTTATACCTTTCGTTTGTTACAGCTTGTTTGACCAGTTTGAAGTACCAACCATGAATGACAAGTGTATTTAGAAATATGTTGTGCAAGAAAAGAAAAATAGAAGAAAAATAGAAAAGAAAAAAAAAAGAAAAGAAAGAAAAAGAAAACACGAATAGAAAAGAAAAAAAAAAGAAAAGAAAGAAAAAGAAAAAAAATGATTACTATGTTCGTGTTATACAAATGGGTCGAAAATGTGTTAGTAATTATTGTGAATAAAGTTGTCATGGTTTGGTATTCGTTTGTGTTAGCCAATAAATATAAAAATCCAAAAATATTTCCTTACCTTTACCCTTAACCCAAAACCCAAAAGTCCTTTTGATATGTGCTACGTTTTTTGATACAGTGGAGGTGTGATTGCGATACAAGCTTATGATTGCAAGGTAGCATATTTGGTTTTGAGTGAAATATATGCTAGCACACTACACGCTAGTCTTGATAAAGCCGAGAGGAGTGATTATTGTGAAGGGCGTGTGACATATGTGTAGTATCATAAGCATGTTAGTTTTAGTTAGGCAAGTCTTAAGTTGTTTAAATGCGTATCACTTACTTGTCAGATTGTAAATCTTGATTGTGTCAGTCTATGGGACGGGTATGACTTAGGACCTTGAATTGTAAATCCAGTGAGGGATTTGAATGGTGATTTGTTAATAAGGTGATTAATGTTTGTAATGGTTGCTTGAGGACAATCAATGTTAAGTGTGGGGATGTGATGGAGAGTGTGAAACCCGGGTGCTAAAGTGTTTAAATTATGTGTTTTAGTGCATTTTAGACGGTTATATATTTTGAATGTGATAACTACGAGTTCTTGTGGTTTTACAGGTTAACCGTCTGAATCGGTAAAGTTGGAGAGCTTAGTGATGAAGTGGAACAAGCAAGGATGATAATCAAGACACGCGATACTATTCAGGAGCCGTTTCGAGTCAAAAGGTAGTTCGGAAGCTCAAGAAACACAAAGGAATAAAGTTGAGGGACTTGTGAGTCATTTGTTAAAATTTTGAATGCATGTAAAATAAGAATACAGCTACGTTCTTCAAACATAATCTACGGATGGGTATGCATGCATCTACAGCAGACACAAAACATAACCTACGGCAATACACCGTAGGCTATGGTGAAGAATCATGAGCGACAAATGTGATTTGTTTATTGAAAGAATACATCTTACACGCACATGCGCTGAGTGGGGGAAAAGATATTGGAGGCACAACATCATAATTAATTGACGGAGACTTTTGGGAAAAGAATACATTCCTTATCGAAAAAGAAAATCATACCTTGTTTATGCAATCAATCAAGAAAAAAAAAACAAAATTTTCTTTTGATATATATTTTCTTTTCTGTTGAACGGCCAACATATTCACGCAACACAAAGAAATTCTCGTCCTCAATCTGTAGTTCATCCACCTGTAACTTACAGGAATAACGAAGGACATCGTCGGAGATTTGAGTTCCGACCGGAAACGTCGGAATTCACGACGAGTTTGTTCGTCAACATTTCGGTATATTTTTTTTACTATTATTTGATGTTCTTCGTTGAACCTTGTTGTTTCGTCATTAATAGTTATCCAAAACAAAAACTGAGTTTTGGGATTATTGAACTTTCTGTCGGTTTAGTTTGTTTTTGTGGAAGAAGATTACAGCGTAGTTGATGTTAAATGCAAATAAAATTCAAATCCATGTCTTGGCATTGTGGTTAGTATATGTTTGCTGTTACAAAATGACACGGGTTCGATTCCCCTACTCCATGTTTATCGCAGCCGTTTTTATTTCTTTAAAAAAAAAGCATGGCATGAATCACATCAGTAACAGGTTAAATGAATTGAAAACAAAGATATTGAGTCGGTTAGACACGCAGTTCAGCGGAGGGGCTGCGTGCATGTATGTGAGAGGTCTGTAGTTCTAGTCCTGTCCAGGTAAAAAAAAAAACCCATTTTCTCTTAAATAAGAGTTTATGTCTTTCTTTATTATTTCATTTATTTCCTTTCTGTTTTTTTAAACTTTAAAATCTTTAATAACAATTAACACATTGTTCTTTGTTTATTCTTGACAATAATTAACAAACGTACGTTTTCTCTAAAGTTAATACATTCATTTAAATAGATATATAATTTGAATATGTGAATTTTTTTCAGATGTTTTTGATTACTTGTGGGATAACTGGTTAAACACCTCCCGCCATTTGTTCATATCTGCATGGACCAATCAAACCCTGACAATCTACCAAACTACAACAAATAGAGTTGAAGGCGCACATGCTGCATTAAAGAAACAACTCACTACACCGAAATGCAGTCTGGAAACGCTGGTGAAAAAGGTGGACACCTTGGTATTAAAGCAATATACGCAAATAAAGAAATGCTTGGAAGAAAGCCATACCAAGCGAATAAACAGCCACCTTGAGATTCCTTTGTTTCACAACCTACTTTGTAAAGTTTCCATCCATGCTCTTAACCTATTAGAAAACTAGCTAACACAGAGACTAACCACGTTGCGGTCATTCGGATCAACATGTGGCTGCCAGTTGTACACGGGTTGCTAGTTGTTATGTGCCTGTCTTCTGGAGAGAGTGCAAGTCGAGGGTTTCCTGGATCAGAGATCCCCTGTACCGTTACCTGCACAGACTTATTGTCACATCTATTACACCACGCGAGCATGTATGCGAGAGGTCTGCAGTTCTAGTCCTGTCCAGGCCGGTTTTGGCCGATTTTTTTGGTACTTAAAAAAAAAACCCATTTTTTTAAAATAACAGTTTATGTCTTTCTTTATTATTTCATTTATTTCCTTTCTGTTTTTTTTTTAACTTTAAAATCTTTAATAACAATTAACACTTTGTTCTTTGTTTATTCTTAACAATAATTAACAAACGTTCGTTTTCTCTAAAGTTAATACATTCATTTAAATAGATATATAATTTGAATATGTTTTTTTTTTTCAGATGTTTTTGATTACTTGTGGGATAACTGGTTAAACACCTCCCGCCATTTGTTCATATAACTGCATAGACCAATCAAACCCTGACAATTTACCAAACTACAACAAATAGAGTTGAAGGCGCACATGCTGCATTAAAGAAACAACTCACTACACCGAAATGCAGTCTGGAAACACTGGTGAAAAAGATGGACACCTTGGTATTAAAGCAATATACGCAAATAAAGAAATGCTTGGAAGAAAGCCACACCAAGCGAATGAACAGCCGCCTTGAGATTCCTTTGTTTCACAACATACTTTGTAAAGTTTCCATCCATGCTCTTAACCTATTAGAAAACGAGCTAACACGGAGACTAACCACGTTGCGGTCATTCGGATCAACAACATGTGGCTGCCAGTTGTACACGGGTTGCTGGTTGTTATGTGCCTGTGTTCTGGAGAGAGTGCAAGTCAAGGGTTTCCTGGATCAGAGATCCCCTGTACCGTTACCTGCACAGGCTTATTGTCACATCTATTACACCACACGAGCATGTATGCGAGAGGTCTGCAGTTCTAGTCCTGTCCAGGCCGGTTTTGGCCGATTTTTTGGTACTTTAAAAAAAGAAAACCCATTTTCTTTTAAATAACAGTTTATGTCTTTCTTTATTATTTCATATATTTCCTTTCTGTTTTTTTAAACTTTAAAATCTTTAATAACAATTAACACTTTGTTCTTTGTTTACTCTTAGCAATCATTAACAAACGTACGTTTTCTCTAAAGTTAATACATTCATTTAAAAAGATATATAATTTGAATATGTTTATTTTTTTCAGATGTTTTTGATTACTTGTGGGATAACTGGTTAAACGCCTCCTGCCGTTTGTTCATATCTGCATGGACCAATCAAACCCTGACAATCTACCAAACTACAACAAATAGCGCTGAAGGTGCACATGCTGCATTAATGAAATACTCACTACACCGAAATGCACTCTGGAAACGCTGGTGAAAAAGGTGGACACCTTGGTATTAAAGCAATATACGCAAATAAAGAAATGCTTGGAAGAAAGCCACACCAAGCGAATGAACAGCCACATTGAGATTCCATTGTTTCACAACCTACTTTGTAAAGTTTCCATCCATGATCTTAACCTATTAGAAAATGAGCTAACACGGAGACTAACCACGTTGTGGTCATTCGGATCAACATGTGGCTGCCAGTTGTACACGGGTTGCTGGTTGTTATGTGCCTGTCTTCTAGAGAGAGTGCAAGTCGAGGGTTTCCTGGATCAGAGATCCCCTGTACCGTTACCTGCACAAGCTTATTGTCACATTTATCACACCACGCAAGCATGTATGCGAGAGGTCTGCAGTTCTAGTCCCCTCCAGGCCGGTTTTGGCCGATTTTTTGTACTTTAAAAAAAAACCCATTTTCTTTTAAATAACAGTTTATGTCTTTCTTTATTATATCATTTATTTCCTTTCTATTTTTTTAAACTTTAAAATCTTTAATAACAATTAACACTTTGTTCTTTGTTTATTCTTAACAATAATTAACAAACGTACGTTTTCTCTAAAGTTAATACATTCATTTAAATAGATATATAATTTGAATATGTTTATTTTTTTCAGATGTTTTTGATTACTTGTGGGATAACTGGTTAAATGCCTCCCGCCATTTGTTCATATCTGCACAGACCAATCAAACCCTGACAATCTACCAAACTACAACAAATAGAGCTGAAGGCGCACATGCTGCATTAAAGAAACAACTCACTACACCGAAATGCAGTCTGAAAACGCTGGTGAAAAAAGGTGGACACCTTGGTATTAAAGCAATATACGCAAATAAAGAAATGCTTGGAAGAAAGCCACACCAAGCAAATGAACAACCACCTTGAGATTTCGTTGTTTCACAACCTACTTTGTAAAGTTTCCATCCATGCTCTTAACCTATTAGAAAACGAGCTAACACGGAGACTAAACACATTGCGGTCATTCGAATCAACATGTAGCTGCCAGTTGTACACGGGTTGCTGGTTGTTATGTGCCTGTCTTCTAGAGAGAGTGCAAGTCGAGGGTTTCCTGGATCAGAGATCCCCTGTACCGTTACCTGCACAGGCTTATTGTCACATCTATTACACCACGCGAGCATGTATGCGAGAGGTCTGCAGTTCTAGTCCTGTCCAGGCCGGTTTTGTCCATTTTTTGGTACTTTTAAAAAAAAAAAACCCCATTTTCTTTTAAATAACAGTTTATGTCTTTCTTTATTATTTCATTTATTTCCTTTCTGTTTTTTTAAACTTTAAAATCTTTAATAACAATTAACACTTTGTTCTTTGTTTATTCTTAACAATAATTAACAAACGTACGTTTTCTCTAAAGTTAATACATTCATTTAAATAGATATATAATTTGAATATGTTTGTTTTTTCAGATGTTTTTGATTACTTGTGGGATAACTGGTTAAACATCTCCCGCCATTTGTTCATATCTGCATGGACCAATCAAACCCTGACAATCTACCAAACTACAACAAATAGAGCTGAAGGCGCACATGCTGCATTAAAGAAACAACTCACTACACCGAAATGCAGTCTGGAAACGCTGGTGAAAAAGGTGGACACCTTGGTATTAAAGCAATATACGCAAATAAAGAAATGCTTGGAAGAAAGCTACACCAAGCGAATGAACAGCCACCTTGAGATTCCTTTGTTTCACAACCTACTTTGTAAAGTTTCCATCCATGCTCTTAACCTATTAGAAAACGAGCTAACACGGAGACTAACCACGTTGCGGTCATTCGGATCAATATGTGGCTGCCAGTTGTACACGGGTTGCTGGTTGTTATGTGCATGTCTTCTAGAGAGAGTGCAAGTCGAGGGTTTCCTGGATCAGAGATCCCCTGTACCGTTACATGCACAGGCTTATTGTCACATCTATTACACCACGCGAGCAGAGTCGCGAATGGTGCAATTCGGGGGATCTCTTTTACATGTACTGTCTTATATGGGGGGAGATGTGCGCCCTCGCTCACTGCCTAGCCCAGTGGTTCGCGGAGGCATACCACAGGCAGGATAGGTATGTGTTGTACTCGGGGAGTGCATCACGTGTATCGCCGTCTTGTTGGGCCTTGTTCCCCAGGAGGACCCAGTATTCACTGAGGGGGCGTGGTGGAGCCGAGCAGGTTGACACGGTAGACCCTGATCGGCATGCACATGACGCGTGACTTCCCTGGGCTCGACCTTCGATTTATTGGACACGACGGGCAGCTGTTTTCCCCCATCGCTCTCCCAGCCGAGTTACCGGAGGAGCTGCCAGAGCCGGCGGAAGGTGAGCCAACAGATGGTGATGTCGCAGAGGACAACGATGACGATGACGACGATGGTGACCACGCTCACCCACCATTTCTGCCACTGCCACCTGGTCCGCCATCGTAGCCGCAGCCACAGGGGGTGCCTCAGTACCCCTAGCACGTTCTGTATGACCAGCTCCATCCAGCTGTGGCGCTTGCGTTAGAGCAGATGGAGGCGCAGCTGCAGCTGCGGATAGACGCCACTCACCACCGTACTAAGGCCCTTTCTCATGCGGGCAATCCAGGGCGATATACAGACGGCTCACCGGCGTGGTGATACACCATTGCCGATATCGCCGTTGTCGCCTCACCCTGGATAGGAGGGTCATGATCCATAGGTTTAGGATCGTTGTACTTTTCTTGTAATTTGATAGTTTATGTATTTTGAACGACGTCCTGTATATATACCAACTTATTATGTAATTAAATTTGCACTTTCAGTTTTTTTGTATTTGTGATTGTTTATTTTAACTGTTTAGATTGGTTTGCTTGGTTACGTACAATGTATAATATCACACATTGTGAATACATCAACATAAAAAAATAATACAAAATTACGCTATGATACGACACGATACGATACGACATGATACGCTATAATACGATGCTTAATGATAAAAGAAATAATAAAGATGTGATACAATACGCCACGATAAGCTATAATACGATATTAAGTTAAAAATGTGATACGATACGCCACGATACGCTATAATACGATACAATAATAGTGATTTTAAAACTCATTAAAACAAAAATAACCAATAATAAACACCAATAACAAACCTACAATATTAAAACCTAAATGGCATAAAGCTAAACAAGAATGCGATTGATAAATTTAAATGGCATAAAGCTAAACAAGAAATTTGACTTTCTTCAAAAAAATTAAAACCTAAAACACCTTAAATCATGATCTTCGTGTTCTGTCAATGTTTTGGCCACTTGTTCAAACTCTACTGAAAAGAATGATGATCGGAGCTGTAGAATGAGACCCTCCACTGTTGGGTTATCATTTTTCAACCCCATTTTCCCTAAATTTGAGATTATCAAGTGCTTGAAATCGAAGATCCTTGCATTAGACACAAACCCATGGAATTTGTGGTGGATCCAAACAATATGAATGCATGCAACGAATTTGACAACTGTGACAGCTTATTAAAAGTTCCTCAGGCTCACGGCAACCGCACTGGTATTGGTGGTGGTTGTTCATCACAAAAATAAACCAAAATATAAGAGTAAATTGCACAAAAGGTCCTTTATGTTTCTTTAAACTTGCAGGTTTCAGCCTTAATGTTTAAAACTTGCTGAAAAGAGACTTTACATTTATTTTTGTTTCGGGTTTAATCCTTTGCCACTAACCAAGTTAATTATCTCAATTAAAATCCCTCACATGCCTAACATGTGAGGGTATATTTGTCATTTTAATTTTACTTCTTATAAAACCCTAAAAACCCTACAAGACCATTTTAATTCTCTTCATCACCTTCAATTAAAAACCCTACCCCCATTCTTCTTCATCTTCAATGGAACCTGCAAGTTTGATGAGTTCCATTTATTGAAAGATCATCTAAAATAAATAAAGACAATAATTAGGATTATGAAAAAATGTTGAAGGATCATCTAAAATTAATAAAGAAAATAATTAGGATTATGAAAAAATAATAATCAAATAGGATGTGGTGCTATTATCTTGAATTTCAGCAAGTGCTGCAACAACATTTGTGACTACCATAGGATTATTATAAGATATCAGATCTTTAAGAGCATCCAGAAAACCTTTATCTTCAACTAACTCGGCATTAATATCGAATAGTTTAGCGACACATATAGCTGTTGTTTTTTGAACATAAGGATCGTCTATGTGATTTGGAAACAAAAAACACATAATTTTTTGTATTTGAATTAAACTGAAAATTTAGTTTTTTTCTTTGCTTTTGAATAATGTGAGGAAATTTCCGATAATCACATTGATTAACGATCAATGTGTCATTCATTATTCATCCATCCTTATCCTTATCCTATGAGACGTATCGAAAATGACCTCGCATTATTCTAAGGCAAAGAAAATCAGAGCAAACCTGAGCACAATTGCTTTATTTCAAATCCTATTAATTATGTATTTCCTGTTCTCAAATCACAAAAACAATTCTCCGATATACACAGCTTAATCGATTAAGTTATTTGTGTGGACAACTGAAGATGAAGAAGAATGGTGGGATAGGGTATTTAATTGAAGGTTATGAACAGGAATTAAAATGGTACTGTAGTTTTTTTGGGGTTTTATAAGAAATAGAATTAAATAACAAATATACCCTCACATGTTAGGCATGTGAGGAAATTTAATTGATATAATTAACTTGGTTAGTGGTAAAGGATTGAACCCGCAACAAAAATAAATGTAAAGGCTGTTTTTCGCAAGTTTTAAACATTAAGGCTAGAACATGCAAGTTTGAAGAAACATAAAGGACGTTATGTGCAATTTACTCAAAATTTAATCATAAACACGACCTAATATTAACCCAACAGTAAAACATGTCACACCCCAACCGATGGCGGAATCATCGGGGCGCGGCACTGAGCGAAACAGATTATCCAGGAGAAATCCATAACAACTAATATTACCAAATATTCTTAAGTTACGTCCCATACCATAACATATTCAGTAAAATAATTATTACAGACAGAGCATCTCAAAGACAAATAAAATAATGTTCCGATAACTCATAACATAAATTGTTTGTTTGGTTTCTAGACTCCCCTACTTGATTCTTGAACATCAAGCATAGCAAAAAGCAACCTAAACACCTGTCACATACGTTAAAATAGAGGTCAATACACACAGTGTAAAGGTGAGCATACAAGTTTAATAGCATAATAGATAGCGAAATCATTTTACGCATAACCAGCATGTAACATGTAGCAAAGTGAAGCTAGTAGGTTATCGACAATGAAATATGCACAGACGTGACTGCGAGTTATAGAATGCGCAACACATATCACCACTGTGACACGTGAAGTAAAGCCCTTAACAACCCCTGTCCACGATAGGTGCTGAGTCTAAACTATAGTACTATCGTTGCTAAGGTGTCAGGCAATACTCACTGTGTAAACATAACATACAAGCATTCATCGAGTAACACGCATAACATGTAGTGAAGGTCAGCGTATAAAAGTGTTTGCGTTGTGTGTCGATTGTGATTTGAATAAGTAACGTATGTAACACCCAAAAGTGCGTAAAGCAGAAAGGGTTCGAGTATACTCACAGATCGTGTTTACGAATAAACACAGTCTCGGATTGGATTAAAGGGGGCGCTGGAAAGTTAGCCTGATTACAGAAAGATAGTATAAGCGATGAACGATGCGTTAAACGGTGTCGCGTGACTGAATGACGAATGGTCATTCGATCGGATGACGATCCGGACGGATGGCCATTCGTTTGGGAGGGATGTGTTTATGTATGGTGGCTTTGAAGTTTTCGTTGTAGCATTTTAAAAACAGAGAAGTATCTCTACCTTTCAGGTCGTCCGGTCGAACGGTCGTCCGGTCGGATGGTGGTTCGCTCGGATGGCGATCCGTTCCAAGTGAGACATCTCATAGAGAACAAGTTCACAGCAGGATGGTCATTCGATTGGATGGTCGTCCGATCGGATGACCATTCGTTTGTTTACTGTTATGTATTGAAAATTTATAAAATGTTTTAAGTGTTGAGACGACAAGTCATCCGATCGGATTGTCGTTCGATCGGATGGCAATCCGATCGGACGGCAGTCCGTTTGGTGACTTGCTCGTTTTGAAATTTGTTAAGTTTGAAAAGTTTGCGGTTTGATCGAGATGGTATGACAACGTGTTAAACAACGGGAACTCCATCAAGCCCAAGTCATCCGATAGGACGGGAATCACCCCAGTCTGATCAGTTAACTGTTCTTGACGGGTGTTCATGTTCAACTCGCAAAATCGGTTATCTCATCGATAGGAATCAGATCTCAGACCGACACATCACTAGAGAAAGAGCGGAGAGCCTGAATGAGCTCCGATTCTATCGGTTTTGAGTGCAAGAGTGTAAAAGAGTTGAAGAAAAGTTATGAAAACATCTTTCAATTCCTTTAATCTTGAAAATGTTTAGATTTAGGCGAAATCATTGTTTTCAACATGTTGAAATCTCTTAGATCTGAGTTGTTCTTGGTGGAGTAAGGTCAAATCTTGAAGTTCATAAGAACCCCATGATGACATCATTCTAGAACACCTCAAATCAGTCGATTTCATGGTGAAAAATGAGGACTTGATGGTGAAAAAGATGAAGATGTGTGTGTAGATCATAGATGTACAAGATTTGAGTTGAAAACTTACAAAAATCGTGAGAAATCGAGAGAAAATAGCCTGAGAAGTCGAAAGGTCGGAGGAGAGCTGTCACATCATTGTTCATGATGTGGCAGGTGCTATTTATAGGTGACAGAAGAGGAAAGGCGGTGTAGTGTGACGGATCGGAGGGCAGTTCGATCGGATGGTCATCCGTACGGATGACCATTCCATCGAATGGTCATTCGATCGAAAGGCTCCGGCGAGTTGGGTTTCGATGTTTCATTTCGTGCGTTGAGCGTTGCGATGCGCTTAAGCGAGTGTCGATTAAGCGATGCGATATATTAAGATAATAGTCACACAAATAACATAACTAACATACAACAACATAATTAACCTTGCGTTTCCAGTTCGCGATGAGATTGCGTTGTAATAGAGTTGCGATTGCGTTTTTGATTAATCACCACGAACATAATATAAACATGCATAAGTAACACATAAATAGCACACACACGTAAACACAATATACAGAACCTACAATTCAGGTTGCAATGCGATAGCGATGCGATTAGCGATAAATAGATTAGCGATTAACATCGATAAAACTACGATTATTAGCATTTACTCCACATAATACAACTAAAATACATAACTTAAAGAAATAGATTACAAGTCAAGGTGTACAATCAATAGTTAAGCAAGGAGTGACAGATCGCAATTAGCAATCTTTTCTTCCTTTGACTTTGACTTTGACTTTGACTTGTACTTTGACTTTCAAAACGCGGGTTGTTACAAAACATAACATTAAAAAGAACAAAGATTTACCATAGTCTGATGTATAGATGTTTCACCATGTGGAATAATGTATACATCCATTACTGGACAGTTGTTAGGAATTGTCTGAGAATAAATTTTTTGATCACAAGATTCAGCATCTTCCATCTTTTCTATGCTATAAAATTTGGCTTTGCATAAAGGGCATGTGTAAACTTTTTTCATTGAAGCCTGTATATACACATTATATACAATATATATAGTTATATTGCCGTTACTTGTGTTCTAAAAAGTGACAAGTGTAAACTGTAAAGGATTGTGAATGAAAAATAAAACTATACCATATGATCTGCTATAACAACCCTCCTAAAATTATTTCCTACACCTATAAATTATTTAAAAGAGTTAATTACCAAAATCGTCCCTGAGGTTTGGGCACGTTTGCCATTTTCGTCCAAAATGACAGTTTCGTACCAAATTGCCCCCAACGTTTGTAACTTTTTGCCATTTTCATCCAAACCACTAACTTAGTTTATTTTTTCTGTTAAGTTGAGGATATTTGGATGAAACTGGCAAATATAAAACCACAGGGATGATTTTGGCAATTTACTCAAACCCTTTTTAATTTCTTTTATTTAATTATTTTTGTTACATATATAATAAAAAAGAATATACATGGAGTTTTTAGAAAAAAAATTAATAGTTTTGTCAGATAATTTTTATAAATTTTCATCCAAATCACTAACTCAGTTTATTTTTTCTATTAAGGTGAAGTACGTTTAAAACATACCTCGTATGCGAAAACCGAGCCCAAAATACCTTATATAATTAAAAATTAAATAAAAACAAGAAAATATAGGCGCTCGCGGGCCGCGAAGGCTTTGCCTTCAGGCTACGCGAGGCACGACAGCCAACCCACCAGGCGGCCCCCTGAGCTGCCACGTGGCTCACTCGTATAAAAGCTACATCTGACGAATAAGCAAAGCTAGTCCCTACACCCCTACGTCGCGGGCCGCGAAGGATTTCCCTTCGGCTTACGCGGGCCGCGAGAAAACCCATTTCAGCTCCTATAAATTGGGAGCATCGGCCTCAGTCCCAACTCGCTCAACTTTTCAAAATCTCTCTCAACTTCTGCATAGTATACACTATACTCGGGCATAATACCCCCCTAAATAATGAAGTTCTGCCTCGTTGTAAGTATCATAACCCCCGGTTACGTATTAGATACGCTGCCCGATTGATCTCGGGTTCCGTAACGGCTGTCGAGGTTCTGCCCGACGTAGTCATTGGAATTCTGTCTCGGGGAGGGTATTACTAATGTAAATATTGGGTTATTATACTAACGCGTGTGCATTGTGTAATTAATAGATAATCACCAGGAAATCCTAAAGGAAAACCCTAAGACAACAATGTGAGTAATCTTTGTAAACCTTTTTGCAAACTGTTTTTACAAAACCTCAAATGTTTTACATTATATTAAACAGTGATTGAGTATTTATATTCTACAATTATCATCGGTATGTTGGGTATGTTGGGGTTTTGTATACACAATTTGTTACTACACCGTGAGTAGTAACATGACCACAAGTCGGGTTGACAGTACTGTGGGTGGTAATTAAAGTAGATGGAAACAAATATAATTGCGTGACCGCCCTCAATACTGTAAAATGATAAAACTTGTTTTGATTAAACTGGGATTCACTCACCAGTATTTCCCACTGACAAAATGTTTTTAAACGCGTTTCAGGTAACAAAATGTGAAGCCAAATAGAAGCCAGCTGGACAGCACTGAAGGCTTGGAAAAGTGGCTATAAAAGTTATGTAAATAAAGAGATGTTTTATTTAAATAAAATAGGGTTTATCCCTATGAAAATGTGTGTACTGAAAACTTAGGAATTTCCCATGTGTTTAAATTTTATAAAAGCGTGGTATTTTATTCTGATAAAATATTTCCTAACTACGGTCCTGATGTAATTTCCGCTGCCAAAATGATAAACACCGATACCACCGAAACTGGCCCCTACTAGACCCCTACGATGATAATGATCAATACATCAGGGAAATTCTAGAGAATCCTTACCCTTACGAAGAACCCATGTGTCATGACCCCCGTCCCGGTTTTACCCGTTTCAGGAGCCGCGGGACAGAAACCCGTGGTAATTAATAAGTTGGCAGTGGAAAATTTAACAGGATCTTTTAAAACTTGAAATTACCCAATTTATTTTATTTCACAAATTGGGGATAACACCCATAATTTACAATGAAGGTGATTTCACTGGGAAATCCCTTGTTTTTACAAAAACATGTTCCTTTATTTATTTGAGCCACTTCTTCAAGCTTGCAGTGCTACACAACACTTTTTCCTGGATCACAGCAGATCACCTGAAACATGTTTTAAAAAGGTTTTATCAGCAGGGAAATACTGGCGAGTCACTCAAGTTGAACAAAACGACACATTGTTATAATATACAATATTAAGGGTGATTACATTGTTTTTATCAACCAATTACCCCAAATCGGTATTTGTCACTCGACTGTATCTGTGACTATGGTCAGATCACCAATTGGCTAACTCGTTGTCCAATGGTGATGGGTATCAAGTAATGTATACAAAACCCCACATACCGGCACTAATTGAAGATTACAAAGACTTAATCCCTGTAATTATAACTTTGAAAACAAGTAGAGTTTTAAGAAAACAATTTGATAAAAGAGAATGACTCACATTGCAGATTTAGACGGGCAACGTTTAGCCTACTGATTTTAGCCTGGTTAACCTAATTCAAATAATAATGCACACGAAAACTTGGTCAGTAACTTAATACAACATTTACGATAAGCTCACGAAATCAAAACCCTCACAACGAATGACAAAGTGCAGCACTTAAACATCCATCGGATTCACAACGAATGACAAAGTATAGCCCGAGTTTGGGCAGCACTTAAACATCCATCGGATTCACAACGAATGACAAAGTATAGCCCGAGTTTGGGCAGCACTTAAACATCCATCGGATTGGTTTCAATCGATCGGACATTGTATCGTAGCAGTGATCGAGTTATTACCCTGTTATCGCGGCAGAATTTCGTGCTGTGTGTGTGTTTTGAAGTAAACAGACAATATCTCAACGTACGAAACGAGTTTTTACGTCGAACCAACACCAAAATTCAAGTGCCAAACCCTACTATTTATACTGAAAAACCGGCTCCCTCGCATGGCGCGAGAGCCTGGCGCGTGGCGCGAGGGCACCCCCTCTAGCATAGGGTTGCCTTGTATCTAACTAGCTTGGGTGAGTCGACATTTTGACGAAATTCGATTTTGACATCAAACTGTGATGATAATCGTCAATGGGGAATACCCCCCCCCCCTGAGTTTTAGGGGCCCTGATCCTAGTTCTGATTGTTCTGAAAATTTTAGGGGTCATGCACTATTACTTGGGTGTCTCAATTAGGGTTTCCTATTGGACAAAATAAAATAAGAAATAGTAATTTTAATTGAGGGTTGTTACATTCTCCCCACCTTATTAAAATCTCATCCTCGAGATTTACTGGAACAAGTAGGGATATTTTCGCTTCATCTCTGATTCCAGCTTCCAAGTGTACTCAGGTCCTCTCTTTGAATCCCACTTGACTTTGACCAGTACTAGTCTTTTGTATTTGAGAAACTTGACCTTTCTGTCTTCTATCTGCAGTGGCTTCTCAACAAATTTTAACTTTTCATTTACCTCTATATCCTGAAGAGGTACTACCAGGGATTCGTCAGATAGACATTTCTTGAGGTTAGATACATGAAATACATCATGTACCCCAGCTAACTCTGCTGGTAGTTGTAAGCGATAGGCGACTGGTCCTATTCGCTGGATTACTGGGAATGGTCCTACGTACCTTGGACTTTAGCTTTCCCTTCTTACCAAACCGAACTACTCTTTTCCAAGGAGAAACTTTCAAGAGAACGTTGTCTCCAACTTGAAATTCTAGTGGCTTGCGTCTATTGTCTGCATAACTTTTCTGGCGATCTCGAGCCGTTTTCAGTCTTTCCTTGATTTGAGTGATCTTGTCGGTGGTTTCTTGTACTATTTCAGGACCTGATAATTGGCTTTCTCCTATTTCTGCCCAACAAACTGGAGTTTTGCACTTTCGTCCATACAGTGCTTCGAATGGGGCAGCTTCAATACTTGCATGATAACTATTGTTATAGGAGAATTCAATTAAGGGTAGGTGGTCATCCCATTTTCCACCAAAATCTATTACACATGCCCTGAGCATGTCTTCTAGGGTTTGGATTGTCCTTTCACTTTGTCCGTCTGTTTGAGGATGGTACGCAGTACTTAAATTTAATCGCGTCCCCATGGCTTCTTGGAAACTAGTCCAGAAATGTGAAGTGAAACGACTATCTCTATCCGATACAATGGAGAGTGGGACTCCATATAAGGATACTACTTCGTCTACGTATAATTTTGCCAACCTTTCCATGCTAAAGGTTTCCTTCATGGGTAGGAAATGAGCTGATTTGGTTAATCGATCCACAATTACCCAAATCGCATCATTACCTTTTCTAGTTTTGGGTAACTTAGTAACAAAATCCATGGTTATGAGTTCCCATTTCCATACAGGCATTTCTAATTGTTGGAGTAACCCAGAAGGTTTCTGGTGTTCTGCCTTAACTTGTGAACAAGTTAGACACTTAGAAACGTATCTAGCTATGTCCTTTTTCATTCCTACCCACCAGACATTATTTCTTAAATCTTGGTACATCTTATTATTTCCCGGGTGCATGGTATACCTAGATTTATGGGCTTCTTCCAAAATCTTATTTCTTAAATCTCCTTGCTTAGGTACCCAAATCCTTCTTTTGTGGAATTTCCAAATTCCATCAGCTCCTTGCTCTAATTCCTTTATTCTTCCTTTCATTCCTTCAGCATCATCCTTGATTGCTGTGGCTTGAACATTCTTTAATTGTTCCATTAAGTCTAATGTTAAAAACTTAATCTAAGAGCACGAACTCGCTTTTGCTTTTCATGATACTTACGACTTAAGGCATCTGCAACTACGTTTGCCTTTCCTTCGTGATATTGAATATCACAGTCGTAGTCACTTAGAATTTCCATCCATCTTCTTTGCCTCATGTTCAATTCTTTTTCCCCAAATATGTATCTTAAACTCTTATGATCCATATAAACGGTAAATTTACTTCCATACAGATAGTGTCTCCAAATCTTAAGGGAAAAAATTATCGACCCTAATTCTAAGTCATGCGTCGTATAGTTTTCCTCGTGCTTTTTCAATTGCCTTGAAGCATACTGTCACACCCCGACCATGTAAAACAACGAGACGTGGCGGAAACGTCGGGGAGTGTTGTAACAGAATCATTGTTTCACAACCATTGAATAAATAATTTCGTTTTATTGAATAAATGAACTCATTGTTTTAGTACAATCAAATAAGTACAACTATTATCTTTCAAATTTTAAAGTCGTTAAGGCACGAGTCCATCCTATGTATAGCATGTACCAACAATCATCACATAACAGCACCTGTGTGACAACCCGAGTTTTCAAGGTCTCTGTTCGACTTGACTTAGTACTTATTTGCGAAGTGTGTGTTACATTTATTCGATGTGCAATATAAGTGTTGGTTATAGATTCATGGTGAGTATATTATATGTGTATGTGTGTATATATATATATATATATATATATATATATATATATATATATATATATACTTTGTATTAGTAATATGAATTGTGTAATTAGTAAAACTTGGATCGGACCCCTTGCCAAACACACCCCACCCGAAATATTCCCCCCACACGAAAACACCCACCCAACTAATATTCCCAGTTTTTGTCACCTTCACCGATTTCGTCGAGGTATGGGCTTTGGCCCAAAGGTGTTCGACTGGCCTAACTATGTGTTTACGTTATAACTCCAACATCGTATACGATAGAACATTTGGAAAACCCTAGAGCCTCTTTCTTGGCGACGGCAGCAAGACTTTGGCTGGGTGTCTCGTTTAGTGTGCCTAGCAGTGTTTATTCCTCAGCTTGGTTAGTATATTTCCATGTGTGAATCTAATTTCTATTGGCTGCCATGGTTGTTCTCTTCGAAATTGCTTGGATTCGTAATATATTAGATTTCTTTAGGTGCATGCATATTGAACAAAGTGGCATAGAATTCTGTGTATTGTGCTTTAATTGTTAGAATTCCAATCACATGAATTGTAACCTAAATAAACATGGAATATTATTTTATGAAATCATTATGGCTCGATGATTGGCTGATGATTATAGTATGCATTTAGGGCCGATGGTTTTGTAGGTGATAGGTTGCATGATTGTTAACAGGTGTACAAGACTTGTTTTAGTCTAATCTGAATAGGAACATATGATATGATGAGTCGGATTACATGCATGAGATGTCCAGAACGAACTTGTTGGCTATCATGAATTAACATTAGTGGAGTATGTATAATTGTTATAGGATATAAATCGATAATTAGGATACATGATTAGGGTTGACTGAGCATGATGAAACGTGACCCATGTGACTGTTCTTGATTATGAAAACCCTACCTCAATGAAATCAAGCCCAGACGAAAACACTTAAGTGTTTTCGCCATACTTCAAGTCGACGAAAACCCTTGGGATTTCGTCGCCCAAAGGGTTTTCGCCACAAAAGGGATTTCGCCACAAGAAGGATTTCGCTTGAAGGGTTTTCGTCTAATGATCTGTTACTTTGTCAACTCTGTTAGTTTGCTAAATCTGTTATGTATGTAACCCCGTTAGTTCATTAACTCGGTTAGTTTATTTACTCTGTTAACTTTATTATCTATGTCAGTTTATTAGCTGAGTTAAGTATATTAACTTCGTTAACTTTATTAACTCTGTTTAGTTATGCATGTAACTCTGTTAATTATGTAGCTATGTTAAATATGTCAATCCTGTTAAGTTTACTAACTTTGTTAAGTATGTTAATCCTGTTAAGTGTACTATCTCTGTTAAAATATGTTAACTTTGTTGAGCATGATAACTTAGTTAAGGAACTTGCAAGTAACTTGGAACCTTGTATGGATTGACTAACTGTTTATGTGTTACGTGATGTTAACTGTCAAACACACTTGGTGACTTAGATTGCATTTGAATCGTTACGAACTTGAACTGATTTAATATACGTGCATACTATAGGACTTGACTGATTACTTGTGAGCACATAGTTAAGCATACCGAGCAAACCAAGGTGAGTTCACACTCCTAAGGCATGGGATTCCCGGTGGGTTGGGAATGGGATTGAATAACTACTCGTACTATCATTACTATTAAACAACTTTTTACTGTCCTCGGATTGAAGGGCACGTACGTAAAACCTACGTACACTCATACTTACAACCATCCTCCGTGGGTAGGATGCCAAGAATACACACTGGACCAAACCTCTATCATTAAGTCCCTCATTTATATCGACTTAATCGCCGAGGCCTATGGCGAGCGGGTCATTAGTTAATAGCGCTATTAGGTTTAACAAACCTCACACCGTGCCAGTCGGACGGGCATGTACTAATGGACTATGGGCAAAGGGTCAATGCTGATAGACATTGACTTAGGGCACCACTTACATTTTTGTAGTAGTCGATACGCACGGTCTAGTAACACATGGGAAGCCCCCACTAATCTTCGCAAACATGTCTGGGAGACCGCGATACGAATTAATACGATACATGGTTTACAAAACGAACATATGATTTACGAAACGAATGCTATAACTAAACAACCAACTGTGAACTCGCTCAACTTTGTTGTTGACTCGTTGTTACCTGCCTTGCAGGTCGTTAGGTACTCATGGAGCTTGCACAGGGAGGCGCGGTCGTTGTGGGACATGGCAGTGTGTGCCATGCTAAAAACATTACTTTATTTCGTACTTAATACTTACATTGGGTTTTACAATTATGCTTCCGCTAAACACTTAACTACGTTTTGATTTGAAACACCTTTCATATTGTGTGGTTGAATTTTACTTATTACTTATTATGTTCAATATGATTGGTGGCTTGATCCTGGTCAGTCACGCCTCCAAGCGGTGATACTCCGCGTGTGGATTTTGGGGGTGTGACAACCTGAAACAAGTGTAAAAATAGGTACGTCAGCATAAAAATGTCTGTGAGATACATAGGTTTTATTGTAATTAGGATTCATGACTTATAAGTTTAAAGAAAATGTTTTAAGAAAAGTTAGTCATGATCCTTGTAAAATGCTTTTGTTTTGTAAATCATATAAAAATCGATAAGAAAACAGATGATATAAAAGAAAGATGTATAAATAAATAATTAAGTAAAAATGAGTTTATATATATATATTGTTTGAAAACAATATTTTGATAAAAAGGTTCAAAGTATATATAAAAGTATACTTTGGTTTTAAGAAAGTTGAATAAGTAATATATTAAAATATATTTTAGTTCCAGAATAGTCAAACAGATAGTATATTAAATATACTTTAGGTGTCAAAATAATAGTTTTCAGTAGTATATCAAAAGTATACTTTGGATTTATAAATAACATATTAAATTATGCTTTGGGTTTTATAAATAACATATTAAACTATGTTTTGGGTTTTAGCAAAATATATGTTGGTTTTGTACAATATCACCCATGAGAGCATATCAAGCTATACTTTTGGGAGTATAACAAAATATACAACAAATATGTGATTTAAGAATTCAACCAAACCTTAGTGCATCAAACTACACCAATTGAGACTATAGGAATACCACAAAGGCAATCCCTATTTGGATAAAAATAAATCGGTTTCTGACATTCCATGACAACAGGAATGGGGTGTCAAATCCTATAGCGCTATATCATACTACCAACCGGTCTGGAAAACAAAAATAAGTACTATCCAACAATTTATTTTATAATCTTTAAGAAAATTAGAGTTTAGACCATAAATAATCATTCAGTTTGTAAAAAGATAAGTACTAATATGTATAATCAATTATACTTTTGGAAACAAGAACATAACAAATAGGTACACATATTTCACCCCAAAACATTTGAAAACAGTAAAAGAGGGGACTATGTACTCACTTGAGGATGCTTAGAAGTCTTGAACAACTACCAAGCAAGCTAGAGGGATCACGGAAATCAAATGGCACCTAATATAGATAACTATGTAAATAAACGGACCTAAATCGGAGGATTGGGTAAAATGAGGTTTCGTAAACCAAATGAGTGTAGGGACTCATGTAATATGGTTTAACAAAGCCTACATTCTAAAACGAAACCTAACCTAAGTGCTTACGACCCATTATGACACGTTAAGGTAGCTTACGCCACTTTAACGCGTCGTTCGCGTAAAATGCGTTCGGACCGCCTAACTAGTCCTATAATAAGTAAAATATGCCTTAACATGTCTAATATTGTTGCCAAATCAGTTTAGATATCAAAAATTATGTTACGTATGCTTAAAATAAATTTTGGCGTAAAAAAGGGCATTTTGGTCATTTACCTAAGGCATATAAACTACCTATCATACAACTACTTAAACGACGTGACCATAAGGTATAACCTCGGAAGGTTATTCCCTATGCAACTATGGTCACCTAATGTGTTTGGTCGGATCCTAAAGATCGACCAAACGGGTCGGGTTCAAAAGTATAAGCGGTTGTTTAGACCGCTTACCTTACGACCCTACATAAGCACTAAACCTAAAGTGACGAGCTAAACATGTTTGAACTTGTTTAACTAAGTTGGAAAACAGGTTTGGTATCAAAACAAACGGTTTTGATACCTAAAAGTAGTTTGGTTACAAAATACGCAAGAATACGCATTTTGGCCGAAACTACGACTCGTCACTGAGCCTAGATAACGTGGTAATCAGTAGGTATAGTCACTAGGGACTATAACCATCGTGATTACGCTCACGTTATGAAGTTCAAATGAACTTCGCATTGACCATAAACTGGTTAATGCAGAAAGTCAAACGCAGTTTGACTTTTACAACAAAAACGAATGAAAAGAACGAAGGAATACTTACAAAGGGTCCCCGCAAGCTTTGATTTCCCAAGTATTCTCAGGTATGAAGTGGTTAACACTTCAACTTAGAGAAATTTCAGAAAATCAAGTGTGGGTTTTGAGTGAAATGGGTGGGGGTATATATAGTTTTCATAGAACCGTTAGGATCGTTCCTCGATTCCCTAGCCTTAATCTCAGCCGTATACCTCGTGCCCACAGATTTACAAAACCAAGGGAGCCCCTAGGATTGCCTAAAACCATTTGCAAAAGTGGGATCAAGCTGGAAATAGCTGGAATCAAGTTTCTGATGTTCTGGGGATGCTTTACGGACCGTAAGAGGGTCCATACGGTCTGTAAGGAGCTGGTTAGCTGGCAGGAAGTTTGGCTAATTGGAAGAACAGGCCCCTGAGTCTCCAAACTTGATTTTTGATGCGTTTTGACACGTTTAAGCCCCGTTAACCTTATTTTACGGCTTAAATATGAAGTTAAAGTATAGGGAACTTGAAATGTGCTAAAAAATATCTCGGATGTCGGTTCGTTTGGTCGTACGGTTGCGTTGTTCGGTTAATTACGACGGAAGTCGTAATGAACGCAAAAACTATCCAATTTAAGCGACGAATGGATTTTTGACAAGCCAATCACTAAAACATAATATTTTAATGATTACATAAATTTTTGGATGTCTGGATGTATTCAGAACGTAAGTTATGAGCGAAAATGCAAACTTATGCACTTTTTGACGCTTTTAGTCCCTGAATGACCAAAAGTTTATTTTTGCGCACAAAACACCTCAAAGCCTATTTCCAAGCTATGTAAAGGATATTTAGGGCATATTTAACTTATGATCAACTTCCAGAATGTTTGTTACAGTACAAATCGGCATACTTTCACAGATTGTCGAAATTAGTCCTTGTAAGCGAATAAACTTGATTTCGGCATACCAAACCATCCAAAACTTATTTCTAAGTTATGTAAAGGTTATTTAAGGTATGTTAAGCCTATGTCACTATTCCGGAGTGTTTGTTGTATTAAACTGGTTATATTTACGCATCAGATCGCGTATAACCTTCCAGAAAGCGATTTAGAGCTTGAAATCGAACAAGAATTGATATATGCAAACGATACATATATTTATACAAATCCCAAGTATGAAATATAATATTTCATTGGTTTGGTATTTGTTTAGTGGTTGAAGTGACACAGGTGTCACAGTCTCCCCTACTTTAGGAAATTTCGTCCCGAAATTTAATTTTAGAGGAAACTTGTGAAGACAATTGTGATGGTTTCGCTTTTGAATGAATCCCTCGAACCCTAAGTAAAACTATGGGCCATGTTTGGATTCTTAGCAAAATTGTCAACTATCAAAGTGAAGTCCTTGTAGTAACAAAACATGGAGTTTCGAACTATGGACATAAGAACGTTTCTTATGAAGACTTATCATAGGAAACTTGTGTTTGCTCGAAATCAGAATCGGAGAGTGTAAGATAAAATGACATTGGTCAAGGTTCAGGACTTCTAGTAACTTAAATAACGCTACGTTCGCAATGTAATAAGGAACACTTATATATAGGAAGTACCAGCGGCGTATCCACCATGCTCCTTTCTACATTGTTCTCGTTTCGTTATTCTCGTCACTATAGGTCTTAACACATGACAAAACTTGTTGTGGTTTCTGTGCACTGAATTCCATAATTATGTATGCATCCATAATTACGTAATTCTTTGCACAGTCCACACAATTCATTTCATAATGCGCAGGGGAAAATCAATCGAATAAACATGAAGTGATTTGACTAGACCACCAAAGGATCTTTTTAACTAGATCAACGAACGATCTTTTTAACTAGATCAACACATGATCTTCTTAACTAGACAGTCGTACGATCTCCTAAAATAGACCACTTAAGGGATCTTTTCAATTATATCATCACATGATATTCCTATCCAGATTTTTAAATCAATATGTTTAACCAGACCACTCAAGGGGTCCAATTATAGAATAGTACTTCATAACCCAAGGGACTTTAACTACAACGTATAAGTCCATTAAGGAATTAAGATAGTACCTTTGGATATCCTACTATGAATCCCTTATACGAAGATATGGAAGATTCTATGAGGATTTGGATATTGAAAATTCGGATTACCCAAAAACACAAGACATATAGAAATCACATAAACACATAATCATATAATTGTTTAACTTTTATTTTGTTAATTTTCTTGTTAATTGAGTACACGAGTATTCAAAGCACACCAGGAATTCAATCCGTGGATTCCATTTGGCACTTTAAACATAAGAATCTAACTATGAAGATAGGGAGATCTTAATAGGAATTTATCGTTTTTTCTTAACAAGAAACGAGTATTTAAGATTTTTGAGGAGATCACAAATGATCATAAAAATGACAGAACTATAAGAGTAGTTTGTTTTTGTGTCGGCATCGAAGGGTTGTATTAAACATTCACACAATCATATCAGTTTCAAAAAATAAAAATTAAAACAACAACTTTTATTTATATAACCACTGAGTCGATTTAAACATCAAAAGATAACAACCAAGGGATTTCAAAAGGCTAATTGTTCACTGCTGCATCGTTGTTCGCGTTTGCCTCGTTTATGTTAAACACTCGTCCACACGCTGGATTTGCGTTAACAAGTCTTGGGCAATTGTTGCGGTAATGAGTGAGGTCACCACAGTTATAACACGACCCAGGTGGAAACCGTGCTTGAACAGCAGCAGTATTGGCAACAGCTTGGTTTTGGTTGGCATAACGGCAGGTGTTGATCAAATGTCCCAATCGCCCACAGTGGGTACATTTGTGACACTGCACTTGCTCCAGGTGATGACGGTTGTATTTGTTGCACAAAGGTGCGGTACCAACATAATTTTGTCTTTTATGAGGTTGTGCTGGTTGGTTTGGTGCAACCTGATTGTTCTGAGCAGTTATGGCGCAGTTTTGAGAAGCCTTGCGCTTCTTCTTCTTGGGTGTCTCGGCCAGTTTCTCCTTTGGTTCAACTTGTGCAGTCTTGTCGGATGGTCTTGGGTCGCCCTTTCGAAAGAGCTTACCCTTCCTGATATGGGATTCAGTCAGGGTGGCAGACAATTCAATGGCCTGTCTGACAGTAGTAGGGTTGCTGCTAGTAACGATATCCTGAACTAGGTCAGGAAGACCATCAATGTACTTTTCAATCGCCTTCTCCACAGGCGTAACCATGGCAGGACACAACAGGCTCAGCTCCTCATAACGGTCAGTATAGGCTCGATGTTCGCCACTGTCTTGCTTCAAATCGTCGAATTCTCTTTCCAATACTCTAAGCTCATGACGAGGACAAAACTCTTTTATCATTAAAGTTCAAAGCTCCTCCCAAGTTTGAGCTAGTGCCACATCGGCACCCCTATCGCGCATCACCCCGTTCCACCATGTAAGAGCACGCTTCTCAAACACACTGGATGCAAACTCAACCTTACGCTCATTCGGACATTGCACATGCCTGAATGTGCTCTCCAAACTCTCAAACCATTGTAGGAGCGTGGTTGCTCCTTGAGACCCAGAAAACTTCAAAGGTTTAGCAGAGTTGAAGGTCTTGAAATTACACTGAGCATTGTTGTTGTTGTTGTATATCTGATGGATCTCGTTTACTATGCCCGGAAGTACAGCAGCCATTTGCTGAGAGACAAGGGCTGCGATTTCTTCATTCGTTTGAGGCTGTGCTTCTCGTCGAGGAGGCATCGTCTAAAAAGGACAAGAATACGTGAGGGGAAACAAGTGAAATGGCATTGGGTAAGAATAGGATGTTACAATCACCGACCAAAAAGCATGGGTGATGGTCATTTGTTTGAACCATGAAGAAAACAAACGACACACAAAAGCTGAATCAAAGTAAATAGGTCTTCATAATGTATCGCGAAGACATGCTTGCCTATAAGTGGACACTCACCCCAAGAGTTCCCAGGTAAGAGTGACTGGTCCGATTATGTGGATTTGTACGAACACTCTAGCCTTAGACAGAAAACTCAGGATACAGGCATCCACCCTTCCAGTTTGCACGTGTTCACATTATTTAAACCAAACTTTGACGAGATTTTGAAAACTTTGAAGGTTCAAAACCTTACAATAAATCATCCTAGAACAGATGATTGGTTTTCAAAGCGGATTCGAAATTTGTGTTCTCGTTGTGGTTGTCACCTAAGGATAAGTACGGTATTGTTTTAAAACTAAACACAAGATAACTTGTGTTAGGGTCCTAGGAAGGTTATAGTCTAGGTCAAAGCATTACTAATAACCTAATTCCCTATAACCATTGGCTCTGATACCAACTTTTCTGTCACACCCCGACCACGTAAAACAACGAGACGTGGCGGAAACGTCAGGGAGTGTTGTAACAGAATCATTGTTTCACAACCATGGAATAAATAATTTCGTTTTATTGAATAAATAAACTCATTGTTTTAGTACAATCAAATAAGTACAACTATTATCTTTCAAATTTTAAAGTCGCTAAGGCACGAGTCCATCCTATGTATAGCATGCACCAACAATCATCACATAACAGCACCTGAAACATGTGTAAAAATAGGTACGTCAGCATAAAAATGCCTGTGAGATACATAGGTTTTATTGTAATTAGGATTCATGACTTATAAGTTTAAAGAAAATGTTTTAAGAAAAGTTAGTCATGATCCTTGTAAAATGTTTTTGTTTTGTAAATCATATAAAAATCGATAAGAAAACAGATGATATAAAAGAAAGATGTATAAATAAATAATTAAGTAAAAATGAGTTTATATATATATATATTGTTTGAAAACAATATTTTGATAAAAAGGTTCATAGTATATATAAAAGTATACTTTGGTTTTAAGAAAGTCGAATAAGTAATATATTAAAATATATTTTAGTTCCAGAATAGTCAAACAGATAGTATATTAAATATACTTTAGGTGTCAAAATAATAGTTTTCAGTAGTATATCAAAAGTATACTTTGGATTTATAAATAACATATTAAATTATGCTTTGGGTTTTATAAATAACATATTAAACTATGTTTTGGGTTTTAACAAAATATATGTTGGTTTTGTACAATATCACCCATGAGAGCATATCAAGCTATACTTTTGGGAGTATAACAAAATATACAACAAATATGTGATTTAAGAATTCAACCAAACCTTAGTGCATCAAACTACACCAATTGAGACAATAGGAATACCACAAAGGCAATCCCTATTTGGATAAAAATAAATCGGTTTCTGACATTCCATGACAACAAGAATGGGGTGTCAAATCCTATAGCGCTATATCATACTACCAACCGGCCTGGAGAACAAAAATAAGTACTATCCAACAATTTATTTTATAATCTTTAAGAAAATTAGAGTTTAGACCATAAATAATCATTCAGTTTGTAAAAAGATAAGTACTAATATGTATAATCAATTATACTTTTGGAAACAAGAACATAACAAATAGGTACACATATTTCACCCCAAAACATTTGAAAACAGTAAAAGAGGGGACTATGTACTCACTTGAGGATGCTTAGAAGTCTTGAACAACTACCAAGCAAGCTAGAGGGATCACGGAAATCAAACGGCACCTAATATAGATAACAATGTAAATAAACGGACCTAAATCGGAGGATTGGGTAAAATGAGGTTTCGTAAACCAAATGAGTGAAGGGACTCATGTAATATGGTTTAACAAAGCCTACATTCTAAAACGAAACCTAACCTAAGTGCTTACGACCCATTATGACTCGTTAAGGTAGCTTACGCCACTTTAACGCGTCGTTCGCGTAAAATGCGTTCGGACCGCCTAACTAGTCCTATGATAAGTAAAATATGCCTTAACATGTCTAATATTGTTTCCAAATCAGTTTAGATATAAAAAATTATGTTACATATGCTTAAAATGAATTTTGGCGTAAAAAGGGCATTTTGGTCATTTACCTAAGGCATATAAGCTACCTATCATACAATTACTTAAATGACGTGACCATAAGGTATAACCTCAGAAGGTTATTCCCTATGCAACTATGGTCACCTAATGTGTTTGGTCGGATCCTAAAGATCGACCAAACGGGTCGGGTTCGAAAGTATAAGCGGTTGTTTAGATCGCTTACCTTACGACCCTACATAAGCACTAAACCTAAAGTGACGAGCTAAACATGTTAGAACATGTTTAACTAAGTTGGAAAACAGGTTTGGTATCAAAACAAACAGTTTTGATACCTAAAAGTAGTTTGGTTACAAAATACGCAAGAATACGCATTTTGGCCGAAACTACGACTCGTCACTGAGCCTATATAACGTGGTAATTAGTAGGTATAGTCACTAGGGACTATAACCATCGTGATTACGCTCACGTTATGAAGTTCAAATGAACTTTGCATTGACCATAAACTGGTTAATGCAGAAAGTCAAACGCAGTTTGACTTTTACAATAAAAACGAATGAAAAGAACGAAGGAATACTTACAAAGGGTCCCCGCAAGCTTTGATTTCCCAAGTATTCTCAGGTATGAAGTGGTTAACACTTCAACTTAGAGAAATTTCAGAAAATCAAGTGTGGGTTTTGAGTGAAATGGGTGGGGGTATATATAGTTTTCATAGAACCGTTAGGATCGTTCCTCGATTCCCGAGCCTTAATCTCAGCCGTACACCTCGTGCCCACAGATTTACAAAACCAAGGGAGCCCCTAGGATTGCCTAAAACCATTTGCAAAAGTGGGATCAAGCTGGAAATAGCTGGAATCAAGTTTCTGATGTTCTGGGGATGCTTTACGGACCGTAAGAGGGTCCATACGGTCCGTAAGGACCTGGTTAGCTGGCAGGAAGTTTGGCTAATTGGAAGAACAGGCCCCTGAGTCTCCAAACTTGATTTTTGATGCGTTTTGACACGTTTAAGCCCCGTTAACCTCATTTTAAGGCTCAAATATGAAGTTAAAGTATAGGGAACTTGAAATGTGCTCAAAAATATCTCGGATGTCGGTTCGTTTGGTCGTACGGTTGCGTTGTTCGGTTAATTACGACGGAAGTCGTAATGAAAGCAAAAACGATCCAATTTAAGCGACGAATGGATTTTTGACAAGCCAATCACTAAAACATAATATTTTAATGATTACATAAATTTTTGGATGTCCGGATGTATTCAAAACGTAAGTTATGCGCGAAAATGCAAACTTATGCACTTTTGACGCTTTTAGTCCCTGAATGACCAAAAGTTTATTTTTACGCACAAAACACCTCAAAGCCTATTTCCAAGCTATGTAAAGGATATTTAGGGCATATTTAACTTATGATCAAGTTACAGAATGTTTGTTACAGTACGAATCGGCATACTTTCACAGTTTGTCGAAATTAGTCCCTCTAAGCGAATAAACTTGATTTCGGCATACCAAACCATCCAAAACTTATTTCTAAGTTATGTAAAGGTTATTTAAGGTATGTTAAGCCTATGTCACTGTTCCGGAGTGTTTGTTGCATTAAACTGGTTATATTTACGCATCAGATCGCGTATAACCTTCCAGAAAGCGATTTAGAGCTTGAAATCGAACAAGAATTGATATGTGCAAACGATACACATATTTATACAAATCCCAAGTATGAAATATAATATTTCATTGGTTTGGTATTTTTTTAGTGGTTGAAGTGACACAGGTGTCACACATACGCAATTACCTTCTTGCGTTGCATTAGCACACATCCTAATCCTAACTTAGAAGCATCACAATAAACTTCAAAATCTTCTGTCCCTTATGGTAAGGCAAGAATTGGGGTGTTTGTTAACTTTTGCTTTAAAACCTTAAAAGCCTCTTCTTGCCTAGGTCCCCATTCAAACTTAACCGTTTTACAGGTTAGCTTAGTTAATGGCACAACTATCTTAGAGAAATCCTTAATAAAGCGCCTATAGTATCCAGCTAAGCCTAGAAAACTTCTAACTTCTGTAGCTTATTGCGGGACCTTCCATTTAATGATCGCTTCTATCTTGGAGGGATCTACATGAATACCTTCGTGATTCACCATGTGTCCTAAAAATTGCACCTCCTGTAGCCAAAATTCACACTTTGAGAATTTGGCGTAAAGCTTCTCCTTTCTTAACAAAGTTAAGAGTGCATGTAGGTGCTCACAATGCTCGTCCTGACTCTTGGAATAAATAAGTATATCATCGATGAAGACAATTACTAATTTATCCAAGTATGGTTTACAGATCCTATTCATCATGTCCATAAAAGCTGCCGGAGCATTTGTTAGTCCAAAGGGCATGACTGTAAACTCGTAGTGACCATACCTAGTTCTGAAAGCGGTTTTAGGTATGTCTTCTTCTTGTACCTTCAATTGATGATATCCGGAGCGTAAATCTATTTTAGAAAAATATCTAGCTCCCTGAAGTTGATCAAAAAGATCATCAATCCTAGGTAATAGGTATTGATTCTTAATTGTAACCTTATTCAATTCCCTATAATCGATACACATTCGCATCGAACCATCTTTCTTCTTTACGAACAACACTGGTGCTCCCCAAGGGGATGAACTAGGTTGTATGAATCCTTTACTTAATTATTCATCTAACTGCTTTTTCAATTCTAACATCTCGGAGGGTGCTAATCGGTAAGGTGCCTTGGCTATCGGTGTAGTTCCAGGGATTAGATGAATTCTAAATTCTACTTCCCTATCTGGTGGTAATCCTGGTAGTTCTTCTGGGAATACATCCGAGTATTCTGATACTACAGGAATTTCCTTAAGTTCCTTACCCTTAGTGCTAATGATTACTAAAATCATATATACTATTCCTTGCTTTCGTTCATAACTAGCTACTTTCATTACTGAAATGAACTTCATGGGTTTACGCGGCTTATCCCCTGTAATCATAATTACTTCTCATGTGGGTGCACGAATTTCTATGGAATTCTTATCACAAAGGATTCGAGCATGGTTGGCTACTAACCAATCCATTCCTAGTACTATATCGAATCCAGCTAAATTCATGGGTAATAGGTTTGCAGAAAATTTATGACCTGAAAGTTCTATATTTTCTTTTTACAAAACCGTATCTATGTTAACAGAATTCCCGTCTACCGTTTCTACTGTATAAATTTGCCTAAGTTTGGTTAAGGGTAGATTAAGAGCTTGGCAGAATGAAGTATTTATAAAACTTTGGTTTGCACCAGAGTCAAATAATACTTTCGCATAAACGTTGTGAACTAAGAACGTACCAGCTATTACATCATGAATCAGTTCAGCTTCCTGCGTGGTCAACTGGAAGGCTCTTGCGTTCTTCTTGTTAGTCCCTTCAGTAGGTTTGGCTTTGTTGTCTACTGGTTTGACTAATTTAGGGCATTCTGGTCTGAAATGCCCAGCTTCTCCGCAGTTATAGCAGATCTTTGTTTTCCTTCTGCAATCTTCTTCACGATGTCCTATAACTTTGCAGAAGTTGCAGGGTTCATTACATTTTCCAAAATGTTTCTTTTTACAGTTCCTGCAGAACGGCGGAGTGGAAGATTGTCCAGTTCCTTTTCTCTTAAAGTTGCTACTATTACCCACACGAAATCCTTGGGTAATTTTCTGAGCCAATTCCTTCTTCTTGTTTTCTTCTCGCGTACGCACCAGTCCGTCAGTCAAAGTGTTGGCTAATTCCACCTTATCATCGATCGTGCGGGGTCTCGCAGCTTTGACCATATCACGGATCTCGCTAATTAAACCCCATATGTAGCGAGAAATAAGTACCGGTTCTGGTGAAGCCAGAGTAGGCACAATTCGAGCATATTCGAAAAACTTCAAAGTATACCCTCGGCAGTCAACATCGACCATTCGGTGGCTCAAGAATTTGTTCGCCGTTTGTTCTTTTTCATATTCTAGGCAGAATTTCCTTTCCACCAGACGCTTAAATTCTTCCCAACTCATGGCGTAAGCCATGTCACTTCCCTTGGCTTGTAATACCGTATTCCACCATTATAATGCTTCTTCCTTGAAAAGGTGAGAAGCATACATAACCTTATCTTCCTCAGCACATTTACTTATTTTAATCACTGCCTCGGTTTTCTCCAACCAACGCAGTGCAGCAGTCGCCCCTTCATTGCCTGCAAATTCAACAGGTTTACAGGAAAGAAATTCCTTGTAAGTGCAACCTGGTGTTGCAGCTTTCAATCTCTTAAGAATTGGGGCCTGCATTACATCATTATCATTATTATTAATGTTGCCGCCTCCATTTACACTATTACTGAAGTTGTCTTCATGAGTACGCTTGCTAGGAATAATTGGTTGAGGTTCAACTGGATTTCGGGCAGCAGCAAGAATTGCTGGAATAGCATTGGCTATTCCTTGAGCAACGATGTTTTCTATATCTTGTCTATTCAGAAAATGGTCCTCATTGTTTTGCTCGGATTGGTTAACCTCGTTAACTGGTTCATTACTAGCGTTTTCCATCTGGTAATTAATATATATAAATTATTAGTACCAAAATAATTAATAACCAAGCAAAATAAACAATCGCACATAATCACGTCAACACGTATAGCCAAAATTGTTGATTTTTTGACTTCCATATTTTATATATTTTAATATGCGTCCGTACACACCAGTTATCTTACAAGGGTTTTATTTTAAGTTATTTTACATGATTATATTTTTATTACTATTATTATACAACCACAAGCACCCAGTGACACCATCCCCGTCAGCTGGCATCTCAGAAACGACGTTCCCTCTCGTCGTACTTCCATGATATCCTCTCCCCCACATCTCGGATTCTATTTCCTGCGTCCACCAGCTCCTCGCCATAATGGTGAAGTTCATCCAAGTTCTCGGTGCTCATTGGTGGGTGTAGTGGAGGCTCAGAGTCAAATTGAGGGAAAAAGGTATTAGGGTTATTCAAGAGATTCTGAAATTGCCGGTCGGTTGTCCACCATTCTTCTAGCTCTTCTGGTAGAGGTCTGGGGTGGATAATAGGATCCGGGATATCAGGCTCTAGATTAACTGGAAGTTGTACTTCAGCTGGGTAATTGAAGAGGTTTTCATCGGCAGGTCCGATGAGGACACTAAGTGCCAGTTTACGGTCCAGCTCCTCCCAGGATGGCATTTCCTGGGCTTGCCCTGAACTTTCCCCGATCTCCTTTCCTTTGCCTTTATCATTTGGGTCCTCAGTCTTTATAACTTTCCGTGTTGCTGGTTTCTTCCTACGCACACGCCTCCAGCCCACAAATCTTCTTTTCTTCTTCGGCTTTGGTTTCTTCGGAGGTTGGGCTTGAAATTCCATAGGTTCATCAACGTCGGTCAAATAACCGGAAAAGTCCCCGGAAACTTCCATTTCAGCAGAATGGATAGTAATATTCTGAAGAGCTACAGACAACTCATTCATGCTGTTAGCATATATGAAGAAACACACAAAATTCTAAGTTAAAATTTTGTAAATTAAATTTTCACAGAATCACAGAATGGCAATCAAAAAAATTAAGTATTTCTAAATACTTAATTAGCTTAAATCAGTGGCTCTGATACCACCTTTTTCTGTCACGGCCCCCGTCCCGGTTTTACCCGTTTCAGGAGCCGCGGGACAGAAACCCGTGGTAATTAATAAGTTGGCAGCGGAAAATTTAACAAGATCTTTTAAAACTTGAAATTACCCAATTTATTTTATTTCACAAATTGGGGATAACACCCATAATTTACAATGAAGGTGATTTCACTGGGAAATCCCTTGTTTTTACAAAAACATGTTCCTTTATTTATTTGAGCCACTTCTTCAAGCTTGCAGTGCTACACAGCACTTTTTCCTGGATCACAGCAGATCACCTGAAACATGTTTTAAAAAAGTTTTATCAGCAGGGAAATACTGGCGAGTCACTCAAGTTGAACAAAACCACACATTGTTATAATATATAGTATTAAGGGTGATTACATTGTTTTTATCAACCAATTACCCCAAATCGGTATTTGTCACTCGACTGTATCTGTGACTATGGTCAGATCACCATTGGCTAACTCGTTGTCCAATGGTGACGGGTATCAAGTAATGTATACAAAACCCCACATACCGGCAGTAATTGAAGATTACAAAGACTTAATCCCTGTAATTATAACTTTGAAAACAAGTAGAGTTTTAAGAAAACAATTTGATAAAAGAGAATGACTCACATTGCAGATTTAGACGGGCAACGTTTAGCCTACTGATTTTAGCCTGCTTAACCTAATTCAAATAATAATGCACACGAAAACTAGGTCAGTAACTTAATACAACATTTACGATAAGCTCACGAAATCAAAACCCTCACAACGAATGACAAAGTGCAGCACTTAAACATCCATCGGATTCACAACGAATGACAAAGTATAGCCCGAGTTTGGGCAGCACCTAAACATCCATCGGATTCACAACGAATGACAAAGTATAGCCCGAGTTTGGGCAGCACTTAAACATCCATCGGATTGGTTTCAATCGATCGGACATTGTATCGTAGCAGTGATCGAGTTGTTACCCTGTTATCGCGGCAGAATTTCGTGCTGTGTGTGTGTTTTGAAGTAAACATACAATATCTCAACTTACGAAATGAGTTTTTACGTCGAACCAACGCCAAAATTCAAGTGCCAAACCCTACTATTTATACTGAAAAACCGGCTCCCTCGCGTAGCGCGAGAGCCTGGCGCATGGCGCGAGAGCACCCCCTCTAGCATAGGGTTACCTCGTATCTAACTAGCTTGGGTGAGTCGACATTTCGACGAAATTCGATTTTGACAAAAAACTGTGATGATAATCGTCAATGGGGAATACCCCCCCCCCCCCCCGAGTTTTAGCGGCCCTGATCCTAGTTCTGATTGTTCTGAAAAATTTAGGGGTCATGCACTATTACTTGGGTGTCTCAATTAGGGTTTCCTATTGGAAAAAATAAAATAAGAAATAGTAATTTTAATTGAGGGTTGTTACATTCTCCCCACCTTATTAAAATCTCATCCTCGATATTTACTGGAACAAGTAGGGATATTTTCGCTTCATCTCTGATTCCAGCTCCCAAGTGTACTCAGGTCCTCTCTTTGAATCCCACTTGACATTGACCAGTACTAGTCTTTTGTGTTTGAGAAACTTGACCTTTCTGTCTTCTATCTGCAGTGGCTTCTCAACAAATTTTAACTTTTCATTTACCTCTATATCTTGAAGAGGTACTACCAGGGATTCGTCAAATAGACATTTCTTGAGGTTAGATACATGAAATACATCATGTACCCCAGCTAACTCTTCTGGTAGGTGTAAGCGATAGGCGACTGGTCCTATTCGCTGGATTACTGGGAATGGTCCTACGTACCTTGGTCTTTAGCTTTCCCTTCTTACCGAACCGAACTACTCATTTCCAAGGAGAAACTTTTAAGAGAACCTTGTCTCCAACTTGAAATTCTAGTGGCTTGCGTCTATTGTCTGCCTAACTTTTCTGGCGATCTCGAGCCGTTTTCAGTCTTTCCTTGATTTGAGTGATCTTGTCGGTGGTTTCTTGTACAATTTCAGGACCTGATAATTGGCTTTCTCCTATTTTTGCCCAACAAACTGGAGTTCTGCACTTTCGTCCATACAGTGCTTCGAATGGGGCAGCTTCAATACTTGCATGATAACTATTGTTATAGAAGAATTCAATTAAGGGTAGGTGGTCATCCCAGTTTCCACCAAAATCTATTACACATGCCCTGAGCATGTCTTCCAGGGTTTGGATTGTCCTTTCACTTTGTCCGTCTGTTTGAGGATGGTACGCAGTACTTAAATTTAATCGCGTCCCCATGGCTTCTTGGAAACTAGTCCAGAAATGTGAAGTGAAACGACTATCTCTATCCGATACAATGGAGAGTGGGACTCCATGTAAGGATACTACTTCGTCTACATATAATTTTGCCAACCTTTCCATGCTAAAGGTTTCCTTCATGGGTAGGAAATGAGCTGATTTGGTTAATCGATCCACAATTACCCAAATCGCATCATTACCTTTTCTAGTTTTGGGTAACTTAGTAACAAAATCCATGGTTATGAGTTCCCATTTCCATACAATCATTTCTAATTGTTGGAGTAACCCAGAAGGTTTCTGGTGTTCTGCCTTAACTTGTGAACAAGTTAGACACTTAGAAGCGTATCTAGCTATGTCCTTTTTCATTCTTATCCACCAGAAATTATTTCTTAAATCTTGGTACATCTTATTATTTCCCGGGTGCATGGTATGCCTAGATTTATAGGCTTCTTCCAAAATCTTATTTCTTAAATCTCCTTGCTTAGGTACCCAAATACTTCTTTTGTGGAATTTCCAAATTCCATCAGCTCCTTGCTCTAATTCCTTTATTCTTCCTTTCATTCCTTCAGCATCATCCTTGATTGCTGTGGCTTGAACATTCTTTAATTGTTCCATTAAGTCTAATTGTAAACTTAATCTAAGAGCACGAACTCGCTTTTGCTTTTCATGATACTTACGACTTAAGGCATCTGCAACTACGTTTGCCTTTCCTTTGTGATATTGAATATCACAGTCGTAGTCACTTAGAATTTCCATCCATCTTCTTTGCCTCATGTTTAATTCTTTTTGCCCAAATATGTATCTTAAACTCTTATGATCCGTATAAACGGTAAATTTACTTCCACACAGATAGTGTCTCCAAATCTTAAGGGCAAAAATTATCGACCCTAATTCTAAGTCATGCGTCGTATAGTTTTCCTCGTGCTTTTTCAATTGCCTTGAAGCATACTGTCACACCCCGACCACGTAAAACAACGAGACGTGGCGGAAACGTCGGGGAGTGTTGTAACAGAATCATTGTTTCACAACCATTGAATAAATAATTTCATTTTATTGAATAAATGAACTCATTGTTTTAGTACAATCAAATAAGTACAACTATTATCTTTCAAATTTTAAAGTCGCTAAAGCACGAGTCCATCCTATGTATAGCATGCACCAACAATCATCACATAACAGCACCTGAAACATGTGTAAAAATAGGTACGTCAGCATAAAAATACCTGTGAGATACATAGATTTTATTGTAATTAGGATTCATGACTTATAAGTTTAAAGAAAATGTTTTAAGAAAAGTTAGTCATGATCCTTGTAAATTTTTTTTGTTTTGTAAATCATATAAAAATCGATAAGAAAACAGATGATATAAAAGAAAGATGTATAAATAAATAATTAAGTAAAAATGAGTTTATATATATATATATATATATATATATATATATTGTTTGAAAACAATATTTTGATAAAAAGGTTCATAGTATATATAAAAGTATACTTTGGTTTTAAAAAAGTCGAATAAGTAATATATTAAAATATATTTTAGTTCCAGAATAGTCAAACAGATAGTATATTAAATGTACTTTAGGTGTCAAAATAATAGTTTTCAGTAGTATATCAAAAGTATACTTTGGATTTATAAATAACATATTAAATTATGCTTTGGGTTTTATAAATAACATATTAAACTATGTTTTGGGTTTTAACAAAATATATGTTGGTTTTGTACAATATCACCCATGAGAGCATATCAAGCTATACTTTTGGGAGTATAACAAAATATACAACAAATATGTGATTTAAGAATTCAACCAAACCTTAGTGCATCAAACTACACCAATTGAGACTATAGGAATACCACAAAGGCAATCCCTATTTGGATAAAAATAAATCGGTTTCTGACATTCCATAACAACAGGAATGGGGTGTCAAATCCTATAGCGCTATATCATACTACCAACCGGTCTGGAGAACAAAAATAAGTACTATCCAACAATTTATTTTATAATCTTTAAGAAAATTAGAGTTTAGACCATAAATAATCATTAAGTTTGTAAAAAGATAAGTACTAATATGTATAATCAATTATACTTTTGGAAACAAGAACATAACAAATAGGTACACATATTTCACCCCAAAACATTTGAAAACAGTAAAAGAGGGGACTATGTACTCACTTGAGGATGCTTAGAAGTCTTGAACAACTACCAAGCAAGCTAGAGGGATCACGGAAATCAAACGGCACCTAATATAGATAACTATGTAAATAAACGGACCTAAATCGGAGGATTGGGTAAAATGAGGTTTCGTAAACCAAATGAGTGTAGGGACTCATGTAATATGGTTTAACAAAGCCTACATTCTAAAACGAAACCTAACCTAAGTGCTTACGACCCATTATGACACGTTAAGGTAGCTTACGCCACTTTAACGCGTCGTTCGCGTAAAATGCGTTCGGACCGCCTAACTAGTCCTATGATAAGTAAAATATGCCTTAACATGTCTAATATTGTTGCCAAATCAGTTTAGATATCAAAAATTATGTTACATATGCTTAAAATGAATTTTGGCGTAAAAAGGGCATTTTGGTCATTTACCTAAGGCATATAAACTACCTATCATACAACTACTTAAACGACGTGACCATAAGGTATAACCTCGGAAGGTTATTCCCTATGCAACTATGGTCACCTAATGTGTTTGGTCAAATCCTAAAGATCGACCAAACGGGTCGGGTTCGAAAGTATAAGCGGTTGTTTAGACCGCTTACCTTTCGACCCTACATAAGCACTAAACCTAAAGTGACGAGCTAAACATGTTAGAACATGTTTAACTAAGTTGGAAAATAGGTTTGGTATCAAAACAAACGGTTTTGATACCTAAAAGTAGTTTGGTTACAAAATAAGCAAGAATACGCATTTTGGCCGAAACTACGACTCGTCACTGAGCCTAGATAACGTGGTAATCAGTAGGTATAGTCACTAGGGACTATAACCATCGTGATTACGCTCAAGTTATGAAGTTCAAATGAACTTCGCATTGACCATAAACTGGTTAATGCAGAAAGTCAAACGCAGTTTGACTTTTACAACAAAAACGAATGAAAAGAACGAAGGAATACTTACAAAGGGTCCCCGCAAGCTTTGATTTCCCAAGTATTCTCAGGTATGAAGTGGTTAACACTTCAACTTAGAGAAATTTCAGAAAATCAAGTGTGGGTTTTGAGTGAAATGGGTGGGGGTATATATAGTTTTCATAGAACCGTTAGGATCGTTCCTCGATTCCCGAGCCTTAATCTCAGCCGTACACCTCGTGCCCACAGATTTACAAAACAAAGGGAGCCCCTAGGATTGCCTAAAACCATTTGCAAAAGTGGGATCAAGCTGGAAATAGTTGGAATCAAGTTTCTGATGTTCTGGGGATGGTTTACGGACCGTAAGAGGGTCCATACGGTCCGTAAGGACCTGGTTAGCTGGCAGGAAGTTTGGCTAATTGGAAGAACAGGCCCCTGAGTCTCCAAACTTGATTTTTGATGCGTTTTGACACGTTTAAGCCCCGTTAACCTCATTTTACGGCTCAAATATGAAGTTAAAGTATAGGGAACTTGAAATGTGCTAAAAAATATCTCGGATGTCGGTTCGTTTGGTCGTACGGTTGCGTTGTTCGGTTAATAACGACGGAAGTCGTAATGAACGCAAAAACGATCCAATTTTAGCGACGAATGGATTTTTGACAATCCAATCACTAAAACATAATATTTTAATGATTACATAAATTTTTGGATGTCCGGATGTATTCAGAACGTAAGTTATGAGCGAAAATGCAAACTTATGCACTTTTTGACGCTTTTAGTCCCTGAATGACCAAAAGTTTATTTTTGCGCACAAAAAACCTCAAAGCCTATTTCCAAGCTATGTAAAGGATATTTAGGGCATATTTAACTTATGATCAAGTTCCGGAATGTTTGTTACAGTACGAATCGGCATACTTTCGTAGTTTGTCGAAATTAGTCCCAATAAGCGAATAAACTTGATTTCGGCATACCAAACCATCCAAAACTTATTTCTAAGTTATGTAAAGGTTATTTAAGGTATTTTAAGCCTATGTCACTATTCTGGAGTGTTTGTTGCATTAAACTGGTTATATTTACGCATCAGATCGCGTATAACCTTCCAGAAAGCGATTTAGAGCTTGAAATCGAACAAGAATTGATATGTGCAAACGATACACATATTTATACAAATCCCAAGTATGAAATATAATATTTCATTGGTTTGGTATTTTTTTAGTGTTTGAAGTGACACAGTCTCCCCTACTTTAGGAAATTTCGTCCCGAAATTTAATTTTAGAGGAAACTTGTGAAGACAATTGTGATGTTTCGCTTTTGAATGAATCCCTCGAACCCTAAGTAAAACTATGGGCCATGTTTGGATTCTTAGCGAAATTGTCAACTATCAAAGTGAAGTCCTTGTAGTAACAAAACATGGAGTTTCGAACTATGGACAGAAGAACGTTTCTTATGAAGACTTATCATAGGAAACTTGTGTTTGCTCGAAATCAGAATCGGAGAGTGTAAGATAAAATGACATTGGTCAAGGTTCAGGACTTCTAGTAACTTAAATAACGCTATGTTCGCAATGTAATAAGGAACACTTATATATAGGAAGTACCAGCGGCGTGGCGCGAGGGCACCCCCTCTAGCATAGGGTTGCCTCGTGTCTAACTAGGTGAGTCGACATTTTGACGAAATTCGATTTTGACAACAAACTGTGATGATAATCGTCAATGGAGAATACCCCCCCCCTGAGTTTTAGGGGCCCTGATCCTAGTTCTGATTGTTCTGAAAATTTTAGGGGTCATGCACTATTACTTGGGTGTCTCAATTAGGGTTTCATATTGGACAAAATAAAATAAGAAATAGTAATTTTAATTGAGGGTTGTTACACCATGCCCCAGTTTCCAAACCCAGTACCAGCCCCTGCACCATCCATGAGCACAGAGAATGTGCAAGAACTCCGAACTTTTAGTGAGGAGATTTTAGAAGGAAGTGAGAGGATGAGACAGATAGGAGAACGACTCGTCTGGAAATATGACGATTGTAATATGGAGTTCTGGATGAACCCATACCAGTAATAGTAATAATAATAATAATAATAATAATAATAATAAAATAATAATATATAATATGTGTGTATGTTTGAAAAAAAAATCTAGACAATAGCTACGGATGCCTAATAGTATTGTAATTTCAATTTCAATTGTATTGTAATATATATGGATGCATAATATAAAATAGAGTAAGTCGCAATGTTTGACGATTTTGATCAATATGCGTGTTGTGTGATCATTTGCATTAAATATTATTTTGTTATATTAATATGTGGTAAATGTTTAAAATCCAGATGGACAATGAAGTGAACCAGGAAAACCAGAATAACGATAACCAGAATAACAATAATAATGGAAACCAAGTGGTTAACAGTGCCATCCAACACATAGTGGCACAAGGAATTATAGACGCGATGCCATATATTATCAAAACGGTTAAGGAAGCGGATAATAAAAGTAATAATGGCAGTAAACGACCTACTGAGCCTGAACACAGCGTGAACAATGGACCCATACTTCAAGTGCCCATTCCCAAAAGAAGAAGAACCATGTCTTATGGTTGTTCTTATAAAGAATTCTGGTCTTGTAAACCAATGGAATTCTCGGGCAATGAAGGGGCCGTTGCAGCTCTACGCTGGATAGAAAAGACTGAGGCAGTCTTAAAAATAAGCAAGTGCGCGGAAGAGGATAAGACAATGTTTGCCTCCAATCTATTTAAGAACTCAGCTTTAGAATGGTGGAACACTATCCTCCAATCCAGGGGAAGTGACATGGTTTATAATATGGAATGGGAGGAATTTAAAAACATGGTAGAAAGGAAATTCTGCCCTCCCAATGAAAAGGAACAGATAGCAAATAAGTTCTTAAACCTTAGAATGACTAGAGTGGATAGTAAGGGTTACACTACTTTATTTTTCGAATACGCTAGAATAGTGCCAACCCTTGCATCACCAGAACCAGTATTAATCTCCCGTTACATATGGGGATTAATCAGTGAAATTAGGCATGTAGTCAAGGCAGCTAGACCTCAAACTATAGAAGAAGCTGTAGAACTAGCAAACTCCTTGACCGATGAATTAGTGCGTACACGAGAAGAGGACCAGAGGAGGAACCTAGCTCAAAGGCTTACCCAAGAATTTCGTTATGGAAATTCCAACCGTGGGAAAAATGTAGGTTCTACCTCTGCACCTTATTGTAAGGCCTGCAAGAAGAAGCATTCAGGAAGATGCTCCACCTACTGTAATTTCTGCAAGATACCGGGACACAAGGAAGAAGATTGTAGGAAGAAACCTAGTAATGGAGTATGCTTCAACTGTGGAGAAAAGGGTCACATCAAGCCGAACTGCCCGAAACTAGCTCCAGCCATGAACAATAAGAACACTAAAAATGCTAGAGCATTTGTTCTGACTGCAGAAGAAGCTAAGATGATCCCGGACGTGATAGCCGACACGTTTTTAGTGATGTTTTTGCTAAAGTATTATTTGACTCTGGTGCAACCCAAAGTTTTATTAATACTTCATTTTGTAAACTTCTCAATCAACCATTAACTAAACTCCCACAAGAATGTCTAGTAGAAACAGCAAATGGGGAAACCGTTAAGATTTCTGAAATCTTGCAGGGAGCAAGAATAAAATTTTTAAATCAAAAGTTTATTGCAAACCTTTATCCAATGAATCTGGAAGGATTTGATGTTGTATTAGGAATGGATTGGTTAACAGCCAATAAAGCCAGTATTCTATGTGATCAAAAGTCAATCCAAGTAAATTCACCAAAGGGTGAAAAGATCACAATTAAAGGAAATAAGCCGTCTAGATCCACAAAATTCATCTCTGTAATGAAAACAGCCAGTTATTTAAGAAAAGGGTCATTAGTGTATTTGATTTCCATAATCATTAACACTAAAGGAAAAGAACTGAAGGATATTCCAGTAGTATCACAGTTTTCAGATGTGTTTCCCGAAGAGCTACCAGGACTACCGCCAGACAGAAAAGTCAAATTTAGAATTCATCTGTTACCAGGAACAGCACGATTGCCAAAGCACCTTACCGTTTGGCACCCACAGAAATGCAAGAACTGAAGAAACAGTTAGACGAATTGTTGGAGAAAGGATTTATACAGCCAAGCTCATCGCCATGGGGAGCACCGATATTGTTTGTCAAAAAGAAAGACGAATCGATGCGTATGTGCATTGATTACCGTGAATTGAACAAGGTCATGATTAAAAATCGGTACCCATTACCGAGAATCGATGATATGTTCGATCAATTGCAAGGAGCTCGATTTCTCTCTAAGATCGATTTACGCTCAGGATATCATCAATTAAAGGTACAGGAAGAGGACATTCCTAAGACCACTTTTAGGAAAAGTATGGCCATTATGAATTTACTGTCATGCCATTTGGTTTAACCAATGCCCCAGTCGCATTTATGGACATGATGAACCGAATATGTAAACCATATTTGGATAAATTCATAATTGTCTTTATAGATGATATTCTCATTTACTCTAAGAGCCAAGAGGAACATGCAGAGCATTTGCACGCACTTCTAAGTTTATTGAGAAAAGAAAAGCTTTATGCAAAGTTTTCGAAATGCGAATTTTGGTTAGAACAGGTACAGTTTCTTGGACATTTAGTCAATCATGAAGGAATTCATGTGGATCCCACAAAGATTGAGGCAATTACTAAATGAAAAACCCCTGAGTCGCCAACCGAGGTTATAAGTTTCTTAGGTTTGGCCGGTTATTATAGAAGATTTATTCGAGATTTTTCTAGAATAGTCATTCCCTTAACTAAGCTAACCTGTAAATCTGTTAAGTTTGAATGGGGACCAAAACAAGAAGAAGTCTTTAGAATTCTTAAGCAAAGATTGACCAACGCACCCATACTAGCATTACCCGAAGGAACTGAAGACTTTGTAGTCTATTGTGACGCTTCTAAGTTAGGTTATGGATGTGTGTTGATGCAACGTCAAAAGGTTATAGCTTTCGCCTCTAGACAACTTAAGAATCATGAAGAGAATTATTCCACCCATGATTTAGAATTAGGAGCCATAATTTTTGCCCTTAAAATTTGGAGACATTACCTTTACGGTAGTAAGTTTACCATTTTCACCGATCATAAGAGTTTAAGGTATGTTTTCGGGCAAAAGGAGTTGAATATGAGGCAAAGACGCTGGATGGAAATACTTAGTGATTATGATTGTAATATCCAGTATCATGCGGGAAAAGCTAATGTCGTAGCTGATGCTTTAAGTCGAAAGTATCATGAAAAGCCAAAAAGAGTACGTTCTCTTAAATTAAATCTACAAGTAGATTTAAATGAACAGATCAGGAAAGCACAAGAATCAGTAATCAAGGATGATACTGAGAAATTGAAAGGAATGATTAAGGAATTAGAACAAGGAACAGATGGAATTTGGAGATTCCATAAGAAGAGGATATGAATACCTAAATTAGGAAACCTACACCACCGTATATTAGAAGAAGCTCATAAGCCTAAATATACGATGCATCCTGTAAGTGATAAGATGTATCAGGATTTAAGAAAGAATTTTTGGTGGATAGGAATGAGGAAAGATATAGCAGCTTATGTTTCTAAGTGTTTAACCTGTTCACAAGTTAAAGCTGAACATCAGAAACCCTCAGGTTTATTACAGCAGCTAGAAATGCCGGTATGGAAGTGGGAATTGATAACAATGGACTTTGTTACCAAATTACCCAAAACAAGAAAAGGCAATGATACAATCTGGGTGATTGTAGACAGACTAACTAAGTCAGCTCATTTCCTACCAATGAAGGAAACTTTCAGTATGGAACAGTTAGCTAAGTTATATGTAAATGAAATAGTTTCATTACATGGAATTCCTTTATCAATCGTTTCTGATAGAGATAACCGTTTTACCTCTTATTTTTGGACAAGCTTCCAAAAAGCAATGGGAACCAAGCTAAATCTCGGCACAGCTTACCATCCTCAAACGGACGGACAAAGCGAAAGGATAATTCAGACAATGGAGGATATGCTTAGAGCTTGTGTAATTGACTTCGGAGGTAATTGGGACGATCACTTACCATTAATAGAATTTTCTTATAATAACAACTATCACACAAGTATTAATGTTGCACCATTAGAAGCACTTTATGGACGAAAGTGCCGAACTCCAGTCTGTTGGGCAGAGATTGGAGAAAAGCAACTATCTGGACCTGAGATAGTGCAAGAAACAACCGACAAGATCATTCAAGTCAAGGAACGATTAAAAGCAGCACGTGATTGACTGAAGAGTTACGCTGATAACAGACGAAAACCACTGGAATTTCAGGTATGAGACAAGGTGTTATTGAAGGTCTCTCCTTGGAAAGGAGTGGTAAGATTCATCAAAAGGGGAAAGCTAAGCCCCAGGTATGTTGGACCTTTTGAGATTATTAGAAGAATAGGACCTGTAGCCTATCAGCTACAACTGCCAGAGGAAATGGCGGGAATACATGATGTATTTCATGTATGTAATCTCAAGAAATGCTTAGCTGATGAATCACTGGTAGTACCTCTTAAGGATATAGAGATAAATGAGCAGTTAAAATTTGTAGAAAGACCTCTACAGATTGAAAACAGGAAAGCCAAGAATCTCAAACACAAGAGATTAGTTCTGGTCAAAGTAAAATGGGACTCCAAGAGAGGACCAGAATACACCTGGGAGCTTGAATCAGAGATGCAGAGGAAATATCCACACTTATTCTAGTAGACCTCGAGGACGAGTTCTAAAACAAGGTGTCACACCCCAACCGATGGCGGAAACATCGGGGCGTGACACTGAGCGAAACAGATTGTCCAGAAGTTTCCATAACAACTATAATTACCAATTATTTAAGCATCACGTCCCATACCATGACATAAAAGGTAATTTAATTATTACAGACAAAAATCTAGTCAAATTGTTTAGTTCTGACAACTCAGATTTCAAATACAGACAATTCATTTATTTGTTCATAGACCTTTCCTAGCCTCGATTTCACAGCAAGCAAAGCATCTAAACATCTTAAGCACCTGCCACATACGTTAAAGTAAAAGTCAATACACATAGTGTAAAGGTGAGCATACAGGTGTTGATAGCTATAATAGAGTTCGAAATCGATTACGCATAACCAGCACGTACACAGTGTGAAATGAAGCACGTTAGTTATCCACATGAACCTATCGATACCAATGACTGCGGGTTGACTACCCAAGGCAGTTCGTAATACACACTCACCACTGTGAGCCATGTAACAAATTGTCCTTAACAACCCCTGCATGAACAGGTGCTGAGTCCAAACTATAGTACTATCGTTGCTAAGGCAGGTAGACATCATTCCATGTGTAAACATAACAAACAAGCACTCATTAAGTCACGTATAACATGCGGTAATGGTTAGCGTTAAAGTATTGCGTAGTGTGTTTGATGTGATTTAGAATAAGTAACGTATGTAACACCCAAAAGTGCGTAAAGCAAAAAGGGTTCTTGTACACTCACAGCGATGAATGGATTGAAGGGAGCGCTAGAGAGTAAGTTTAGCCTGATCAGAACGATAGTATAAACAATAAGTGACGCGTAAAATGAAGCAAAGTGTCAGAGGATCGGACGGCAATCCGATCGGGTGGCGACCCGATCGGGTGATCGGTCGATCGGATGACAATCCGTTCGGGTGGTCGCCCGATCAGGTGGCCACTCGATTGGATTGTCATCTCGTTTGGGATGGATGTGTTTGTGTATGACGGCTTGTCTTTTGAAGTTTTCGTTGTAGCATTTTGAAAACAGAGAAGTATCTCTACCTTTCTGGTCGGTCGATCGAACGGCTGTTCGATCGGACAGCAATCCGATTGGTGAGGCTTCTCGGGTTGAGGACAAGTTCACCGCAGGACGGTCACTCGATCGGATGGCTATCCGATCGGTGGCAATCCGTTCGGATTGAACATGTTGAAAAGTTGTTTAAGTGTTTGAAGTCAAACATCACATGGTCGGATGGTAATCCGATCGGGTGGCAATCCGATCGGACGGCAATCCGTTCAATGTTCAAAACCTCAAATGTTGAGATAAAAGTTAAGTGTGGGACCCAAGGTGCAATCCTATCGGGTGGCAGTCCGGTCGGGTGGCAATCCGATCGGACGGCAATCCGATCGGATGGCAATCTGTCCCAGTTGACCTGATCGTCTTCTTCCTTGGTTGTTTTGTCAGTTTGAAGTTTTCTCGAGACTGTTTGATAACGTGCTAAACAACAGAAACCTCGTCAAGACTGATGTGTGCAAAATGCAACATATAAATTACATCAAATGTGGCATAAAACTAACCCTTTTTTAGTACTAATGTTGGAAAAAGTGTGTTTTTGTCTTCCTGTTGTATTTTCAGGATTAAATGAGCTCAAATGAACAAAAGAAGCAAAAAGGCAGCTAAATCTAATATAAATACAAGAAAAGGAACAAACGTGGCATGCCCGACCCCCCGACAGCATCTTCCCAAGCAAAAACAAGAAAACAGAAGGCTGAACACGCCCCGTGCTCAATGAGCACGGGGGCATGCCCAAGTGTCTGCAGAAAAGACAAAGTTGTAGAAGCTTCTTTCACCCACCACGGGGGTGTGCCCAGCGGACACGGGGCCGTGGTCAACTCTAAGATTCGCAGAATCTGTGAAAATCTTGATAGTACAGATACGCTTCTGCACATGGGGTCGTGCCCATCGGACACGGGGGCGTGGTCAACTAATGCAGACAAACTACAATTAATGAAGAAAGAGAAGGAGGGTGGACACGGGGCCATGCCCGAGCTGCTGTTCAGGCTATAAATAGGGGTGCTTGGCTCATTTGCAAACCACCCCTTGGCACACCACCTCTCTCACACTTCACCCACACTCCACCACCACCACAACACCATCATCCACCACCATCATCCATCATCCATCATAGAGTGTGTGAGTCATCTCGGGATCCAAGATTGATAGTAAGAGTTCTTGGCAATCAAAGGCCATGTTTGCCTAAGTCTCTTACATCACTTGGTGAAGACAAGTGTCTAGTGTAATACTTTTTATTTTCGATCTTTTGGCACTTTTTATTTGGTTATGTATTAATGACTTTAATAACTAGTTTCTTATGTTGAAGGTGATTCTTCCTTATCGTTTGTCCGTGGTGTCTTGGCATTATTTTACTGTCTATATAAAATAAAAGATTTTCACTATTCATATCTCCACGGTCTATATGGAGGTATGTTGGCTACCTGGTCGGGGGTTAAGGGAACGGTTTGGTAAGAGTCTTGCCTTGTTCAGCGTATAGATCTTGCAAGGACCTGGGTCAAATTTAGTAGGACCTCCTTCGATACCCACCGGTATTGGATGGCGGGGGTCCAAACTCTTTGATCCCCTCATATGTAAGCTACTATTAATACTTTAACCCGGCTACTTAGGACTGTATCCCTGCTGAATTAGACTACTTAGCCGAGGGTAACGTCACCTTCAAAAGAGGGGCCTACCACATTATGCATTAATAACTTAATTAATTATCTTTCAATAATCCGACCCTTTAGGATTGTATCCTTGCTGACTCAAACTACTGGGTTGAGGGTAACGTCACCTTCAAAAGAGGGGCCTACTACAATAACTAAGATAATCTCTTAAAAAGTGTAAAAGTGCGGAAATAATCAAAGGTTATGTCACACCCCGACCACGTAAAACAACAAAACGTGGCGGAAACGTCGGGGAGTGTTGTAACAGAATCATTGTTTCATAACACATGGAAATTGAAATGTTGTTTTATTGATTAAAAGAGTTACAATGTCTTGACAATCAAAGAAATATAACATAAATAACTAGTCTTGCATCTTTTATTGTCACTAAGGCCCAAGTCCGCCTAAGTGTATCTTGATAAATCCTATGCATCATATCCTAAAACACATGTGAAAATAGGTACGTCAGCATAAAAATACCTGTGAGATACATAGGTTTTGTGAAAATAGAATTCATGACTTATGTTTAAGAAAATGTTTAGTCATGAACCTTGTAATTTGCTTTGTCTTGTAAATTATTTGAAAAGTGATAAATAAACCAAATGATATATATGTATAAAAGAATAATACATGGTTAAGTAAATAACCAAGTAAAATGAGTTTATATCAGATAAGTTGTTTATAAAACAATGTATTGTAAAAAGTATGTTATTTGTATAAAATGTTATATGTCTAAATTGAAATGATTCAAATAATGCTACGATATGTAATACCATACAAGCACTTATATATAGGAAGTACCAGCGGCGTATCCACCATGCTTGTATCATATTACACACGCCTCGTTACTTAAATCACTTACTCAAACCAAACCACCAAAGTAAAATGTTTATGTATAATCAAATGTCTAAATGTCTGTGTGAAAACCATGTCAAATGTCTATGTCTAATGTAAATCATGAATTGTGTATATCAATGTCAAAATGTTTATGTCTAATGTAAATCATGAATTGTGTATATCAATGTCAAAAATGTTTATGTCTAATGTAAATCAAGTAATGTGTATATCAATGTCGAAATGTTTATGTCTAATGTAAATCATGTATTGTGTATCCAAAATATCATGTATGGTAAGTGAAATATATCAACTAAACCATATGTAAACAAAAACAAGGTATTGAAGTAAGACATGGTTTAAATCAAAGTTATGTTTTGTGGAACAAATGCATGCTATACTGATATAAACATCTATGCGGTATTGTGAAAATGCATACATCCAAGCCTTGTGACTGTGGTGATAGACCTCTAAACGAATTTAAAGGTCTATCTGTGTTATGTTTATCGAATTCGGTCATTCCTTCCACCCAAACAAACCTAGGGTTCAGGAATGGGAGTTGTCAAGTCCTATGGTACCATTACCTACTAACGAACGGCGTAGCTAATGTTAATGAATGTATATTGTCCCATTTGAACAAACCAAATGTCATACCAAAATGTAAGCATGTGAAAACAATGCACTAAGTATGTAATCAAATGAACACACATAGCGTGAAATGTAATGTAAAACAATGTACTAAGTATGCACACAATGGACATACATAGCATAAAATGTAATGTAAAACGATGTATTAGGTATGCACACAATGGACATACATAGCTTATAATGTAATGTAAAACGATGTACTAGGTATGCAACAAAGGACATGCATAGCAAAAACACAATGAAATCATGTACTATAAATGTACTAATGAACATAGCAAGTATATGATGTGAAAACAGGAAAGCACGAAAGTAACAAGTAGGCACATGTGTTTCACCCCAAAACAATTTGGAAAACAGTAAAAGAGGGGTCTATGTACTCACTTGAGATTGCTCAATAGTCCTAGGATAACCACCAAGCAATGCTAGAAGATCACGGAACAAACGGTACCTAATATAGGTAACTACATTAATAAACCGGACCTAAATCGGAGGATCGGATAGAATGAGGGCTCGTAAACCAAATGAGTTTGGGAACTCATGTAATATGGATTAACAAAGCCTACATACTAAAATGAAACCTAACCTAAGTGCTTTCGACCCATTACGACTCGTTTAGGTAGCTTATGCTACTTTAACGCGTCGTTCTCGTGAAACGCGTTCGGAACGCCTAACTAGTCCTATGACAAGTAAAATATGCCTTAACATGTCTAATATTGTTGCCAAATCAGTTTAGATGTCAAAAGTTATCTTACATATGCTTAAAATGAATTTTGGCGTTCAAAGGGCATTTTGTTAATTTACCTAAGGCATATATACTACCTATCATACAACTACTCAAACGATGTGACCATAAGGTATAACCTAGGAAGGTTATTCCCTATACAACTATGGTCACCTACTGTGTTTGGTCAGATCCTAATGATCGACCAAACGGGTCGGGTTCGAAATTATAAGCGATTGATTAGATCGCTTACCCTTACGACCCTAGACAAGCACAAAACTAAAAGTGATGAGCTAAGCATGTTGAAACATGGTTAACTAAGTTAGAAAACAAGTTTGGTATCAAAACAAACGGTTTTGATACCTATAAGTAGTTTGGTTACAAAATACGCAATAACACGCATTTTGGCCGAAACTACGACTCGTCACTGAGCCTAGATACCATGGTAATCAGTAGGTATAGTCACTAGGGACTATAACCATCGTGATTACGCTCACGTTATGAAGTTCAAACGAACTTCGCATTGACCATAAACTGGTCAACGTAGAAAGTCAAACAAAGTTTGACTTTAACGCTAAAACGAATGAAAGAACGAAAGAACACTTACAAAGGGTCCCCGCAAGATTGAACTACCAAGTATTCTCAGGTATGAAGTGATAAAACACCCCAACTTAGAGAACAAACTCAGAATTCAAGTGGGTTTTGCAAGTGAACTTGATGGGCATTTATAGGATTCTTGGAACCGTTAGGATCGTTTATCAAATAACGTGCTTTGATCTTGCAACCTTGTGGTAACTCAAAATGGCCCCTCATGACCAGGAAAGGGCAAGTGTGGGTGAGTTTGGAGTGCATAACAGCTGTTAATAGCTGTTAAAACTGAATTAACTGATCTGGGAGGCTGACACGGGCCACGTAAGGGATCACCCAGGGCTTACGCGGGCCGCCTGGGGGTCCTGATCAGAAAACAACTTTGCAAAATGACAGTTTTGGTCCCTGTTGTGTTTTAAGGCCATTTCCGACACGTTTAAGGCCTGTTAAGCCAATGTTAAGGCCCTAAAATGATGCCTAAACATTGTGGACATGAAACATGCTCAAAAATATGCCGGATGTTGGTTCGTTTGGTCGTACGATCGCGATGTTCGCTTAATTACGACGGAATGCGCATAAGCGCGAAAAACGATCCAAATTGCGTGACGAATGGATTTTTCTCATGCCGAACACTAAAATAAAATATTTTAGTGCTTACATAAATTTTTGGATGTCCGGATGTATTCAGAACGTAAGTTATGCGCGAAAGTGCAAACTTGTGCACTTTTTGACGCTTTTAGTCCCTGAATGACCCAAAAGTTTATTTTAGCACACCGAACCCCTCAAAGCCTATTTATAAGCTATGTAAAGGATATTTATGGTATGTTTAACTTATGGTCATGTTCCGGAATGTCTGTTACAGTTCAAATTGGCATACTTTCGCAGTTTGTCAACTTTAGTCCCTGTAAGCGATTTAACTTGATTTTGCCATACCAAAGCCTTCAAAACTTATTTCTAAGTTATGTAAAGGTATTTAAGGTATGTTAAGCCTATTTCACTATTCCGGAGTGTTCGTTGCATTAAACTGGTTATATTTACGCATCAGTGCGCGTATAACCTTCCAGAAAGTGATTTAAAGCTTGAAATCGAACAAGAATAATATGTGCAAAGGATACACATATTTATACAAATCCCAAGTATGAAATACAATATTTCATTGGTTTGGTGTTTGTTTGATGGTCACAGTGACACAGGTGTCACAGTCTCCTCTACTTTAGGAAATTTCGTCCCGAAATTTATTTAGAGGAAACTTGCGAGAGCTTGAAACATGAATTTTGAAAAGACAAAACGACACTGGTTAAGGTTCTGAACTTCCAGTAACTTTAATAACATTATGCTTGCAATGTATGAGGGATACTTATATACAAGTACATAAAGTGTTATTGGTGCGTCCACCGTTCCTCTATTACGTTGTTCACATTCCGTTATGGTTGCCACTATCGGTTCTTACACATAATAAGTCTTACTGTGGTTTCCATGCACTGAACTTCGTAATTATGTATGCATCCATAATTACGTAATTCCTTGCATAGTCACGTAGTGCATCTTAAAATGTGTAGGGGAAGAAAACAATGAACGAGCCTGTGATGATTGTGACTAGACCACCATAGGGTCCCTTTTAATTAAATCAATAAATGATTTTAATAGACAACCAAGGAGTCTTTTCAGCTTATATCATCACATGTCATTCTTAACCAGATTTTTGAATCAATCTTTTTGACTAGACCACTAAAAGGGTCTCTTATGAAACATGGAATGGTACTATATAATCCAAGGGTCTTGACTATCACATAGAAGCCCAATAAGGATTTAGGGTAGTACCTTTTTGAATATCCTTCTACGAATCCCTCATATGAAGATACGAAAGGTTCTACGAGGATTTGGATAACAAATATCCAGAGTATACAAAAACACAAAAAAAATGCATAAAAGAAAACACAAAATGCATAAACACATAGTCACATAACCACAAAATTGTTTAACTTGATTTGTTATCATTTTGTTAATTTGTTCTGCTAACTGTGCACATGTATTCAAAGCACACCAGGTATCCAATTAGTGGATTTTGATTGGTGCTTTAAATATTTCTAAGAATCTAACTATAAAGATAGAAAGATGTTTTAAAGAGAAAATTCGATTACGATTATAAAGAACCGAAATGTTCGAATTAAGGTACACAAGGAATCCAATTAAGGACTCTGATTTGAAAGATAATCATCCACAAGGGTCTAATGTGAAGATAAAAAGATCCTATATGGATTTTAGAAGTCGCAGATGTTTTGAAACCTTGCACTTGATGTGCTTAAATCAAAACATGAAGTAAAAATGCTTATGAAGTTGAGATGCTAGATATGTCAAGGCGACATATGAAGTGGAATTTGAAGGTTAAGTCATGTATGAGGAAAATATTTTTGAAAACTATGCATGGGGTTCTAAAAAAAATGTGTTCAATGTTTTTGAAACCTTATGCATAATACTTTTGAAATCATAAAGTAGGTGTACTAGGTAGGTATATTTATAAAATGTCTTAAAATCATGCGAGATGAAATTTTTGAAATTATGTATGAGGTTTCTGAAAATATGAAAAATGCTTTTCGAAATCATGCACTTGATAAGAAAATGTACTGTGTTAATATTGTTTTCAGACTATATAAAACATTTTGAAATCATGAAGGTTGTTTTTGAAAACATAGCCAATGTATTCGAAAAATTGTTTTCAAACTATATGAAATGTTTTGAGATCATGAAGATTGTTTTTGTAATACTTATACTATGTATATTGTTACGAGAACAGAGTGAAATGATATGGGTATGAGATTGAACATACCCTCAGTTATCTAACCAAGGATTTCAAAGGCACAGATGTGCAAAAGCACGATCACTCGTAATGTTACTTTATTTCTTCGTTTCTTAGAATAAAACGAGTACTTATAATTTTCCAAGGGAATCATGAGCAAACGCAAGAATGGGGAAATCGCAAGAGCAGTTTGTAAGGAACATAGTTCCTTGATGTAGGTATCATAGGGAAAAGTCATACACACATATACTACACTCGTATATCAGAATTGTGAACAACGATTTATTTATAAACAAAACAGATTATTTCACATTACAAGAAAACAGAAGAACAAAAGCATAAGACAGCAACATCTTCTAGTCAGCCAACTGCTCATCCGTGGGTTGGATTTGCATTAGCAAGCTTTGGGCAATCCCTTAGGAAATGGCCCATCTCGCCACAGTTGTAACAGGACCCTGGTGAGAAACGAGCTTGAGCAGGATTGTCGCCAACTTGATTTAGTGCAGCTGTAGTTGGGCAAACCCTTGCTGTATGACCTATAAGTCCACAAATTTGGCATTTGCGGCACTTCACACTAGCATGATGATGAAGGTTACATTGGTTGCACAAGGGTGCAGTTCCATTGTATGGCTTCCTAGCAGGGGGTTGAGCTGGTTGGTTGGGGATGGCTTGACCATTGTGAGCGACCACGGCGAAGTTCTGAGAAGCCTTTCGCTTCTTTGACTTCTTAGGGGATCCAGTCTGTTCATCCATGGTCTTTGATTCCTTGATTGGTTTTTTGGCTGGTGGTGCTATCACTTGGCTAGGTCTTGCCTGTTTTGGTGCAACCGTTGCGGGATTCTTTGAAGCTTTACGTTTCTTTGGTTTAGGTGAAGGCTTGGCCTCTGTCTCCTTTGGTGACTCCTGAGTTGCTTCATCCTGGAGACGATACATGGCAGTAGCTAATTCGAGAGTCTTCAGGACTACTTCGCCTATTCGCTGGGCAAATTTGGCTGCCTGCTCGGATATTTGCGCATCGTTGCGATGAAGAGACATTCTGGGGGAAAAGAAAGATATAGGAGGAAACAAATGAAGTGTTATCGGTAAATAAAACAAAACGACAACGCATAGAAATTGCGATCATTTGTTTGTTACCTAAGGCAAACAAATGAGACGGCGACTAATCAAAGTAAGCGGGTCATATTAATGTATCGCGAAGACATGCTTTAGCCTATAAGTGAACACTCACCCCAAGAGTTCCCAGGTAAGAGTGACTGGTCCGATACTGCAGATTTGTACAAACACTCTAGCCTTAGACAGAAAACCCAGGGTACATGCATCCACTCTTCCAGATTGCACGTGTTCACATCAAAAGACCCAAACTTTGACGAGATTTTGAAAATTCAAAGAGGTTCAAAACCTTATAACAGAGGGTTCAAAACCTTGTAACTGAGGGTTCAAAACCTTGTAATCAATCATCCTAGAACAGATGATTGGTTTTCAAAAGCGGTTTTAAAGTTTGTGTTCTTGTTGTGGTCGTCGCCTAAGGATAGGTGACGGTATTGTTTTATGACTAAACGCAAGTAAACTCACGTTAGGGTCCTAGGAAGGTTATAGACTAGGTCAAAGCATTACTAATAACCTAATTTCCTATAACCATGAGCTCTGATACCAACTTTTCTGTCACACCCCGACCACATAAAACAACAAAACGTGGCGGAAACATCGGGGAGTGTTGTAACAGAATCATTGTTTCATAACACATGGAAATTGAAATGTTGTTTTATTGATTAAAAGAGTTACAATGTCTTGACAATCAAAGAAATATAACACAAATCACTAGTCTTGCATCTTTTATTGTCACTAAGGCCCAAGTCCGCCTAAGTGTATCTTGATAAATCCTATGCATCATATCCTGAAACACATGTGAAAATAGGTATGTCAGCATAAAAATGCCTGTGAGATACATAGGTTTTGTGAAAATAGAATTCATGACTTATGTTTAAGAAAATGTTTAGTCATGAACCTTGTAATTTGCTTTGTCTTGTAAATTATTTGAAAAGTGATAAATAAACCAAATGATATATATGTATAAAAGAATAATACATGGTTAAGTAAATAACCAAGTAAAATGAGTTTATATCAGATAAGTTGTTTATAAAACAATGTATTGTAAAAAGTATGTTATTTGTATAAAATGTTATATGTCTAAATTGAAATGATTCAAATAACGCTACGATATGTAATACCATACAAGCACTTATATATAGGAAGTACCAGCGGCGTATCCACCATGCTTGTATCATATTACACACGCCTCGTTACTTAAATCACTTACTCAAACCAAACCACCAAAGTAAAATGTTTATGTATAATCAAATGTCTAAATGTCTGTGTGAAAACCATGTCTAATGTCTATGTCTAATGTAAATCATGAATTGTGTATATCAATGTCAAAATGTTTATGTCTAATGTAAATCATGAATTGTGTATATCAATGTAAAAAATGTTTATGTCTAATGTAAATCATGTAATGTGTATATCAATGTCGAAATGTTTATGTCTAATGTAAATCATGTAATGTGTATCCAAAATATCATGTATGGTAAGTGAAATATATCAACTAAACCATATGTAAAAAAATGCACAAAAACAAGGTATTGAAGTAAAACATGGTTTAAATCAAAGTTATGCTTTGTGGAACAAATGCATGCTATACTGATATAAACATCTATGCGGTATTGTGAAAATGCATACATCCAAGCCTTGTGACTGTGGTGATAGACCTCTAAACGAATTTAAAGGTCTATCTGTGTTATGTTTATCGAATTCGGTCATTCCTTCCACCCAAACAAACCTAGGGTTCAGGAATGGGAGTTGTCAAGTCCTATGGTACCATTACCTACTAACGAACGGCGTAGCTAATGTTAATGAATGTATATTGTCCCATTTGAACAAACCAAATGTCATACCAAAATGTAAGCATGTGAAAACAATGCACTAAGTATGTAATCAAATGAACACACATAGCGTGAAATGTAATGTAAAACAATGTACTAAGTATGCACACAATGGACATACATAGCATAAAATGTAATGTAAAACGATGTACTAGGTATGCACACAATGGACATACATAGCATATAATGTAATGTAAAACAATGTACTAGGTATGAAACAAAGGACATGCATAGCAAAAACACAATGAAATCATGTACTATAAATGTACTAATGAACATAGCAAGTATATGATGTGAAAACAGGAAAGCACGAAAGTAACAAGTAGGCACATGTGTTTCACCCCAAAACAATTTGGAAAACAGTAAAAGAGAGGTCTATGTACTCACTTGAGATTGCTCAATAGTCCTAGGATAACCACCAAGCAATGCTAGAAGATCACGGAACAAACGGTACCTAATATAGGTAACTACATTAATAAACCGGACCTAAATCGGAGGATCGGATAGAATGAGGGCTCGTAAACCAAATGAGTATGGGAACTCATGTAATATGGTTTAACAAAGCCTACATACTAAAATGAAACCTAACCTAAGTGCTTTCTACCCATTACGACTCGTTTAGGTAGCTTATGCTACTTTAACGCGTCGTTCGTGTGAAACGCGTTCGGAACGCCTAACTAGTCCTATGACAAGTAAAATACGCCTTAACATGTCTAATATTGTTTCCAAATCAGTTTAGATGTCAAAAGTTATGTTACATATGCTTAAAATGAATTTTGGCGTTCAAAGGGCATTTTGGTAATTTACCTAAGGCATATATACTACCTATCATACAACTACTCAAACGATGTGACCATAAGGTATAACCTCGGAAGGTTATTCCCTATACAACTATGGTCACCTACTGTGTTTGGTCGGATCCTAATGATCGACCAAACGTGTCGGGTTCGAAAGTACAAGCGATTGATTAGATCGCTTACCCTTACGACCCTAGACAAGCACAAAACTAAAAGTGACGAGCTAAGCATGTTGAAACATGCTTAACTAAGTTAGAAAACAAGTTTGGTATCAAAACAAACGGTTTTGATACCTATAAGTAGTTTGGTTACAAAATACGCAATAACACGCATTTTGGCTGAAACTACGACTCGTCACTGAGCCTAGATAACGTGGTAATCAGTAGGTATAGTCACTAGGGACTATAACCATCGTGATTACGCTCACGTTATGAAGTTCAAACGAACTTCGCATTGACCATAAACTGGTCAACGCAGAAAGTCAAACAAAGTTTGACTTTAACGCTAAAATGAATGAAAGAACGAAAGAACACTTACAAAGGGTCCCCGCAAGATTGAACTTCCAAGTATTCTCAGGTATGAAGTGATAAAACACCCCAACTTAGAGAACAAACTCAGAATTCAAGTGGGTTTTGCAAGTGAACTTGATGGGTATTTATAGGATTCTTGGAACCATTAGGATCGTTTATCAAATAACGTACTTTGATCTTGCCCCTACACTTGTTGCAACCTTGTGGTAACTCAAAATGGCCCCTCATGACTAGGAAAGGGCAAGTGTGGGTGAGTTTGGAGTGCATAACAGCTGTTAACAGCTGTTAAAACTGAATTAACTGATATGGGAGGCTGAGACGGGCCGTGTAAGGGATCACCCAGGGCTTACGCGGGCCGCCTGGGGGTCCTGATCAGAAAACAACTTTGCAAAATGACAGTTTTGGTCCCTGTTGTGTTTTAAGGCCATTTCCGGCACGTTTAAGGCTCGTTAAGCCAATGTTAAGGCCCTAAAATGATGCCTAAACATTGTGGACATGAAACATGCTCAAAAATATGCCGGATGTTGGTTCGTTTGGTCGTACGATCGCGATGTTCGCTTAATTACGACGGAATGCGCATAAGCGCGAAAAACGATCCAAATTGCGTGACGAATGGATTTTTCTCATGCCGAAGACTAAAATAAAATATTTTAGTGCTTACATAAATTTTTGGATGTCCGGATGTCTTCAGAACGTAAGTTATGCGCGAAAGTGCAAACTTGTGCACTTTTTGACGCTTTTAGTCCCTGAATGACCCAAAAGTTTATTTTAGCACACCGAACCCCTGAAAGCCTATTTCTAAGCTATGTAAAGTATATTTATGGTATGTTTAACTTATGGTAATGTTACGGAATGTCTGTTACAGTTCAAATTGGCATACTTTCGCAGTTTGTCAACTTTAGTCCCTCTAAGCGATTTAACTTGATTTTGCCATACCAAAGCCTTCAAAACTTATTTCTAAGTTATGTAAAGGTTATCTAAGGTATGTTAAGCCTATTTCACTATTTCGGAGTGTTCGTTGCATTAAACTGGTTGTATTTACGCATCAGTGCGCGTATAACCTTCCAGAAAGCGATTTAAAGCTTGAAATCGAACAAGAATTGATATGTGCAAAGGATACACATATTTATACAAATCCCAAGTATGAAATAAAATATTTCATTGGTTTGGTGTTTGTTTGATGGTCACAGTGACACAGGTGTCACAGGTTACACTACACACGAGTCGGATCCAAGTGATTCATCTTTTCTATCTGTTTTTATTTTATTTTATTTTTCATCATTATAGTTAGTTTTATTTTTCTTGTTTAAAAACCTTTTTCTAACTTTTGATTTGATTAGACATTGAGGATAAACCGGTACTAAAAGCTCTTGTGTCCTTGGACGACCTCGGTATCTTACCAACACTATACTATGCTCACGATGGGTGCACTTGCCCATATGTGTGTTTAGTGTTAGTAAATATCGTGTTTTATAAATTTAAAACTTGGCTAAAAAGTGTAAAAGTGCTTAAATTATACATTAAAAATCTATAACACACCGCACACATCAAAGACTTAGTGACCCGATCGGACAGGAACCACCCTAGTCCGACCAGTTAACTGTTCGAGACGGTGTTTCATGTTTAACCTGAAATCAGTAACCTCATGGATAGAATCCAGATCTTGAACCAACACATCCACAAGAAAGAGTAGAAGATTAGAACAAGCTCTGATTCCATCAGTTTCGAGTGCATTGAGCGTAAAAGAGTTGAAAGAAGGTTGGAAAACCATCTTTCAATCCTTTTCATCATGAATATGTTCAGATCTATGAAAGATCTTTGCTTATTTGTGTGGAAATCGTTCAGATCTTAGTTGTTCTTGGTGGATTGAAGCCAAAACACGAAGTTCATAAGAACACCATGATGACATCATCCTAGAACACCTCAAATCTAGTGATTTCACGATTAAAAGTTAAGATTCAAAAGATAGAAAGGTGTAGGAGTGTGTGTAGATTAAGAAAGTACAAGGTTTAGGTGGAAAACTTACAAGAATCGCGAGAAATCTGAAGAAATAGCGGCTGGAGCGAGTGGAGAGGGAGAGAGTTGTCAACATCAAGTGATGTTGACATATGAGGGTATTTATAGGGTTTCCATAAAAGGAAAGGGGAGTAAGTGGCTGGTCGATCGAGTGGCAACCCGATCGGGTGGCAGCCCGATCGGGTGGCAGCCCGATCGGGTGGCAGCCCGATCGGGTGGCAGCCCAATCGGGTGGCAACTCGGTTGGCTGGCCACTCGATTCGAGTGCTCAGCACGATGAGTTTTGCAGTTTCGATTTGAGTGTTGAGCGTTGCGATGCGATAGAGTTTCTCATTCAAATTACTTTTAATCCCAACTACTATATCAACATACAATCATCCTATTTAACTTGCGTTTAGCGTTTGCGATTCGATTGCGATTGAGTTGCGATTACGTTTCGATTAATCACCACATCATAAAACATAAATAACATGCACAAGTAACACATAAAGTGCACACACACATAAGAACCATAACCAGACGCGTAATTCGAGTTGCGAGTGCGATTGCGATAAGCAATAAAGCGATAAGACATGCGATAAATAGCGATTAAACCTCGATTATTAACAAATACTCCACATAATACAACTAACGTAAAGGCATAAAAAGACTATCTACAAGTCAAAGAAGTCAAAACAGGAATTGAGCAAGGAGTGATAGATCGCAATTAGCAATCTTGTCTCCCTTTGACTTCAATAACTTTGACTTTCGAAACACGGGGTGTTACAGCCTCCCCTAGTTGAGGGAATTTCATCCCGAAATTTGGCTGAAGCCGTAACAAACAACTGTGGGTACTTCGCCTTCATGTCGCTTTCGATTTCCCAAGTGAACTCTGCGCCTCGTTTGCCTTCCCATCGAACCTTCACAATAGAATGCGCGAGCGTCTGAGCTGCTTGGTTTGGCGGTCCATGATCTCGATAGGCTTCTCCACGAAGTGTAGTGTTTCGTTTACTTGAAGATCTTCTAGAGGTACAATTAAATCATGCTCAGCCAGGCACTTTCTGAGGTTCGACACATGGAAAGTCGGGTGGATATTGCTAAGTTCCTCCGGTAGTTCGAGTCTGTAGGCGACTTTTCCGATCCTTTCCAGAATCTTAAAAGGTCCAACATATCGAGGCGCTAGTTTCCCTTTCTTGCCGAATCTGACCACACCCTTCCAAGGTGATACCTTTAGGAGTACGTAGTCGCCAACATCAAATTCAAGGGGCTTGCGTCATCTATCGGCGTAACTTTTCTGACGACTTCGAGCTTTCAGCAGATTGTCTCGAATTTGGAGGACTTTGTCAGTCGTTTCTTGCAATAGCTCAGGACCGGTTAATTGCGAGTGCCCGATCTGGTGCCATACAATTGGTGATCAACATTTTCTTCCATATAAAGCCTCAAACGGTGCCATTTGAATGCTGGAATGATAATTGTTATTATACGAGAATTCAACTAATGGCAGGTAAGCGTCCCAAGTACCACCGAAATCTATGACACACGAACGGAGCATGTCTTCAAGGGTACGAATCGTTCTTTCAGTCTGACCATCGGTTTGAGGGTGGAATGCGGTACTTAGATTAAGCGTAGTACCGAGAGCCATTTGAAATGTTTCCCATAGACGCGAGGTAAATCGGGCATCACGGTCAGAAATGATGTCGCGAGGCGTCCCAGATGATCTCATCGGTGTAGATTCGGGCTAATCTTTCTACCTTGTAGTCTTCTCGTATTAGCAGAAAATGAGCAGATTTGGTCAAACGGTCAACGACAACCCAGATGCTATCGTGAATTGATGGCTTACGCGGAAGTTTCGTTATGAAGTCCATAGCTATACTCTCCCAATTCCACATAGGGATCGGGGGTTGTTCGAGTAAGCCAGAGGGTCTTTGGTGTTCAGCCTTGACTTTCGAGCAAGTCAGGCACTTCCCAACATAGAGGGCGATATCTCTCTTCATGCCCGGCCACCAGTACTTGTAGCGAAGGTCCTGGTACATTTTATCGCCACCAGGATGAATAGAACATCGAGACTTGTGGGCTTCGTCCATCAAAATCTGTCGTACATCGGTCTGCTTAGGGATCCAAATTCGGTCCAGATAGTGGAATATCCCTTTCGACTTATTCACAAGCTGGGCTCCATCGTGATAGATCCTTTCCTTATTCAAAGTGCGTTCGGTAAAACAAGCTTGTTGGGCTTCGCGAATGAGGGATTCGAGATCGTATTAGGCTTGGATATTACGGGCGCTGTGGAAATAAATCCGTCTACTGAGAGCGTCGGCAACGACATTTGCTTTGCCAGGATGATAACGAATCTCACAGTCATAATCGTTGAGAAGTTCTACCCATCGGCGTTGACGCTTATTAAGTTCCTTCTGGTCAAAGATATGTTGTAGGCTCCTATGATCGGTGAAGATCGTACACTTGGTACCATACAGGTAGTGTCGCCAAATCTTTAACGCAAAAAAAACTGAGCCTAGCTCGAGGTCGTGGGTTGTATAGTTCTTCTCGTGGATCTTGAGCTGACGAGATGCGTAAGCGATAACCCTGTCTCGTTGCATGAGAACACAACCAAGACCAAGGTTTGAGGCATCGCAATAGACAATAAAGTCGTCTTTTCCGTCAGGTAAAGTTAGGACGGGAGCATTGCAAAGCATGTGCTTGAGGGTTTGGAAAGCAAACTCTTGTCCAGTTCCCCAAACAAAAGGTTTGTCTTTATGTGTGAGGGCGGTAAGCGGCACAACGATTTTAGAGAACCCTTCGATAAATCGACGATAATAGCCCGCTAGTCCAAGAAAAGAACGGACTTCAGATGGGTTCTTCAGCGTAACCCAACTCTTAACTGCTTCAATCTTCGCGGGATCGACGTGAATACCTTGACTATTGACAATGTGACCGAGGAATTGAACCTCCTCCAGCCAAAATTCACACTTGGAGAACTTGCCATAGAGTCGATTCCCTTGGAGTAGCTCGGGAACCAAACGTAGATGTTGCGCGTGTTCGGCTTTCGATTTCGAATAGATCAGGATATCATCGATGAACACGATGACGAAGCGGTCAAGAAATGGTTTACACACCCGATTCATCAGATCCATGAAAACCGCGGGTGCGTTGGTTAGACCAAAAGGCATAACAACGAACTCATAATGGCCGTATCGAGTGCGAAAAGCGGTTTTGGGTATATCCTCCTCTTGGATGCGTAGTTGGCGATAGCCTGAGTGTAGATCAATCTTCGAGAAACACGTAGCACCTTGTAGCTGGTCAAACAAATCATCGATGCGAGGCAGGGGATAGCGATTCTTGATTGTCAACTTATTCAATTCCCGATAGTCGATGCATATCCTGAACGACCCATCCTTCTTTTTGACGAAAAGGACTGGTGCACCCCATGGAGAGGTGCTCGGGCGAATGAAGCCTTTATCAAGCAATTCCTAGAGCTGACTCGAGAGTTCACGCATTTCGGACAGAGCGAGTCGATAAGGAGCTCTAGCAATAGGGTTTGCTCCAGGAATGAGGTCGATACGAAAGTCGATATCACGACTTAGTAGTAGACCGGGAAGATCATCAGGAAACATAGTAGGAAATTCACGAACCACAGGAACGTCTTTGACTCCTGTCTTTCCCTTCTTTACCTCCTCCGCTACTACAATATTAGCCAAGAAAGCTCTGTATTCCTTGCAGAGATACTTGCTAGCTTGGACACATGACATGAGTTTAAGACCTTTCGAGGGAGTTTCACCATAAACACATAATACATCACCATTCACGAGTGAGAATCGAATCATCTTATCGAAGCACACAACTTCAGCATGGTTTTCACGAAGAAAGTCCATGCCTACTATGATGTCAAAACTTCGGAGTTGCATCAGAATAAGGTCGATCGGAAAGATGTGATTGTTGAGTTCAAGAGTACAATCACGAAGAATAGAATTGCCGGCGATGGTTCTTCCAGTGGAAACTTCGACATCGAACGTCAAGGGGAGATTGGCGCGCTTACGATTAAGGAGCTTCTCGAATTCAAACGACACAAAATAGTTATCGGCTCCAGTATCAAATAAACACGAAGCATAAATACCATTCACGAGAAACGTACCATTAACCACATTGTTGTCAGCCTGGGCTTGGCGCGCATTGATGTTGAAAGTTCAGGTGCGGGTGGCTTGTTGCTGTTGATGTTAAGGCTGTTGTTGCTGCTGTTGCTGAGGCTGCTGCTGCTGGGGCTCTCATTTCACAACCCTGTTCGGGCACATGTTTGCGAAGTGGTTGGGATCACCACACGTGAAGCAGACTCTGGCGTTGATCGCGGGTGCCTGACCCGCTTGTTGGCCTTGAGGAGCTGGAAGTAGAGCTTGATGAGCAGTAGCTTGGGCTGGTGCTTGTTGGGGACCAGTACGGCAGTTGGCGGTAAAGTGGCCGTACATGTTGCAATGTACACAAAATCTGCACGCAATACCCACTGGATGATGATAAGTACATGTTCGGCAAACAGGGTGGGGACCAGTGTAAGCACGCTTTGCAGGCGGTGCATAGGTAACTGGTGCTGGAGTTGATCGGTGCTGAGATTGCTGCTAAGTCGGTACAGCTTGAAACGGAGCAGCAGTAGTAGTGACAGCACAGTTCTTATTGCTGGAGTTGCTGTTGTTGTTCTTCCTCTTGCGACGAGAGGACTTCGATGATTGAGGAGCGGCGGCGGGTTTAGCAGTTGGTGCGGCGGTAGCTTGGTGCAGGTTCTTGGTGGCTTTATCCCAGTAGCTAGCTTTGACTCGCTTTTCGTTGATCTCAGCGGCAAGTAGGCAAGTCTCCTCAATTGTTGCTGGCTTTGAAGCATGCACAAAATCTGCAACACAATCCGGCAGAGCGCGGATGTACTTCTTGATTGTCATGTCAACAGTCTTCACTTGATCAGGACAGATAATACTGAGCTGCTTGAAGTGGGCAGTTAAAGCAGCGTTGTCACCATCCTTCTGCTTCAGATGCCAGAATTCGTCCTCCAACTTTTGGCGCTCATGGGGAGGGCAGAACTCTTCTAGCATAACGTTCTTCAACTCTCCCCACGACAGACCATAAGCTGCGTCGTTTCCGCGTTTGTTCCTCTCGGCCGTCCACCAGTCTAAGGCGTGGGACTGGAAGACGCCGGTAGCATTCAGAGTGCGGAGATTGTCAGGACATCCACTCTGACGCAGGGTGACTTCGATTGAGTCGAACCATTGAAACAAAGCCGTAGGGCCATCTTCGCCAGTGAACTCTTTCGGTTCGCAAGCTTTGAACTGTTTGAAGCTAAAAGCAGCTTTGAGAGTAGCTTTAGGAGCTTCGGTCCTGGACTCTTCAGACGATTTGCTCACATTCTCGTATAGTTCACTCACGATCTGAGGAACCACCTTTGCTACTTGCTTAGCGACGAGAGTAGCAAGGCGTTTGTCTCTCTGTTCTTGATGAGTAACTCGTGGGCGATGGGGTCCAGATGAGGGTCCAGATGACGACATTATCTGCAACAGACATCGTCATGGGACTCAGACACAATATAATCGAATCTCACCTCACACGTCTAATACTACTAAAGCTCAGGAATACGATCATGTAAACACGTAGGCACATAATCATAGAAGCACATAAGCACGTATGGCACAGAATCACAGAAGCACATAAGCACAAGAGTCAGTCAGAATATAGAAACCTATCATTCAAAGTCCGCGAGCGTTCGAGAATAGCGATCGCGAATAACATAGCGAGTAGTACAACATAAGCGAATAATATAGCAAGCAACATGGCGTAAAGTCGTTCCTCATGTAGTAGTGATTTGTTAGAGGTTTGAGGTAGAAGTGCAGTGCGGGCCATGTGTGTCGATCAAAGCGAAAAGCGAATAAATCACCAAAAATCGTAACACATAAACAGATAAAATCACATAAAGCACACAAAATCCATATAAAAACGACAAATATCAGAGTCGGCAGTAGCAAGCTCAGAATCGAAACACATAAAAATCGAGAATAGATTGTTTGCGGCTATTTAGACGTCGACTAACCAAAGTGGTTCGACTATTCACAAGGATGCACCAAAAGTCCTTGTTGACCTAATAGACTATGCTCTATCACCGACATATGGTGAATGGCACCCATCCTTTTGGTTATTCAAGCACTCGAGTCCTTGGATTTCATCGAGACTTTGGTGAGAGTTTTGTAAAAATAGAGATCGGAACAAGTCGTCGAGGTTTGGGTTTCACCCCTGACTTAACAACTTCGCTCCTGTTTTGATAAAATAAGGAAGAATTAGGCGTTAAAGTATGGATTTCACTCCTGATTCGACACAAATTCTCCTGTTTATAGGTAAAAATACGGGTTGAACAAGCAATTCAGTCGAGAGTTTGCGGTTTTCACACCTATTCTCGACCTAGTCGCTCGTTCATTTTCGAAAATTAGAGTGCAGTGATGGTGTAGCGTAGGCGAGAATAGCGAGAAATAGCAAGTAAGCTCGTACATAACCCCTACAGGGTGTGCACAAGTCGGTCTGTTGGTACCTAACTATAGACTAGGTCGTTTCTAAGACATCAACCCAGACTAGGTCAAGTCTTTCCTAATTCCCTATAGTTATGGCTCTGATACCAATTTGTCTCACCCCAACCGATGGTGAAAACATCGGGGCGTGGCATTGAGTGAAACATATTGTCCTGAAGTTTCCATAACAACTATAATTACCAATTATTTAAGCATCACGTCCCATACCATGACATAAAAAGTAATTTAATTATTACAAACAAAAATCTAGTCAAATTGTTTTGTTCTGACAACTCAGATTTCAAATACAGACAATTCATTTATTTGTTCCTAGACCTTTCCTAGCCTCGATTTCACAGCAAGTCAAGCATCTAAACATCTTAAGCACCTGCCACATACGTTAAAGTAAAAGTCAATACACATAGTGTAAAGGTGAGCATGCAAGTGTTGATAGCTATAATAGAGTTCGAAATCGATTACGCATAACCAGCACGTACATAGTGTGAAATGAAGCACGTTAGTTATCGACTTGAACCTATCGATACCAATGACTGCGGGTTGACTGCCCAAGGCAGTTCGTAATATACACTCACCACTGTGAGCCATGTAACAAATTGTCCTTAACAACCCCTGAGTGAACAGGTGCTGAGTCCAAACTATAGTACTATCGTTGCTAAGGCAGGTAGACAACATTCCATGTGTAAACATAACAAACAAGCATTCATTAAGTCACGTATAACTTGCGGTAACGGTTAGCGTTAAAGTATTGCGTAGTGTGTTTGATGTGATTTAGAATAAGTAACGTATGTAACACCCAAAAGTGCGTAAAGCAAAAAGGGTTCGAGTATACTCACAGCGATGAATGGATTGAAGGGAGCGCTAGAGAGTAAGGTTAGCCTGATCAGAACGATAGTATAAACAATAAGCGGCGCGTAAAATGAAGCAAAGTGTCAGAGGATCGGACGACAATCCGATCGGGTGGTGATCCGATCGGGTGACCGGTCGATCGGATGACAATCCGTTTGGGTGGTCGCCCAATCGGGTGGCCACTCGATTGGATTGTCATCTCGTTTGGGATGGATGTGTTTGTGTATGATGGCTTGTCTTTTGAAGTTTTCGTTGTAGCATTTTGAAAACAGAGAATTATCTCTACCTTTCAGGTCGGTCGATCGAACGGCTGTTCGATCGGACAGCAATCCGATTGGCGAGGCTTCTCGGGTTGAGAACAAGTTCACCACAGGATGGTCACTCGATCGGATGGCTATCTGATCGGGTGGCAATCCGTTCGGATTGAACATGTTGAAAAATTGTTTAAGTGTTTGAAGTCAAACATCACATGGTCGGATGGTAATCCGATCGGGTGGCAATGCGATCGGACGGCAATCCGTTCAATGTTCAAAACCTCAAATGTGGAAATAAAAGTTAAGTGTGGGACCCAAGGTGCAATCTGATCGGGTGGCAGTCCGGTCGGGTGGCAATCCAATCGGACGGCAATCTGTCCCAGTTGACCTGATCGTCTTCTTCCTTGGTTGTTTTGTCAGTTTGAAGTTTTCTCGAGACTATTTGATAACGTGCTAAACAACAGAAACCTCGTCAAGACTTAGTGACCCGATCGGACAGGAACCACCCTAGTCCGACCAGTTAACTGTTCGAGACGGTGTTTCATGTTTAACCCGAAATCAGTAACCTCGTGGATAGAATCCAGATCTTGAACCAACACATCCGCAAGAAAGAGTAGAAGATTAGAACAAGCTCCGATTCCATCGGTTTCGAGTGCATTAAGTGTAAAAGAGTTGAAAGAAGGTTGGAAAACCATCTTTCAATCCTCTTCATCATGAATATGTTCAGATCTATAAAGATCTTTGCTTATTTGTGTGGAAATCGTTCAGATCTAAGTTGTTCTTGGTGGATTGAAGCCAAAACACGAAGTTCATAAGAACACCATGATGACATCATCCTAGAACACCTCAAATCTAGTGATTTCACGGTTAAAAGTTAAGATTCAAAAGATAGAAAGGTGTAGGAGTGCGTGTAGATTAAGAAAGTACAAGGTTTAGGTGGAAAACTTACAAGAATCGTGTGAAATCTGAAGAAATAGCGGCTGGAGCGAGTGAAGAGGGAGAGAGCTGTCAACATCATGTGATGTTGACATATGAGGGTATTTATAGGGTTTCCATAAAAGGAAAGGGGAGTAAGTGGCTGGTCGATCGAGTGGCAGCCCGATCGGGTGGCAGCTCGATCGGGTGGCAGCTCGATCGGGTGGCAGCTCGATCGAGTGGCACCTCGATCAGGTGGCAGCCCGATCGAGTGGCAACTCGGTCGGTTGGCCACTCGATTCGAGTGCTCGGCGCGATGAGTTTTGCAGTTTCAATTCGAGTGTTGAGCGTTGCGATGTGATAGAGTTTCTCATTCAAATTACTTTTAATCCCAACTACTATATCAACATACAATCATCCTATTTAACTTGCGTTTAGCGTTTGCGATTCGATTGCGATTGTGTTGCGATTGCGTTTCGATTAATCACCACATCATAAAACATAAATAACATGCACAAGTAACACATAAAGTGCACACACACATTAGAACCATAACCAGACGCGTAATTCGAGTTGCGAGTGCGATTGCGATAAGCAATAAAGCGATAAGACATGCGATAAATATCGATAAATAGCGATTAAACTTCGATTATTAACAAATACTCCACATAATACAACTAACGTAAAGGCATAAAAGGACTATCTACAAGTCAAAGAAGTCAAAACAGGAATTGATCAAGGAGTGACAGATCGCAATTAGCAATCTTGTCTCCCTTTGACTTCAATCTTGACTTTGACTTTTGAAACACGGGGTGTTACACAAGGTGGGGAGGATATAACAACCCTCCTAAAATTATTTCCTACACCTATAAATTATTTAAAATGTCCCTATATGTCTTAAAACATACCTCGTATGCGAAAACCGAGCCCAAAATACCCTATATAATTAAAAATTAAATAAAAACAAGAAAATATAGGCGCTCGCGGGCCGCGAAGGCTTTGCCTTCAGGCTACGCGGGGCGCGACAGCCAACCCACCAGGCGGCCCCCTGAGCTGCCACGTGGCTCACTCGTGTCAAAGCTACATCTGATGAATAAGCAAAGCAAGGCCCTACACTCCTATGTCGCGGGCCGCGAAGGATTTCCCTTCTACTTACGCGGGCCGCGAGAAAACCCATTTCAGCTCCTATAAATTGGGAGCATCGGCCTCAGTCCCAACTCGCTCAACTTTTCAAAATCTCTCTCAACTTCTGTATAGTATACACTATACTCGAGCATAATACCCCCCTAAATAACGAAGTTCTGCCTCGTTGTAAGTATCATAACCCCCGGTTACGTATTAGATATGCTGCCCGATTGATCTAGGGTTTCGTAACGGCTGTCGAGGTTCTGCCCGACGTAGTCATTGGAATTCTGTCTCGGGGAGGGTATTACTAATGTAAATATTGGGTTATTATACTAACGCGTGTGCATTGTGTAATTAATAGATAATCACCAGGAAATCCTAAAGGAAAACCCTAAGACAGCAATGTTTTTGCAAACTGTTTTTACAAAACCTCAAATGTTTTACATTATATTAAACAGTGATTAAGTATTTGTATTCTACAATTATCGTCGGTATGTTGAGGTTTTGTATACAAAATTTGTTACTACACTGTGAGTAGTAACATGACCACAAGTCGGGTTGACAGTACCGTGGGTGGTAATTAAAGTAGATGGAAACAAATATAACTACGCGACCGCTCTCAATACTGTAAAATGATAAAACTTGTTTTGATTAAACTGGGATTCACTCACCAGTATTTCCCACTAACAAAATGTTTTTAAACGCGTTTCAGGTAACAAAATGTGAAAGCCAAATAGAAACCAGCTGGACAGCACTGAAGGCTTTGAAAAGTGGCTATAAAAGTTACCTAAATAAAGAGATGTTTTATTTAAATAAAATAGGGTTTATCCCTACGAAAATGTGTGTAATGAAAACTTGGGAATTTCCCATGTGTTTAAATTTATAAAAGCGTGGTATTTTACTCTGATAAAATATTTCCTAACTACGGTCCTGATGTAATTTCCGCTGCCAAAATGATAAACACCGATACCACCGAAACTGGCTGCGGCCGCCCGTTCCCGGGTAATTAGGGGACGGGGGTTGTGACATCTGCCCAGTTCTGTATGCATGAAAAACAAAAGCGACGTCTGATGTGCGTGAAGTGTGTCATGGTTTTAATGTTTATTTTAAGCCCTTTTACACTTTCTTTAGCCAAGTTTTAAATTTATAAAACACGATATTTACTAACACTAAACACACATATGGGCAAGTGCACCCATCGTGAGCGTAGTATAGTGTTGGTAAGATACCGAGGTCGTCCAAGGACACAATAGCTTTTAGTACCGGTTTATCCTCAACGTCTAATCAAATCAAAAGTTTAGAAAAATGTTTTAAACTAAGAAAATAAAAGCTAACTAAAATGCTGAAAAATAAAAATAAAAGAAAAAACAGATAGACAAGATGAATCACTTGGCTCCGACTCGTGTATAGTGTAACCTTTGATTATTTCCGCACTTTTGCACTATTTAAGAGATTATCTTAGTTATTGTAGTAGGCCCCTCTTTTGAAGGTGACGTTACCCTCAACCCAGTAGTTTGAGTCAGCAAGGATACAATCCTAAAGGGTCGGATTATTGAAAGATAATTAATTAAGTTATTAATGCATATTGTGGTAGGCCCCTCTTTTGAAAGTGACGTTACCCTCGGCTAAGTAGTCTGAGTCAGCAGGGATGCAGTCCTAAGTAGCCGGGTTAAAGTATTAATAGTAGTTTAACTTATGAGGGGATCAAAGAGTTTGGACCCCCGCCATCCAATACCGTTAAGTATTGAAGGAGGTCCTACTAAATTTGACCCAGGTCCTTTGCAGGATCTATACACTGAACAATGGCAAGACTCTTACCAAACCGTTCCCTTAACCCCCGACCAGGTAACCAACATACCTCCATATAGACCGTGGAGATATGAATGGTGAAAATCTTTTATTTTATATAGAGAGTAAAATAATGCCAAGACACCACGGACAAACGATAAGGAAGAATCACCTTCAACATAAGAAACTAGTTATTAAAGTCATTAATACATAACCAATTAAAAAGTGCGAAAAGATTAAAAATAAAAAGTATTACACTAGACACTTTGTCTTCACCAAGTGATGTAAGAGACTTAGGCAAACATGGCCTTGATTGTCAAGAACTCTTACGATCAATCTTGGATCCCGAGATGACTCACACACTCTATGATGGACAATGGATGATGGTGGTGGATGATGGTGTTATGGTTGTGGTCATGGTTGTAAAACAAGGTTTCCAAGGCCGAGTACTCCCCGAGTAGTCGCTACAAGGTAGGCTGCCGAGGCGACTTTCTTTGACTCCGCCTAATTACTCAGAATCGGACAAACGAGGTCAACCGAGGCCAAAATCGTATCTAGTAGGTCAACTTGAGCCGAGTTTGACTTTAAAAATAATAAAACATAATTTCTATGCCTATCATATTAAAGAATAAATATTATTTTCACGTATTTTGTTATAGATATTAGTAAATAAATGTTATTTGACATGTATTTAATTTCCAAAAACTAATTTCTTAATAATTTAACATGTCCGAGTACTCCCCGAGTACTCTCCGAGTACTCTCCGCCTAGGCCGAGTACTCTCAACTCCCCGGTCGACCGACTAGGGAGCGCCTAGCGACTTTTGCAACCATGGTTGTGGTGGGTGGTGGATGAAGTGTGAGAGAGGTGGTGTGCCAAGGGATGGTTTGAGCTTGAGTCGAGTACTCCTATTTATAGGTTGATCAGAAGCTCGGGCACGGCCCCGTGTCCACATCCTTCTCTGTCTTCATTAATTGCTCTTGTCTTTATTAGTTGACCACGGCCCCGTGTCCGCTGGGCACGACCCCGTGTGCAGAAGCATATCTGTACTATCAAGATTTTCCTAGATTCTGCGAATCTTATAGTTGACCACGACCCCATGTCCGCTGAGCACGGCCCCGTGGTGGGCGATGGAAGCTTCTACAACTTTGTCTTTTGTGCTGACACTTGGGCACGCCCCCGTGCTCACTGAGCACGAGGCGTGTTCAGCCTTCTGTTCTCTTGTTTTGCTTGGGAAGATGCTGTCGTGGGGTCGAGCATGTCACGTTTGTTCCTTTTCTTGTATTTATGTTAGATTTAGCTGTCTTTTTGCTTCTTTTGTTAATTTAAGCTTATTTAATCCTGAAAATACAAAAGGAAGACAAAAGCACACTTTTTCCAACATTAGTACTAAAAAAGGGTTAGTTTTATGCCACAATTGATGTAATTTATATGTTGCATTTTGCACACATCAAATACCCCCACACTTGAATCTTTGCTTGTCCTCAAGCAAAACTCTTTATAATGTGGCTTTACACTCCCAAATGGAATTGGTAGAAAGAAGGTTTTTGGGCTTGTCATATAGTGTCGGGATTTCCAAGATTCTTTATTTAGTTTTATTTTTATTTATTTACAATCCTATTCGTCATGATTTATTTAAAACTTTTTATAAGATAAATTACTTATTAGGGCATAACATGCCTCTTTAAAATTCTATTTATATACAAGTTCACATACCTCACGGGGGATCACTCAACACTCGGCCGAAGATGTATTTTAGTGAATCACTCAAGAGTGGCATGGAACTTACTCCTACCATAGGCTTGCCAAGCAATCAATCCTCCTCCTTTTTAACTATATACCTTTGTAAATATCAAATGGACTTTTGGGTGAAGGGTTAGGCTTGGGTTAAAGGTAGGTGGTTGGGTTAGTGGTTAGTAGAAAAGGGCGAAAAATCGTAAAAAGCGTCAGTTTTCGAAAAACTTTTTATTTTTGCAATTTTTATTTTGATGAAGCTATTATTCAAACAAAGTTATTTTTGATGAACTTGTTTGTTTATTTCTTTTGCTTCATCAACAAAACATAAAATATATATATATATATATATATATATTGAAAGTCAAACGAAAAACCGAGCTTATTACTAAAACAAAGGGTTAAAAATAAAAAGGTTTTGGTGGGTGAAAGGGTGTTTGGTTTGGGTTAAGAAATGAAAAGGTTTAGGCTCAAAGGGGTTAACTAGGGGGATTTTGGGTAGGTGGTAAAAAAAAGAAAAATAATGGTGTAGAAATAAAAAGGGTTAGTCCTAATGCCTCCATCATTTACTTACTCGGGTTTAAGTTGGTAAGGACCGGGAATGTATCGTCGTGGCAAGTTCTAGAGTTGTAAGAACCAAGCGGCTATTCACACAAGAAACGAAAAATGAGCATTTAATTTAAAGATATGTATTTGTATGCTCAATAAAGGCTCAAAACTCACTTTTGTGGGAATGGGTTTTTATGTGATCAAGTATATATAATTAAATTTGAACTAAGCTTGTCATGCCGTTTCATAATCTTCTTATGTTGGTTCTTTTTATCATGACGCTATCGGTTGTAAATTTGTAAAAATATAACCTTTTTAGAAGTTGAAATTCCCAAGTTAAACCTGGACAAGTAAAAAAAATGAAAATTTTTGAAAAAAATTTGGGGTGATTAGCGGTTCCAATAGAGTTTTGTGTAAGGCTTGTAATTAGGACTTGCAAGATTCAAGGTTTTAGTATCCCCCCACACTTAAATTACACATTGTCCTCAATGTGTCCCAAAAATAAGTTTTTAGGTTGATTGAATGTGTAAAAAGGTGTGAAAAAGCAAAAATTTGTGTTACTGGGCGCTGGACACGGCCCCGTGTTGTCCGGGCACGGCCCCGTGTTCAAGTGCCAGTAACAAAAATTAAACAAAAGAAACAGAAGTCTGGACACGGGGGCGTGTTGGGTGAACATGGCCCGTGTCCAGTTTACCTGAACTGGGTCATTTCTGCAGACTGTGCAGCACGGGGCCGTGTTGGGCGGACACGGCCCGTGCTGAACTTACTGTTAATGAAGAAAATTGTCGGATGGTCCTGTTTTCCTGCATGGGGTGCTTGTTCAAGTTTCCCTTGTTATCCTTTGCCATCCTGAGTGTCTTTTATTCCTGAAAATTAAAACTAACTAGAAAACATAAAGATTAATTTAAACTAAACTAAGGATAGTTCCGCGGAATGCCTCCGTGGTGCGCCACGTTTATAAGGGTCCTTGGCTAGACCCAAAGCCTGGTCATATGTTACTCAAGTGGGATGTTTTGCATCCCATGATACACCGTCGGAGAGTGTCATACAAGCTTGAGTCTATGACCTTCATGTAGTTGACCGGGTCTTCGTCTTCTACTCTCTTTCCAACTCCAAACTTCACTTCCTCGTCCCCAAACTTCAATGTTAGTGTTCCATTATTCATATCCACCACTGCTTGGGCGGTGGCTAGAAATGGCCTCCCGAGGATGAGAGGGACATCGGCGTCTTCCTCCATGACTAGGATGACAAAGTCGGTCGGGAAAACGAAATTGTCAACTTTGACCAATAGATTTTCAGCGACACCTTGTGGAAATTTGACGGATCTGTCGGCGAGTTGTATGCTCATCTTTGTAGGGCTTGTTGTTCCTAGGCCGAGTCGTTTGAACATTGATGTGGGCATGAGGTTAATGCTAGCCCCAAGATCGGCTAGTGCATTACGAATGGGGGATTCCCCAATCGAGCAAGGAATCGTGAAGCTTCCGGGATCAATTTTCTTTTGTGGGAGTTTGTTGAGTACTAAGGCGGAGCATTCTTCGCCTAAGTTAACTAATTGCAATGATTCAATTTTCCTTTTGTGAGTGAGGAAGTCCCTCATAAATTTTGCATATTTAGGCGTTTGGGTTAGGACCTCGATAAAAGGAATAATAACATGCAATTGTTTTAGTAAATTTTCAAACTTTGCGAATTGCTCATCGGTCTTTTGACGATTTAACCGACCGGGGTATGGAACCGGAGGAGTCTTGGTGGGCTCTTGATTTGGTGGAGAAGCCCTTTCTGGTTGTGGTGCGGGTGGAGTCGTGGTTTGGCTGGATTGGCTTTTTTCAGCCGGCGGTAATGGAGCCTCCTCTGGACCCACGGTTCGGTTTCTCAATGTGAGGAGATGTACTTGCGCTTTTGGGTTGGTTTTGGTATTGCTTGGTAACGCGCCTTGTGGTCTCTCGGTGAAATTTTGAGCTACTTGATTTAATTGTTTTTCAATGTTTTGAATGCTAGCTTGTTGATTTCTAAAATTCGATTCCAATTGTAGAAATCGATCCGAGTTTTTCTTTTCGGTGTCGGAGATGAGGCGAGATACAGTATCTTCAAGCCTTTCTCATCCACCTTGTTGTTGAGAAAAGTTTTGTGGTTATTGAAAGTTAGTTCATTGGTTTTGTTGGTTACTACTATTGCCGGGATCTCTCCAACCAAGGTTAGGGTGGTTACGCCATCCTTGGTTGTAGGTACCCGTTGGTGGACCCGACGGCCTAGGTCTATTATCAATGTAGTTTACCGTTTCTGTTTGATCATCTACCTCTTTCATACAACTCCAATTTTCATGTGGTCCACCACACCCCTCACAAGCCATAACCGTGGCCTTTTTGCCATTTCAAACTTTTTGATTTTTGAAGAAAGGGCCTCGATTTGGGCTTGTAAAGAAGTGCTTTCATCAACCTTATGGGTGCCCGGGGCAATAGATTTATTACCTCGGGGAGTGTGCCACTGAAAATTGGTTTGAGCAATTTCCTCAATTTGATTGTATATTTCATTTGGGCGATGATTACCTAGAAGTCCCCCGGAGCTAGAATCAAGTGTTTGTCTTGTGTGTGGCAACAACCCATTGTAGAAAGTGGATACTTGTTGCCATACCGCAAGACCGTGATGAGGACACTTTCTTAGTAGCTCCTTGAACCTTTCCCAAGTTTCATATAAGGATTCCCCATCCTCTTGTGAATATGTGTTAATTTCAGTCATTAATTTAGCCGTTTTAGCAGGAGGGAAATACTTATATAAAAACTTTTGGGCTAGTTCATCCCAGGTGTTTACCGAGCCAACTGGGAGGGTGTTGAGCCAAGCCTTAGCTCGGTCTTTTAGTGAAAATGGAAACATTCGAAGGCGGATGGCATCGTTTGATGCTCCATTGATCCGAAAGGTATCACATATTTCTAAGAAATTAGTAATATGTAGATGGGGATCATCATCCGCAAGCCCATGAAAGGTTGCGGAGTTTTGAAGCATTTGTATCAAATGCGGTCGAAGTTCGAAGTTATTGGCTTCGACATTCGGTGCATTGATAGCGGCGCCGAGATTACCTACAGTGGGTCGTAGGTAATCCATGAGGGTACGTTGGTCCGCCATTGGAAGTGGTTCCCCCGAAACTTTCTCTTGGTATTTAGCTTTAAGTCTTTTTCTGAGAAAGCGTTCGGGTTCTTCTAGGGGTTCTTTTATGTCTCTACTAGAACTGGAGCTCATACACTACGTAGGAAGTTCAAATGTGGCGCCTGGGTTCCAAGTCCTGCAATAAAAAAAGAAAAGAACGTTGGTCAGAAAGTTCACCACGGCCCCGTGTTCAGCGAACACGGCCCGTGGTCGGAGATACAGTGATTGTTTTCCGGATCCCAGTTACTGGGGAGTTGGACACGGTCCCGTGTTGCACCGACACGGCCCCGTGCTCAGCTCTCTGTAACTCGGAAAATAAAAATTGCCAGTAACAATGCTGGGCACGGCCCGTGCTGAGCTCTGCAGAAGCTGAAAAACTAAGAAAAATCCTAAAAAATAGAAAAAAAAAAGAAAAACGATTAGGCCGTTGATTCCTAACTTTCTTAAAATCCTTGTGTCCCCGGCAACGGCACCAAAAAACTTGATGTGCGTGAAATGTGTTATGGTTTTAATGTTTATTTTAAGCCCTTTTACACTTTCTTTAGCCAAGTTTTAAATTTATAAAACACGATATTTACTAACACTAAACACACATATGGGCAAGTGCACCCATCGTGAGCGTAGTATAGTGTTGGTAAGATACCGAGGTCGTCCAAGGACACAATAGCTTTTAGTACCGGTTTATCCTCAACGTCTAATCAAATCAAAAGTTTAGAAAAATGTTTTAAACTAAGAAAATAAAAGCTAACTAAAATGCTGAAAAATAAAAATAAAAGAAAAAACAGATAGACAAGATGAATCACTTGGCTCCGACTCGTGTATAGTGTAACCTTTGATTATTTCCGCACTTTTGCACTATTTAAGAGATTATCTTAGTTATTGTAGTAGGCCCCTCTTTTGAAGGTGACGTTACCCTCAACCCAGTAGTTTGAGTCAGCAAGGATACAATCCTAAAGGGTCGGATTATTGAAAGATAATTAATTAAGTTATTAATGCATATTGTGGTAGGCCCCTCTTTTGAAAGTGACGTTACCCTCGGCTAAGTAGTCTGAGTCAGCAGGGATACAGTCCTAAGTAGCCGGGTTAAAGTATTAATAGTAGTTTAACTTATGAGGGGATCAAAGAGTTTGGACCCCCGCCATCCAATACCGTTAAGTATTGAAGGAGGTCCTACTAAATTTGACCCAGGTCCTTTGCAGGATCTATACACTGAACAATGGCACCAAACCGTTCCCTTAACCCCCGACCAGGTAGCCAACATACCTCCATATAGACCGTGGAGATATGAATGGTGAAAATCTTTTATTTTATATAGACAGTAAAATAATGCCAAGACACCACGGACAAACGATAAGGAAGAATCACCTTCAACATAAGAAACTAGTTATTAAAGTCATTAATACATAACCAATTAAAAAGTGCGAAAAGATTAAAAATAAAAAGTATTACACTAGACACTTTGTCTTCACCAAGTGATGTAAGAGACTTAGGCAAACATGGCCTTGATTGTCAAGAACTCTTACGATCAATCTTGGATCCCGAGACGACTCACACACTCTATGATGGACAATGGATGATGGTGGTGGATGATGGTGTTATGGTGGTGGTGGGTGGTGGATGAAGTGTGAGAGAGGTGGTGTGCCAAGGGATGGTTTGAGCTTGAGTCAAGCACTCCTATTTATAGGCTGATCAGAAGCTCGGGCACGGTCCCGTGTCCAGTGGGCACGGCCCCGTGTCCACATCCTTCTCTGTCTTCATTAATTGCTCTTGTCTTTATTAGTTGACCACGGCCCCGTGTCCGCTGGGCACGACCCCGTGTGCAGAAGCATATCTGTACTATCAAGATTTGCCTGGATTGTGCGAATCTTATAGTTGACCACGACCCCGTGTCCGCTGAGCACGGCCCGTGGTGGGCGATGGAAGCTTCTACAACTTTGTCTTTTGTGCTGACACTTGGGCACGCCCCCGTGCTCACTGAGCACGGGGCGTGTTCAGCCTTCTGTTCTCTTGTTTTGCTTGGGAAGATGCTGTCGTGGGGTCGGGCATGTCACGTTTGTTCCTTTTCTTGTATTTATGTTAGATTTAGCTGTCTTTTTGCTTCTTTTGTTAATTTGAGCTCATTTAATCCTGAAAATACAAAAGGAAGACAAAAGCACACTTTTTCCAACATTAGTACTAAAAAAATGTTAGTTTTCTGCCACAATTGATGTAATTTATATGTTGCATTTTGCACACATCAATGTCCACATGGCAGAACTCCTCTAGTTGAACTATATTCCATCCAACATATGACACATGATAAAAGCGATTCTCTAGACAATCTAGGATTATGTTCCGTTTTATTACAGTCGTCATGATCAACTCCTACAGAGTGATTTTCATGACTTGAAGTTGTACCCAAATCTTCGATCTCTTCCAAGATCAAATTTCTTCGTTTCCCATGATTATGAAACCTCATTTCGTGAGGTGGTCTTCTTTCATGTTTCCCAAAATAATTTGAAGGCTCACAAATTTCAATAGCATTTTCGTGATTTTTTGAGTGTTTGTAACCTTCGTCTGATTCTAAAGACGATAACTCGTTATATGTATTTTTATGTATCAGCCTGCGATTTCTTCTGGAAGGTTCAACGATACGCTATAATACGATATTAAATTAAAAATGTGATACGATACGCCACGATACGCTATAATACGATACTTAAGAATAAAAAAATAATAAAGATTTTAAAACTCATTAAAACAAAAATAACCAATAATAAACACCAATAACAAACCTAAAACACCAAAAACCAAACACAACACACCAAAAAATATACTTCAAAAATTCAGGTACTTAATACGCATCGTATAGGCCTATACGATGCGTATTAAGCCAGTCGCCAGACAACCCCTGCATCTGCCAGTCTGCCATGTCTTTTACTTTATTCAATACGGATAATATAGGCATATACGATCCGTATTGAATTGTCAAAGTGTGCCAATAGATTGGCCGGTGTGCCAATAAAAATCCCTTAAAAAGGTGGGTAGAGAGCAATGATGAACAAAATTCCAATGGATAAATATCAACAAGAACCTGTATATGATATATGTGGTGAGGTACCGATATCAGCTAACCATTTTTTAGCGGCTAAATTTTATAAACCACACTAACAAGTAATTAGCCTGAAAGAAACTAAACAATTATGAATCCATAACTGGGTTTTGCAACCAAGCTTCCCAACTAATGTTAGCCTTACGATATCTATTAAATAAACCACAAAACGAATAAATAACGACATAATCAAAAATAGTTTCCTTCATTTGCTTTTCGTTCTTATTGATTTCAACATTCCATTGACGCCAAATCACCCACCATGTAGACATAACAATAACATCATCCACCACTTTCTATTCTTTCTTCAACTCTATCGAGTCCAATCACAAGATCATGGTGTCACTAAGATGAATACGAAAAATCCAAATCTAACCATTTAGCGATAACATTCCACATCCTCGTGACTATGTCAAGCTATATATCTCATGTAGTCTTGCAGGGTCTACAAGGCAACGAGTCATATTATGGTGCAAACAACCATTCCTAATTGCTAAAACGGTTAAGGACATAATAGATTACCCATCACATATGTCAATATCATCTTTCCACTAGAAATTGTTGCAGGCGATATTTCTAACCACATGTTGTATTTGGCAAGCAAGGAACGCCAAAGTATTTAACAGCAAAGCGCAAGGTTAAGTGGGGACAATTTGATGGTTAAGTGATGTCCTTCACAACCAAAAAGTTTGAAGTTTAAATCGTGTAGTGTGGAGGTTGTGTTGTATTTATTATAGAAAAGCTAGGAGTTATTATTCAAAAAATAAATAAATAAATAACAGCAAAACAATATCTATATTCAGTATAATTGAAAACCTTATAACAAACTGGCTCTTATGAGTGAAAAATATAGAAACACTTCCGACATTAGATTGGCAAGGATTGGTGTTATGATGGTAAGGGACCGGGTTTGGGATGGGTATTAAAATCGTACCCCATACCTAACTCAATACGTGTCGGGTATATGTCAGTAATTACTCGTTGGATATTGAGTATACTCGTTCGTTTCTTAAAAAAATAGTCACTGGGATTTCGAAATACATTTTTCATACCATTCTGTTTTTTATATAATTTTGTATTATATTCTTAACAACATTAAATTAAAATACGATTAATACACACATTATCTAAAATATGTAAAACTCATTATCATATAAATCTCAAAAGATAAGTTAACACTTCACATAAAAAATAATATAACTAATATTATCAAATACATGTTCCAGAAAAAGTCATCTTACACCTAATGAAACTATTAGAAAGATTCGTTATAGACTCGGGTTAAAGAAAATTCAAAATTAAAATAATTTCGGGTATATGCATCATATATACGATTCAGATAATTGGTTATATGTGTTCTGGTAATTGGGTCGGGTATCACATAATCCTATACCTATGAAATTAAAAAAAAAACAAACAAACAATCTCATACCTGAACATCCTTCCCAAATGTTTCAGCTATCAGGTTTGGCCATCAGGTCCGAGTTGTCATACTTAATTGGTGTAAGTTTGATTTTTGCAACATTTAGCTAACTTGAGTTGATTGGATGTTTAATGTACATATTTCTAGCTTCCAGATATAAACTATTTTAACTTTCAATAACTAATCAACTTCCGCGGTTAAAAACATTTATTTTTATAACAACATAAGGTACATTATATTTGTTACTTTCTTAGGAATCATGTAATCTAATATAAATAAAGACAATGTTATGAAGAGCGAATCAGAACTGGATTCCCACAAAAGATGCATTATTCAATCGGAGCATAACTTTGGATTCCAGCTTTCTGTATTATGAGTCAAAAGTACCTGGAATCAACAGAGCTTTTGTTTATAGGATGTGAATTTGCGGGGTACAATTTTTTTAACAGCAAATTTGGATCAGTGACGGATTATTTATCATGCTACCAGTAGAACTATCCGATCATATCCATCTTCACTAGGCAATAATGCCTATACACCAATTCATATGCCTGTAAATGAACCGAATGAACACGAACATAGACATGTTCGTGTTCGTTCATATAACTTTAACCGAACATGAACACCAACATGAACATTTAATCAAACACATTTTTTTGTTCGTGTTCGTTCATTAAGAAATCAGGCATGTTCGTGTTCGTTTATGTTCGTTCGTTTAAAGCCTAAACGAATAGTTAACGAACATAAAAAATTTGAACATATTTGAATAAATATAAATTAACATGATTGAACAAACATAAACGAACACAAATGAACGTAATTGAACAAATATAAACAAACACAATTTAACATTAGTGAGCACAAACAAACAAGTCTAATATATTATACAATTCATCCGAAAACACATCTAAATTAGGGTCACAGGTACTAAAATTGAGTAGTTTCTTTATATAAATATTAAGTAAGTGATCGGTTACGATCTAAGAAAAAATTTAAAATTTTCATTTTTTATTACTAGAAAACCCAATTACAATTAGTTATATATATATATATATAAGTAGTTAGAAAACTTAATATTTATATAAATATAACTATTTATGTATTTACTAAAATTTCAACGAAAGTAAATAAACGTTCACGATAGTTAAACGAATAAAATTTTTTGTTAGTGTTCGTTCGTTTATTAATAAACAAACTTCCTGCCGAGCAAGTTCACGAACAGTTCATAAACGTTCGGTTCGTTTACAGGCTTACCAATTCATGAGTAACCTAATAAAACTGGGAAAAACCCCCTTATGGGAATCGAACCCGAGACCTAATGGTCTCTAAGCCGTATCTCACCCCCCCCCCCCCCAAGATGTCACTAGGCTAGGATGCCTTGGGCTTTCCGAGGTACATGTGAAGTGTGATTAGAGATGTAAATGGGAGGGGTTCGGGACGGGTATTGATAGTCCTAGTTCAATGCTGTGAAACCGTGTCCTATATCCTTCAAAGTATATGTTGGGTAATTACCGTCGGGTATCAAATATACCCGTTATTCTTTTAGAAAATACATGTTGGGATTTCAAATTACAATTTTTTTCTAACCATTCTAACTATTATATAATTTTATGTTCTTAACTACTTTGAAATATCTTACGTATGAATAATTTCATACATAACAATATCACTATAAAAAGTTTGAAATATCTTACAAGTGTGAAATGATGATATAAATTTTTAGAAACAAGTTTATATTTCATATCATAAAAATATAAATAATATAATCAAGTATATATTCCAAAAAAGTCATTTTCTACATAATGAAACTATTAGAGTGAAAAGTTACTAACTAGCGTTAATGAAAAAAAAATTATGGTCGTAGAATATAAGACGTGAACCGTGAACATACCTAAATAATTAACTTATGTCTTCTGTTTCTAATGGCTTAACGGAGTTGTAACTCGCAGTTTACATTTGTAGCGGCTAAAGATAATTGATCAGTCAAACCGAATTGATTGAATTCAAATTATTGCATATCTGATATCCAGTCTAAAACCGAATTCTTATTCGGATAATATTCGAACCGAAAACCAAATTTACAATTAAAATGGTAGTTACAGATATGATCCAGTCGTCAAATTTTGTTCCGTCTTCGGTTTTATACATACCCCTAATGAGAAGTGACCAATTTGTGATGATCAAATCATTACTATATATATTAAAAACAAAGTTTGAACTAAAGTAAGTTTAGGATTTTGTATTTTTACCTTATAATATAAGCTTTTAACTAGGTTTTTTTTACTAGATTGGTTTTTCTCCTGTAAGTCTATAACTTGTGTTCAAAAGCTTAAAAAAAAGTAAATACGCAATTGTGCATGATTTTTTTGTCGACGTTTCGGTATTATTTTGTTGAGAATGGGGTTGTGTGTAAAATAGTATTTTTTTTTTGGTATCCTATACTATATCAAGTGCCAACGTTATAAAAGCACCATGATAAATTGTCACACCCCCAAAATACCACTTGCGGAAACACCGCAGGACGTGTGACGTAACAGGATCTAGCCACCAATCACATTGAACTCATAAATATATAGTTAAATAAAAACTTTCATTCATTAACATAAAGTGTTTCAAATGTTAAATGTAATTCATTGTGTACCGCGGAAGCATAAATCATTTATTAAGTGTTTCATAAACCACATATACGAAAAGCATTAGACTTGTCTTGCGATTCCATGTATCTCGACCCATGACCACTCCAGCCTCCCAGACAGCAAGTTCCAATGATATAACCCTATAGACTTGCAAGCATGCAGACAAGTGTGTCAGACGACGCTGGTGAGTTCAAAGTTTGCTAACACGTTTTAATTACCAGATATAAGTATAAAACAATTCTGAGATTGGATGTTGTTAATAACTCGATTACCGCCGATGGCTCCAGATTATTTGCCCTATTCCCCAATGCCTATATCAAAGCAATGGTCAAGACTGGGGTCATTAGTTCACGCCCGTCCTCCCCGGTACGGTGTGAGGGAGCCAAACCTAAATAGCGTTATTAACTAATACCCCGTTGCCTCCCCGGCAACAAATCGGTAGAAGGGACTTAAGTGATAGATATGAGTGTATTAACCAACATCCCAAGTTTAAGATTCCAGTCAAACCCAACAACCCGACATTCCTCCCCGGCACGTTTACCAGATGTCCCTCCCCGGGACGCATGCTTGGAGAAAGAGCAGTGAACTCACCTTAGGTTTGCTCGGTATGTTACATTACATTACCCGTTCCCAGTTGGCCAACCAAACCCTACCGTGGTTACCAGAGATGATCAGTTTCGTAAACACATACTCAAGTCACATATTCAAGAAGTCACACGTAATACCATTGTCACGTTGCTCATAGCAAGTGTTTAGATTTCATACGCATTTATATCACAAGTTCATGTTCCCAACAGTAGTCACTAATGACACCAGTTTCATAATAATTGAATCACGTTTTGTCACAGATTGCATTTGGCTAAGATCATAGTATAAAACATATCAAATATTCAGTTCCCAAACAAGTCTACATCTTGTGTTCATGACACATAACAATATTCACCGATGTACTGTTTACTCTCACAAATTAAGTCAAAGTCCTCATCTGGTTAACATTATTATCATGCAAAGATAGAACATCACAGCACATGTGTCCAACAACATAAACTTCACCAATCTATTGTTCCAACCATCTACCCTTCGGCGAAGAACCCTAGCGACGAAGTACCTATTCTTCGTCGGAATCACATGTGACGAAGGACCTATTCTTCGTCAAATCGTATTCTTCGCCGCTGCCTCCTCAGGCAGTTACAGTTCCCATTTATCTCATAACAACAGTTACTCCTCTCTAGATATAATCGAAAGATCAAACAATGGTTACGGCATATAATCAAGCAAACCCTATGTACGGCTCATCGTCACAACAAATCATTCCACAACATTTTCATTGAATTACAACATCATGGCTTAACATATATCTTAATTATATGACAACATCTACACATTCCCAGCAGGATCGATGGATCAAACAACCATATTACTTTTCAAGTTAAACAACCTTACATAGAACAATCATCGATTACCTTAGCATAACAGTTTCCATCTCACATATAATTCTAATCGACAATGATCATTAAAAAACACAACCCTAATTTTAATTCCACGAGACTCATGCAATTCATAAACTGTTCGTGACTATCATCAAACAATATCATCCATATCATTCCTATAACATCATTCATATCATAACAGAGAGACACCCACGAGTAAGATCATCAATAAGGAATATGTGCTAATGAAGACAATATCATACTAACTGACGTGTGCGTATATATACATAATTTTTGCAATGAATTACACACGATTGGGTTTTAAATTTATAAAAGTGATTATTACTTTTACATCAAAACACACACGAAAGAGGCAAGTGTACCCCGTCATATATGTAATAAAGTATCGGTAAGAACCAAGTATCGATCCAAGGAAATGGGCGGAGAATTAATACTAGACCTTTGTCACTAAACTACCGGTAAAAACATAGGTTTGGTTGATTTAAACTAAACTAAAGTAAGCATAACCAAATACATAATAAAAACATAATAGATAGTAGATAAAAAGCCTTGCTAAATACACAACCACAGCATGTCAACTAAGTCAGTTTTGGCACTAGAAGCATTCGGTCAATTTTCCAATTTAAGACAATTAGTATCCCTTTCGGGAATCCTAACATGACAATCATTCGGAAAGCTAAAACGATAAACACACTTTAACCACCTAAAATTGTTCTTTAACGTGCAATTGATAAATGTCTATGAAAATCTCTTAAAAATAAGTTAGTCAGCCGTTAGGATTATTCTAACCTCACTTAAACAAGGAAAGCGACACCGATAAACACAGTGCAACCACCGAGACAAGCATAAACTAGATTAAATCACAACCGAGTTCATTTTACAAATCTTGCACAATAATTCACCAAGATAGCAATTTTGGCCTAAACTACTAACTAAGCTAACTAATCATGGCAAGAATTTATAACGACACCATCTAACCCGTTTAGGTCCTTACGTGACGGCAAGCTCTCTTGATTAACAATAATTACATTTTATTAAATCACTAACCATTTCTAGTATCATGATGCATACATTTAAACCAAGCTAATCTAGTTAACCAAGTTCAAAGTTTACAAATACAAGATTAATTAAGCTTCATTTTTCAACTATCTTAACTAACCAAGCATCAATCATCCAACATAATTACTTATAATCAAGAAATCAATATCAATAACAAGGTTGCAAACTAATCATCAAAGATTAACATAGAAAATACTTCAAATGTCATTACAAACAAAGTTTAACAAACTAATGGTTATAATCTAGCAAGGGATTGTTGTGTTTTTGTCCAAAGGCTACAATAATACATAAATCATAATCTAAGTACTTGAAAGATTAACAAAAACTTGGAAAGATTAGAAAATCAAACCATAAACAAGTACTAGACTAAGGATCCGGGTAGTAATCGAGCTAAACGAGACAATGTGGCTTGAATCCGGGTGAAAGCTAATGCCTCCGGAGCCTGAAAATCGCCTGAGAAGCTCTCCAAAAATCCAGAATGTCGAGCAGAATGTTTCTGCTGTGTTTTTATACTTTTTGCTGTTGCACGGTCGTTCTCCCTGTGGAACGACCGTTCACTTTATTCAATTATTGATGATGGGTCACCATACTGCATACGTCATCGGACCGTTGACCAGATTCGAAATGGCACGACCGTTCTTTATATGGAACGGTCGTTCAGTTCCGGGTTACATGTTGCACGCCAAGTCGCACCTACCGTTCATCACCGAGACTCTGCTGATTCACCGGAGACGCACGGTCGTTCCTCAGATGGAACGCCCGTTCATCACCTAGTCGCTTGTTTTCCTAGAACGATCAGTCGCACCTCTCGTTCACTTCCGGGTTGATCACCTTTGTCGGAGATGCACGACCGTGCATCAGGTGGAACGGTCGTTCCACAGTCCCAGATCAGAATCCTTAATAGAATGTCCGCAGCTTCGTCGTTTTGTCCGGAAAGTCCTCGTTTTTTGCTATCATCTTGTCTGGAATGCAGTTTTAGGCCTGTAAACACAAATGTAGATAAATAAGTATCCGAATGACGGTTTTACGGCCAAAAACGCATAAAATAGGGGTAAAACGGGGGACTAAAATATGTGTAAATTAACGAATATCACTAACCGAGAAGTATAGTGCCTAGAACGAGAGACTGGAATGCTTCAATGATGATGATGGTGGTTGTCGTCGACCCGTGGAAGGAAGAAAGAATATTAGGGTTTGCGTTTTCGTCTACTCCTTCCGAGATCATGAGGGGTTATACGAACACTTAACAATTCTAGTTGGGCCGTGATACAGACTGGGCCGAGGCCCCCTTGCCGACGAACTTCCTCCTCGACGAATGTTATATTTCGTCATGAAGATGGGTGACGAAGTACATTCTTCGTCGAGCCCATTGTTCATTCTTCGTCGAGCCCATATGTCATATCCTTCGTCGAGCCCAATTGTCACATTATGTTTTCATTAAACATTAACATTACACGATACTATACTTAGTCGATTGATTATACATGACATCACATAGGCAAATTGTAATCAAGACAGGATCATAAAACAAGTGGTTCGTAGAAAAGGGCCTTGAAATCTCGTGTTGTCACATAAATGAAACTGATACAAACCGAACAACATCAATACCTATATCGGTATCATTGAAACTTGTATCGATATTCGTTTCCATTGGTTCCAATCGATCCAAAACACAAAATTGTTTTTTTGGTTACACGACTTTATTATTATTATTATTTTGTAATATGACTTTATTTTTCGGGTTACATCAAATAACTTCTGTTTAATGAAATTGTTGTAAACAAGCTTTTTTTATATCGTACAAGTTGTGTTCTCTATAATGTACTTTTTGTGTTGTAAACTATAATGATTGCAAGTACCATACAGTAACAAAACGAACCGGTCTGATCCACATCAAACAGTGTCGGCACCGTTATTGGTATTCATTTTTAGTTATTTATCAATATAAAATCAGGTTGATATCATTTGATATATCATGACTTTATTTTTCTTGATTTTAGCTTTCGGTTGCTATAACGAGTTCCGAAATCGTAACTAAATGAAACGAATCGATAACCACTGAATCATATCACGACTTAGATTTTATTGATCTTGACTTTCGGCTCCTATAACAATTTTTGATATCGTAACAAAACGATGTAAGATTAAATATATTATGGTGTTATATTTAATCTAGTAGCCACTATAATCATTTACATTATATAGATCAAAATATATAACAACCTATTAAATAATTAGTTGGTAATTGTTGATGGGTCTTATTACCCTTATTAACTAATTAGGGTTTCCTCTTGGGTGCATATATAAGGAGACTTATGTAGAGGTTCTAAGGTTAGACACATAACCTAATTACTCTCATAACATCAATCGACCTCCTCTCCTCAACCGAAAACCCTATTCGATTTTTTCATCACCATCATTAGATTGCACCCTAAGGAGGAACCAGATCAAGCTGACAATCATGTCAAACACTGTTGCTGCGTATCCATCTGGATTCTCTGATGGCCTGTACTGATGCAATCAAAGGTATGTTTTCATGTTTTCCATTATGTCTAAACAGAACTGATCAACATGTGGTATCAGAGCATATGTTGATAAATCAGTTCTGATTTTATCCATTATTCTGGGATTAAAATATGGAAAACAAATTTTTATGAAAAACCCGAAATAACTTGAAACATAAAATTCGAATAAAGCTTAGAATTCACGGATTTTATGAGTTAAAAGGATGTTTAATGACATCTGAAATTGTTATCTTTCCGAAATCGACATTAATATGCTAAAATATAAGGATTTCGGATCCCAGAATTATTATTTTATATTTTAGGGTTCATCATGTGTTCTTAGGAAAATTCAAAATTCCTTTATGTTTTGGAATATGATTTGGATTATTGAGTGTTTTTCCATGTTTTGATCTGTTTTAACTATTAAAAATTTTCTAAAAACTGTTATTAGATCAACGGATAAAATTTTTGAAATATTTGATAAAATTAGTTCATTACTAAAACAGGAAACCATATCTCAAAATCCCTAAGAATTCGAATTTTCAGTTATGCTTTTACATTAACAGCTGTTAACAGGAGTTTCGAGATCACTTTTAAGGACCCGAGACCAAGATCTCGACTCGAGACCACAAGGTCTCGACTCGAAATCATAAGGGTTCTCAAATCTTTATAACTAGAGACAACGGTTTCGACTCGAGACAACGGTTTCTACTTGAGACCATAAGGTTTCGACTCGAGACCACTGAGGTTTCGATTAAGGGTTTTAAATTTTCATAACTTGAGACCATGGTTGCGACTCGAGACCTCATTATGGAGTCAAGATCTCATAAAATTTAGTACTCGAGACCATGGTTTCGAGTCGAGACCTCATAACTGAGTCGAGATCTCACTCGAGACCTAAGACTAACTCGAAATCTCAACCTCATTACTTTAGGTTGTTTAATGTGAACTAAAATTTAGCTCGGGTGATTTGCTATTAAATGATTGGTTTTGTAAATACTTAGTTAATTAATCAGGATTAAATAATGTTTTACAAAACCAAAATGGCTTTACTTGAATGAGCTTCTGATGTATCATTTCTGGCCAAAGCTGATTTGATACATCTACTTATCGTTCAAGTAATACGAAAAGCTATGTTAAGTGTGCATTACAAACGTGAATGTCTTAATATCTGGCCAAAGCTGATTTAATTCTTTCATGTATAGCATACTTAACAAGTGCATAACTAAAGTGATTGTCTCATTTCTGGCCAAAGCTGATTTGTCACGATTACTTTGCACACATGCTTAAATGATTACACTTCTGGCCAAAGCTGATTTGTCTTCGTTTAAGTAGAACTTTAAATAAGTCTATTATTTTGATGTTAGTAATAGACATATCACAACCTCTTCACATAATGATCCTTATATTAGTGATCCTTCATTAATTTTTATGATCATTTCGTCTGCCTTATTTTTAGTACCCATAATTTTACTCACTGTAACTTTCTTCTATAAATCAATATCTCATCCACTCTAATTCTTAAACCTAAAATGTTTTGTTTTATTTAAAGTTTCTACAAGATTAGCTCTTAAATTAAATCCTTGATCATCTCTTAAGACACGATAATCCTATTACTCTCTTCTGATAAAGATACTACAGAAGAAAATTAGAGCATGATGAATAGGATAAATCGAACATGATGTCTCTTATGGTAATCAAGATCTCTCTAACATAATTGCTATCACTAAAGTTATTCCAGATTAAGTTTTTCCTAAGATTAATCTATTTTCTATGGAATAATCACAAGAATTCCTAAGATGCATGCCTTCATTTAAAATTCTAAACTATAAGGTTAAGTGGTATATGTGAATACATTATAATGTACAATACCATGACCCATAAAGTTAAGGACTTACGCATGGAAATAAGTACAATTTTTCAGTACATGACATATTAGGATTTTCACTTGTGCAATTTGATGCCTTATAAATCAACTATAACACTCAAAAGTACCAAAGTATAACGAGTGTGTTGATAAGCAACATATGTACAAAGAAGTATAACGAGTGTGTTGATAAGCAACATATGCACAAAGAAATAAATGTTTGAAGCTGGAAAATAAATTGTTACTCACCTTACAACCACTTAAACTTTAAAAGAGGATTGTTCTAAGGTCCATTGTCAAAATATAAGTACAAAATTCCAACTCTAAGGTTCTTCAAGGGAGAACCTCACAACATAATTATGCCATTAAACTAGGCATAAGCAACGAGACTATCCATTATTCAGAAGAACAGTTGGATAAGTTAATTAGGTAGTCACTTACTAAAAATATTTCAGTCTGCTAATTTTTTAATATTCCAATTAACACATGATTAGTTGACTCTAGTTCTAAACGTTTCCTTACCAGAAGTCAACAAATAACTAACATGAGAGTTAGTGACAAAATTAAATGTTAAGGCTGTAAGAACCATAATAAGCAGTCTTCTAACAACGTCTTTTGATACCTTATATATTCCGAAGATTAATCAAAATATAGTATCATAATTAAGCAGTGTTATGAAGGTTGTGAAGTTTGCATAGTCAACATAAAGTCACACTTACCTTAAACTCTTATCTTATTTGTTCTAAATATCTGGATTGGAATATTACTAAGATAAAACTAGATGATACCTTACACTTTCACAACTTTTGTCATCATGCAAATGAGAATTTGACAAAAGGAAAATGAGACTTATAAATTTCATCCATTATAACTGAAATTCATGAGAAATCATGACATGGTTAATGAGGATGATTTTCTTTCATCTAATCTCATTTTAAGTGATTTTAAATCATGACGTTAAAGCCCTAAAATATGACTTGGCTTAAGGAATAAGTATGGGTCCATCATAAGTCATTCATTGACACTCGTGGAACTTAGAATATTCAGACATAATTCATTTATCATTTAAAGACTATCTACTTGTATCTAAATTTTGTCGCATATGGCCCACGGTCTTAGAAGAAATCTATTCATATATATACTTAATAAGATTTCTATTAGATATGTCCCTGAGTTTTCTTATGATATATGGACATTAAAGAAATCAAATAAAGTCTAACATATATATGATAGGTTCCCACGTCACGTACCTCATTGAAACTTCTCTTGTAGCATTTTGAGATATCACAGTTCAGTGGGAGCATTAAGTGTCTTAAGAATAACTTGCAATAGTTGCAAGAGGTGGGGGAGTGAAAATTTTACATTACCTAAATTTACACCTCTTGTACAAGACACTGCTCCATCCTGACACTGTTCTATCATAACTTGTCTCCTTAAAATCTAATGCTACACTTACAAAAAATTTCATTCTTGCTTAATTGTGGGCGCACTTAGATTTCTTACCTAAGCTAACATAATCCTCAACAAGAGAAATCACAACGACTAACGTCATTAACTAGTTTCTCTATTAGAATTTGTTGGTCGTTACATATTGACTTTAAGCATGCTGAGTTCCTAAAGATTTCTAAGGTCAATGGGAGTAGTCAAAGTCCTTATCATGACTTGCAAGGAATACAAGAGGCGGGGGGAAGAGTGTCATTAAATTTTACTCCGAATTTAACTCTGATTACACCTCTTGTACACCATACTGCACCAACTCTTATAGACTTAGAATCCTGAAAATGATAGCAACCTAACCAAGAGCTAATCCATAAACTGAAACTTCTAATAAACCTAATAATCAACTCAGGAGGTCATCTAGGTTTAAAAGTCTACTAACATTGATGATTACATAACCTCCCTAATGAAGTTGAAATGGATTTTGGAAATGTTTACTGATCCTATCTCTTCAAATTAAGCCATTAGCGTCAATTAATCTTCTAAATGGAATAAAACAGTTTTCAAGTTTAACTGATTTTATATGTTCGTATAACATTTGGGATTTGATTGAATTACCTAAGAGTGTTCATAACTAAACCAAATCCTGATATAAGCGTTAAGACACGAAGAGGCATGATTGATTGTCAAAGGTTATACTTAGGAAGAGATAAATTATCAAAGATTTCTTTGAGGATCATCATTGTTCTAGTAGCTTATAATAGTTTTGAGTTGCATTAGATGAACATTAAAACAATTTTCCCTAACAATTGGATGACACATTTACATGTTCATAAAGCAACCTGAAAGCTCTAAACTTAAGGTTAAAGAACAGTTTGTCTATAAGCCAATAAAATCCATGTATGGGTTAATGCAAACATCATAATGTGATGAAATCTTAACGCAATTATTTTCATCAAGAATCAAGTGGATTAATGTACCTACCTCAAAATGAGTGGGAGCAACTGTAAGACCCTTGTCATTAATTAATGATTTTCTCACTATAATCAATGATTAAATGCATATTCATACTTACACATTCATATAAAAATGTGGGCTTATTAAAACTTTTACAAAGGTTATTTGTAAAATGTAATATAAACAAATTCGTCAATTAAAAACGACGATGTAACAACGTGCGGAAGCTTGTATATTGAAAGTGTTTGGTTCCTCTTCGAGCTTGATCTTCATCCGGGCACACTTGGCAATCACCTATGGTCAAAACCACGTAAATAGTTAGTTTTGACATCTCAAATTAAGTTAAATATAAGCTCTATTTCTCAAAAACAATAAAAAAATCAACAATTCTGCAATTTGGGGGCTGTCGCGCCCCGCGACAGCTTTGAAGCCATCCTACGCGGGCTGCAACCCTCTTCGCGTCGCACGACTGCTTTTTGAATCAACCGTCGCGTAGCGCGACGGCATGTTTTCTGCAGAAGGTTTTGTTAGCTGGTGCTGCAGATTTGCCCAGCAACAATATTTTCCATTTATCAACTTTAAACTAACATAACTTTCGACTCGAACGTCCGTTTTTGCCGATTCTTTTTCCTATGCGTCCGTAATTCGATTACCGACGCATCTATGATGTACATTGTATTAAAGATGGAACGCACGATCCGTAAATTTACCATTCCATGATGTAATATTTTGACCCATATAAGTTTTTACGCAAATCAACTTATTAACAAGTTTTAAGACTACTAGGCGTATTTACCCCAACACCCAGGGTTCACAATCACTTGCGTTTCATTACCAATTCCCAGGTTTCACGCTCTTGTGATCGTCTTACATCAACTGACATTCAAAGCACTATTTTACTACTATTAACAAATTATTCGACCCGTTTGGCTCATTTACGGAATCCTCCGTTTCTATGACTACCAAACACTTTCTAGTCTATTTACGACTCATTAATTCAATTAGTGAACAATGTCACTTCAACTAATATCAACCTTTAACTAGAACTCAATTATGAACAATTAACATATCTACTTTACATATTGTAACATAACAAGTTACATATATCTAAAAGTTACATAATCATAATACTAGAATCTAAACGACCTCTATGGGTCATTTGCCTGATTTACCAATCATGGGTGTTTTGGTCATTTTTAGTCCCTCATTTACGGCGAAGGACTCTCGCTAATTATTTGACCCAAATTTGCAAGTTTAACTAGCAACTTAACTATGCGTACCTGGCCCATGTCATAGGATTGACCCGTTTACATACCTTTCGCTATTAATTTCTAATCAATAACAACGCAAACCATGTGTTAAATTTCTGCGATTACAAAACTCAACACGCGATCATAAGATATTATTGTCAAATGGTGTTAACAACACCATTTGACCCGTTTAGTCAAAATGACCAATTATAATTATGAGATGGTATTTAATTACCATTTCATCCCTTTAACCTATTCCGATTTACTCTTTGAATTTATCTTGTATAAAAGTCGTTTCTTGCTTTGTTTGACCCATTTTGACTTACGCCAAATGGTGTCCTTTCAAATCCTTTTTATTTATTCGTTAACCCATGTCCGGGTTACCATTTTACCGTTTTTACCCATTTTACCATAATTTATGGTTTCTTGCCATTCTCACTTATTCTGACTTGCATTATAAGTATTTGGTAGTAAGAATAAAAATGTGTAAGCTTAACTTACCTCGCATCCAAACTATGCTTCTCTTTTCCTTCTTAATTCGTTTGACCCGCTTCCTTCTCCAAGCTTCCACCTAGCTTGTTAAGCACCAAACTATTATCCAATATTCACAAGGTGGTTAGATTAACCATAATTTAATACGATTTTCCACCTTACACATTTCTTATCATTAGCATTCATCCGAACACCTAATATAATCACGTTTTACACACAACCAAGTAGACATTTCATATCACTGAAAATAGACTGTTTTTGGTGACCTGTTTAACCTGTTTACAAGTCTTCAAAAATTATGATTTTTTTATGTGACGTACCTCTCGGAGGGTTAGGCCTTGTGTTAAAATTTCAAGATCTAACTCTTTACCAAGAATTCGTAAAAATTCATTTACTAAGCTGCAATCAGATTCGTCACTTCTGACTGCAGCTTACGAAAAAATTCATTTAAAATTCCTCGTTTATCCGATTGACGAAATTCCAATTGGAGGTTTTTGGAATTACCTGAAGTTACCTACAGTAAACATTTGAGATCATAAATCAATTCTTAAATTGAGTTATGACATTCGTAATGGGCTGCAAATTCTGCCAGAAAAACGCAGCCTGAACCTTCGATACCGAAAAATTCATAAAACATTCAATTTTCGTCGAAAAAATGCAATTTCAGTGGGGTTTTAAAGATATTTCCTGGAATTACATTTTAGACTCAAGAAACACATGTTTTTGTCAGGTTTTGTCCACGTTACAGCCAATACAAGTTGGCTGTAAATTCTAATCAGAAGCTGTTTGAATTCAGCTTTCAATTAAAACATGTTTATGACATTATAACACTATTTTTAGCAATAAAAAACCCTAAAAACATCACATTCACGAATTTAATCAAAAGTCACTTATCACCTTCAATGGTGATCATGAATTCACAAGAATTAGACCTAATTTCATTATATGTTTGTCTAGGGTTTACTCCTAGATACTATAATGTTCCTATTTCATCATATAACGAACATGCAACCATCTAATTCGAATTCTCTAAGTTTGCTCAGAAATTTAACTAGAGATTTCTCATGAAATTTACATACCTCGTGACTCCTTTCTCAGTGGAGATCACTAATTTGTACTTGGATTTCGATTTAGACTTGATTTGGACCTTCAATTTGAGAGATTTAGCATGAACTAGGGTTGGGGGTTCCCCTTTGGTCGCCCTCTGCTTCAATCGACCAGACACACACACTCTTGTGTGTTTGGTGGATTTTTATTTGTTTTAATTAAATCAAGTTTCAAGTTTAACAAGTTTGGCCCCTCCATTTTCCTTAGTTCATAATTTAAGTGTTTTAACCCACTCATAAGTCACTATCTAACTAGGTTAGAATTATTCCTAATCAACTTAGTAGGTTCAGTAAGTTAAAAACCCGTTTTATTCAAATCCCGTTAACTTGGGCTCCTTATGAACTTTTGTCTTCTCAAGTCGTTTGCTCTCTTTTTATTTATTATTAGGCTTATTTATTTGAATCCTAATAATTTCCGGGTTAATCTTTTCTGCTAACCGTATTCTACCCGCTCTTTAGTATTAATGGGGTTTAATTACCAAACCCGTTTTCGGGGTGTTACAAGTCTACCCCCCTTAAAGAGGTTTCGTCCCCGAAACCTTTCTCACGTACTTTATTGGTTCAGATTATCTAAACCTTAGTTTCGGTGATCTCTTGAGCATTGCTCGCCTATAATAATCTTACCAAAAAGTGTGGTAATGTGTTTTTGGCCTTTAAGCGTATGCGCATTTCGGGTATAAGGCCTCGTGGGCCGTTACTTTCAACTGGCATCTTTTTATCTTAATCAATTGTTTATTTTGGCGGTTGGACTTGTTAGTCACCGATTACCTTATACCCCATCGCTCGGGTATATTCACCTTGCCTTCCCGAGGCTTATCTAAGTTTATGATCTCTTATCATGTGACTCACGTTACAACGTGGTCACATTCTATATTACTTTTTCTTGAGCGTGAACGTGTCATGACACGTTTAAGTTTATCTCGACTTTCCATTACCGTAAATCTTTCTCTCGAATGTATCGCCTTGCACCTGTCAGTGTCAAGATCTTTATTCTTTGTACTAATCATTTTCCGAATTCATCTCATAATATTCATATTTGTTTAAGCGTTGTTTCTTACTAATACTAAATTTTAGTTTAACGCTTTTCTCTTTGACTATGTCAATTACTCATGTTAAGGAAATTGACAACCCACAATTTATTCTTTTTCCGTTCTCGTTTTAGACGGGGAATCATAATCAGTTCCCTCGTTTTACGCTATTGACCCGTAGGTTCTTTCACTTAGTCTCATAGGCTATTTCTTTATATTTTCACATTTTTACCTTATTAAGGTGAGACCCCAACAATTCATTTCTTTCTATTTGGGACCCGAAGGTCTTTTTGGTCCCGTAGACCTTGGCCTCATTTATAATCTCATAGGTTATGATAATCCCATAGATCATCTTTTATTCAAGTCTTTATTCAAAGGTATATACATTTATATATGTATATGGCGTTAAGGCACCCTTTTTATGTTCAAAACCATTTATTTTCGCCTTGGTATTTCCTTTGACCTTGACCGTAGTCTAAGGCTACATTTGTTTTCTTTCGGACAAATTTTCCAACTTTATGACTTTTCATGTCATTTATGCGTCGGTTCATCTTATGCTCACCATTATCCAGTTTACATATATTCGTATTTGATTATGTCCCATTACCGAGCTCATTATTCTTTTGCATTTAACGCTACCGTTATCCAGTTTGCGCTTACTCATGCCATCCGACATTATATTATATTCAACCCGTTTGACTTATTCATGTGAAATTTTATCATTTATGGATGTCAAACTTCATTCTTTGTTCAACCTGTTCAACTTTAAAATAGTTGAACATAATTTATCAAAATTTCTATTTACATCATCTTGTCGTCTTTTAGTCTTGACTCAAAACCCGAGTCTTTTAACTTTCCATCCGAGTTCCCGTTTCTCGGTCTACGCATGTGTTTAAATCCTTACCCATCAACCGGGTGTTTTACCGAAGTCGTTATTGCAACCCTTCCGGTATGCATTAAGACTTCGCTTCACTTTTATATTCCGACTTTGTCCTCAAGTTTGACGTTTTACAAAAACGGCCCGTTAAGAGACATTTTTGCATTCTCCGGGTTCGAGTGTAAGTACACCCCCTCCCAATGCATATCTTAATCATTTTACATATTTGCATTTTCCGGGTTCGAGAGTAAGTACACCCCCTCCCAATGCATATCTAAATCATTTTACATGTTTGCATTCTCCGGGTTCGAGTGTAAATACACCCCCTCCCAATGCATATCTTAATCGTTTTACATATTTTGCATTCTCCGGGTTCGAGTGTAAGTACACCCCCTCCCAATGCATATCTTAATCATTTTACATTAATCTTTGTCCCTTCACTCGGACTCATTATCCTAATGTAATACGCTTCCGTCACCCGGCTGTGCGTTTACATTATTATCAAATATTTTGCTCATTTGATTCATTTGGGTACTTTTTAATTTGTCCCACTCACCCCGTCCTTACTACATCGGATGTAAGCATGTCCATCAAAAAAAGTTCATGGTACCACGTGCTCACCACTTACTTGGCCAGAGTAAGCGATCAATACCTGGTATACATGACCTTTTTATAATTTTCACATTACACCCCATGTAAGTAATGCCTCTATTTGTTTCTCTTGGAAACAATATCCCAGATAGGTTTTCTATTCGGGTTTTTCCAAGTTTTTTAATCTACATATGCAACTTTCAATCTCTACGTATTTGTTGCATATTACTATTCACGTAATAATTTAAAATGCGCACCTGTAAATGCTTGCCCTAACGGGCTTTCTATGTCATTAACCTTGTTCGCGATCGTCACGCGATTTAGGTCCTTGATGGGTATGCTCTTCTTGTCATACCTCGGACCGTTCCACCGTCATATCCGCAATTTGTTAAAATCTCGCTATCTTCAGGTGCCAGTGTCCTTCAATTAAAACATTTACAATAATTAGTAACATCAACTTCAATAATCGCCCGTATTATAATACAAGGCTTTTCTACTATACGCGTCAACGCGCGCAATTTCGTCAAATATATTTATCATTTAATTGAGGTAACGTGTATCACACGATAGCCCTATGTGTTGTTTACAACACTTTGGCATGCTAAATTATTAACATACATGTACTTACCGGATTTGCGATCAAGCCTCGAACCGAACACACTTACTCTTTTAACCTGGCTCTAATACCAACTTGTAAGACCCTTGTCATTAATTAATGATTTTCTCACTATAATCAACGATTAAATGCATATTCATACTTACACATTCATATAAAAATGTGGGCTTATTAAAACTTTTACAAAGGTTATTTGTAAAATGTAATATAAACAAATTCGTCAATTAAAAACGATGATGTAACAACGTGCGGAAGCTTGTATATTGAAAGTGTTCGGTTCCACTTCGAGCTTGATCTTCATCCGGGCACACTTGGCAATCACCTATGGTCAAAACCACGTAAATAGTTAGTTTTAACATCTCAAATTCAGTTAAATATAAGCTCTATTTCTCAAAAACAATAAAAAAATCAACAATTCTGCAATTTGGGGGCTGTCGCGCTCCGCGACAGCTTTGAAGCCATCCTACACGGGCCGCGACCCTCGTCGCGTCGCGCGACTGCTTTTTGACTCAACCGTCGCGTCGCGCGATGACATGTTTTCGGCAGAAGGTTTTGTTAGCTGGTGCTGCAGATTTGCCCAGCAACAATATTTTCCATTTATCAACTTTAAACTAACATAACTTTCGACTCGAACGTCCGTTTTTGCCGATTCTTTTTCCTATGCGTCCGTAATTCGATTACCGACGCATCTATGATGTACATTGTATTAAAGATGGAACGCACGATCTGTAAATTTACCATTCCATGATGTAATATTTTGACCCATATAAGTTTTTACGCAAATCAACTTATTAACAATTTTTAAGACTACTAGGCGTATTTACCCCAACACCCGGGGTTCACAATCACTTGCGTTTCGTTACCAATTCCCAGGTTTCACGCTCTTGTGATCGTCTTACATCAACTGACATTCAAAGCACTATTTTACTACTATTAACAAATTATTCGACCCGTTTGGCTCATTTACGGAATCCTCCGTTTCTATGACTACCAAACACTTTCTAGTCTATTTACGACTCATTAATTCAATTAGTGAACAATGTCACTTCAACTAATATCAACCTTTAACTAGAACTCAATTATGAACAATTAACATATCTACTTTACATATTGTAACATAACAAGTTACATATATCTAAAAGTTACATAATCATAATACTAGAATCTAAACGACCTCTATGGGTCATTTGCCTGATTTACCAATCATGGGTGTTTTGGTCATTTTTAGTCCCTCGTTTACGACGAAGGACTCTCGCTAATTATTTGACCCAAATTTGCATGTTTAACTAGCAACTTAACTATGTGTACCTGGCCCGGGTCATAGGATTGACCCGTTTACATACCTTTCGCTATTAATTTCTAATCAATAGCAACGCGAACCATGTGTTAAATTTCTGCGAATACAAAACTCAACACGCGATCATAAGATATTATTGTCAAATGGTGTTAACAACACCATTTGACCCGTTTAGTCAAAATGACCAATTATAATTATGAGATGGTATTTAATTACCATTTCATCCCTTTAACCTATTTCGATTTACTCTTTGAATTTATCTTGTTTAAAAGTCGTTTATTGCTTTGTTTGACCCATTTTGACTTACGCCAAATGGTGTCCTTTCAAATCCTTTTTATTTATTCGTTAACCCATGTCCGGGTTACCATTTTACCGTTTTTACCCTTTTTACCATAATTTATGGTTTCTTGCCATTCTCACTTATTCTGACTTGCATTATAAGTATTTGATAGTAAGAATAAAAAGGCGTAAGCTTAACTTACCTCGCATCCAAACTATGCTTCTCTTTTCTTCTTAATTCGTTTGACCTGTTTCCTTCTCCAAGCTTCCACCTAGCTTGTTAAGCGCCAAACTATTATCCAATGTTCACAAGGTGGTTAGATTAACCATAATTTAATACGATTTTCCACCTTACACATTTCTTATCATTAGCATTCATCCGAACACCTAATATAATCACGTTTTACACACAACCAAGTAGACATTTCATATCACTAAAAATAGGCTGTTTTTGGTGACTTGTTTAACCTGTTTACAAGTCTTCGAAAATTATGATTCTTTATGTGACGTACCTCTCGGAGGGTTAGGCCTTGTGTTAAAATTTCAAGATCTAACTCTTTACCAAGAATTCGTAAAAATTCATTTACTAAGCTGCAATCAGATTCGTCACTTCTGACTGCAGCTTACGAAAAAATTCATTTAAAATTCCTCGTTTATCCGATTGACGAAATTCAAATTGGAGGTTTTTGGAATTACCTGAAGTTACCTACAGTAAACATTTGAGATCATAAATCAATTCTTAAATTGAGTTATGACATTCGTAATGGGCTGGAAATTCTGCCAGAAAACGCAGCCTGAACCTTCGATACCGAAAAATTCATAAAACATTCAATTTTTGTCGAAAAAATACAATTCCAGTGGGGTTTTAAAGATATTTCCTGGAATTACATTTTAGACTCAAGAAACACATGTTTTTGTCAAGTTTTGTCCACGTTACAGCCAATACAAGTTGGCTGTAAATTCTGATCAGAAGCTGTTTGAATTCAGCTTTCAATTAAAACATGTTTATGACATTATAACACTATTTTTAGCAATCAAAAACCCTAAAAACATCACATACACGAATTTAATCAAAACTCACTTATCACCTTCAATGGTGATCATGAATTCACAAGAATTAGACCTAATTTCATCATATGCTTGTCTAGGGTTTACTCCTAGACACTACAATGTTCCTATTTCATCATATAACGAACATGCAACCATCTAATTCGAATTCTCTAAGTTTGCTCAGAAATTTAACTAGAGATTTCTCATGAAATTTACATACCTCGTGACTCTTTCTCAGTGGAGATAACTAATTCGTACTTGGATTTCGATTTAGACTTGATTTGGACCTTCAATTTGAGAGATTTAGCATGAACTAGGGTTGGGGATTCCCCTTTGGTCGCCCTCTGCTTCAATCGACCAGACACACACACTCTTGTGTGTGTTTGGTGGGTTTTTATTTGTTTTAATTAAATCAAGTTTCAAGTTTAACAAGTTTGGCCCCTCCATTTTACTTAGTTCATAATTTAAGTGTTTTAACCCACTCATAAGTCACTATCTAACTAGGTTAAAATTATTCCTAATCAACTTAGTAGGTTCGGTAAGTTAAAAACCCGTTTTATTTCAAATCCCGTTAACTCGGGCTCCTTATGAACTTTTGTATTCTCAAGTCGTTTGCTCTCTTTTTATTTATTATTAGGCTTATTTATTTGAATCCTAATAATTTACGGGTTAATCTTTTCTGCTAACGGTATTCTAGCCGCTCTTTAGTATTAACGGGGTTTAATTACCAAACCCGTTTTCGGGGTGTTACAGCAACTAAGATAAACTTGTCCATATAGATGATATTCTTTTGACAAGTATAAGTTACATAAGTCAAAGCATTGTTAACACAAACTTTGATATAATAAATCTCAGAGATATCTCTTACGTGATTGATATCATAACATACCGAGATAGACCCAATAAGACGTTAGTTACGTTCCATAAGTTCAATATTAAATGGGTCCTTACATATGTAACAAACAATACTGCTCTTCCTTTAGAGGATAATAGGATAAATGAGATTATTTCCTTACGCTTCATTAATTAGAAGCCTTATGTAAGTTCAAGTCTATACTCGTTTAGTGCAATACACTAGATATGTCTAGATTAATGTGAAGCATCTAATGGAGTATTACAATGTCTTTAAAAGAAACGAGAGGCTACAATTTAAAGAAGAAGTGAGAATTAAAACCGGTTGATTACTCTAACTTTGTGATATTCAAAGATGACAAAAATGTAATTTCGGGTATATCCTTATGTCAGCAGACAAAACCTATCTCATAGAGGAGTCATAATAAACTGATAATAACAACCTAAGTTATAACGACATAATATAGTCACTAAATGTTGTTGGAAATTTATCAGTGGACTCATAAGTTTATTAACTCTATATAATTAATGTATTGAAGACTTAATGTGATAAAGTCAGCTACCATATCTCCTTGAACAGTAACAGTTCGAGAGGTGCTGCATTAAATTTCGATACACAATTAATTATTCGTTTATGGACGAATTGATGAAACTAAGTCTTTGTATCGAAAACATTCATGATATGCTTAAAGATCCTATAACTGGAGGGCTATTACCCATAAGTCTTATTAAGAGAGCTCATAGACAGGTATTAATTGATGGCCGTGCGCAATCGCATATCGTACTATGAATGACTAACTATTAGTTAATTTTCCTCATCAGTTTGATTTGTATGTCTCTAAGAATATGTCAAGCCGGCATAATGGCATATAGACAAATAAAGTTACAAATCAAATAAAGGGCTTATGCGTATTTTGATCATAACGATTAGGTTTTAAATTAAGGCTATAGTATGACTAATGGGGGTCCTGAGTCGCATAATGATTCAACGGTTGTATTTCTTTGCTATAGTTCTTGTTTAAGGCTAAAATGAGTGTTAACTCCTAATCAGGCTTATCTAATACTCATAGTAAATGATTACTTTGCTAAGTGGAAGAATGCATGATTAAATATATTATGGTGTTATATTTAATCTAGTAGCCATTAAAATCATTTACATTATATAGATCAAAATATATAACCACCTATTAAATAATTAGTTGGTAATTGTTGATTGACCTTATTACCCTTATTAACTGATTAGGGTTTCCTCTTGGGTGCATATATAAAGAGACTTATGTAAAGATTCTAAGGTTAGACACATAACCTAATTACTCTCATAACATCAATCGACTTCCTCTCCTCAACCGAACACCCTATTCGGTTTCTTCATCACCATCATTAGATTGCACCCTAAGAAAGAACCAGATCAAGCTGACAATCATGTCAAACACTGTTGCTGCGTCTCCATCTGGATTCTCTGCTGGCCTGTACTGATGCAATCAAAGGTATGTTTTCATGTTTTCCATTATGTCTAAACAGAACTGATCAACAAACGAATCAATAACGACCGAATCCTTAACGCCTAACACAATTGAATCCACACTAAGTTCCAATTACAATTACAAAAAAATAAAATATATCGACAGAAACAAACTGATGGAATCAATCAAACCTAACATTGGGCGTTTTATTCGATGCCCATTGATTTTACAGAAATCACAAATCAAATGAATTTAGGGCTTCTTCAAAATACCCTCCTCTTCCCTCACTTCACTACCACCACTACTCCTATCTCCTCCTCTCAGTTCTTCTTCAAGAATCCCACTTTCACAGGTCTCTCTCTCTCTCTCTCTCTCTCTCTAGAGATCAGTTTCATCTTTAAAAAAATCATACTTTGGAAGAAACCCTTATAGGTTCATGTTAATTTGATCACAATTTTATTATTTGATTGATTTTTTTTTTTGAAAATTGACTGTCTTTTTTCAAGATTTGAGCTTCCAAGATCAAAACCCTTGTTTGGATGCATTGATGATCAAATAATTTTTTTGGGTTTTTTGCAGGTGGAAAGAATTGGGTTTTGAGGGCTCAGAATTCTTGCAGTAAGAGTGAATCAATACAACTGGTTGCAGAATCAATGGATATAAAGAATGAGTTGAATAAGAATCTTTATGAACAGATAGAGCCTTATGCTACTGGGTTTTTGAAAGTTTCTGATGTTCATACTATTTACTGGGAGCAATCTGGGAATCCTTCTGGTCATGTTAGTGATCATTTTTTTTTTTTTGGTTTTGTGTTTTTGATTTTGCATTTGAAAGTTTGATCTTTGGGTTATGTTTGGTTATTTGCATGGTTTTAGAGCAGAAAAGCAATAACAAATATCATTCTTAAAAGTCTATGGTGTTAATCGTGTCTGGTTGGCGGGTTGAATCGTTGAACATGAGCACAATACATGTTTATTCGTATCGAACACTTAAAAATTGAAAGTATCCAACTTGAAGGGTGTAACGGGTTGATGTGTTTTAAACGGGTTGTAATTAAATCGTAATCGTGTGTTGGAGGGTTGTAGCAAATGGGTCTAACGGGTTATGGATCGACCTGTTTGAATTAAATAGGTTAAACAGGTCAATTCGAACACTATCCGTTTATTAAACGAATTAGATATGACAACCCAAAACCTGATTATTTTCGTGTCGTGTTTTGGGTCGTATCATGAATTGCCACCTCTAATGATAACAATAACAACAATAATAAATCAATAAATAATGATATACTTTTCTGGTTTGGTTTGATCAGATTCTGATTCAGTTTGTTGGAAATCCGGTTTTATTCAAATGCCATTTTCTAAGTCTTGGCGATCTGATTTCGTTCTTGCAAACTTGCAATATAATTCGTTTCATACAAGTTTGTTTATGACATTTTCATGGCTTGCAGCCAGTTGTATTTCTCCATGGGGGTCCAGGAGGTGGAACTTCACCGGGTAATAGAAGATTTTTTGATCCTCAGTTTTATCGAATTATTCTCTTTGATCAGGTTCATTATTAAACCCTCTGCTAAATAGTAACGGCTAACGATTTTGAAGTTATTTCACCATGTTATTATCGTTGTCCCAGAGAGGAGCCGGTAAGAGTACACCCCATGCTTGTTTGGAGGAGAATACAACATGGGATCTCATTAAAGATATCGAAAAACTAAGAGAACACCTTGAAATCCCTGAATGGCAGGTTTGATTTTTATTTATGTTGGGTGATATTGGATTGGTTTACTTGATAAAAAGGCTGATATGTAAAAAGAGATTAGTGAGATGCAACTGTGTACATAGAGCAACGCCTCGCATACGTGAAAGCCTAGGGCTGCAAACGAACCGTACGGTTCGTGAACCGTTCGGCGGGAAGTTCGTTTGTGTTTGTTCGTTTAATAAATGAACGAACACGAACAAGAAATTTGTTCGTTTAGTTAAATGAACGGACATGAGAAGAGGCCGCGTTCGTTCATTTGTGTTCGTTAACGTTTGGTAAAGTGTTCGTTTATGTACGTTTGTGTTCAGATATTTCCAAAAATTCCGACAAATAAAATATTTAATAAATATCAGTATGTTATAAATTATTTTCAAGAATGCTTGTTTGTGTTCGTTTGTGTTCATGAACCATAGTTTGTGTCCACTTGTGTTCATGAATGTTTGTTTGCATTCATTACCTTAAATTAACAAACAGAGACAAACGAGCACGAACACGTTCATTTCCTTAACGAACGAACACGAACATAAAATCTTTGTTTAGTAAGTGTTCATGAAAACATATATTTCCTTAACAAACGGACACGAACAAGGTCTTTTTCGTGTTCGTTCGGTTCGTTTGCAGCCCTACGTGAAGCTCTTGCCTCACGCCTTGGAATTTGGGACCAAAACGTCTTGAGCGCCTCACACTTTTTAGACCCAAGATTTGAGTCATGTATGTAATACCAAAATTTAACACAAAAATTAAATGATTTTCAAAGTATTATAAAAGATAAGAGAAAAGTGCCCGGATAGTCCCTGTGGTTTGCCTAAATTTCACCTATAATCCCTACATTTTTAAAATTACGGCTATAGTCCCCAAGTTTTGCAAATTCGTTCTCGGATGGTCCCTGGTGTGGATGAGGGTTAGTTTTCTCAGTTAAGTGAGTTTGAAATTACAAAAATACCCTTACTAAAAAAATAAAAATTAAACACTAAAGTATAATTTTAATTAAACATTTAGAATTTAATGGGCCCCACCATTAACTAAAACAATTTAATTAAAATAAAGCCTTGTGGGCCCTTCCCCACCCTCACTTCTTCTTCCACCACATGCAACCACCGTATCACCATCCACCTCCACTATAACCACTTTCACTCTGCAATTATGTCGTCAACTCCACCAATGGGTGTTTCTGGACTGCCCTAATATTAACAAGTCGTTATAGTTCACCTAGAAAGTCAAAATTAACAAAGTACCATCTAATACTAAAATCAAATATATCCAAATAACAAAATCAGGTACATAACCATCAAACACCATATTCCAGTTAGGCTAAATCAATAAAATGGATTAAACATAGATTAAAAAACTAATGCATATCCTACATGGATCCTTATTCTCTGTTCCTTCTTCTCCAAAGCTTGTTATTATTATTGACAGAACCACCATTTTTGTATCGCTGAGACGGCACGGTTTAAAGACGGATCTGAGAAATTAGGGCAGCCCATAAACACCCACTGGAAGGTTTCGGATCTGAGAAATTAGGGTGTTCGGAGATGACGGCGGTGGTGGTGGTGGTGGAAAGTGATATTGTGAAAAGGAAGGAGACTGAAGAGGGTTTGAGAAGGCGGGTGAGGCCGCAATTGGTGGAGTTGACGACAGAATTGCATGGTGTGATTAGTGGGAGGTAGACGGCGGTGTTTGATGTTGGTGGTGACGAGAGGAGATGGTCATCTGGTGAGTTGCAGGTGGAGGATGACAAAGGTGGAGTGGTGCCGTGGTGGTGGTACAACGGTTAGGGGCTTTGGACTGGAAGGTGGAGGTGGATGGTATACAACGGAGGTGAAAGGTGACGGTGGAAGGATGGTGGGGAATGGTGGAGGAGATCGGAGGTGGCTGGAGAGTGGAGATATGGAGGAGGTTGGGGAAGAAGGTTGGAGATTGCAGGTTTTGTGAAGAAGAAGGAGTGGGTGTGGGACCAAGGCTTTATTTAATTAAATTATTTTATTTATTAGATTTTTAATATTAAGGGTATTTTTGTAATTTCAAACTCACTTAACTGAGAAAACTAACCCTCATCCACATCAGCAACCATCCGAGAACGAATTTGCAAAACTTGGGGACTATAGCCGTAATTTTAAAAATGTAGGGACTATAGGTGAAATCTAGGCAAACCTTAGGGACTATCCGGGCACTTTTCTCAAAAGATAATGTCTTAATAAAAACTTTGGAGGATAATGAAAATAGATTAGAAAGTTTGGTTTATGCGACCAATATTAATTAATCAGGTTAAATATAATAACTTAAATGTAAACATCTATGAAAGATTCTTAAACGTTGGGTTATACTTTTTATTTTTAAATCTTACTTAAATTTGTTCCAAAAACCGAACCAAACCGTTGCTAAAACCGAAAACCGAACGGTTTTTAAAAACTGAAAACTACGTGAAGTTTTTGCTGCACCTTGGTTTTTGGAAGCAAAACGTCTCGGAGCGCCTCGCGTTTTTCGAAACCACGATTTGAGTCATGTATGTTTCTCACCTTCTTGGTTTTTTAGGTTTTCGGTGGCTCATGGGGAAGCACACTTGCTCTTGCATACAGTCAGTCGCATCCTGATAAAGTCACCGGGATCGTCCTTAGAGGGATCTTCTTATTAAGGAAGAAAGAAATTGATTGGTTTTACGAAGGCGGCGCTGCTGCATTATACCCTGACGGTATGCTTCTCTCATCCTCTTTGATGATTAATAAACTAAAACCGACTCTTTCTTTTTAGTCGCTAATTGTTTGTTTGCAATTTATTTCCTTATAAATGCAACAGCTTGGGAGCCGTTTAGAGATCTTATACCGGAAAATGAAAGAGATTGCTTTGTGAAGGCATATCACAAGAGATTGAATTCTGATGACTTGAACACTCAAGTAATATTTTTTAGAAAACTAAAAATAAAATCTTTGTATTTTTTGTATACTGAAGCTTCTTTAATTGTTTTAACTTTTGTCTTATATATCGTATTTTTGTTAGTATGAGGCTGCTAGAGCATGGACGAAATGGGAAATGATGACCGCTCATTTGATACCAAATGAAGAGACTATTAAGAAAGGGGATAGTGATGAATTCTCACTGGTATTTTACTTTCATGATTTTTATACACACACACATAATACATATAGGATTGTCTAGTCTTTAAATTGCGCAAAAAACAATATAATATCGGTATTTTACTATGCAGGCTTTTGCAAGGATTGAGAACCATTACTTTACAAATAAGGGATTCTTTTCTACAGATTCTCATCTCTTGGATAATATTGATAAAATTAGGCATATCAATGCTGTAATTGTACAGGTATGGGCAAATGTTTAAAGGGAATCATATATTAACTATTTAATATGTTTGTTTATGTTTATGTTGTGTTGGATATCCAGGGAAGATATGATTGTTGTTGCCCAATGATGTCAGCATGGGATCTGCATAAAGCTTGGCTAGAGGCAGATTTCAAGGTATGTACACTTCACCTCACCACCGTATCTTGTTTTGATCGCTATAAAAAAGTTGACCTTTTACCCGCTGACCCATGCCGTATTTTTGCTGTAAAACCAGGTGGTTCCAGATGCAGGGCATTCTGCTAATGAACCGGGCATAGCAGCGGAACTTGTAGCAGCAAATGAGAAGCTGAAGAACATTATTAGGAACAAGTGAATTTGTTAATGAACCGGTTACAGACGCCTTTTTTTTTTTTTTTTTTTTGAGCTATCTTTGCTCCAGTTTTAGGATAAGACTTATTAGTGAACCGGTCACAAAGGTTTTTTTTTCACTTTAGAGCTATCTATGCTCCAGTTTTAGGATAAGACTGAAACGACAAGAGCTTTCTGTTGCCATGGGTGTGATTTTGATACTTGATTACTTTAATAATGTTCCTTTACAAGAGTCACTGAGATAAGTGCATATAAAGCTACAAAATAGAACTCGGCAAATTCAATGCATGATTGCCAAAATAGAACTCGCATAAACATAAACCACCGCTGCCTTAAGCAATTTTCTTTGAGCAAGTCCTCGGCAAATGTGAGGTGTGAAAGTTTGGTTCTTTAGCAACGGTCACAGTCGGTTTTCCTCTTGATGTGGATCTTGTTGCAGAAACTGCTCTAGTTTTGTTCCCCACCACCTTTACATCGCTAGTCGATTTAGAAGAGTTCTGTATTACACCGAGTTGCTGACCTGGCATCCGTACACTGCATATACAATCCAGTAATTAAAACGAAACTATTGTTTTTATATTTTTGTTGACCCAAGAAACCATATCGTGACCATTACTCCATTAGCAACTGGTTACCTTTGAGATCTTGTCCTTAAGCTGGCACTGGATCTTTGCTGTGTTGATTCTGGTCGTCTAAGTACAGTATTAGACTTTTCATTTTTCTGGAAAACAAATGATAACATATGAATAAAACCTGTATAGCATATAAGATTAGTAGTATTTTTAACATGTAAGTGTAATAACTCACCGCAACCCTATATGTCTGCTTTATCACACATGTATCTTTTGCGACCTCTTTTTCAGGAACGGTAAAATGAAACTTCTTCTCCTCTGTAAGAACCCCTCTTTCCTAAATGAAACCAAAAACTTGAAATAAATCATAGATATTAAAGAGAAACTATATCATCCATTAAAACTGCAAAAAGAATTGCTTACATCAGTTCTTAGCCTGAACGGTTTGATGTTTGTGGGCTTCGGTTTTTTGCATTTTATAACCGCAGGACTAGCAGTTTGAACAATCTGCATGACTTCCAACGTTAATAATAAGATACTGGAAAAAATAAAAGGATAATGCAATATTATAAGAATGAAAATGTCAAGAAAAGATAGTATATGTAATTTGTGACCTTGTTCTTTTTTTGTATCTCATTGCTGACAATCTTATTGCCAAATGGCTGGTTGTTTGATCTGTGTGCATAGATGGCAAATTAGCAACAAGTAAAAAGCACGTGACGTATTATGAAATTTAAAGATTAAACAACATCATACCTGTTATTATTTTGAGCATTCAAAGCCTTTTCTTTACCACCAACATTTGAATGATCTTCAGGACTTTCTATATTCTCTTTATCTTCTATATTCGACAAATCATTCATTTCAATCTTGCGAATCTTTAACTTTCTTGAGGAATCTTCAGGTTCCGGTTTCTTGGGCTTGCTTCTGCTACCCGTTAATGTCTTGTTTTGACTTGCTATCTCAAGCCTCTTTGTTCCTTCACATATCTTTGTTACGGGTGTATGCAATTCAACAGACTTTTTGCAAGTTACAGCCTTCTTTGGAGAGCGAAAAACTAGACCCTTTTCTACCGTTCCACTTTTAGGCACATCAACATCGGTTGCCTTTGAATTCGGAACACTTAGAAACGAGTTGTGTTTGGGTTGACTCATTTTGTTCCTTGGTGTTGTCATATATCTGGAAGCAACTTGCCTCGATCTGATCACTGGGGCGGAACCCACTTTTGAACGGGGTCCACTTTTGTTGTGCGGGTCATCAACAATGGATGTATTTGAATTCTCAACACTTAGAAACGAGTTGTGATTGGGTTGACTCATTTTGCTACTTGGTGGTGTCATATATTTGGAAGCAACTTGTCTCGATTTGCTTTTCGGGTCATCATTCTTATGAGAAGTTAACGAAGCATTTGTGGCTAACTTCGGTATCTTGGGCTTGGATGGTTTTGCAGGCGCTGAAAGTGGACATTTTATTCTAAAAAAAAAGAAAAAAAAAGTTATTAGTTGTATGATCCTACGCCTTTTCTGTTAATATGTTATTAGTGTGGTCTATTATGCACCTGGAGTGTTCGTTATATAGTGTTTTTGTAAGCTTGATGTTGGGACTTCTTGCTGCCAGGACCTATTGGAAATTTAAGAGTATGTCGCACTTAGATTCGGTCATGTTGTCATAATCGAAGGAGAAACAAACACTCACCCTAACAACAAAGTTTTTTGAGATCCCTTCGTGGTTTATTTCCTCCTCGTGCTTTTGGTCACAACCTGAAGACAATTCAGATCATGTTAGTTTGAATAAACAAGAACCTAACTAGAATTTCTATTTATAAGCCTGAATCCAGTTAAAATCACTCTCCATAAAACTTCTCAACTACTGAATCATCCGGTTTTGGAGATTTCAAAAAGTGAATTCGAATTAGGATTAAAAAAACCAATTTGAGTTTGAAAATTTGAATTTGGGTTGATTCGAAAAAAAAAACATAATTAGGAGAAAAAATGTATATTAGTAACTCAATTTCGGTCTAGACTCCGCAAATCTGAATTCTAGTTGGACTATAATCCCACTCAAAAAACCGAAAACCAAATTCTTCCGGTAGGCTTCAAGTGTGTGTGTGTGTCTCTACATATATCTATGCCTAATGAATAAGTAGCTTCTTGCGTCACATGTCACAATTATGCACGTCCAAGATTATTTTTCCCGCTTCTCTTATTTCACTTCTTCGTATTCTATTTACAGTATGTATTCGTTTTATAATTCCTAAATCATCATTACTAACTATGTAAATACATGGGTTTCTAACCTAGTGTGTTTGCTATTCAAAAAGGGGTAGCGGCGCAGCTTGTAGCCCGTTTACCAACTATCTCGATGTAAATTATTATTCTTTTATAAGCTAGCGATCTTAAACTTGATTGAAGAACATAAATTATCAATTTGAGATGCATTATATGAAAGTATATAAAGGCACATCATGGCTTAAATCTCTATATATGGCTACATTCACCCCCTGAAAATAATCAAATTAGAGCTTCTAGTTTTTTAAACCAAATTCTATATATATTCTAGATCTAGAAGGTAATTAGCTAGACAAAACAAAGAACCGATCAAATCAAACCCTAATTTAACTATTACAGCAAAATTCAACATCCAAAACATTCCAAATTCCTATATAAAACTGATAATATCGAACAACATACCAACGCGGGAGCAAAACCAGTAGCGATCATCGGTGCGAAAGGCGTAGGATTTAGTAAAATCGACAAACTTAGGAGCTTCAATTCTCTCATAAACTTCATCATCTTCCTTCCTAACTTCTTCTGCATTAACAACTGTTTCATCCATTTTCTCCGTTACAGGAGAGAAAAATCTAGAAGTTGAATTACAATTGCGATGAGATCTGTTTGAGTTTTGAAGTTGTTGACTCTCTGTTGTAACTAGCCGTTAGAGATATAAATGTTTGATGCGTGATTTTGCCGGGGCTTATAACAACACCCGACTTGGGTTGGGTTTTATGACTGGGCTTCTGTCAGCCCATTGGGTTTAGAAGCTCAATTGCTCAAAGCCTCCCTCAATTATGATGAAATTTAAAGTCAAACTCATTCGCAGATAGCATTATACCTTGCTGACATTTTGAGGGTGCGATAAGGTTTCTTAGGGACCATGAGGCCCTAGGTTTCCTTCTGAATTGGTATATAGGCATTACCTAGTGAAGATAGATATGATCGGGTGGTTTTACTGGTGGCACGGTATCACTGCAGTGGTCCGCCAATGATTCAAATTTTCCATTAAAAAAACACTCAAACTCATTGACTTGAGTCGTATATAACTGAATTTTTACAATAAATATGATGTTGCATAATATTATCATGGGTAAAGATCAAATACAAATGAGTCTTAACAATTAAACATGAGAAATGTAAGAAGTTTTTTTTTTTTTTTTTTTTTTTTTTTGAATTTTTTCCTATATACTTGAGTATAATGTTTAGTTGAAAAATGTAAAAAAAAAAGTCATTTATTTACTCTAATAGAGTAATTATGTGAAATTACAGTAGAGTGATTACATAATTACTTTATTACTGTAAATACACGATTTTTTTTTTAGATTCTAGGATTAAAATATGTGCTTGATAAGATGAGAAAAAAATTCAAAACAAAACAATCTCCTCCTTCACTTCTAATGTTTAGTATGTTAAACTCATTTATACGATAACTTTACCTATATTATCATATCTATTATAACTAAATCATTTACATAAGTATGTATGTATGCATAATAAAAAAAATACAGGCCAACTTTAGAGATATAGTCTCAAAACAGGCCTAGCTCTAACTTAAGCTCTCGTAAGTTAAAATAGCCAAACTCAAGTTTAGCTAGGCTCAACTTGATTTGTTTACACTCATAGATGGCAAATAAAACCGAGCTCGTGTTACTAGTCTTATGTGTTTTTTCTTTATTTATAGCATGAAATAAATAAATGAATACGATATATACCATTCAATATAATATGGAGACGTGCACCAATATGTGACACCCAAATTAGTAGGATTCAAGATGGTAGGTTCAAAGCTCATTAAAGATGTTGGTGTCGTTTATTTATGGCATCAAAAAATATCAAGGCATGGTTTATGATGGCATATTGGGGCAATATACCAACTTAATTAAAAATATTGTTTAAATAACACACTAATGTATGTAACGTAATTATTTGAAGAAAGGGTTTAAACAAATTAAGCTATTCAAGATTTATTTGAAATCATTTTGCTAACAACTCAAATCAAATCAAGATTATGCAATCTTGAGCTCATGCTCAAGTTAAATTGTAGCATGTTTGATATACGAGCATGTACTTGTATAAATAATAATTTTTGTTTGATGCATTTATATATAACATGGATTAAACTCATAAATTAAAAATAAAAATAAGGAATATATATATATATATAGGGTCAGGATATATATATATATATAGGGTCAGGATTTAGAGAAAACGGTAGAAAGTGTGAGAACGGTGAGAACGCTTATTGATCGTCCGATCAAAACAATCTATGGACTAGATTGGCGCGGTGACATTTTAGTAAATTACACCAATTTTATTACGTGGACGCGCTGTAAGATTAAATATATTATGTAACAATATTTAATCTATAGCCATTATAATCATTTACATAATATAGATCAAAATATATAATAACCTATTAAATAATTAGTTGGTAATTGTTGATGGACCATATTACCTTTATTAACTAATTAGGTTTCCTCCTGGGTGCTTATATAAGGAGAATTATGTGGAGGTTAAGGGGTTAGACAGTTACACATTAGAAACACCCCATTAGCCATAACATCAATTCGACCTCCTCTCCTAATCGAATCCCCTATTCGATTTCTAAGTCACCATCATCAGTCAGCACTCTAAGGAGGAACCAGATCAAGATGACAAGCATGTCGAACTCCATTACTGGATTCTCCACTGGACTTTCTGCTATGACAGGTATGTTTTACTGTTTTCCCTCATGATTAAACAGAACTGAACCAACATGTGGTATCAGAGCATATGTTGATTAGTCAGTTCTGTTTTCGTATCCATAATTCTGGGATAGAAATCTGGAAAACGGAATTTTTTTTATAACTTAATGAATATCACAGCCAATTTCCGAGTCATAAAGAACGACTCGAGACCACTGTTTTCGTAATAGATCAATTATATGTTTCGTTCGAAATCAACTGGGTAATATTATAACCGAAATCTGTTTAAGAAAAGCTTTAAAATTCAGGTTTCGGGTTCCAGATTTATGTTTTATGTTTAGGGTTCATCGCATGTTCTTAGAAAATTCGAAAAATTCTGTTATGATTTGGAATATGATTTGGATTATGAAGTGTTTTTCCTGTTTTTGATCTGTTTTGTCCTCAATAGATTTTCGAAAAAACTGTTATTAGATAAACATATCATAATTTTCGAAATATGTTGATAAAATTAGATCATCTTAAAACAGGAAATAATATCTCAAAATCCCTTAGATTTCGAATTTTCAGTTATGTTTCACATTCACAGCTGTTAACAGGAAGTTTCGAGACCATCAGATTACGACTCGAGACCATCAGTCTCGACTCGAGACAACAAGGTCTCGACTCGAAATCATCAGGCCATTAAACCTTCATAACTCGAGACCATAACGTGACAACTCGAGACCATAACATGTCAACTCGAGACCATAACGTGTCAACTCGAGACAAAGGTCTCGACTCGAGACCATAAGGTCATAACTCGAGACAAAGGTCTCGACTCGAGACAACAAGGCTGTGACTCGAAACCTCATTATTTTAGTTCGATCCGCGCTAACGGGTGGTTTGCTATTAAATAAATGGTTTTGTAATTTACTTAGTTAATTAATCAGAATCAGATAATGTTTTGCAAAACCAGAATAGCTTAACTTGAATGAGCTTTTGATATATCATTTATGGCCAAAGCTGACTTGATACATCTACTTATCGTTCAAGTATTACGAAAGCTATGTTGTGTGTGCATCATAAGCATGAATGTCTTAATTTCTGGCCAAAGCTGATTTAATTCATTCATAGATGGCATACTCAACAAGTGCATAACTAAAGTGATTGTTTCAATTTCTGGCCAAAGCTGATTTGTTACAACCACTTTGCACATATGCTTAAATGATTGCACTTCTGGCCAAAGCTGTTTTGTCTTCGTTTAAGTAGAATTTTTTAGCTAAGTCTATTATTTTGATGTTAGTAATAGAAAATATCACAGCTTCATAATGTAAAATGGTCATTATTTATGCATGCCTTAGTTTAACGTGCCCTTAGATCACATTAGGATTTCTTCCTTAGTATCATAACTTGCTCATCTTATTTCCACTATCAGCACCCAACTGTGGGATTCCACCTTTGACTGGTGATAACTTTGCTGCATGGAAGGATGCTCCCATGCTTACACTTGGATTGCTGGATTTTGATTATGCTCTAAGGGAGAATAAGCCAGCGGACCTTACCACTAATAGTACTGCTGCTGAGCAGTTAACTCATGACAAGTGGACTAGGTGTAACCACATGTCTCTCATGTTTATGAAGCAGTCCATCAGCAATGCAATCAAATGAGCTATTCCTGATTCTGAAGATGCTAAAACCTACTTGGAACATGTGGAGGCTCAGTTCAAGGGGACGTCTAAAGCACACGCTAGTACTCTTATTCTTAAGCTGGTGACAACTAAGTATGATGGGAGGAGCGGCATTCGCGAGCACATCATGATGATGAATGACATGGCCAATAAGCTGAAAGGGCTGGAAATGGAAATCAGTGATGGTTTCCTTGTTCATTTCATCATTACTTCGCTTCCTTCGTCCTTTGAAGCATTCAAGATCAACTACAACACTCAGAAGGACAAATGGACGATGAGTGAGCTGGTCGCTATGTGCGTACAGGAGGAAGAGCGTATGAGGATGGATCACCATACTGATGTTGCCAACTTCACTACCTCCAACTCTAAGAAGAGGAAGAACAATTATCAGAGGAAGGATGCTTCTAAAGTCCAAAGGCCTAATCCTAATCCTAATACAAGTGCACCTTCCAGCTCTAAGAACTCCTTAGGCAGTATCCGCTGCAAGTTCTGTAAAAAGACAGGACACATGCAGAAGGAATTCCCTGACTTTAAAGAGTGGCTGGCTAAGAAAGGTAACGATTATTTTATGATACTTGAGTCCTATAATTTAAGTGTTCCTGCTAATTCTTGGTGGTTTGATTCTGGTTCTATGGTTCATGTTACCAATTCTACTCAGGGATTCCTTTCAATCCGGAAGCTGGAAAGAAACCAAAGAACGCTTAAGGTTGGGGATGATCGAGAATTAGAAGTGAAGGCCATTGGAACATTACAATTAGTTATGAAAACTGGTTTATGTATTAAACTTTATGATACCTTATATGTTCCTGAGGTAACTCGGAACCTTGTATCAAGACCAAAGTTAGACATGGACGGTTTTATTGTTTCCCATGGTCATCGCCAACTCTCTATCCTTTATGATTCTGTTCTTTATGGTACTGGTGTTCTGGATGGTGGTCTCTATAGATTAGAACTAGAAGATAACTTTTCCAAATCTTTGTTGTCATATAACATTAATGAATCACTCACAAAGATGGAAGAGAAACGAGACTTAGAAACTTCATCCATGTTGTGGCATCAGCGTTTAGGCCACATTTCGAAAGAACGATTAAATCGTCTTGTAAAGGATGAAGTCTTACCTCCTCTCGATTTCTCTGATTTTGGAACATGTGTCAAATGTCTTAAAGGTAAAATGACATTAGCGAATAAGAAAGGTGCCACTAGGAGCTCTAATTTATTAGAACTCATTCATACTGACATTAGTGGTCTCTACCAAATCGCTGGCATAACAGGACATACTTCATTTATCACTTTTATTGATGATTATTCTCGTTACATGTACTTGTATCTAATTAAGGAGAAGTCTGAATCTCTAACAACTTTTAAAGATTATAAGGCTGAAGTTGAAAAGCAATTAGCTCGTCAGATTAAAGTTGTGAGATCAGATAGAGGCGGTGAATATTATGGAAGACATACTGATGTGGGTCAAGCTCCTGGTCCATTTTATGAGTTTTGTAAGGGCCAGGGGATTGTGAACCAATACACCATGCCTGGTACACCTCAGCAGAACGGTGTCGCTGAAAGAAGAAACCGTACCCTTATGAACATGGTGCGCAGTATGTTAGCCAACACTAATTTACCATTATTCCTCTGGACTGAAGCGTTAAAAGCAGCTGTTCATATACTCAATAGAGTTCCTTCTAAGTCTGTCCCTAAAACTCCTTATGAACTTTGGACAGGAAGGAAACCGAGTCTTAAATATATGAAAGTATGGGGCTGCATCGCTGAAGCAAAACTTTACAATCCTTTCCTAAGGAAACTTGACCCTAAAACAGTTACCTGTTTCTTTATCGGGTATCCTGAGAACTCTAAGGGTTATCGTTTCTATTGTCCTTCCCATGTCACCCGTATTGTTGAAACCAAGCGTGCCGCGTTCCTGGAGGATTTCAAGGTCAGTGGGAGCAGTACCAACCCTTACGAAGAATTGCAAGAAGTACAAGACGCGGGGGGGGGGGGGGAGAGACTCGTCGCTTACCATTACTCCGATTACTCCTCTTGTACCCAATGCAACTACTGTACCTGAAGCTACTGCACCAACTCCAAATTCACCTCTACAATCAGAACCCATTATACCTCATGACGAAGGCACATCAAACGCTCAAAACCAAGACAACGCTGAACCCGATAATCCACTCAGGAGGTCATCTAGGCAAAGAAGGCCTACTAATTGGGATGATTATGTTACCTACCTGACTGAAATGGATGCTGGAAAGCTCAATGATCCTATCTCTTACAATGAAGCCATTAGCAGTGATCAGTCTTCTGAATGGAATAAAGCAATGATTGATGAGCTTGAATCCATGAAGAAAAATGACGTTTGGGATTTGGTAGAATTACCCAACGGAGCCAAACCCGTAGGATGTAAATGGGTATTCAAAACAAAACTGGATCCGAATGGGAACGTTGAACGCTACAAAGCGAGATTGGTTGCAAAGGGCTACACTCAGAAAGAGGGAATTGATTATCAAGAGACGTTTTCACCTGTCTCTCGTAAAGATTCATTAAGGATCGTCATGGCCCTAGTAGCTCATTTTGATTTGGAGCTGCATCAGATGGACGTTAAAACTGCTTTCCTTAACGGAGATTTGGACGAAGATGTTTACATGAAGCAGCCTGAAGGCTTTAAACCTGAAGGTCAGGAGCATCTAGTCTGTAAGTTGAAGAAATCCATTTACGGGTTAAAACAAGCATCACGTCAATGGTACCTCAAGTTTGATGAAGTCATGAAGAAGCAAGGTTTTATGAAGAATCAAGTGGATCAATGCACCTACCTCAAGATGAGTGGGAGCAACTTTACTATACTTGTCCTTTACGTAGATGATATTCTATTGGCAAGTAATAGTTTAGACATGTTGCATGAGTCAAAGCGGTTACTTTCGCATAACTTCGACATGAAGGATCTCGGAGAGGCTTCTTACGTCATTGGCATCGAAATTCACCGAGATAGACACAAAGGGATCTTAGGATTGTCCCAAAGGGCTTACATAGATCGTGTCCTTACACGTTATAACATGCAACAGTGCAAACCCTCCGTCGCTCCAGTAGTTAAGGGAGATGTTTTCGGTTCATTCCAGTGTCCGACAACAGAGGTTGAGAAGGAGCAAATGAGCCAGATACCTTATGCGTCAGTAGTCGGGAGCTTGATGTATGCTCAAGTCTGTACTCGTCCAGATATCGCTTATATTGCTGGAATGTTAGGCCGTTATCAGACTAATCCTGGCCTAGATCACTGGAAAGCAGCTAAGAAGGTACTTCGATATCTGCAAGGGACGAAAGACTATAAACTGACTTATAGAAGAAGTGATCATTTAGAAGTGGTGGGCTATTCTGATTCTGACTTTGCCAAATGCAAAGATGACAAGAAATCCACTTCGGGCTATATCTTTATGTTAGCAGGCGACCCTATCTCATGGAAGAGTCATAAACAACAGTTGACCACAACTTCCACAATGATGGCAGAGTACATTGCTGTTTATAACGCAACCTGTCATGGAATGTTGCTTAGAAATCTGATCACTGGACTCAAAATTGTTAATTCCATTTCTAGACCATTGAAGCTTTATTGTGATAATTCAGCTGCCGTTAGTTTCTCGAATAGTAACAGTTCGACTGGAGCTGGTTTATATCTCGATACAAAATATATGTTCGTACGTGAATGAGTTGAGGAAAATAATCTTTGTATCGAGTATATTAGTACTAAGGATATGCTTGCGGATCCAATGACTAAAGGTCTCCCTCCTAAGGTTTATGAAGAACATGTTCGTAATATGGGATTTTGTAAAGACCTTATTTGAGCATATTGTACTAGCTTATGTTTTATGTTAATGAATTTTCCTCAGTTTGATTTTGTATGTCTCTTAGAATATGTTCAACCGGTATAATGACATATAGATAAATAAAGTTACAAATCAAACAAAGGGCTTACGCGTATTTTGATCATAACGATTAGGTTTTAAATTAAGGCTATAGTATGATTAATGGGGGTCCTGAGTCGCATAATGATTCAACGGCTGTATTTCTCTGCTATAGTACTTGTTTAAGGCTAAAATGAGTGTTAACTCCTGATCAGGCTTATCTAATACTCATAGTAAATGATTACTCGGCTAAGTGGGAGAATGTAAGATTAAATATATTATGTAACAATATTTAATCTATAGCCATTATAATCATTTACATAATATAGATCAAAATATATAATAACCTATTAAATAATTAGTTGGTAATTGTTGATGGACCATATTACCTTTATTAACTAATTAGGTTTCCTCCTGGGTGCTTATATAAGGAGAATTATGTGGAGGTTAAGGGGTTAGACAGTTACACATTAGAAACACCCCATTAGCCATAACATCAATTCGACCTCCTCTCCTAATCGAATCCCCTATTCGATTTCTAAGTCACCATCATCAGTCAGCACTCTAAGGAGGAACCAGATCAAGATGACAAACATGTCGAACTCCATTACTGGATTCTCCACTGGACTTTCTGCTATGACAGGTATGTTTTACTGTTTTCCCTCATGATTAAACAGAACTGAACCAACACGCGCTTCATTAAGGGTAAAAAAGTAAAAAACCATGTCTCACATAAAACGCCATTGAAAAATAAAACGTCAAATAAATACAAAACGCCAATTTTATCAATGCGTACTTTTTTCTGTGTTTTTATTTAAGCTCTCTGGCTACAAAAACGCCAAAAAATATGAGACGTCATTATATATAACGCCAAAGCTTATATCCGGATAAATGTTAATTACATTTTTTTGTTACAAAAATAACATTCCGCCTAAACTACGCGCCAAAAAAATTCTATAAATAGAAACGTCTTACCACCTTTCCGTTTATCACACCAAAAAAAAAAAAAACAAAAAACACACAGTGGTTGCTAAAAAAATTTACAACTCAATGTAAAACGCCAAAAAATACAACGAGGGCAAATATCTTTTCTTTGATCCTCAGTAATGTTCTGCATGAAGCTTCATTGAATGATTTGTTACGTGAGTGTAGTAAGATTTTGCTGCATGAGATAGACAAAATTGAAAAAAGAGGGACTGATGACACCCATATGCCATACTGTCATCTTTGTACCTGAAGAAGGTTTGGATGATAAGAAGAGACATATACCGGTGTAAATGCTACTTTGGCCTCGATGATTATAATGAAGACGACAGGCAGATAGCATCCACCCACACTGGGTCGATCTATGTCTCCAACATTCACAAAGACACTTCAACACATGAACAAAGAAAATAAACAACGCCAAACCCAAAACGCCATTTATTTGTCACATTTTTTGTAGTTTCAAAAGAAAAAAGAGACTGATGACACTGAAGATTTAAAATCATAAATTCCTTCTACTTTGTTTTTTTTTTATTTTCTTTATCTATTGTTTGTTTTGTAATTTCAGTTAATAAACAACAAAAGAATATTAATGCTATAATGAAAAATATAATAAAACGCCAAAATTAGCAAATGCTTGTAAAACGCCATAATGCCATAAAAAACGCCCCAAAAAAAAACTACCAAACTATAATAAATTAATTTGAACAACTAATATTATAAAAAAAAGCATGAAACAATGTGCAAAGAATATAAAACAAAAAGAAGTCCAATAGTTATCTAACCGCCATTGGAAAACAAAACGCCATAATTACAGCCGTCAAAGATTTGACGTGTTACACTATAAAAACAGTTGAGTCTGAAACAAAACACGGTAAACTGCAAAAAACAGTAAAATGAAACGACGAAAAACATAATTACTAACATTTATTATATTTATTTATCTTTTTCAAAACGCCATAATTACCTGTCATACGCGGGAAAAAAAAGTCAATATAAAAGAAGACCATGAAACCCAAGCTCAATCACGCCAAAAAATTTGACTAAAAGCCACATATTGTCCAAAACACCATAAAATTTAAAAATGGCTAAGGTTATTGCATGGAGGTTTGAATGGAAAGAGAAACGATTCATCATAAAGTTCTTTGATAGGAGAAGGGTAAAGATAAGAACAATCAAAGCCATGCTTGGAATGAATGAAAAGGTTCAGAAAAATATCCTTGCCCTTGGGGTTCCAATAGACAACGATTGTGAAAGAACGAGAACTGTAATAAAAAGACTGAAGAGAAAATTTCCGGCAGAAGATGATGATGATATTGAAGATACTCCTATACCAAAACTTAGCAGTTGGGTATTGCATGAGGAAGAAGGAACACTTGAAGTGACTTATAAAAACGGGGTGCAATATTCAAGGCCAATGAAAGAAATGTTGAAGACATGGGTGCTATCTATCATTGAACAACTCTGTGATTTAACACCTTTAAACGATCCAAAATCCAAGGATGCAGTGATATTCAAGAATAGGCTGCAGCAAAGAAGAGATGAGCTAATGGCGTTATACGCAAAAATGAAATTTGATGATGAAGAATCTGAAGAAAGTGATGAACAAAGCGATGGGTACATCTCTAATGTAATCCCACCTACGGAAGACTATTAGTTTATTTTGATTTTCGTGTTATTGTAGTTTTATAAAATATTAATCTATGGTAATCAATTATTAACAAAGAGATAGAAAACGCCAAAAATGACATGGAAAAAGCCACAACGCCAAAAAATTAACTATGTGACACAAAAAGAATTAATTCAACGAAAAGAAATCTGAGAAAAAACAGTAAAACGCCAAATAATTAATAATTCTACATAACGCCAAAATTATCTTGCACGCAAAAAATAAAGCAGCATGTTAAACGCGAAAATCGTGAAAGGAGAAGAATACTAAAAAGACAAAAAAAAAACCCTCGGACCCTGATCATGCCCCGCACCACGTGTTCAGCCAGGATGCGTTCTCACCGTTCTCACACTTTTTGCCGTTTTCCTCCAGATCCCGTTTATATTATATATATATATATATATAGGGGATGGATCATGAGAAAACTAGTTTAAATGAGAAAACCAAAAAACTAACCAAAAAAGCCTAAAAAAAACCTAAAAACATACCAAAATTTTTTTTTTACAATTTTTTTTTAAAAAATCGCTACTTTTTATGTATGAAAAAAAAAATTCAAAAAAAAAAAAAAAATTTTTTTTGGTTGTACTGCACATGTGCACTAATACATAAAGCTTAACCCACCCCCCACCGACACCCCCCAAAAACCTAAACCCCCCCACCCCCCAAAAACCTAAACCCCCCCACCCCCACCCTCCCGAAAACCTAAAACTAAACCCTAAACATAAACCCGAAAAAAACCTAAACCCCCCCACCCCCCCCAAAAACCTAAACCCCCTCCCCCCACACCCAAAAACCTAATCCTAATCCTAAACCTCCAAAAAAACTAACCCTAAAAGCTAAACTAGACTCAAAAAGCTAATTTTAAGCATGTAATGCAATAAAAAAACCTAACCCCCCCCCCCACCCCCCAAAAACCTAAACCCCCCTCCCCCCCACACCCAAAAACCTAATCCTAATCCTAAACCTCCAAAAAAACTAACCCTAAAAGCTAAACTAGACTCAAAAAGCTAATTCTAAGCATGTAATGCAATTGTAGTACATGTTATATTGCACATGTGCACTACTATAATAATAGTATTGAAAACAAGACGACACCATAAATCTTTTTTTATGTCATAAAAAATATGCTCGAATATACTTGAATGAAAGATACAAAAATTTGTGATCTTATGGTGCCATTTTTGTTTTAAAATGATAACGTATGGAGAAATGGGAAATGTTTGAAAAGTTATATATTTTTGTTTCCAATTTTACCCCTCCTTCATTAAAAGTCCCCCCTCCTTCATTAAAAGTCTCCCCCCTCCTTTTTAGTGGTTTTTAGTTAGTTTTCTAGTTTTCTCATTTATATCTAGTTTTCTCATGATCCTCTCCCTATATATATATATATATATATATATATATATATATATATATTAGGATAAAGATCATTACAGAACACTAATTATTGCGAGAACAAAAAGAACAACTCTAAATCACTAAATTTTGGGATTTAAGATTAATATTTCTTAAATTTTATGTTTCTTACATTCATATGTGTATTATATATACATAAAAAATCATATATTTTTTCCTTACATTCATATATATATATTCCACGTTATATATAATACATCAAACAAATATTATTCAAAAAATGACATACATCTACTTAAACTTTAGACGTCTTGCAAACAAAATATTACTAAAACTTCTCAACTCTTTCAATCTAAGTATGGTAGAAAACCCCTAACCTGACAGAAAGACTTGAAACGCAAAAATTTAAGAACGCTCGATTTAACTATGAGACCTGGTATGAAATTCATTACAAAACAGTCTTAGGTTTGGGGCATGTGTATGTGCGTCTAGAGATGCATAAATCGGGTTAGGGTTTCAACCCGAACCGGGTTCATACCTGGTTGGGGTTAGTTTAATATTATTCAAACCGTGTTGGCACTCAAACCGGGTTGGGTTCTGACCACGTTGGGAGACCAGAGAACCAAACCCTATGAAACCGATTCGGGATAGGTTGAGACCGGGTTGAGTTTTCAAACTGAGTTCAACCCTATTGTTCAACTCTATTAATATAAAATTCTCAAAAATAATAAACATAAATAACTTAAAAATTCTTACTTTTTTTTTAATATAATAAGTAAACTAAAATATAATTTCATAAAAAAACCCTTACAACAGGAAATACAACTTTTTTTTATATTTCATTCGTCATCTTCAGTAAGTTTAGTAGAGGAACAACCCATATTGGCAGATTAATGTCTGCTTTCGATTCCATAACGTTTTGGGAGCGTTTATTTTTTGTGTTTTTTAGTGTTATGATTTAACTAATACCTTTAATGCATATTTATTCTAATATGTGGGATGAAAAGATCAAAAAATCGACATTAAATGTACTGTAATGGTCAAAGTAATTAAATAGCCGTTGGGTACTAGTTCAATGCATCTAGACTGGTTCGAGATATCGGGTTCAACTAGGTTGAGTGGCTAGATTATGAATTGTCGGGTTGAAACCGGTTTGTCTGTGAAATACCTAAACCGAGTCCTACCCTATGGGTTGAAACGGGTCTAAACCGGGTTGGCTATAGATGAGGTTCAAACCGGGTTCGGGTTGGGTAGGGTTGTCGGGTTTGGTTCCTAATCCGGTTTAGGGTTGCACCTCTATGTTCGTCTATATTGTCAAAGTTAGATTGTCGCTAGTACATTCTTTGATCTTAGATGTAAACCACATAAAAGCATAGCCACTTAGTGTTCTGTTCACACAACTCGACACTCTTTAAAAGTTCAATCGCATAAGAATTTGCTCGTCAAACTTGAGAGTAAGACATATTGTTGGAAATTTTAGTGAAAATGAGTTTTCACTAAATATTTTGGACATCAATAATTATATTTATATATGTGTTATATAAATAATAATTCGTGGGTTTGTGTTCTATGTTGTGAGAGCATCATAATAATGAATCAAACTATATCCAAAATGGAGCTAAGATGAATAGAATATTGATACTCGAAGTTGGTGATTGAAGTGAATATATCTAAACTTTGGTGACTCTAGTATAAATTCATATTTGTCATAAATTAGTGGTTTTATGACTTTTAATCTCTATTCAAGAGTCATGATGTAAGTTTTGCTATGTCTTATAATTTTATTTAATATGACATTAGCATGTCATGAATGTAAATTAATCCTTTTGACTCATAATAAATTACTAGACTCATAATGAAGGTTTTTATGGTTATAATTATCTTTAAACAATAGTAATTATATATGAAGTTTTAGTTTTGAGTATAAAAGGAACTTATGATTCTTTGATGGATGAAAAAAAGAAAATAGAGAAAAATGAGATGAAAGAGAAATACTAGAGAAAAGGTTTATATAATTTAGAGAGGAGTACTCTCTAATTCTTCCACCATCACCAACTTATATTTATTTATTTTCCCACATATATTAGAACACTATGATACCCGATGCTATCTCGGGCGTGAGTGTCATCTTCGGCAGTACACATACTGTTCCGGTTGTTGTACCCTGGGAGACAGAACCGTCTGAGAGGAGGCGCGGAATCTGTTTTAAGGGAAACGTGTTGAACACGTGCCTCAACCACAACCGTCAACATTAATTTGTTCATTATTGCAGCCAAGAAGGATCGCACAAGAAGGTGCGGTTGAAGTTTTCTAAATGCATGGACTTGAATCAAGATTGGTATAATTAAATTATATTTTTACATTTGTTTATCTAGTTTATGTAACCGGTATTGTACTAGTAGAATTTCCCACAAATAACGAGGTCTCGTTATTATTTATTTTATTAATATTTTTAATAAAAAGTGAACCTAGTTCCTACAATCTTAAAACAAACTTTCGTGAAGATTGTTGCTACAATCTTAAATCCCTTCTCTACGAAGATTTAGGTTCACGAAAGTTAAAATATTTGATGGGATTTTTGTTAAAATCTTGTAAATATTTTTGGGGAAATATTTATTTAGTACAACTGAGTCGGATTAATTTTATGATTGGAGTAAAATCTTTAATCCGAATACCGTGTTACAAAAACGAACGTTTTGATTCAAGTTTTGGAGTTCATGGGTTTTGTTCGTGTTTAGATAAAACAGAACCTTATACAAAATAATATGTATTTCAATAGATTTTTGAAATACTAAATTTTCTAATGAGCGTATTAGGAAACTTTATTTTGTAACCCCTTCAAATGTTTTTGTAACGTTTAATTTCTTAATAATAAGCTTTTAGTAACCATAATTGGCACATTAATGTTGGTTTTAAAGGTATTGAAATATATTTATTTTCTAATTAGCATATTAGAAAATAATTATTTTATAAAATAACTAGTTTCAATATCTTCTAACGAGCGTGTTAGAAACGTTGTTGAAAGATTAACAAGATTAAAACTTTTTATTTCTAACGAGCATGTTAGAATTTTATAGAATAATAAGTTCTAATATCATCTTTTATATCTAATGAGCGTGTTAGATATGATGATTGTGTAAAACTAACTTGTTAAAAGACGATTAGATTTTCTAGCGAGCGTGCTAGAAAATATACGTTTAGATTTTCTAACGAGCATGTTAGAAAATATTATTATTTCAAATAATTACCGACGAGCGTGTTGGAGACAATTAATTGGATAATAAACCTTGTAACGGTTTCGTCTAAACTATTAAATTTCTAATGAGCGAGTTAGAAACGGATTTTTTCCACATACGTTTAAACGATTTTTATTTGTTTTTTTCTAATGAGCATATTAGAAATAGTTTATATTTTTTTTATAAACTTCGAAACAAATTTTGTAATCGATTATTTCTAACGAGCGTGTTAGAAACGATTTAAAGAGTTTGACAATTGTTTACTTTCTAAGGAGTGTCTTAGAAAAGGTTTATGTTTATTTCTAACGAGCGTGTTAGAAAATGTTCATTTAAATAAACCAAAATTGGCTTATGAGAATAAGTGTATTTTTTTTTATTTCTAACGAGCGTGTTAGAAACGATTTAAAGAGTTTGACAATTGTTTACTTTCTAATGAGTGTCTTAGAAAAGGTTTATGTTTATTTCTAACGAGTGTGTTAGAAAATGTTCATTTAAATAAACCAAAATTGGCTTATGAGAATAAGTGTACTCGTTTTATTTTCAAGCGAGCAAGTTTGAAACTGTTTTATTAAATAAACTATTATAAGGTTTATGGTATTGATTTGTAATCAAAACATAAATATATAGTTTAATATTAAAACACTTGCAAAAACGAGAAATGTTTTGAACGAATAAAGTATTTCTTTGAGAATTATAAGGGTTTCATACTTCCACGAGAAGTATAACGTCTTGAAGCATATAATAGTCTCGAAAAGACTATTTGGGGAAAAACAACTCAATGTTGTTATAGATATAATAAGTTGATCAACTACTTGCGAGTAGTTAATTGTAAACAACTTTATATTTTGGAAAACTTGTGATTATTCAAGTTTAGAGTTTCAAGATGAAACAAGTTATATGTGTTCCATTGAGGGAGTACCTTAAAACATGACATGAAACGATAGAATTGCGTTTATTTCGGTCGAAAGTGTTGAAGATAATAACACTTTGGGATTTGATGTTTAGATATCATTAGTGTATCCGTTATTATATATGTTCGCTTTTATTTTATTTAAAATGGTGGACTTCCGTTTGGGTTTATTTTACATAAACAAATGGATTAAAATATAATAAAAGATAAATATTTATTTAAGACTACTAATAATTTTTCAAAAGGATACACATTTTGATACAAAGTGTAAAAAGTAATTTACACAAACACAACGAGCGGGTTGTGATCATGACTTATGTAATAAGTCATAAATCAAATATCAAACGCATAACGACGTCGTAAGAAACGTGGTGAATGGTTTGAGATGAAATGCATGAAAACGAGATATGTCATCTAATGTTGAGAGCATCAACATGGAAATGCACATGTAAGTTTTCAAAGAATATAACATATGAAAGAAATATATGTTATTATTTGTAAATGATTTTAATAAATTTAGAAAATTTATTAATGGAAATTTACAATAGTGATGGACATGTAGATGCTTCTACCACTATCAATGTTGTTTAAACTATGTGGAGGCTTGGTCCTCATTTTGGGAGAGTATCCCAATACATGGTATTAATGAAACAACAACGTAAATGTATATATCACAATAGGCATACGTGAATGCCTTGTTGTTGAGAGTCAATCTAATTGACTATATCTCAAGACTCGAGTGATTTTATACAAAGATCTTTCATCAAAGTGACTTAGATTAAGACTTATGTTTAAGTCTTCAGGAAGTCAATGGTTGAGCCTTGGAGATAAAAAGGCAAACGAGTTATGATCCTAATGGATGAAGTTAACTATGGTTTTGAGGCCTTCGTAAAACCGATGGTTTTGGAATGGTGAAATAAAATTTCATTATTGTGTCTAAACTAAGAAACGAATGTTCGGAAGAGATAGTGCGTTATCTTTTAAGGCTGTGAAGAATCAGAATGATGCATCTTCCGTTCACATGCTACAGTATTGTGGTCTAAAGCATGCTAGACTAATATTTGTTAATTTATATGCTCGACGGAGATTAAATTAACTTTAAACATTCAAAATATGTGATGACATAAGAACGAATTTTGTGCTAAAACAAAACTATAAATATAACTTCATTTTAGTCCAAAGGGATAACTTGGGAGGACCGAATAAATAGATCATTGATAATGATTTTATCCGGTTTCATATGTGAAGAACACATATAACTCAGAAGATCTTATGAGCAATATTAATCTTAGTAGAGTAATATAATTGGACTGTCACACCCCAACCGATGGCGGAAACATCGGGATGAGACGAAGTGTGTATAGATTGCTAGAGACTTCATAACACTATGTGACAATATTTAATTAAATTCAAATTTCATTTCAAGTGCTAAATTGTCATACAACATTTAAAATAGAAATAACAACATTGTTTGAATTCAACATAACATCAAAAGATAAAATAGATTAAAGGTGTGTATCTAGTCCACCCTAAACTTGTTTCCTCATTCATCCATACTTCAATAATCAACCTGCAACATGTATTAAAATAGAGTTTCAATGCAAAAGCAATGGCGAGTATACAAGTTTGTTTACATAGCATAATAGAATAAAAACTCAAATCCAACATGATTCATAATATGTGATTACTAGTATGCAATTTTGGCGTACAATATGATCAAACCCTAGAATACAACGCATAAAATAGCCTAATCCCAATAGTTTAGCGGGGGTGGTAATGTTTAACTTAACAATACCCAATAGAATAGCGGGCGGGGCGTTAATCCTATAGCGCTATAATTGTTAAGGTGGGCGAGCAAAGTTAATGAGCATATAACGTTCCAAATCGTTCACATAGCATACAAGAATAAAAAGTAAGTCACATTAGTTTCATGCTTGATCAAGGATTGAGTATGTTTAGTTTAAAAGTTGTTTGCATAATTATACATGTTGCATCCCAAAGTGTAAAGGGGAAAAAGGGATCGAGTATACTCACGGTGGTTGCAAGCTTTCCTACTTGATATCCCGAGAGTGAGTTGGTGGATGGATTAGTTTGGAGCACCTAGTCCTCCTACACGAGGAAACATAGGTGTGTGAGTTTGGCGCTAACGGAAGATTATAAATTTGGAGTTTAACATAACATAAAGTATGATATTAAAAATAATCATCTTTAACTTATAACTCTTATATGACACTATGTAACCACTAGGGTTATATTGTATTTCATGGGTAGTACACCCATTAGAATCATATCAAGGTTTTAAAGTCTTAGATGATATTCTACTACTTTAACATATAAACACAAGTTCAACATTAAAGGTTCGAATGAGTATATATATATCTAGGTTACATAATATTTAGTCCAATAATTCATGTAGGAGGTAGAAGATTAGAATCCTCATTTAGGCACCTCGAGTTATCATGGAAGTCATGTATGGGGTAGGAAGAACAAGCTTCCGTTTAGGAACCCCTTGAATGTTCACCACTTCACTTGATGTAAAAACAACCAAGGAGGGTCACGAACTAGGATTAGTACAATAATATAAACAACCTAACTAAAGAGAAATCATCAAATCATGTGAGGATTGTATGTTTGGACAACCCAAGTTGTTCCATAATCACTCATTCATCAAGGTCTAGCTTGACATGACTTGTGGGTTAAATACCCTAACAAAACAGAAAGTTTATGAGGTTTAATCCTCTGATTTTAAGTGTCTCAACCTTGTTTTTAAGCCCAACTAATCATTCATTTGATTATGAGAATTAGGACATAGGTTTGAGATGAGAAAACTCAAGTTTGATAAGTTTAAACAAGTTTTGAAAGAGTTTAAAACATAACAGAAAGTTTATGGACATTTTTAGGGCAATTCCAGGTCTGATTTCTCCAAGGAGAGATCAAGGAATCAAACCCTATGATTATCCAAGCAAGTAGGAAGAAGAATCAAGTGATTTGGTTGAGAAATGAGCAAGTTATACTCACTTTAGTACAAGAGTATGAATCTGCCCGAATTTCTGAAATTTGCAAGAACTTGAGAGTGATTTAGAGAAGATTAGAGAGTTGTGAAAGTGTAAAATGGCTTGGAGAAGGGTTGTATTTATAGGGGAAGAGGTTGAGTATGATTGGAGGTGTTTAGAGGTGGATTAGAGGTGATTGGGTGAGAAGAAAACATGGGATTTCGTGCATTTTCGCGAGCTGGTGTGTTTTCTGCCCGCCCAGACATCCTTGCGCACCGTAAGGGTTCTTGCCTGCGGTGCGCAAGCCATGGTCAGAAGCACAAAAATTTTTATTTTATGTTTTAACGAATTGCAACTTATTCCCATGTCACCTAATACGGATTTTATGATTAAATTAGTGTTCCTAGGCATATGTAACATGTTCTAAAGTATGCCCAAGTGTAAATTGAATATGATTAAGCATAAGTTTCGCATGAAATATAAATGTCACGTGTTTATTAGTTTAACATAAGTTTGCGAACATCCCGAATAAATACCAAATTGTTTCTTGATTTAAGCGTACAAGCATGTATAGAGTATGTATAACATATTTGTATCAAAATACGAGTTTCATTAATGATCCAAGTCTCGGTTTTACAATAATTACAAGGAAAGAACGATCACAAGAATACAAGGTTTCCAAAAATAGAAATACGAACAAAACTTTCTATAAATGGAAAGTACAAAAGAGCCGGGCGTTACAGTCTCCCCTCCTTTAGGAAATTTCGTCCCGAAATTTAGGACGATGTAGGGAAGAGATGAGGGTACTTCTTCTTCTTCTTCATATCGCTCTTGAGTTCCCAAGTGAATTCGGTGCCATGTTTACCCTCCCATCGAACCTTGACGATAGGAATTTTACTGCGCCTCAATAACTTGACCCCTTGATCCATGATTTCGATGGGTTTTTCCACGAAATGCAAGGTGTCGTTTACTTGGAGATCTTTGAGAGGAACATGAAGTCCTTCATCAGCGAGACATTTCTTTAGATTGGAGACATGAAATGTCGGATGAACATTGTTGAGCTCTTGAGGTAAATCGAGTCGATAAGCCACCGCACCAATCCTTTCGAGTATCTTGAAAGGACCAACATAGCGAGGGGCAAGCTTTCCCTTTTTACCAAAATGAACCACTCCTTTCCAAGGAGACACTTTGAGTAAAACGTGATCCCCAACGTTGAATTGCATCGGTTTGCGTCCCTTATCAGCATAGACCTTTTGACAATTTCGGGCCTTGAGTAGGTTATCACGGATTTGGAGAATCTTATCCGTTGCTTCTTGTATGATTTCAGGGCCAGTAAAATGTTTGTCACCAATCTCGTGCCAGTTTAAAGGAGATCGGCATTTGCGACCATACAATGCCTCGAATGGAGACATTTTAATACAGGAGTGGTAGCTATTGTTGTACGAGAACTCGACCAAAGGTAAATGCACATCCCAACTACCACCAAAGTCGACCGTGGGTCTTAAAGATATGGATTTGAATGTCATCAAGAGTAATATTACTTAAACTTAATTAAAATGCAAGCAATGTGGGGGGAGAATCCATTTAAGAAACAAACCCTTTAGGGTATGTAGAAATGGTAGTTGAGAAGTTTTCTCAAACCCGAAATGAAAGGGAGAACCTTTCATCACCCCATTTGGATACTATCCAATTACACTTAAATGTGGGGGGTGACTTGCATTTGAATGTGGAAGGCTTGGCAATAAGGATTTTAGAAATCCTAATATATATTGCAAACGTATAACCAAGTGGAGTACACAATGGTTATATGGAGTCAATCGAGTAGATTGGACTCGAATGCCAATTGGTTATATTCAAAATCTAGTAAGATGTCAATTATGACATACCAAAGGCATAATGGAAACGTGTTTAGCCATGAATTGAGTTTCATGTCATTTTAAAGACAAGGTAAATCACTAGATCCAAGTTGTGATCACAAGTTATAAGTCTTACGAATTGACTAAAGGCAAAACTGACTAGCGATTGAAGAACACGTTAGAACAACTGATCTCAATTTAAATTATCATCGTTGACTTAGCGAAGTCAACAAATAATTTTGGATCCAACAACCAGTGGGTTGATATGAGATCAAGTTGTGGAATGAGACTAAAGCCCATGGAAAAGGGACATGAGGAAAACCTAACCTAGCTGACTAGAGATCCCAAGATCTAGGTTAAATAGGACAACTTAATCATGAACCAAAGGGTAGTCACTGTGGGAGCATAGCTAATATATATGTTTTTGTATAAGCTAGTGTATGTTTTCATATATCCCCCTAAAACTATAAAAGGGTGTTTAAATACGTCCTAGTCCATTCCTATAATATTCAGTGACATTGTTGTGAGGCTAAGCATAATATATGGCTAATTGATTTGTGGAAATCATAGTAAGCCATAATTCTTTTAATGATTCAAAGGAATCACCTATGTGAGAGAGAAGTAGGGTCGCTTCGAATGGCATTGTGGGGTGCGCAATCCTAGAGCTCTCGCAGAACCAGGCTAGTGTTCCAGGACCATAATAGGACACGATAATGAGGGGATGGCCCGGTTAGGGAAAGTATTGTGTGAATGTATATTGTCGTTTACACAAATAGGGGGTTGTTCAAGGATATCGCATCTACAAAACCCTAGTAGACTAAGTGTGCTTCACAAAGGAAGGTTCAAAGGCAAAACCTACCTATCCTACAATACTATACTGTCGAGGTTTCATCGGGGAATTTTGTGTGTTTTAATCGATCTCCATTCATGTGGGGGATTGTTGGAAATTTTAGTGAAAATGATTTTTCACTAAATATTTTGGACATCAATAATTATATTTATATATGTGTTATATAAATAATAATTCGTGGGTTTGTGTTCTATGTTGTGAGAGCATCATAATAATAAATCAAACTATGTCCAAAATGGAGCTAAGATGAATAAAACATCGATGCTCGAAGTTGGTGATTGAAGTGAATATATCTAAACTTTGGTGACTCTAGTATAAATTCACATTTGTCATAAATTGGTGGTTTTATGACTTTTAATCTCTATTCAAGAGTCATGATGTAAGTTTTGCTATGTCTTATTATTTTATTTAATATGACATTAACATGTCATGAATGTAAATTAATCCTTTTGACTCATAATAAATTACTAGACTCATAATGAAGGTTTTTATGGTTATAATTATCTTTAAACAATAGTAATTATATATGAAGTTTTAGTTTTGAGTATAAAAGGAACTTATGACTCTTTGATGGATGAGCAAAAGAAAATAGAGAAAAATGAGATGAAAGAGATATACTAGAGAAAAGTTTTATAGAATTTTGAGAGGAGTACTCTCTAATTCTTCCACCATTACCAACTTATATTTATTTATTTTCACACATATATTAGAACACTATGATACCCGATGCTATCTCGGGCGCGAGTGTCATCTCTGGCAGTACACAGTGTTGTAAAAGTCGGATTCCAAGGCCGAGTACTCGGTGAGTACTCGGTCCTCGGAACCCCTCCGAGGCGACTTCCTCCTAGGCGGACTCAATTAGTCGGCCTCGGTCAAACTCGGTGTCTAGTCGGCCTAGTCGGACGTAGTCGGAAAGAGTCGGCCTAGTCGGTCTAGGCGGTCAACGTGGTTTGTTGACTTTTAATTAGTCAAAATCGGTCAACATCGGCCTTGTACTTGGACTACTCGACCTTGTACTCAGACTAGTCGGACTTGTATTCAGAATATTTGAACTTTAAACATCTTTCATTTTAAATTATACTCAATTGACATGAATTATGCTTATTTTAACATATATATAATATATAACAATTAATTTTATTTATAGTTACCATGTCCGCATACTCCCCGAGTACTATCCGAGTACTCTATTACTCCCAACTCCCCAGTCAGCCGACTAGGGACCGCCTAGCGACTTTTACAACACTGGCAGTACACATACTGTTCCTGTTGTTGTACCCTGGGAGACAGAACCGTCTGAGAGGAGGCGCGGAATCTGTTTTAAGGGAAGCGTGTTGAACACGTGCCTCAGCCACAACCGTCAACATTAATTTGTTCATTATTGCAGCCCAGAAGGATCGCACAAGAAGGTGCGGTTGAAGTTTTCTAAATACGTGGACTTGAATCAAGATTGGTATAATTAAATTGTATTTTTACATTTGTTTATTTAGTTTATGTAACCGGTGTTGTACTAGTAGAATTTCCCACAAATAACGAGGTCTCGTTATTATTTATTTTATTAATATTTTTAATAAAAAGTGAACCTAGTTCCTACACATATTTGTTTTAAGGGTTAGGATATAATAGGAAGTTTATTTGGCTAAGAAGTCTAGGAAGTAATCTTGACCATCAATTTAGTTAATCAAGGCTAAGTTTAATGAGAGAAATTGAAAAGAAGAAAAGAGGCGCGTAGGTTTATTTAGAGGCATTCTAGTCAATCCAAAGCAATAGTTTCTCTCTTCTCCAATTCCCCCCCCCCCCCCCATTTTTTAAACGTTAATAACTCTTTCATACGACACTATTTTTTTTATAAAAATTGCACCAAAAAAATAAGCGTTTTTTTTATCTTTAAAACGAGTATACTATTACTATATTTTCGAAAAAAAAAAAAATTAAAACCTAGTTGCGTAAAACGCAATGGAAAAAACCCTGTTGCGTAAAACGCAATGAAAAAAAAACCTAAAAAATAACATTTTTCTAAAAGGCAATGCACCAAAAACACAAAGAAATGTCTTATTTGTAAAACGCAATGGCCAGAAAACACAAAGAAATCTCTTATTTCTAAAACGCAATAGCCTAAAAACACAAAAGAAAGTGTACTTTCTAAAACGCAATGGACTGAAAACACATAAAAATGTGTTTTACCTAAAACGCAATGCACAAAAAACACAAACAAATGTCTTATTTGTAAAACGCAATGGTCAGAAAACACTTAAAATGTCTGTTTTATAAAACGCAATGGACTGAAAACACATAAAAATGTGTTTTACCTAAAACGCAATGCACAAAAAACACAAAGAAATGTCTTATTTATAAAACGCAATGACCAGAAAACACTTAAAAATGTCTTCTTTCTAAAATGCAATGGCCTAAAAAAACAAAAGAAAGTGTTCTCTCTAAAACGCAATGGACTGAAAACACCTAAAAATGTGTTTTACCTAAAACGCAATGACTAAAAACACTTCAAAAATGTGTTTTTTTTTTTTTTTTTCTAAAACGCAATGGCCAGAAAACACATAAAAATGTCTTAGTTCTAAAACGCAATGGCCTAAAAACACCAAAGAAAATGTTCTCTCTAAAACGCATTGAACCAGGACAATAGTTTTGTATGTGCTGTGAATTGTCTCAAAAGCCAGGGGCTCTGCCCCTTGGACCCCGCCAGAGGCTGCCGCCCCTGGGACCCTGCTAACCGGGGCGCTGCCCCCAGACCCCCTCCAAGATCGTAAAACGTAATGACTAAATCAAAAACCCAGATAATAAAAATGAAATTAAAGAATTTCTTACATGAATCGAAGTCGGTTTCTTCAACGATTGACGAAATTTGAATGATTGAAACACTTATCAGAGATCGAATCGAACGGATCGAGTGATTATCTTCAAAATCACCAGAAAAAACGAGAATTTGTATGAAATTAAACTGGGTTTTCTTCAAAAAAGCCGAAGAACACGTTGATCGGGTGTTTGAATCATTGATTGGTGACGAAAATAGCACTATAATGTAGTGATTATTGAGATAGAATGTGAAGAAATGGTTGAAGATGGTGAGTTTTGAAAATGGTGGGTTTTGATGTTATTGGGAAGAAGAAGGAAGAAAAAAATGATAAGATTGACTAAAATACCCTTGCTCTTTATTTTAAAATTTGCCACATGTCCTAATCCTATTGCTTTCTATACTTCCTAGCCAAAATAAACCTTTTATTTGATCCTCACCCTTTGTTTTAAACCTCATATTAATACCCTTTGCAATTCTTTATCTTGATACACGTACGCTACTTTTCATTCGATTTTTAATCTATACATATAATAAAGTAAATCGTATGAAGGACACATGTCATTAAATAGGAAGCCCTTTAATGTGTTTTCCCGCCTAAATAGAATTATCAACACCTATTATACTGTAGATAAATACTTTAAATTTCAAATATATATGCTTTTATAAATCCTAAAATTAAGGAAGTTTAATTTTAAAATTTTGAATTTCTTGAACGTATAATATACATATGTGATTTGTTTTTCCTTTTTATTAAATTTAATTCCCTAATGCTTATTTATTTAATTATCACTTAATCAGTTAATCTTTTAATTTATCATTACCTTTTATTAATAATAATAGGATTAATTTCATATACCCTTACAAACTTGAAAAATTTCATATATTCCCAGCAAAAAATGAAAAATATCATATATACCCTTACAAAAACCAAAAATATCATATATGTCCTTACAAATAGTTAAAATATCAAAAAATACCCAATTTATTAAAAACAATCTAATAAATAGTCACTTTACACTTTTTTTTAACTTTTAAGTTTTCTTATATGTTCATATTTTTATATAACACATTTTAAGCTTAAATTTATTTTTACCCTTTTTTTGTTTTTATTTTTCTATTTTCATATTTTTATATAACACATTTTAAGCTTAAATTTATTTTTACCCTTTTGTTGTTTTTATTTTTCTATTCACAATAGTATTCTCCATATATATAATATTTAAGCTAACTAAATTAAGCTAGAAAAGAGTAAATATAATATACGAAGTTAAAGGTCATATATGAGATTTCAAAGTAATAGAACGTCTTACTCTCAAATTAAATAATAATATATTTGCTTCTCTCTCCTTTTAAATCACAATATCAAATCATTATTTTTTTCGCTTCCCCCTATTCTTAACCGATTGAATTATATATTATACAACCTGTGTAATATATGGTTTTATTCAACCTAATACACGGGTTTTTTTTTTATAAATATATTTACCTTTTTATTACTTAATATATTAAATTACATTACATTTATTCGCTTCCCCCTATTCTTAACCGATTGAATTATATATTATACAACCTGTGTAATATATGGTTTTATTCAACCTAATACACGAGTTTTTTTTTTATAAATATATTTACCTTTTTATTACTTAATATATTAAATTACATTACATTTATTCAACCCGTGTAACACACGAGGTTCTAACCTAGCTATATTATATTACATAATAAACTTTTGTTTGACGGATATCAAGATGTGTTTGTGTTATTGAAGACGTGTGGTGATTTTTGAAACATAGTTATAGTCCTTGATACACCACTGAAAATCATCAAAACGACATGTTGCCTCGAGCCTGAACTAAATCGTAAACCAAGCACCAAATCGTACACCTATTGTTGTGTGTCACCAAGTGATTGAGTGGAGGGTAAATTGTGAAATGAGAAGAGAAACACTTTAAACATTAGGTATCATCATTTTGTTAGTATGTGTATTGGCACTAGATGGCACAAATCTTGCTTATTTATCTGTAATCTGTTAATTAGAGATCCATGTGTTGTATTAAAACTTGATTTCGACACAAATCTTGATTTAATAGTTCAACATCTCCTGTTGAGATCGGGCTTTCCGATTATTAATAGTAAGAATCAAATTGATATTAAAAGACACCAATGGCTATTTAAGTAATTTATTACGTAACGTGTTTTATTTACTTGTACCGTCCAAACTTGTAATTTACTGTTACACTAGCATGTTGTGTTCATTTAAAATGAAATAGTGCACAATTTGGAGAAAAAACGTGGAGCACAAGTATGGCATGTTTACATTTTCATCAAACTTCATTATCTTGTATAAATGTAATTCGCCTGTAATAATTCAACTAGACGTCATTGGCCATTTCAGTCCCAGCTTTGAATATTTTCCATGCCAGTCCCACATTTCACATATTTTTCCTCCAACGATCCTCAGTTAAAAAACTTAATGGAGTTATGTTTTTTTTTTTTTTTTTTTTTTTTTTTTTTTTTTTTTTTTTTCTGAATTACAAACTGACGTATTAGGGCTTCGGATCAGAACAAGGATACAAGTCTATTGATGTAAAACTTACCTCGAAACGGTGCTACAAACGACTTAATTTTTGTTAATTGAAAGTTTAAACACCCGAATTGAAGCACCGTTTTCATCGTTTGGAGCATAATTTCAAGGTAAGTTTTACATCATTCGACTCATATGCTCGTTCTGATTAAAAGCCCTAAAACTTCAGCTATTAATTCAGAAAAAAACTTTAACGGGTTAAGTTTTTTAAACTGAGGACCAGTGGAGGAGAAATAAGTGAAAGGTGGGACTGTCATGGGGGGGTAATGGCCAATAACATCTAGTGAGGATTATTACATGTCAATTCCCCATAAAACAATAATGTTTATTGTCATATTTAAAGATTCAAAGGGTGACGAAAATTCTTATAAGATAAGAAATGTTGATAATACTATTCTAACTAAGGAAATTAGGATACCTGCCTTCTAGTTTCATACTTAAGTCTTATTACAGATTTGAATATATTCTAAGTTTTATGTGTAAACTATTTTATTGAGATGAATATATTCAAGTTTCATACGTAAGTCTTAAGGAGATGTTTACTAAGACGAGTTGATTACTAGCAAGATTGATGAAATAATAAAAAAAAACAGTCACTATCTTATTAGTGAAATATTGTGATAGTGGTTTTTACAAACTAGGACGTTTTTAGTGAATAAATTTTTAGACGAAGACCAATGGGTAGATGAAGGGTAAATGTATTGATGTTCAGGCGAATGAGTAATCTATTCTCGCTTACTATTTATAATTATGTCTTGTATTCACTCACCTAAAAATCTATACTTACTCTATAATAAAAAAAAACCCAATAAAAAGACACTTGTCATTATTCTAGACCATCTACTATTACTTAATTGTAGATAATTATTATTTAATTTAAATTATTAAATTTAATATATGTTTCAAACATTTAAGAAATTACGGATAAAGTTTCATAAATTATCTTATTATTTATTTATATTAATTACTAGTATTTTAGACCAACTACTCTTACTTAATTGTAGACAATTATTATTTAATTTAAATTATTAAATTTAATATTTGTTTCAGACACTTAAGAGATTACGGGTAAAGTTCCATAAATTATCTTATTATTTATTTATATTAATTACTAGGTTAGAAATTATATCTTAATAATTGAAAAAAAAATATCGAGCATTTTCATAACGAGGGTGAAGGGAATGATTTTCTTATTTATATTAATTACTAGGTTAGAAATTATATCTTAATAATTGAAACAAATATCGAGCATTTTCATAACGAGCATGGAGGTTTATATTAATTACTATGTTAGAAATTATATCTTAATAATTGAAACAAATATCGAGCATTTTCATAACGAGGGTGGAGGGAACGATTTTCTTGCTTAACAAAAAGTTTATTTATTTAATATATTTAAAATACAAGAAGAATATTAACTATGTTTATCATACTAAGAAATTTATCCAAAAACAACCATCCTTTTAAGATGCAACTCAAGTCCATATATTTAAATTTTAAAGTTATTTAACTTAATAATTACCGATAATTTATAGTTATCTAATTAATTTAAATATTATTTTGTAGCTATAAGTTTATTTAATTGGTTAATTGTTATATGCCTAATCTAAATGTAACACCCCGAAAGCGGGTTTGGTAATCAAACCACGTTAATACTAAAAGACGGGTAAATTACTGTTAGTGGTAAAATTAGTCCGGAAAATATTAGGATTTATATAACTAAATCTAATATTTAATAAAAAGGGAAAAAGAATGCTTTTGGGAAATAAAGTTTATAGAAGGCCCGAGTTAACCGGACTTAAAATAAACTGAGTTATAAACTCCCCAGACCCACTAAGTTAACCAGGAATGTTTAACCTAGTTAATTAGAGGGAACATTATTGAAATTAAGTGGGTTGTGGCCTACTTAATTGTCACACCCCAAACGATGGCGGAAACATGGGGGCATGGCACTGAGCGAAACAGATTGTTCATGAGTATCCATAACAACTATTCATTACCAGATAATTAAACGTCATGTCCCATACCACAACATATCCAAATAAAAACAGTTATTACAAATAATTGTCTCAAAAACAAATACTGTTCCGACAACTCAGATTTAAGCGTGACATAACTAGACCCCTAGCTTGATTCACCAAAGCACAACAGTCCCTAGCATCTTAAGCACCTATCACATACGTTAAAATAGAGGTCAATACACATAGTGTAAATGTGAGCATACAAGTTTAGTAGTATAATAGAGTTCGAAATCGTTTACGCATAACCAACATGTACAACGTATAGTGTGAAGCATGTAAGTTATTGACAAAGATCCTATCAATACCAATGACTGCGATTTGACTGCGAGTAGCAAGTGCGCATCACATGTTCACCACTACGAACATGTGAAGTATTGTCCTTAACAACCCCTGAGTGAATAGGTGCTGAGTCCAAATTATAGTACTATCGTTGCTAAGGCAGGTAGACAGCAATCAATGTGTAAACATAACAAACAGGCATTCATCAAGTCACGTATAGCATGCATTAATGGTCATCGTATAAATAGTGTTTGCGTCGTGTGTTTGATGTGATTTAGAATAAGTAACGTATGTAACACCCAAAAGTGCATAAAGAAAAAAGGGATCGAGTATACTCACAGATCGTGCTTAACAAGTAAACACTCTCTTGGATTGAAGGGAGCGCTGAGAGATTAGCCTGGACAGTTACGATAGCATAAACGATGAGCAGTGCGATAACGGTGCAAAAGTACCAAGTGTCGCTTGGTAATCCGATCGGATGGCCAGTCGACCGGATGTCAATCCGTTCGGATGGTCATCCGATCGGATGGCCATTTGATTGGATTGACACTCGTTTGGTAAGGATGTGTTTGTGTATGATGGCTTTGAAGTTTTCATTGTAGCATTTTGAAAACAGAGAAGTATCTCTACCCTTCAGGTCGATTGATCGGACGGCAGTCCGATCGGATAGCGATTCGATTGGCAGGACACTTAGTGAGAACAAGTTCACAGCAGGATTGTCACTCGATCGGATGGCAATCCGATCAAATAGCAATCCGTGGGAACTACTGTTCTTTGAAATTGATCAAGTACCAAAGTCCCAAACATCACACGATCGGATGGTCGTTCAATCGGATGGCAATCCGATCGGACGGCAACCCGGTCAACGTCCTGTAACACCTCGAAAACTTCACGTCCTATAATGTGTTGACATGTGTCATATGATTGAACGTGTGAAAAAAATGTTCTGAAAGGACTAAAGTTGACAATCATGAAAAGTATATGAAAATACGAGTTCTAAATGTCAACAGTGAATAAATATATTGTACATTAACCCTACATGATGCTCATACCTTCAAACGAATAAATCATGGATCATACGAAGCCAAATATGAAGGAAAGTGAGAGATTACAAACTACAGGGGTTAAATGTGTCAACATGTTTAAGTTATACCTCTGAGTGACCTTTTAAGCAAACCCGAAGCTTTGTAACGATTAATTATGCTCACTAGAATGCACGATAAAAATTTCATAAAGTTTCGTTATCGTATGAGAAAGTTATGATCAAATTCGTATACGAGGGGTTAAAGCGTCAACGTTGAAAGTTTGGACCTTTCGGGTGACAATAAAGTTAACCGGGGACTAAACAAAGTGGGTAAATGTCTTAAAGCCCTTATATGTCAATTTAGAGGGTTCAAAGTGCAAGAAAATAAGTTAATTGACCTTTCGGAGGACCAAGAGCCAAGGATGCAAACTGAAAAAGAGATTGTTGGCCCTGATGACATGCTTGCGCACCTCAACAACCACACCCTTGCGGTGCGCAAGGTATGCCCAGATGCAGAAAGTTGGCTGTTGGCTGTTTTAAACGTTGCAATTGACCTTTATCCGATTTTCCCCATCTTGCTTGGCCCCTAAACAACCCCTAAACACTAGGGACACTTGTTGATGAGTTGTGGTCAGTGGTAGACTTGTGTGTCAACATTTTGTGGTGATTAAATCACTATATAAGGCCATGAAGTTGCAACCATTTGATCATTCATCTCTTGTGCAATTCTGGAGCTTTTGGGAGCTTAAGAGCAGACACAAGACCTTCCTAATCAAGCATAGGACTTCAGTAAGTTTACTAATCCTTTCTTAATTAAGTTTTAGCTTAGTTTTAGCTTAAAAGTCAAACCGTCGTAATTAACGGTAGACTTTAAGATTAATCACTAATGGTCCAGTGATTAATCGAATCAAAAGTAGTTATAAGTTGGTAATTATGTGGGTAATAAACCCTCAAAAGGGTTCCCCCTGATTCCCACTCTAACTAGGTCAAATGTCGGGTCAAACTTGTTAAGAAAAAGTCAACAGGATACTTAAATTCAAATTTATGCATGATTAGCAATGTAGAACACATACAACCTGTTTGATCATTAATATAACTTGGTAATTAGTGTAAGAACATGTCTAAACATGTTCAACCCGACAATTTACTGTTTAGACCCGGTTCGGAACCGAAAGTCGCAAAGCTTTGACTTTTGCTTTGACTTCAGTTCTGACCCGTTTTGGTATGATTTAGAAATACCTAAGAGCTTCATTTGGACCAGGTTACATGCTAGTATAACCCTTTGTGATTATACACCATGGTTCATTAGTTAACCAATTAATACGCATGATTCCGTTAATTGCCCATATGTTGACCATTATGCCCTTTTCACCTTAAAATGTGATTTGTGAAAATGTAAAAGAGTAGAAACCTTACTTACTGATATTTAAACTTGCATACAAAATTTGACATCAGTTTGAGGTGTAGATTAAGAGTTATGCTCGTTAGCGTAAAATGAAAGCTTTTTGTTAATTAAACGGCGTAATTAGCGTATAGCCTAGTTAAGCCTACTTTTGGTATCAAACTTATTACCCACTGATGTAATATATTATTTTGGGATTTTTAAATATTTTTAATTAATTTTAGGCTGAGCATAACTCATAGTCGTAGGCTTAATCCGGTAATTGTCGGTTTTGCCCTTACGGGCCATAAAATGAGTTTTACATATCTAAACGACTCCAAACCTTTTGCTACTGATTCTAAATGATAAATAAATTATTTTAAACCCTATGGAATAATAAAAATATCAGATTTCTATATAGAACCCGGAAACGGCTTCTAATCGCCTTTTTAAGCGTTTCTAACGCATAGTATGTACTAGAACTATTTTAAACATACAAAGGGTGATACCTACTGATATTTGAGGCAAATTATAATATTTTAACAGTAAGCAAAAGTTGTTTAACTCAGACTTCGGTTTTGAGCTTTTCGGCTTATGTGAAATTACCAAAATGCCCATACGGTGCATAGTTTGGTTAAAATTAATAAATTTCACATATATACTTTACCCTACTGATATAACTTATCAAATTGATTATCTTTGCTGATTAAATCAGACCTATAACTCAGGATATTACTTAAACTCTTCTATAACCTTATAAATGACCAAACTACCCCTACGGGGCATAGTTTGTGTTTAAAATCGTTCCGGGCATAATGAAAAACATCTTACTGATGTCACAACATAATTAAGGCATATTAACTTAGGAAACCTGTATATGGCTCTCATGATTACCCGTTACGCCTCTTACGCGTTCGGTTCGGCTTATGTAACTAGTTTACATAAATTAGCCGAAACGGGACAAACCTTATCGGTTTTATCTCAAAATCTAGAGTGTGTATGAAATACCCATATTAAGCAAGTCTCTGAACTTGCCGGGTCTAAATCACATTCTATCCGGTCTTCGCTTAAATAGTGCGTACGAACCGTATCATTGAAACTAACCGGTCTAAGCTAAGGCTTAATTAAGGACCCGTTAGAAATCTAATAGGTTATTATAAACCTTCGTTCCAGATTAGGAGCCCAGTAAAAGTACTTGCATTTGCTGTAATTGATTGATACTTTGCTCAGGTAAATACTCTTAACTTATTTTCCCTATACGGGCTTGGGATACGGTACTATAAAAGTACCGCTTGGTCGGGTATGTAGTAATTTAAATCGGATTGTGATTAATGTATTTACATAACCCGCTTTATTCTGTATTATTTGATGTATGGCCCTTGGGGGTTAAATGACCATGTCCCGGATATCCTTGGCATCATTTTACGAAATGGCCACGACCTAAGCACGGGGTGTAGGCGTACACCTGACAGATGCATTATGTAAAAACTGGTAATCCACGCAAAGGAATCAACCTTGTGGGCATTATACCTGTGGCGTGTCACTTAACTTAAACCGGCTCTTCTAACCGGTGCTAATGGACGGCAAATAAGTAAAACTGTATACAAGATTATCTACAAATAATTGTCCCAAGTTATAAAGATATTTTGTGCCGAAGTGCATTCAAATCAATTTACAAACTCTTTTCAAAATGAGTCAGTTGAGTTGTATTTACCAGTGTAAACTGACGTATTTTCCAAAAAGGCTAAATGCAGGTGCTAGATGAAATAGGCTGGCTACTCCAGGCATCATTACTCAAGTCTCGCAAGCTCTAGATGTCAAAATCTGTTGAACAGTTTTCTTTTTATATTGATCCGCCTGTGGATCTTTTACTTTCCGTTGTAATACTGGATATTACTTATTATTCGGAATGTAATATATTTACCTTTTGCTTCCGCTATGCATTTATATAATTGTGTTGTTTGACTATTATGTTGCCAACCACGTCACGATACTCCCCACCGGGCCCACCGGTCAAACGTGTGGAAATCGGGGTGTGACACGTCCAGTCCTTTGAAACTTGGAAAAATTGTTAAAGTGAGAAACCAATGTGCAAGCCGATCGGATGGCAATCCAATCGGACGGCAATCCGTCCCAACAACCTGGTCATCTTGGCACTTGATTATTTTGCAAGATTTTGCAGTTTTGATCGAGACCGTGTGATAACGTGCTAAATAATAGAAACCCCATCTTGACCCAAGTGATCCAATCGAACAGGAACCACCCTAGTCCTATCAGCTGACTGTTAGAGACGGTTGTTCATGTTTAACCCGAAATCAGTTGTCTCTTGGATAGAATTCAGATCTTGAACTAACACATCATTAAGAAAGAGTGGAAGATCAGAACGAGCTCCGATTTTATCGGTTTTGAGTGCATTGAGTGTAAAAGAGTTGAAAGAAAGTTAGAAAACCATCTTTCAATCCTTTTAACCATGAATATGTGTAGATCTATGCGAAAACATTGATTATTCAGATCTAAGTTGTTCTTGGTGGAATGAAGCCAAACCTTGAAGTTCATAAGAACCCCATGATGACATCACCCTAGAACACCTCAAATTCGGTGATTTCATGGTTAAAAGTTAAGATTCAAAGATGAAAATGATGAAGAAGTGTGTGTAGATCATAGAAGTACAAGATTTGAGTTGAAAACTTACAAGAATCGTGAGAAATCGAGAGAAAAGAGGGCTTGAGTGCGGCTGGTTCGAGTGAGGAGCTGTCACATCACAAATGATGTGACAGGAGGGTATTTATAGGGTTTCCCAAAATGGAAAGTGATGAAGTGTCGGATTGGTCACCGATCGGGTGGCAGTCCGATCGGATGGCCACTCGATCGGTTGGCCACTCGATCTAGGTGTCTGGCGCGTTTGAGTTTTGTCGTTTCATTTCGTTTCGCGTGTTGAGCGTTGCGATGCGATTCGAGTGTGCGATGCGGCAGTATTACCCATTAGTCACACAAATAACTTAACTACTATATCTAACATACAATCACTATAAATAACTTGCGTTTAGCGTTTGCGATTTGATTGCGATGCGATAGAATTGCGATTTGTGATTGCGATTAACACCTCAACATAAACATCACATGCACAAGTAACACATAATTAGCACACACACGTAAAACAATATCCAGAACACATAATTCGAGTTGCGAATGCGATAGCGATTAGCGATAGGTCGATTAACGGTTAATATGCGATTAAAACTCGATTATTAATAGATACTCCACATAATACAACTAAAACAAAATAAATAATAGATTTGATTACAAGTCAAAGAAGTCAAAACAGTAGTTGAGCAAGGAGTGACAGATCGCGATTAGCAATCTTTTCTTCCTTTGGCTTCAATCTTGACTTTGACTTTCGAAACAAGGGGTGTTACAGCCTCCCCTACTTATGGGAATTTCTTCCCGAAATTAGGCTTTAGCCGTAACAAACAATTGCGGGTACTTCGCCTTCATGTCGCTTTCGAGTTCCCAGGTGAACTCGGCGCCTCGTTTTCCTTCCCAGCGAACCTTCACAATGGGAATGCGTGAGCGTCTGAGCACCTTGGTTTCTTGTCCCACGATCTTGACAGGATTTTCCACGAAGTGTAATGTTTCGTCCACTTATAAATCCTCAAGAGGGACATGTAATTCCTGGTCGGCCAAGCACTTTCTGATGTTCGAAACGTGGAAAGTCGGGTGGACGTTACTCAGTTCCTCAGGTAGTTCGAGTCTGTAGGCCACTGATGCGTGTGAAGTGTCGTATAGTTTTTAATGTATATTTTAAGCCCTTTAACACTTTTTAGCGAAGTTTTAAATTTATAAAACACGATATTTACTAACACTAAACACACATATGGACAAGTGCACCCATCATGAGCGTAATAGAGTGTTGGTAAGATACCGAGGTCGTCCAAGGACACAAGAGCTTTTAGTACCGGTTTATCCTCAATGTCTAATCAAATCAAAAGTTTAGAAAAAAGGTTTTTAAACTAGAAAAATAAAACTAACTAAAATGCTGAAAAATAAAATCAAAAATAAAAACAGATAGACAAGATGAATCACTTGGATCCGACTCGTGTTTAGTGTAACCTTTGATTATTTCCGCACTTTTGCACTTTTTAAGAGATTATCTTAGTTATTGTAGTAGGCCCCTCTTCTGAAGGTGACGTTACCCTCAACCCAGTAGTTTGAGTCAGCAAGGATACAATCCTAAAGGGTTGGATTATTGAAAGATAAATAATTAAGTTATTAATGCAAATTGTGGTAGGCCCCTCTTCTGGAGGTGACGTTACCCTCGAATAAGTTGTCTGGGTCAGCAGGGACACAGTCCTAGGTAGCCGGGTTAAAGTTTTAATAGTAGTTTACATATGAGGGGGTCAAGGAGTTCGGACCCCCGCCATCCAATACCAGTGGGTATTGAAGGAGGTCCTACTAAAGTTGACCCAGGTCCTTGCAGGATCTATACACTGAACAAGGCAAGACTCTTACCAAACCGTTCCCTTAACCCCCGACCAGGTAGCCAACATACCTCCATATAGACCGTGGAGATATGAATAGTGAAAATCTTTTATTTTATATAGACAGTAAAATAATGCCAAGACACCACAGACAAACGATAAGGAAGACTCACCTTCAACATAAGAAACTAGTTATTAAAGTCATTAATACATAACCAAATAAAAAGTGCGAAAAGATTAAAAATAAAAAGTATTACACTAGACACTTGTCTTCACCAAGTGATGTAAGAGACTTAGGCAAACATGGCCTTTGATTGTCAAGAACTCTTACGATCAATCTTGGATCCCCAGACTACTCACACACTCTATGATGGATGATGGTGATGGATGATGGTGTGTGATGGTGGTGGAGTGTGGGTGAAGTGTGAGAGAGGTGGTTTGCCCAGGGATGGTTTGCAAATGAGCCAAGCACCCCTATTTATAGCCTGCACAGAAGCCCGGACACGGCCCCGTGTCCACCCTTCTTCTCTTTCTTCATTAATTGCAGTTTGTCTGCATTAGTTGACCACGGCCCCGTGTCCGGTGGGCACGCCCCCGTGGTGGGTGATAGAAGCTTCTACAGCTTTGTCTTTTCTGCAGACACTTGGGCACGCCCCCGTGCTCACTGAGCACGGGGCGTGTTCAGCCTTCTGTTCTCTTGTTTTGCTCGGGAAGATGCTGTCGAGGGGTCGGGCATGCCACGTTAATCCCTTTTCTTGTATTTATGCTAGATTTAGCTGCCTTTTTGCTTCTTTTGTTCATTTGAGCTCATTTAATCCTGAAAATATAAAAGGAAGACAAAAACACACTTTTCCAACATTAGTACTAAAAAAGGGTTAGTTTAATGCCACATTTGATGTAATTTATATGTTGCATTTTGCACACATCAAATACCCCCACACTTGAATCTTTTCTTGTCCTCAAGCAAAACTCTTTATAATGTGGCTTTACACTCCCAAATGGAACGGGTAGAAGAGAAGGTTTTTGGGCTTGTCATAGAGTGTCGGGATTTCCAGGATTCTTTATTAAGTTTTATTTTTATTTATTTACAATCCTATTCGTCATGATTTATTTAAAACATTACATAAGATAAATTACTTATTAGGGCATAACATGCCTCTTTAAAATTCCATTTATATACAAGTTCACAAACCTCAAGGGGGATCACTCAACACTCGGTCGAATGTGTATTTTTGTGAAAACTCTCGAGAGCGGCATGGAACTTACTTCTACCATAAGCTTGCCAAGCAATCAATCCTCTTCCTTTTTAACTATATACCTTTGTAAATATCAAGAGGACTTTGGGGGAAGGGTTAGGCTTGGGTTAAAGGTAGGTGGTTGGGTTAGTGGTTAGTAGAAAAGGGCGAAAGGCGTAAAAAGCGTCGGTTCTCGTAAGACTTTTTATTTTTGTAACTTTTTATTTTGATGAAGCAATTCTTCAAACAAAGTTCTTCTTGATAAACTTGTTTGTTTATTTCTTTTGGCTTCATCATCAATTTTTTTTCAACATACGAAAGTCATAAGAAAAACGAGCTTTTTTACTAAAATAAAGGGTTTAAAATGAAAAAGGGTTTTGGTGGGTAAAAAGGGTGTTTGTTTGGGTTAAGAAATGAAAATGTTTAGGCTCGAAGGGGTTAACTAGGGGAATTTTGGGTAGGTGGTAAAAAAATAATAATAATGGTGTAGAAATAAAAAGGGTTAGTCCTAATGCCTCCATCATTTACTTACTCGGGTTTAAGTTGGTAAGGACCGGGAATGTATCGTCGTGGCAAGTTCTAGAGTCGTAAGAACCAAGCGGCTATTCACACAAGAAACGAAAAACGAGCATTTAGTTTAAAGATGTGTATTTGTATGCTCAATAAAGGCTCAAAACTCACTTTTTGTGGGAATGGGTTTTTTATGTGATCAAGTATATAATCAAAATTTTAACTAGATTTGTCATGCCATTTCATAATTTTCTTATGTTGGTTCTTTTTATCACAACGCTATCGGTTGTAAATTTGTAAAAATATAACCTTTTTAGAATTTGAAATTCCCAAATTAAACCTAGACAAGTAAAAAAAATTTGAAAAAAATTGGGGTGTTTAGTAGTTCCAATAGAGTTTTGTGTAAGGCTTGTAATTAGGACTTGCAAAATTCAAGGTTTTAGTATCCCCCCCCCACACTTAAATTACACATTGTCCTCAATGTGTCCCAAAAATAAGTTTTTAGGTTGATTGAATGTGTAAAAAGTTGTGAAAAAGCAAAAATTTATGTTACTGGGCGTCTGGACACGGCCCCGTGTTGTCCGGGCACGACCCCGTGTTGTCCGGGCACGGCCCCGTGTTCAGATTGCCAGTAACAAAAAAGAAAATAAAGTAACAGAAGGCTGGACACAGGGGCGTGTTCAGTGAGCACGCCCCGTGTCCAGATACATGAACTGGGCAATTTCCTGCAGATGGTTGAGCACGGGGCGTGTTGGCTAAGCACGGCCCCGTGCTGAACTTGCTGTAATGAAGAAAAATCGGCGGGATGCTCTGTTTTTTGTGCATGGGGTGCCGGTGCAAGTTTCCCTTGGTATCCTTCACCATCCCGAGTGTGTTTTTCCCATTACATCATCATCCAAACACCAAATTAATTAAAACCATCATTCATTCAAAGAGAGAAAGTTACATAATAATCCTAATAAATTAAAATTCTAGATAGATAGGTCAAAAGAAACACAAGAAGTCTAAACCAATAAGTTCTAGCCTAAAGTTTATTCTATTAGCAAAATTTCCGAAAAGATAATTCTTTCGGTTTGATGTGGCTTGAAGAACTTCTTCCTCTGGATATGGGTTCCTCAAACGTCGGCGAGCCACTCCTCTATCTCTCTTGGGAGAAGAAAGGCGGGCTTATTTGCATCAGTTTGAAGGGGTGCAATCTCCAACGGGACTTCTTGCAAATCTTCAAGAGGAGGCTCCACGAGAATGTTATCCATTGACTCCAAGTGTTAGGTTCCAATCCTCTTGAGGGAGGATTGTCTCCATGGGAGGTGTCACAAGAATGTTTAACCTCTGGTGCAAGAGGTTGATTTCTTGAAAACTGTTTCCAACCCCACCGTAAGATAATTTATACGGTCTATAAGGACCTTCTCTACCGAGGTCATCTCGTCAAGAGCTTCACGTAATGCCATCACGTAGCGTACGAGAGTTGCTTCAATCGAAGACCTCCTTTCCCTCTGACTATTTCTGGAATATGCAGAAGAAGTTCCACTATTTTGGCTCGACATTCTACGAAAATAAACTGAAAAAAGTTCATTTTAATGAAACAGTAGCTTAGGACCGGTAATTTGCGCGTCTCCGATCTCGTGCCATACAATAGGCGATCGACATTTCCTTCCATATAAAGCCTCAAATGGTGCCATTTGTATGCTAGAATGATAACTATTATTGTACGAGAATTCGACCAAAGGTAAGTGCGCGTCCCAATTACCACCGAAATCTATGAAACACAAGCGAAGCATGTCTTCAAGGGTGCGAATCGTTCTTTCAGTCTGACCGTCGGTTTGGGGATGTAAAGCGGTACTTAGATTAAGAGTAGTACCGAGAACAGATTGAAACATTTCCCAAAGACGCGAGGTAAACCGACCATCGCGGTCAGAATTGATGTCACGAGGCGTCCCGTGTCGACAAATGATCTCGTCGGTGTAGATTCGGGCTAATTTTTCTACCTTAAAGTCTTCTCGTATCGACAGGAAGTGAGCTGACTTGGTCAAATGGTCAACTACAACCCATATGCTATCATGACCCGATTGGGTACGTTGAAGTTTCGTTATGAAGTCCATAGCTATACTCTCCCATTTCCACATCGGGATCTCGGGTTGAACGAGTAAGCCAGAGGGTCTTTGATGCTCAGCCTTGACCTTGGAATAGGTCAGGCACTTTGAAACATAGATAGCAATATCCTTCTTCATGCCCGGCCACCAACACTTGTAGCGCATGTCCTGGTACATCTTGTCAGCACCGGGATGGATAGAATACCGAGATTTGTGGGCTTCGTCCATCAGGAGTTGTCGTAAGTTGGTACATTTGGGGATCCAAATTCGGTCCAAATAATGAAAGATACCATTAGATTTATGCTCGAGTTGGGCGCCATCGTTTAGAATCATTTCCTTCATCAAACTTCGCTTGGTAAAACAAGCATGTTGCGCATCGCGGATAAGAGTTTCGAGATGATGTTGGGCTTGAATATTACAAGCGCTATGCAAATAGCTTCGTCGACTCAGAGCATCGGCAACGACATTTGCTTTGCCTGGATGGTAACGAATCTCACAGTCATAATCGTTGAGAAGTTCTACCCACCGGCGTTGACGCATATTCAGTTCCTTCTGGTCAAAGATATGTTGTAGGCTCCTATGATCGGTGAAGATCGTACACTTGGTACCGTAAAGGTAGTGTCGCCAAATCTTTAATGTAAAAACAACTGCGCCAAGCTCGAGGTCGTGTGTGGTGTAGTTCTTCTCGTGGATCTTGAGCTGTCGAGAAGCGTATGCGATAACCTTGTCTTGTTGCATAAGAACACAACCAAGACCGAGGTTCGAGGCATCGCAGTAGACTGCGAAGTTGTCGTTTCCGTCGGGCAGTGATATCACGGGAGCATTGCAAAGCATAGCTTTGAGAGTTTGAAAGGGTTCCTCTTGTTTAGTTCCCTAAACAAAAGGTTTGTCCTTATGCGTAAGAGAGGTAAGCGGCACGGCGATTTTAGAGAACCCTTCGATAAATCGGTGATAATAGCCTGCCAGTTCGAGAAAAGAACGGACTTCAGACGGATTCTTGGGTCTAACCCAACTCTTAACAGCTTCGATCTTAGCGGGATCGACGTGGATACCTTGACTATTGACAATGTGACCCAAGAATTGGACCTCCTCCAGCCAAAATTCACACTTAGAGAACTTGGCATAGAGACGGTTTCCCTGGAGTAACTCAAGAACCAAACGTAGATGCTGCGAGTGTTCGGCTTTTGACTTGGAATAGATCAGGATATCATCGATGAACACGATTACGAAACGATCAAGAAAGGGTTTGCACACTCGATTCATTAAACCCATGAAGACTGCGGGGCGTTGGTCAAACCAAAAGGCATGACAACGAACTCATAATGACCATATCGGGTTCGAAAAGCGGTTTTGGGTATATCCTCCTCTTGAATGCGTAATTGGTGATAGCCTGAGCATAGATCGATCTTCGAGAAACACGTAGCTCCTTGTAATTGATCAAAGAAATCATCGATTTGAGGCAAGGGATAGCGATTCTTGATTGTCAACTTATTCAGCTCCCTATAGTCGATGCACATCCGGAACAAACCATCCTTCTTTTTGACGAAAAGGACAGGCGCGCCCCATGGAGAGGTGCTAGGGCGAATAAAGCCTTTATCAAGAAGTTCCTGACTTGAGAGTTCACGCATTTTGGAAGGAGCGAGACGATAAGGCGCTTTAGCAACAGGATTTGCTCCAGGAATGAGGTCGATTCGGAAATCGATATCACGAGCGGGTGGCAACCCGGGTAAATCGTCGGAAAAAACGTTAGGGAATTCACAAACAACGGGAACATCTTTCACTTATGGGTTTCCTTTCTTTTCCTTCTCTGCTACTACGATGTTAGCCAAGAAAGCTCTGTATTCCTTGCGGAGATACTTGCTTGCTTGGACACACGACATGAGTTTAAGACCTTTCGAAGGAGTTTCGCCATACACACAAAGTAGATCACCATTAGCGAGCGAGAAACGAATCATCTTATCGAAACAAACAACTTTAGCAAGATTTTCACGAAGAAAATCCATGCCTACTATGACGTCAAAACTACCAAGCCGCATCGGAATAAGATCGATAGGGAAGACGTGATTGTTGAGTTCAAGCGTACAATCACGTAGAACAGAATTGACTGCGACGGTTCTTCCGGTGGCAGCTTCAACATCGAACGTCGAGGGGAGATGAGCGCGCTTACGATTGAGGAGCTTTTCAAATTCAAATGATACAAAACAGTTATCTGCTCCAGTATCAAACAAACATGAAGCATATATACCATTCACAAGGAACGTACCATTGACCACATTGTTGTCTGCTTGAGCCTGGCGAGCGTTAATGTTGAAGGCACGTCCGCGGGCTGCTGCTGTTGTGGCTCTTGCTTCACCACTCGATTGGGGCACATGTTTGCGAAGTGGTTGGAATCACCACACGCATAGCAAGCTCTAGCATTGATCGCGGGTGCAGGAGCCGCTTGATGGCCTTGAGGAGCAGCAAGTAGAGCTTGTTGAGTAGGAGCTTAACCTTGTGTTGGAGCTGGGGTTTGACGTGGACCTGTACGGCAGTTGGCGGTGAAGTGGCCGTACATGTTGCAATGCACACAGTATCTGCAAGCGATTCCCACAGGGTGGTGATAGGTATAAGTAGGGCAAGCCGGGTGAGGACCAGTATACGCACGCTTTGCTGGGGGTGCGTTGGTGACCGATGCCGCTACTTGGCGGTGTTGAGGTTGCTGTGGTGCTGGTATTGCTTGGAGCAGAGCTGCAGTGATCGCACAGTTCTTGTTGCTGGAACAGCTGTTGTTCTTTCTCTTTCGGCGTGAGAGCTTCGAAGACTGCAGAGCGGTGGTGGTTTCAGCGGTTGAAGCAGTGGTAGCTTGATGCAGATTCTTGGAAACTTTATCCTAGTAACTAGACTTGACTCGCTTGTCGTTGATCTCAGCAGCAAGTAGAAAAGTTTCCTCAATTGTCGTCATCTTTGCGGCTTGAACGAAATCAGCCACGCAATCCAAAAGAGAACGGTTATACTTCTTGATGGTGATTTCAAGCGTGGTAACTTGGCTAGGACAGATTATGCTTAGCTGCTTGAAGCGAGCAGTCAAACCAGCGTTGTCTCCATCTTTCTGCTTGATATGCCAGAATTTGTCCTCCAGCCTTTGGCGCTCGTGGGGAGGGTAGAACTCTTGCATCATTACGTCCTTCAACTCATCCCACGTCATCCCGTAAGCTGCATCATTTCCACATTTGTTTCTCTTGGTCGTCCACCAATCTAGCGCTCGGGATTGGAAGACGCCAGTTGCGTTCAGAGTACGGAGATTGTCAGGACTGCCACTCTGGCGCAGGGTGACTTCGGTAGAATCAAACTATTGGAACATGGCCGTAGGCCCATCTTCGCCAGTAAACTCTTTCGGGTCGCAGGCTTTGAACTGCTTGAAGCTGAAAGCAGCTTTAGGAGCATCAGTCCTGATTCTTCAGAAGATTTTCTAGCGTTTTCATTCAGCTCACTAACAATATGGGGAATAACTTTCGCCATTTGCTTAGCGACGAGGGCGGCGATGCGTTTGTCATCATGATTTCGGCGAGCTGAACGGGAATGGAATGATCCGAATGACGACATTGTCTGCAACAGACAGCGCCATAGGATTCAAAACGCTATTCGATTATTCCTAGTATAGACTAGCGATTCACCATAAAGCTCAGGAACACGTAGCCACATAAACACAGAGGCACATAAGCACATAACACATAAGCACGTAGTCCACGTAAGCACAGTATCACATAGGCACATAGTCTAACCTAGACACAGATGTTGCACGTATTCACCTATCCTTCACAGCACGTATAGCGATTAAGTATAGCGATTGCGATTAGCGAGTATATAGCGAGTTGCATAGCATAAGGGAGTAACATAGCATGCGATCATCCACGAGTAGCATCGATTTGTTAATGTTTTGAGATAGATGTGCAGTGCGGATCGTGTGTCGATTGAAGCGAGGAGCGAAAAACGTATAAACCACCAAAAATCGAAACACATGAACAGGTAAAACCTCATAGAACACATAAAATCCACATAAAAGCGACAAATATCAGGGTCAGCAGTTGCGGGCTCAGAATCGAAACACATAGAAATCGAGAATAGATTGTCTGCGGCTGATAGAAGTTGACTACCCAAAGTGGTTCGACTATTCACAAGGATCTTTAAATACACACTTGGCTTTCTGGACTGTGCTCTTGTTTCGATTTGAGCGATCGGCACGCATCCTTCCAGTCACAGTGTGACCCTAAGTCGTTGGAGTCCGTCGAGACTTTGGTGAGAGTTTTGTAAAACCACAATAAAAAGCGGAATAAGTCGTCAAGGTTCGGGTTTCACCCCTAACTTAGCGATTACATTCCTGTTTGTGTGATGAAATCACGAGAGAAATAAGGAGATATGCGTCGAAGTGTGGATTTCACTCCTGGTTCAATGCAATTCCTCATGTTTTTAGTAAAAATAGCAATTCGAACGAGTAATCGGGTCGAGAGTTTGCGGTTTTCACACCTAATCTAACCAGACCATTTGTTTGTGTGTGTAATCAGCCTTAGGAAAAGCTGATCTTGCGCGAAACTGTAGTATGCGATGTTCGCGCAGGTGTGTAGTCTACAACGAGTGTGAGTGAGAAATAGCGAATAAGCTCGTACAAAACCCCTACTGGGCATGCACAAGTTGGTCTGTTGGTACTTAGACTATAGACTAGGTCGTTTCTAAGACATCGACCCGGACTAGGTCGAGTCTTGCCTAATTCGCTATAGTTATGGCTCTGATACCAATCTGTCACACCCCAACCGATGGCGGAAACATCGGGGCATGGCTCTGAGCGAAACAGATTGTTCATGAGTATCCATAACAACTATTCATTACCAGATAATTAAACGTCATGTCCCATACCACAACATATCCATATAAAAACAGTTATTACAAATAATTGTCTCAAAAAACAAATACTGTTCCGACGACTCAGATTTAAGCGTGACATAATTAGACCCCTAGCTTGATTCACCAAAGCACAGCAGTCCCTAGCATCTTAAGCACCTGTCACATACGTTAAAATAGAGGTCAATACACATAGTGTAAAGGTGAGCATACAAGTTTAATAGTATAATAGAGTTCGAAATCGTTTACGCATAACCAGCATGTACAACGTATAGTGTGAAGCATGTAAGTTATCGACAAAGATCCTATCAATACCAATGATTGCGATCTAACTGCGAGTAGTAAGTGCGCATCACATGTTCACCACTGTGAACACGTGAAGTATTGTCCTTAACAACCCCAGAGTGAACAGGTGCTGAGTCCAAACTATAGTACTATCGTTGCTAAGGCAGGTAGACAGCAATCAATGTGTAAACATAACAAACATGCATTCATCGAGTCACGTATAGCATGCGTTAATGGTCAGCGTATAAATAGTGTTTACGTCGTGTGTTTGATGTGATTTAGAATAAGTAACGTATGTAACACCCAAAAATGCATAAAGCAAAAAGGGATCGAGTAAACTCACAGATCGTGCTTAACAAGTAAACACTCTCTTGGATTGAAGGGAGCGCTGAAAGATTGGCCTGGACAGTTACGATAGCATAAACGATGAGCGGCGCGATAACGGTGCAAAAGTACCAAGTGTCTGTTGGTAATCCGATCGGATGGCAATCCGATCGGATGGCCAGTCAACCGGATGTCAATCCGTTCGGATGGTCATCCGATCAGATGGCCATTCGATTGGATTGACACTCGTTTGGTAAGGATGTGTTTGTGTATGATGGCTTTGAATTTTTCATTGTAGCATTTTGAAAACAGAGAAGTATCTCTACCCTTCAGGTCGATCGATCGGACGGCAGTCCGATCGGATAACGATTCGATTGGCAGGACACTTAGTGAGAACAAGTTCACAGCAGGATTGTCACTCCATCGGATGGCAATCCGATCGGATAGCAATCCGTGGGAACTACTGTTCTTTGAAATTGATCAAGTACCAAAGTCCCAAACGTCACACGATCGGATGGTCGTTCGATCGGATGGCAATCCGATCGGACGGCAACCCGTTCGACGTCCAGTCCTTTGAAACTTGGAAAATTGTTTAAGTGAGAAACCAATATGCAAGCCGATCAGATGGCACTCCGATCAGATGGCAATCCGATCGGACGGCAATCCGTCCCAACGACCTGATCGTCTTGGCACTTGATTATTTTGAAAGGTTTTGCAGTTTTGATCGAGACCATGTGATAACGTGCTAAACAATAGAAACCCCATCTTGACCCAAGTGATCCGATCGAACAGGAACCACCCTAGTCTTATCAGCTCACTGTTCGAGACGGTTGTTCATGTTTAACCCGAAATCAGTTGTCTCTTGGATATAATTCAGATCTTGAACTAACACATCACTAAGAAAGAGTAGAAGATCAGAACGAGCTCTGATTCTATCGGTTTTGAGTGCATTGAGTGTAAAAGAGTTGAAAGAAAGTTAGAAAACCATCTTTCAATCCTTTTAGCCATGAATATGTGTAGATCTATGCGAAAACATTGATTATTCATGTGGAAATCCTTCAGATCTAAGTTGTTCTTGGTGGAATGAAGCCAAACCTTGAAGTTCATAAGAACCCCATGATGACATCACCCTAGAACACCTCAAATCTGGTGATTTCACGGTTAAAAGTTAAGATTCAAAGATGAAAATGATGAAGAAGTGTGTGTAGATCATAGAAGTACAAGATTTGAGTTGAAAACTTACAAGAATCGCGAGAAATCGAGAGAAAAGAGGGCTTGAGTGCGGCTGGTTCGAGTGAGGAGCCGTCACATCACAAATGATGTGACAGGAGGGTATTTATAGGGTTTCCCAAAATGGAAAGTGATGAAGTGTCGGATTGGTCACCGATCGGGTGGCAATCCGATCGGATGGCAGTTCGATCAGATGGCAGTTTGATCGGATGGCAACTCGATCGGATGGCTGTCCGATCGGATGGCAATTCGATCGGATGGCCACTCGATCGGTTGGCCACTCGATCTAGGGGTCCGGCGCGTTTGAGTTTTGCAGTTTCGTTTCGCGTGTTGAGCGTTGCGATGCGATTTGAGTGAGCGATGCGGTAGTATTACCTATTTGTCACACAAATAACTTCACCCTACTATATCTAACATACAATCACTATAAATAACTTGCGTTTAGCGTTTGCGATTTGATTGCGATGCGATAGAATTGCGATTTGTGATTGCGATTAACACCTCAACGTAAACATCACATGCACAAGTAACACATAATTAGCACAAACACGTAAAACAATATCCAGAACATGTAATTCGATTTGTGAATGCGATAGCGATTAGCGATAGGTCGATTAACGGTTAATATGCGATTAAAACTCGATTATTAATAGATACTCCACATAATACAACTAAAACAAAATAAATAATAGATTCGATTACAAGTCAAAGAAGTCAAAATAGTAGTTGAGCAAGGAGTGACAGATCGCGATTAGCAATCTTTTCTTCCTTTGGCTTCAATCTTGACTTTGACTTTCGAAACACGGGGTGTTACATTAATAAACTAACCAAACATGAGGGGCCAATGTGGATAAACTTGAAAGTTTAATTATAAAAGAAACTTAAAACAAAACACACACTTAATGTGTGTTTTGGGATCGACATCAGGAAGCTCCCAGGAGCTTCCAACCCTAATTCCCACATAATCATCAAATTGAAGGGCCAAATGACTTGCAAATTCACAATTGAACGTGAATTAATGATCACCCAAGCTAGGGGATCATAAGGTATGTCAAATTTTGATGATTTGTGAAGTTGTGAAAATTAAAGAATCATGATAATCGTGAATTATGGATTAAATATTGAAGCTATGACTGAATTAGTGATGTATATTAGCTTAGGAACAAAACCCTAAGTGAAAATTATACATATGATGCTATAATTTGAATGATTTGATGATTTACCACACTAGGATAAGTGGGTATTAATCATATGATGAATTTGATGATATAATTATGATTAGAATCATCATACATGATAGTAATCAGGAAATACTTGAACAAATTATATGTTTGAGTATATAATCATACTTACTATGAAATGAGTTTAGTATGATATGATGAAAATTGATGATATGTTCATGCTAAATGATGTTTAATATCATCAAGTATTAATTCAGTAACTTTTGGTTACAAGAACTTGGTAAATAAGTGATAAAAACGGTAACATAAGAATGATGCATATCGTATAGTGGCAAAGTATTAAAATGAGTAGTTAAACTACATCATGTAATTACTTTTGTCGATAGGCAGTTTGACTTTTAAAGTCAAAATGACCTTTTATATGATCGAATGATAATTTCGACATAACGATTGTAGGATGGAATAGTCGTGAATGATTATGACTAGTCTAACCATCTTACAATTTACAATGATAGTTTGACGCTTGACAAGCTAGGTGAAAGCTTGGGAAGGAAACGGGTCAAACGAATCAAGAATGAAGAACAAAAATCATAATCTGGATGCTAGGTAAGTAAAGCTTACACTCTATTTATTGAATACCTATTGGTGCGTAGGTTATGAATAATAGAAAGTCATGTTTGAATTATGATGTTCCGACACGACATGTGCGGTTCGGAACAAAATACAATAATGATAAACCATGTTGAATGGTTAAAAAGAGTTAATGTGATTATTTTGTCATGCAATGACTAATAAATAATGAGTTTTGAATGATTTCCTTATAAGGTAAATCAATACAAGTAATAAGGGTAAAATGGTAATTCGGTCACTCGTTAACGATAACCGTTAGTTTTGAAAGACACTTTATGGAGTAAGATATAAAGGGGTCAAAATAATCAAGAAATAGGTTTATAAGTAAATTGACCGTACGGTGTAAACCGGTACGAGTCATGTAGACAAGATGATAATAAATCCATCTCGCAAAGATATACGGTCATTTAGACCAAAAGGGTCAAAATGTGAAAATATCACCCTTTGACAATATAGACTAATGGTTTGTCGAGTTGTATGATTATAGGAATAAATATCGAGTGGATATTTTATTAAGGCAAAGTATTGAAATGGGTCAATATATTGATCCAAGCCAGATATGTGTAATAGGTTAACTACTCATTTAGAATGAAAGGTCCATTGAGAGTTAAATGAACTCAAAATAGACATTTGGTTGATTCAAGTGATGGTCATTGTGGTTTGAAAACATAATGACTTTCCAAACAAAATCATAGTTAAAAAGATGAATTTTGGGTCAAACATGCTTTCAAAAGTCCTTCATCGTAAATGAAAGGCTAAAATGGACCAAAACGCCCTTGTAAGCTAAATTAAGCAAACAACCTTTAAAGGTTGTTTGGAAACGAGTTTTATGATTAAATAAATACTTAGAATAAGTATAAAAAGCGAAAGATGTAAATCTTTGGTCAAATGACTCTATAGGAGTCTTTGCTGTAAAATAATGATCCGAGGGGTAAAACTCGGATTATATAAATCACCACATTAAATCCGCCACAGATATAGTTGTGGTGGAAGATAGATTGATAAATAATGTGGAAATAAGATGCTAGAAGTAAATGAGCATGAATTATGCGGAAAAATGCTTAAATACCCTTAACGGGTCAAAATAAGCATTTAAGTAAAAACATGTTTAAGAATGTATATAAACATGGATTTGAATCTAGTACGATAGATAACATTGACTTTATAAAGTTTATGAGAAATCGAGATCAAACAAACATGTTTGTTTGATTAATATAGGAACGGGTCAAAAGTTCATAATTACATTTTTAAGCCGAAGGCTTAAAAGTCTAAAATTTTGTTAATCCGGATGTCGGATGTTAACTCCATATGATGGAGAATTAAATTACGATCACGTAGGAAGAAACGTGAGTCAAATCGGATCAAAATTGAGCAAGTTATGCTCGTTTTCGTAAAAATGGGTTTGGCTGGAAAATGCAGCATCTGGCTGCAAACCTTTATGTCGAAACCTCACCCTCGCGCCACGCGATGGGTATCTCTATTTCTGTCGCGGCCCGCTACGGGGCTCGCGTCGCGCGAAAGTTCATGACTCACCCCGTCACGGTACGCGACTGGTCATAATGCTGTATATTGTTGCTGAAACTTGTGGGTTGCATGTTTTTGACTCGCGAACTTGTTTAGAGACGTTTTAAACGCTATATGACTAACTCATTTCATGTTTATATGAAATGTAGGTATTATTTGATTTATCGGAGGACGATCAAGCTCAATGAGGAACCGAACACATAAAGATTAAAGCTTCCGCTAAAAGTTTCGTCGTCACGTTTGAAACGGCAAAATTTCATACAAGATGTTAAAATGTTTTAATAACTCGCATTCTTCAACTGTATTGTAATCGATAATACATTGTTATAGTCGATGTTTATTTGTAAATCGTATAAATGGACTAAGGGTCTTACATTAAACATTTCAACAATATTTTCAGAACTAATAAATTAAGACCACTGTTATTTAAATAAACTTTGGGTTCACGTCGTGAGAAAGTCGATGATACAATTTGGTTCTACGACAGTTCAAATGCTTTCATATTTATAAACTTGACAAACATCACAAGTTTTGATCATATATAAAACAAAATTTTGTTCGGATATCAGAAAATGTCTTAAAATATCGTTTTATAATTGTTAAATATTCGTTATTAACTATTTGATATTTTATTTACTTAACCCGTGTAATACACGGGGTTATAACCTAGTAGAATCATAAAAGGTATTTATTTAGAATGACAAACTCACATACCCATTAAATCTACTCCTAAATATTACTATAATGTCTACTATGCAACTTGAAGAAGTGATGGTCTCGACACGGTAGTTAATCCTTAATCCCTTCTTGATTTGCAACTGAGTTTGTTGTGAGAATGGATCTGCAAAATAAGAACACGGTGAAGCTCATTACAAGGAGAGGTGGGAGTTCTCCTTATAACCACATTCCGTCGTGAGAATAAGTATTCTTTTAAAGAAAGTAAACGAGTGTGTTTTAAGTGCGTGAGAGTAAGAGAACCGGTCCTTAAACCTTTTGAGGCGTCTCGTATTTTTAGCCCAAGGTTAGAGAGGAGAATTAAGGGCTGATGGGCCTTAGACCAGCTGTCATCATCGAAGAATATCCATTTGATCCCCTCTGGCAAGATATATAGTGTCTGCAAAGGCGGAGGTGATGTGACACAATTTGATTGGCCACCTGTTGTGGTCCAAGTGTACCCTCTGTCGGGCCTGCCATCAAATGTTAGTGGAGATCTTGTAGCGGTGTCTGACAACGACTGATTGGTGCCACGTGTTCATCCTTTCGTACTTGTTGTCCCCTGTATTATTCCTCCATCGTGGGAAGGTGTAATTGCAGGGTTTGCCACAAGCTGTTAGCTAAAAGGTGCGGGGAAGTGTATTGCCTGTCTTTTATGTGAGTTGTCATGATGCACACCCGCGGATGCTCATACATAGGATAACTCTAGAAATCAATCAAGTGTTTAGACAATAGCCGTGGGTATGATCGAGTGCCCGCATGGCCACACACGTCATTTGGAATCATACCCCTTCAGAACTATAACTCGTACCACTTGTTTAGAAACACCTTAATATAGTTCTTGATACCACCAAGTTACAAGTCATTTGGAGTTTGGTCATAAAAGCCATTTTAAAAATAAAATTCATACCCCTCTGCTCCTCTAGTTTCTTTAGGTGCATGGAAAATATTTTATTTTTTTTATTTTGCCAATCGTATATGGTCCCTTAGTGAGTTTGAATTTTTGGAAAAAAAAAAGTTACAAAAATAAAAGGACGGAAAATGACGAAAGTAAACATTGACCAAACAAAAATTACCAAAATAAACATATGAAGCGTCTAAATTTAGAGAACACATGAAAATCCATTCACTTTAGAACGTAACACTAACATTTGTCTCAAACGTCTAAAAATAGATTCTTAATTATCGTGGACCCACCCTAAAATCCAATAGAAAAGAGTATGTGTCTAAAAAGTCAAAACATACTCTATATTTGTTCATGCATCTGAATTTGGACTCTACGAGAAAGAGTCTATGGATTTAAGTGAACTATCTTTATGTAGCATTTTTCTCTTTATTTTCTCCTTATTTTCTCCATGATTTTTAAATGAGGATAATTTTTCATACGATGATATTTTTTTTAAATTAAAGCAAATTAAGAATAATTCTTAAAAAATCTATATTATAGTATGTAAAAATTATCTTCATTAAAAAATAATGGAGAAAATAAAATAAATTAAAGCAAATTAAGAATAATTCTTAAAAAATCTATATTATAGTATGTAAAAATTATCTTCATTAAAAATAATGGAGAAAATAAAAGAAACGCTACTCAGGCTCTTTCATCATTTGAAGTCTCTATCTGTAGACATTTTGAATGTTTATTTTAGTGATTTTGGGTGGGTCAATTTCTATTTTGGTAAATTTCTTTAAAAGAGTTTTTTTTAAATTTTATTACCATTCACGAATTCATCTTGTTTTAAATGCATAAAACCTAAATAGTTATTCAAAACCTTTTTTTATATATCTCCGCAACTTTTAAATCCTTGTGTTTTTCAAGTAAAACATTAAAAAGCTATAAACATATCAAGTAAAACATTAAAAAACTATAAACATAAATATCTTTGAATTTAAATCACAATAATATTTTTTATACATAAAAAATTTCACTTCTAATAATATATTAATACTTTTAAGAATTGTTTGGGATGAACCGGATCTAAGTGTTGTTGGTAGGGGCAGATCCAAAGGGGGATCAAGAGGGTCCGTTGACCCCCCGGTCATCGGAATTTGTCAGATCTTTATATATAAAATCCGATTTTTAAATAAAAAATTGACTTGGACCCCTGAATTATAAATAATAGAGAAAAGAACCTTGCGATGACCCACCGACTAAAAAGTTTTGGTTACGCCACTGGTTGTTGGTTAGGCAAGCACGGTATAGGGGGCACCCTCAATTAACCAAAATGAACCCAAAACAACCAACCATTGTCAATCAAGTAATAACACCTTATTTCAACTCAAAATTAACCGAAGAAAGTTGGGTAAATGCAATGCAAGAGGAGTTACAACAGTTTGAAAAGCTTGGAGTGTGGAGGTTGGTTGATCTCCCGGAAGATCAAAAGCTGATCAAGACCAAGTGGGTCTTCAAATGTAAGAGAGATGATAGAGGGGTTATAGTAAGGAACAAAGCACATTTGGTAGTCCAAGGTTATAGTAAGCAAGAAGGGATTGACTTTACTGAAGTATATGCTCCCGTTGCTCGACTTGAGGTAATCAGAATCTTCTTGGCATTTGCATCATGGAAGGGGTTCAAGGTCTACCAACTGGATGTCATATCTGCATTCCTCCACGACAAGATTAAAGAAGAAGTGTATGTCGGTCAACTACCGGGTTTTACCGATCCTGTACATAAGGACAAGGTGTATCTACTCGACAAGGCGTTATACGGATTACACCAGGCCCCGAGATCCAGGTACGAGACGCTTTCCCAACATCTGCTGACCAACGGGTTCATCAGAGGGACTGTCGATAGTACCCTGTTCACTAAAGAGGTTGCAGGACATCTATTAATCGTGCAAATATACGTTGATTATATAATTTTCGGATCAACGAATGATGAGTTTTGTAAAGAGTTTGAGAAGGCTATGAAGAAGAAGTTTGAAATGAGTTCAATGGGGGAGATGAAGTTCTTCCTAGGGCTTCAAGTTGAACTACTGCCCGATGGAATCTTAATACACCAGACCAAATATGTGAATGATGTGTTGGACAAATTCAATATGTCCGAATCATCTCCCATATCAACCCCCTGGCTACGAATCATGGCATATGTCCGGATGAAAGTGGTGAGAAAGTGGATGAAATGCTTTATCAGTTAATCATAGGATCACTAATGTATCTGACAGCGTCACAACCAGACATCATGTATCCAACCTGCCTCTGCGCCCGGTACCAGTCAAGTCCCAGAGCATCACACATAATTATAGTGAAGAGGATCTTACGGTATCTCAAAGGTTACCCAAGCACCGGCTTGTGGTATCCCCAATCCGGTGACTTCTCTCTAACTGGATATTCTGACTCTAACTTCGGGTGTTGTAAGTTGAATGCTAAGTCCACAACTGCTGGTTGTCAGTTCTTCGGAACTCGGCTAATCACTTGGCAGTGCAAGAAACAGACCACAGTCGCTCTCTCGACTTGTGAGGCTGAATACGTTTCAGCTTCCAGCTGTTGTTCCCAGATTCTCTAGATTCAACAGCAAATGAGGGACTATGGTTTGCAATTCTTAGACACACCAATTTTTGTGGACAATGAGGCAGCAATTAATATTACTAAAAATCTGGTTCAACACTAAAAAACAAAACATATTGAGATTCGACATCATTTTATTCATGATTGCTACAAGAAAAAAATGATTCGAATTGATTATATACACACCGATGATCAGAGAGCTGATTTTTACACTAAACCCTTTGATAAAACAATATTTAATTATCTTTTAAAATTGAACGGGTTAAATAATTTGTTTTCTGGGAGGGTCGTAGAGTGTGTGGTCGAGGAGGACGGCGATCAGAAGTGATCTGCGTCTAGTTGTCATGTTTTTCTCTACAGTTTCTTTACTGCTTTTGATAAAACCAAAAACACAAAAATATGTTTTTGATTTTAGGGGGAGAAAGTTTATAGAAAATACAAAAACATGATAAAATTTCATAAATACAAAAACATTGAAAAAATCAAAATAGAGTTTTGTTGTAAAAAAGAGAAAATGATAGTACATCAGTGGACTATCAAAACATGCTAAAGAAATGGAAAGTCAAAATGTTTTTAAACGAGTCTCACTAATGATGTGCCAGTAGCCTTCACACAATTAGTAGATTGAGTTCGAGATACAAACATAACGAATAACTGCTAATCTTCGTGGGGAATATCTCTCGGATATATGGGTAACCCCTGAAATCCTGATTGAAAGACTCTATTTCTGACATACTAGGTCTTTGTACGTGATGATATCTGGGGTATTATACCAGGACTTCTGATTTTGCGGGAGCAATAGCCTAGTCCTCGTATAATACTCTGCACTGCTTTATTCTTAAAGCTCACCCTCAGCATAAAAAATGATGAAACATTGAAAAATGATAATCATGTGCTGTTGAAAAGAAGATCCCCAAGGGGGACCTACCTAAAGTCGAGCCATCATCTCTCTGATTGAATGGAAGTTCTAGCCTGAGCTCTCATGGCCTCGCATTTACCCCTTACAGATATCATTAGTGTGCACTCACCTGCAAGACTGAATATAGAAGTCTGGATACGGGAGTATATTCTGAGGTGGGACACGCGAATAAGTACAGTTCTTAAAACACTAATTCGTATCTTGAATCAATTGAAACTTGTGTAGAAGTTTAAGTGGACAACAATACTGACAATAAGAAGTGAATTTGTTTAAAAATTAAAGTTAAATCAAGATCAACGGTGTTAGTGATATGTCTCAAAAACTGATATGATCCTCTTACACAAACTCACAAAAAAATGTCTGTAAATATGTTTGTACAGTTTCCAGTTTCTTAAATCCAAAAAGATGTTCTGTTTGTTTAGCCAAAATGTTGAAAAATTCAAAAAGATTTGTCATTTCATCTTATTTTCGACAACAGACGTTGGGGATCTGATGATCAAAGTCTCACAGTGCTAAACAAGTTGGATCATTTGGGTTGGTTAAGAAAAAGTTTGAGAAAAATGTGGGTAATTACTCAAAATGTTTAAAAGTTCATTAATTTGAACTTAATATGTTTCAAAATGTCAACGAGATCATATTTTGGTCGGCCAAGGTCATTAACTTGGACTTGGCAGGCTAAACAAGTTGACCAGGGTCATTAAATTGGACTTGGTTAACTGAGTGTGTTGGTAAAAAATTAAAAATCAAAAACAGTTTGTGAAGTATCCAAGGTCATTAAGTTGGACTTGGATGATTGACTGTGAGGGATTTGGATGCTCAAATCGGTAAAATCTGATTGTAAAAAGCTAGGTTTAGTTGTTGGAGTCTTAATATCGTCAAATCTTTATTGTATTTTGATAGGGGGAGAGAATCGAGTAATCCTGGACAACTAAAAATGCTTTCACTGTAAAAATATTTTAGCATATGTTGAAAGAGCCAGGTCATCAATCCTGGACATTCAAAATGATTTTTCTCATAAATGTTTGATATTTGCAGATGAAAGTTTCAGATTACGATCCCGATAGCCGAGTCTAAGGGGGAGTCTGAAGACGAGCTTGACGCAAGGGGGAGCTTGTAACCGGAAAGCCAGGTTTCGATCCCAAAAGCACGGAAACTTAACAAAAGGGGGAGCCTGAAGAAAGAGTCTCTGAAAGCAAAGAGAAGGAGAGAGAAGAGCGTGAAGAAAAAGACAGGATTGCTAGAGATACATGTGTGCAAAGACTTATTGAGGAAGAAAAGAGAGCTGCTAAAGAGAAAGAACAACAAAGAAAAGCTTTGTTGAAAAAGACGAAGCAAAGAGAAGAATTTTTCAAGTCTTTGTGAAAGAAGTTTTTGAAGACAGGCTGACTGAAGACTGCGGCAATATCCAAGGGGGAGTTTGTTGATGCATAATGTCTATCGCCTACGTCATCAGTCTATGTTGTGTCATGTATATGTAGTAGGTTTAAAAGTTAAGTTTTATGTGTAATGACCAGGTCGTACGAACTGGAAGGTCAGGTCGCACGAACTGGTGATGTCAGTTCGTGCGGACTGGATGATATACTCCGTGCGAACTGGGAAACCTATAAATAGGTTAGTAGAGTTCTTCATTGGTAACTTTCCAGAGAATCTTTCCACGAAGTGCTGTCCAATTCTCTCTGTACCAAAACGTTTATAATCAATGAAGAACATGTTTAAAGTGACTTTCTACTCTTCTACTCCTAGTCTATCACTGATTGACGATTTCTAGTCTGATTCCGCCTTTCTAGAAACCAGATCTGACTCTGATTGACTCGTTTTGGACGATTCATCGATCCTACAATGAGAAACTTTCAATCGATCATGGAACTATTTTCATGATTGTTACCCAAGTTCTCGACTTCTGCAGATTTGTTGGTGCTAGACAGCTTGCATAGTGCATACAACTGATGCAAGGGTTTGGTTCCATGTTCACATACCAAGGTTTCAATTTGTTGGTGATTAGGGATTCAAGAGTTGGTAAAAGTTCTATTCTTTTGAGTTAACTATCAGTGCCTTTTTTTGATAATTTAGAATAGGGTTTCAGATGTTAAATGGTTAGATGATTTGTTAATTTCCATATTGTTCGTTATCGTTTTTCAAATCACAAGATCGATCTGCTCTTGATGTGGGCATATTGAAAAGAAAAGCTTTTTCAAATCGTTTTGTTATCTTGGGTTATATAGTTTTTGTTTTATCTTAAACCATCATTTTGATGATGATGTTAATTGATATTTTGCTCAGAAAGCAAGCTGAGATGACTGGGCATGAGAAAAATAGGGCCTTGGTGGAGGTGGCTAATGCTGATATTCAACTTACTAAGGCAAAATTACCGGAATCATGTGTAAGTTCAATTTCATAGTTTGAATCAAAATCAAATTTCTATGACATTTATGACTCTGTTTGGATTTAACTGTCTTATATTTGACTATCTTGATCCTTTCAGTGCAATTACTTCAAAAACTAAGTATTTCTACTGTTGGAAAACGGGAAAAGCTTTTGCGCGTGATAAAGAATCCTGTAACACAGTATCTCCCAATCAATTCTCGCAAGATAGGTTTGTAGTTCCACTTATCTTGCCATCTCATTCATTAGTTAAAGGAATATTACTATTTTGCTGATAATTAGCAAAGGGGAAAAGCAAGCATCTCAATTTTTTCTTAGGGTTTTTCTTTAAATCCTCTCAACATCTCTCAGATTAAGGTTAGTATACAAGTTCATAACTTATAGTTCATCTAATTGAACTTTCTATTATTCGAATCCATAAAGTTGTGTGATTCAGATTAGGGTATATTCTTTGATATATTGTGAAGTTAAATTGTCTAATGTTGTTTTGTTCCAATTCAGTAGTGTTCTCTTTATGATCTTGGTATGCTCATCTCAAGGTTGCTTTCACTTGCCTTACCTGATGATTTGCTATAAAGCTATGATGATCATTGTATTTTGAGGGTAAATCAAAGATTCGGGTAGCATCTTGGCAGACAAGATCCAGATGGCATAGTTCTCACTGTGCAACTATGTGTTTGCAGCCATGGCGTAACCTGGGTCTTATATGTGTTCATCCCTCGATTACATATCTTAGCTTTCAAGGTTCCAATGCACAAACACATTCACATTCACATTCACATCAGTCAATAACCCTCTTTCTTTGGAAGTTGGCATGTGATATCAGTATTGTATCTACATATAGGCTATGATGATGTGTTCAATTGTGAAGAAAACTAATATTTTGGTGTTTATTGGCATGGCATATGAGGCCTTTAACCTCTTAGTGTGCAACCAACACGAGTAATTTCTGTTTTTTAATCATGTCTGAGCCTATACAGATATGCTATTGCTGTGTTTGCGGGTGTGCAGTAATTAAACTATAGCATGATGATTTCAACTGAGCCTATACAACTATGCAGGTGTGCAACATGTAAAGGACTGGTTTAAGGTAAACATCCTGTTAATTATACAATTTTTTAATTAGGTTATGAAATCATAACTTTTTTTTGGGATTATGTCGTATCAGACATGATTTTTTCATGTTTGTATGTTTACTTTGTCGCTGAATCTTGGATCTCCATGAAATTGATTGAAGAATTGTTGAATTTGATGTGATTTAGGTATGATAATGCTTTTTTTGTTTCCTTATTTATGGTGTTATTTTTATTGAATGTGTACACTAGGTTTTGTTTTCTCTAGCCTCTCTAATTTGAAAATGTCAAAGCTATGATGTGTAAGCTGAGCTTGAAAGGGTATGATTAACAGGATTGGGTATGATCTTGGTGTTTGATGGAATGCTTCACGATTGGGTATGATCTTGGTATGCTCATCTCAAGGTTTCTTTCACTTGCCTTATCTGATGATTTGCTATAAAGCTGTGATGATCGTTGTATTTTGAGGGTAAATCAAAGATCCAGGTAGCATCTTGGCGGGGCAAGATCTAGATGGCATAGTTCTCACTGTGCAACTGTGTGTTTGCATCCATGGCGTAACCCGGGTCTTATATATGTTCATCACTCGATTACATATCTGAGCTTTCAAGGTTCCAATGCATAAACACATTCATATCAGTCAATAACCCTTTTTCTTTGGAAGTTGGCATGTAATATCAGTATTGTATCTACCTATAGGCTATGATGATGTGTTCTATTGTGAAGAAAACTAAGATTTTAGTGTTTATTGGCATGGCATATGAGGCCTTTCACCTCTTAGTATGCAGCCAACGCGAGTAAATTTTGTTTTTTTAACATGTCTGAGCCTATACAGATATGCTATTACTGTATTTACGGGTGTGCAGTAATTAAACTATAGCATGATGATTCCAACTGAGCCAATACAACTATGCGGGTGTGCAACATGTAAAGGAACACTTGCCTCTTTAACTGAAGAAAACTTATGTTCTCCTAGCATGATGATTTCAACTAACAGCGGGGGAATCAACAACACAATTTTTTTTGTTTAACTGATTTTGATGTTCAACTTATTTGCTAATCGCGTAATCTACATAAGATATTTCACTTTATTAAATACTATAACTGCAGAAAAACACTCTTTTATAAGTGGAAAAGTCAGAGCAGATTGTGCAAGTCAGTATTATCGACTAGGATTTTTTTGGTTTTGATTTGTTCATCAATTTGACATTATGCAACTCTGTGGTTGTAACCATGATATTGTTTTTGTTTTAATTGTTTCCTTTAGTTCTGCAGTGGTTGGCTTTAAACTGCTAAATATTGTGCGAAGAAAGTACCTTTAACTACTAAAGTACGAGCTCTCCATAATGGAAAAGTTGTTTTTAAGAGTTTTTCAAATGGAAAACCTTCAGGCATTTTCTAATTATATTAATAAATCAAAATGTGACATTGAGCATGCCAATAAAATCGAGTTAGGCAACAGGCTAAAAAAGGTTGGGTCAAAAACTTGATTGATTGTTGGATGTTGGTGAATGTTCCCTTTTTTGGCTGACACATGGTGACTCTTACTAACATCGTAACACTCTCCATACTATCTATGTTCTCTAATTATCAAATTGATTCCATTATTGTTTTTCAACGAGTTGCCTCAGATTAAGATAGAAGACAAGGAGTTGTTTCAGTTACAAGAAGAGATGACATCAGGTTAAAGAACTTATTAAAGTTATTCAGCAAGACTAACACTCCTTTTCAGATCCAATTGGAGAGTTCTTGGCATATGTTTATGTCAGTTTTAACTTTAGGTGTGCAAAAGAAGATGAAAGAGTGTGAGGATGTAAGATGCTTTCTATTGTATTATATATTTTAGTGCTGATGTTTGATTAGATTTTTGGTTTATTTATTTTACTATTAGTTTGAGCACTCACTATTATGGATTGGTTAGACATTGCGTAGCTTGGTTTTTGTAATAATGATAAAAGAATCTACATCGATAAGCTTTTCGTCTATAGGAGCATTTGGTTCGTTGAAATTTAATTAGAATTAGAATCCGAGTTTCGTTCTTGATGAGTTGTGGTGGGTAGATTTTGTTGTGATTTGGATATGAATTTTATGGGTGACATGTTTGGTTGAGGTGTCACACCCCAACCGATAGCGGAAACATCAGGATGAGACAAAAACGAGATTGCAAGAGACTTCATAACACTATTTGTGACAATATTTAAATAAACTCGTTTCATCTCATAATTTCAATTTGTCAAACATTACATAAATTTCAAATAAAAACATGTTCAAACATAACAATAGCAAAATTTGATACAACATTTTAAACCTAGCACGCCTATATGTGTATCTAAGCATCCTCGCTACTTTATTTCATAGAAATCATCATCCTCAACCTGTAACGTGTTTAAAATAAAGTTCAATGCAAAAGCAAAGGCGAATATACAAGTTTGATATGTACATGGCATTAAAGTATGATTAAACGATTCCTCATGGCAAGCTTATGATACAAGATAAACATTAAAATCGGCATGTGTCTAACATATCAAACCAATGATGAAACGCAATAAGCTAATGACATAACCCAAAGTCTACAGGCGGTGCGTTAATCCTATAGCGCTATATATGTCAAGGATAGGCCTGATCGAAGCTAATGATAAGTCTAACACAAGATGAAATAAACCCAAGTTCAATGTATCAAGTAATCACGTATACAAGCATGTTATAGGAATGTTTATGCATTTATATATAAAGTTCATGTGTAAGTTTATAAGAAAACATGTTACACCCCAAAAGTGGTAAACGTAAAAGAGGGGATTCGAGTATACTTAAGGTTTTGCAAGTTGTTCCTACTTGAATCTGTGAGAAAATTGGTTGTTGGATTAGTTTGGAGCACCTTGTCCTTCAACACGAAGAAAGCATAGGTGTGTGAGTTTGGGGAAATCGAAAGATTATAGACTCGGAATTTAAATAACATGAACATAGACATATGAAAATAATCATCAAGTACATATGATGCTTGTTCTTGACACTAGGAAACTCTAAGGAGTTTAAATGTTTTCATGGAACAAGATTCCATTAGAATCGTGACAAGTTATCATAGTCTAAGACGATATAATCTAGTACCTTGACATATGAACACTAATTCTTCATCAAAGGTTTGATTATTTGGATAATATAATAGTATTATATAATGTTCATATAGTCATATAGGTCAAGCATGAGGTAGGAGGATGAATCCTCCATTTAGGAACCTCTTTGTTTATCATGGAAGTCATGTAGGAGGTAGGAAGAACAAGTCTTCCATTTAGGTACCTCTAGATGTTCACCACTACACTTGATATTATGAACATTCAAGGAGGGTCATGAACTTACAAGTATGAAGTAAATAAGAACAACCAACCTAAGAGAAAACATCAAGCAATGTGTGGATTTTCAAATAGGATAGCCCAAGCTAATCCTAAATCACACAATCATCAAACCTTAGTCTTGAACATCACTTATGGGTTAAACCCTTGAACAAAACAGAAAGTTTGTGAGGTTTACACCTCTGCTTTTGTATGTCTCAACCTTGTTTTTAAGCCTAACTAACCATAGAAGTGGTTATAAGCGTAAGGACATAGGTTTGAGATGAGATAGACTCAAGTTTAATCAAGTCTAGTAAAGATTGAATCAAGATAGAAAGATCAGTCAGCTTTGGATCCTTTTTGGTGATGTTCCAGAGCATGGTTTTCCATGGAAAACCAATGGAAACGTTCCTAAGGTTAATCCAAACAAGTAGGAAAAAGAATCAAGGCAAACGGTTAAGAAATGAGTGAGTTATGCTCACTTTAGTATGAAGGTATGAATCTGTCAATCTTCTGAATTCAGCTACGATTTCTGTGTGTTTGAGAGTGTTTAGAGAGTGAAAAGAAAGTGAAAAATGCTTGGATAGCACTTGGGTTTTATAGGGAAGGTTGTGGTTGGGTTAGGTGAGGTTTAAATGCAAGAAACACACTTAGAACCACTAAAAACCCACCATAAATCTCCCAACCAACGAGCTGGTTGAGGGCTGTTCCGGATCACAGCGAAGGTTTCTGGGGGGTGGGTCGGGGCCCGTGACTCTCCTCCAGACAAGTTTCAGTTCTTTACAATTTTAGCCCCTTAAGTTTGTAATTTAGGGTTTTTAAGTGTTTCAAGTGTCCTTTTCATCATATAAGCATAGTATAAGGGTAAAACAAGTATGAAGAACATATACCAAGTATAATTAAACTAATGAGCGTCGTAGTTAAGTATCGTATTCGTTCAAAAGATGTATTATGCATAAGTTTCACGTATTTGCAAGATTAACACATAGTTTTCAAGGATTACGAATATGTAACAAATGTTTCACGAAACTAAACGTATGAACATGTATGAAGTATGTGTAACACGAATTTAAAGAAAGACGAGTTTTATTTATGATTCAAGTCTCGGATTTACAACGATTACAATGAAAGAATGATACAAGAACACAAAGGTTTCCAAAAATAGAAATACAAGTAAAACTTTCTAATTATGGAAAGTACAAAAGAGCAGGGCGTTACAGTCTCCCCTCCTTTAGGGAATTTCCTCCCGAAATTTAGGAAGAAGTAACGAAAAGATGTGGATACTTCGTCTTCATGTCACTTGTGAGTTCCCAAATAAATTCAGAAACACATTTTCCTTCCCATCGAATCTTGACGATAGGAATTTTATTGCGCCTCAATATCTTGACTCCTTGATCCATGATTTCGACGGGTTTTTCCACAAAATGCAAGGTTTCATTGACTTAGAGGTCTTCGAGTGGGACTTGACGTCCTTCGTCAGCTAGACACTTCTTTAAGTTGGATACATGAAAGACAAGGTGTACATTGTTGAGTTTTTCAGGCAGGTCCAGTCTATACGCAACCTTGCCAATCCTTTCGAGGATCTTGAAAGGACCAACGTAGCGAGGTCCAAGTTTCCCTTTCTTACCAAAACGAACCACTCCCTTCGAAGGGGATACCTTGAGAAGTACGAAGTCACCTGTCTCGAATTCCAAGGGTTTGCGACGCTTGTCGTCGTAACTCTTTTGTCGGCTCCTGGCTTTCAGTAATTTGTCTCGAAGCTGTAAAATCTTGTCCGTTGCTTCTTGTATAAGCTCGGGACCAGTGAATTGAGATTCACCAATCTCGTGCCAACAAATCGGAGAACAAAACTTGCGACCATACAATGCTTCGAAAGGTGCCATTTGAATACTCGCATGATAACTGTTGTTGTACGAGAATTTGACCAAAGGCAAGTGTGAATCCCAGTTGCCACCAAAATCGATTACGCATGAACGAAGCATATCCTCTAGGGTTTGGATAGTACGCTCGGTTTGATCGTCAGATTGAGGGTGAAAAGCGGTGCTAAGGTTAAGAACAGTACCTATAGCAAATTGAAAAGTTTGCCAAAGACGAGACATAAAATGAGCATCACGATCGGAAATGATGTCAATGGGGATACCATGACCACAGATGATCTCATCAGTGTTGATTCTAACCAATTTCTCGAGTTTGAAATCTTCACGAATGGGAAGAAAATGAGCTGACTTGGTCAATCGGGTAACGATCACCCAAATACTGTCATGACCAGAAGAAGTACGAGGGAGCTTAGTGATAAAGTCCATAGCAATGCTCTCCCATTTCCAGATAGGAATCTCTGGTTGTTCGAGTAAGCCAGAGGGACGTTGGTGTTCAGCTTTTACCTTCAAACAAGTGAGACATTTCGCAACGTAAGAGGCGATATCCCTCTTTGTCACACTCTGAAAATCCACGCGCGGAGTATCACCGCTTGGCATGACATGACCAGGATCCAGCCACCAATCATATTGAACAATGTATTTAAAATAGATAAAATCCAACCACGCAATATAATTGGTGTTCAAAAAGTAGTTAACCACGTTCAAATTAAACAGCGGAAGCATAAGTCGTAAAACCAAAACATAAGTTCAATATGTTCATAAAGTTTGAATGTTTAGAACGAGACATAACAGTCCATATCCCACAACGACTCCTTCCTCTCGTGCAAGCTCCATAGGTACCTAACGACCTGCAAGGCATGTAACAAGGAGTCAACAACAAAGTTGAGCGAGTTCACAGTTGGTTGTTTGGTTTTAGAAGTTTGTTTTGAAAACCATAAGTTGTTTCGTAAACCACGAGTTAACCAGTATCTTTGTTTTTCCCCAAACCATATCCATAACTAGTGGGGGCTTCCCCATGTGAACCACTAGACCGTTACCATATCGACAACTAACGAACAATAGTTGTGCCCGACGTCAATGTCTATCATCATTGACAGTTTGCCCAGATCCATTAGTACACGCCCGTCCGAATGGCACGGTGTGAGGCTTGTCAACCCTAATAGCGCTATTAACTAATGACCCGCTCGCCATTGGCCCGGCGATTAAGTCGATATAAAAATGAGGGACTTCATGATAGAGTTTTGTCTAGTAAGTTTTAAGGTTGTTGTCCTACCCAAGGCGGACGAACGTACGTATTCTACCCAAGGAGAATACGCAGGATTTATATTGGCACCCTACCCATGGAGGATGGCGGTACATATCCTACCTAAGGAGGATATGTAGGTTTCGTTTTAGTTCATTAACCCATTCCCAACCACCGGGAATCCCATGCCTTAGAAAGTGTGTGAACTCACCTTTGGTTGCTCGGTTTGACTCTCACAAATAGCTAACAGTCAAGGTCGGTCAATCACGTCCTAATATGATTACCAGTTAGTCATTTAGTGGTTCCAAATAGAGCACAAAGTTCCTACACGTATCTATTACATAACATGCACTCACTCCAATAGTTCACGCCCATATAAACATTCCACTTATAACTACTCAAGAGCAAGCATACAATATTGCACACAACACTTTCATTGACATATAATACGTTAGATCATTATCAGATAACATAACCGACATTTAGACATGCAAATCACTAGTTATATTGTTTCAGCTTGAACATCCAAAACTGGACTGTTTTCGGGCATCTTAATAAAATAGTTAACTTATTCCAAAAATTCCCAAGATTTTACAGAATGTTTTAAACAATCCAGATATTACTGTGTAAAAATATCGGGATCCAATTCATTACCAATATTTTATAAAAAATCATTTTCCGGACTGCAATCAGATTCGTCACTTTCTGACTGCAGTCCACGGAAAAATTTATTTAAAATTCATCCTAAGTTCAATCGTTGAAATTCCTGTGGGAGGATTACAACGACATCAGTGGTCATCCACAGTACAAATTTCATGAGCTAATTCTACACAGATTTCAAGTTATGATGAAAAACTTAACACACATTTTCTGCAGTAAAAACGCAGCTTTTGCTGCTGTGAAAGACGGCCCTTTAAAAATAGAAAACGAAGTCCAAAAATTATGATTCCAGTGCCATTGGAACCGTATTTCGAAATAACACGTTATAGACTCAAGAAAATCAATTTTTCGTTAAGTTATGACCCGGTTACAGCCGACTGAAGGCGGCTGTAACAGTTTGACAACTTCCTGTTTTCAGCTTATAGCGTTCTAACGCAAGTTCTATTTGTTCCGTTAACATGTTTAGTGATCAACAACGACATTTAACATCAACTGCAGCAGGTTACCGTTATTTAACTCAGATTTATCATGTCAAATACCATCATCAACATAAACAAAACAACATTATACTAGTAACATTTCATCCTATTTCATTTTTTATGTTCAAGATTTATGTTTGTGTTCTTTTAGTGTTCATATGATTTCATCATGATATAATCTTTAACCACTAATACATGAAGTAAACAAGAGTTAGCAAGAATCTTACTACTAGCTTCAAGCTAGGGAAGAACTCAAGAGAAAATGATGAAGAAAATGGTGGATGAAAGCAAGGTATGGAGTTCTTTCAAGTTCTTCAAGCTTCAACCTTCATGTAACACCTTCTAGTACTTGAGTTAAGCTTGGAAATGGATTGATGAAGGTTGCAAGGTGATGGTGGTGGTGGTGGTTTGAGAGTGAGCCGAGAGGGAGAGAGAGTGTGTGAGGGAGTTGGGTGAAGATGAGTGTTGAAGAGAGAAGATATGGTGATTTCTTGGAAATCTCTATGTCATAATTACAATCATTACTCCATATCTTGGCAACTCGAGCAAGCAAAATCTAATTAAAATAATAAAATAAAATCTAGGAGATATGATGGTGATGATGGCCGAAAATAGGCTAGGGGGAGGGGGTCTAGATGTAACTTGTGAAGATATGAAATGATCTTGTAAATCTTGGCCATATCCCTACAGATTTCATTCTATATTTTGTTCAAATACTCAAGCAAGATCCAATAAAATAATCAACAAAATCTTTGAGTGGGGTCCCCCACATGGGGCCGTGAATTTTGATGGGGGGGGGGGGTAAGTGTAACTTGCAATGGTAAGTAGGTAAATAGTGGAAGTTAAGTGTTATGTCTAGTGTTATGTGTGTATGAAATATTATATAGTGTGTTGGGGGTATTCGGGGACCATAACTAGTCCAAAAATAATACAACAATGTTTCTAGCAATATTTTGGTGTTCCGGGAAATGTCCGGTTGTACGGTTAGATACCGGTTCGTTAAAGTGCTAGGTTGTTTCGTATAGTGTCTTTTATATAACGTTTTGTAACACTTTTAATTCTCAACACTTTGAAAAGCATACAGGATCATTTAGTCAATTTTCTGCATAATCAATAAACACAATTTAATATTAATTAATCGTACGAATACATGTAATTACGAGGTTTGTCACATTCTCCCCCTGTTAAGAAAATTTCGTCTCGAAATTTAGCCCGTGGTTACGGAGGAAGCTAGTTACGTTGCGTGGTTTACTGGTTTTCCTGGGGTGTCACATCACCCCCCCCCATTGGTTTGGAATTTCGTCCCGAAATTCCACAGTAGCTTCAGCCTCAGTAGTGGTTGCACTTTTCTCAAACAATTGGGGATACTTGTGTTTCATTTGGTCTTCTCGTTCCTAGGTATACTCTGGGCCACGACGGGAGTTCCAATGAACTCGAACAAGGGGTATTCTGGTGCGCTTGAGAATCTTAGCGTCCCGGTCTGTGATTTCAACTGGTTCCTCGACGAAGCGCAACTGGTCGTCGATAGTGAGCTCCTTGAGAGGAACTATGAGGGTCTCATCTGACAGACACTTCTTCAGATTCGACACGTGGAATACATTGTGAACTCCGCTGAGTTCTGCCGGTAGATTCAACTTGTAAGTGACTTTGCCAATTTTCTCAATGATTTCGAACGGTCCGACATAACGAGGATTGAGTTTGCCTCGTTTGCCAAAGCGAACTACACCTTTCCAAGGTGAGACTTTGAGTAGCACTCGATCCCCAACCTGGAACTCGAGTGGTTTCCTGCGCTTATCAGCGTAGCTTTTCTGACGGCCGCGAGCTGCCGCCATTCGTTGTCGTATCTGAGCGATCCTCACAGTCGTGTCTACCACAAGTTCTGGGCCTGTGATTTGGCTGTTACCAACTTCTGCCCAACAAAGGGGTGATCGGCATTTACGTCCGTACAATGCCTCAAACGGAGCGGCCTGGATACTGGTGTGGTAACTGTTGTTATACGAAAACTCCACTAACGGGAGGTGTTTTTCCCAGCCATTACCAAAGTCGATTACACATGCCCTAAGCATGTCTTCAAGGGTTTGGATGGTGCGTTCAGATTGCCCATCCGTCTGTGGATGATATGCCGTGCTCATGTCTAATCGAGAGCCAAAGGACTTGTGCATAGCTTGCCACAATTCATATGTAAAACGTGAGTCACGATCAGAAATGATGGAGGTTGATACTCCGTGCCTTGATACTACTTCCTTTAGGTAGATGTCTGCTAGAGTTGGAAACTTGTCCGTTTCCTTGATAGCCAGAAAATGTGCAGACTTGGTCAATCGATCCACTATCACCCAAATAGTGTCATTTCCGCGTTGAGACCTAGGCAGGCTAGTAACGAAATCCATGGAAATTTGCTCCCATTTCCATGTCGGGATTTCTGGTTGTTGGAGTAGGCCTGATGGTTTCTGGTATTCAATCTTGACTCTCGCACAAGTCAAACATTTACTGACGTAGGTTGCTATGTTCTTTCATACTAGGCCACCACTATGTAGTTTTGAGATCCTGGTACATCTTATCCGAACCAGGATGTACTGAATAACGAGACTTGTGTGCTTCATCCATTACAAACTCGCGTAAGTTTCCGTAAAGTGGGACCCAGATGCGCCCTGTTACGTAGTAGGCGCCGTCTTCCTTTTGTTCTAGCTGTTTCCTCGATCCTCGTAAGGACTCAGCCCTGACGTTCTCTGCTTTCAATGCTTCAACCTGAGCATCTTGTATCTGAGTAGGAAGACTAGATTGGATGGTAAGTTGTAACGCTCGCACACGTTTAGGTGTAGTATCCTTTCGAATGAGGGCGTCGGCCACAACATTGGCTTTGCCCGGATGGTACTTGATCGCACATTCATAATCATTCAAGAGCTCGACCCATCGGCGTTGTCGCATGTTTAACTCTTTTTGCTTGAAGATATGCTCGAGACTCCTGTGATCGGTGTAAATGGTGCACTTGGTACCGTACAGGTAATATCTCCATATCTTAAGTGTGAAAACAACTGCTCCCAATTCCAAGTCATGTGTAGTGTAGTTCCTTTCGTGAACCTTAAGTTGGCGCGATGCGTAGGCAATGACCTTGTCACGTTGCATCAACACGCAACCAAGTCCTTGGATGGAAGCGTCGCAATAAACCACGAAATCATATGTGCCTTCAGGCAATGAGAGGATAGGCGCGCTACAAAGTCTATCTTTTAAGTGCTGAAAAGCAGATTCCTGTGCATCACCCCAACGATAGGTGACACCTTTCTGAGTTAGCGAGGTGAGAGGTTGCGCAATCTTTGAGAAATCCTTGATAAACCTTCTGTAATATCCTGCCAAACCCAAGAATTGGCGGATTTCTGTTGGTGTACGGGGTGCAGGCTAGTTCTTGATTGAGTCAACCTTGGATGGATCAACATGAATCCCATCCTTGTTTACCACATGGCCTAGAAAGTGGACTTCGCGAAGCCAGAAGTCACATTTTGAAAATTTGGCATACAACTGCTCTGTTTGAAGAAGTTCTAAAATAAGCCTCAGGTGTTGCTCGTGTTCTTCCTGACTCTTCGAATAGATCAGGATATCGTCGATGAAAACTATGACAAACTTATCCAGGTAAGGCTTGCACACTCGGTTCATGAGATCCATGAAAACTGCAGGTGCGTTCGTCAATCCGAAAGGCATAACCAGAAACTCGTAATGCCCATAACGAGTCCTGAATGTTGTTTTAGAGATATCCTCGTCTCGGACTCTCAGTTGATGGTAACCTGACCTCAGGCCAATCTTGGAGTAGAAACTCGACCCTTGCAACTGGTCGAATAAGTCATCAATGCATGGAAGAGGATAACGATTCTTCACGGTCACCTTGTTGAGTTCGCGGTAGTCAATACACATTCTGAAGGTACCGTCTTTCTTCTTCACAAATAACACTGGAGCTCCCCAAGGTGAAGAGCTAGGGCGAATAAAACCCTTGTCCAAGAGCTCTTGTAGTTGCGAGTACAGTTCTTCAGGTTCTGATGGAGCTAGACGATAAGGTGTACGAGCTATTGGTGCTGCTCCAGGAGCTAGCTCGATTTGAAACTCGACTTGTCAATGAGGCGGAAGACCAGGTAATTCCTCAGGAAATACCTCAGGAAAGTCGCGCACAATAGGAATGTCTTCAATTCTCTTCTCTTCCATTGATGTGTCAGTAACGAGAGCTAGAATGGCAGTGTGGCCCTTTTGCAAACACTTCTGGGCCTTAAGGAAAGAGATAATACCTACGACTACACCACTCTTGTCGCCACGAATCACGAGGGGTTCTTCACCAGAACGAGGGATGCGGACAATCTTCTCGTTGCAAAGAATTTCCGCTTGATGATGAGATAACCAATCCATCCCAATAACAACGTCGAAACTACCCAGAATTATAGGGATAAGGTCGATAGAAAAGGTCTGATCAGCAAGAACAAGATTACAACCCTTAACTATGTGTGTGGCCTCTAAACTTTTACCGTTTGCTAGCTCTACAATGTGTTTGGTGGTCAAAAGTGTTGGGGTGCGCTTAAGCATTTGACTAGCTTTTAAGGACACATAACTAGTATCGGCACCCGAATCGAATAAAACAGTAACAAAGAAATCATCCAGAAGAAACTTACCCATCACAACGTTGGGATCGTTCCTCACGTCACCCTGACCCAGCACGAACACCCGTCCCCTGGCACCATTGCCATCATTGTTACCCCCGTTATTATTCTTGTTCCCCTAATTATTGTTATTGTTCTGTTTCTGGTTCAACTGGGGGCAGTTTCTCTTGAAGTGACCTTCAGCACCACACTGATAACATCCCCTATTACCCTGCTGTTGCTGCTGCTGATTCTGTGGGGCTTGTGGCTGCTGTTGACGATTTTGATTCGCAGGACGTGAGCCCCTGCAATCCTTGGCTTCATGACCAAACTTGTTACACCTCATACAACGACCCTTGTTGCACTGCCCACTATGATGTTTGTTGCATTGGTTGCACTTGGGGTGGTTTCCCTTGTATCCACCCTACGCCTGACTACCCGAAGATTGCTGACCAGGGCTCTTGTAGTCGTCAGTCCTTCGCTGCTGAGACTGAGACTGAGCTGAAGTCGAACCCTTGCTGGAGGCTCCATCCCACTTACGCTTGTTATCACTGGGAGCATCGGAAGTAGTAGTAGCGCTAATACGCTTGGGCAGCTTGTTCTGCTCAACTGCCTGATCAGTGAGACGATGAGCCAAACGGATGATTTGCTGAATGGTGCCAAGATTAGCTGAGGTCACGTGGCTCTGAATTTCTGGCACTAAACCCTTAAGGTACAGCTCGATACGCTTGATAGGAGGATCTACCATAGTAGGACACAAGATGGCCAGCTCGTTTGACCTCTTCGTATACGCCTCAATTTCAGACCCCGTCATTTTCAGATTGAACAATTCCACCTCTAGCTTGTGGATGTCGTCATGACTACAGTACTCTTCCTTGATCAAATCTTTGAAGTCATTCCATGGGGTGGCATTAGCAACCGCCAGCCCTAGCAGTTGAACCTGTGCTTTCCACCAGGTTAACGCAGCACCTTCGAGTGTTCCAGTAGCAAATTTCACCCTACGATCTTCCGGGCATTCACACATCTCAAAAACAGACTCAATCTTCTCGAACCAGTGAAGAAGGCCTACAGCTCCTTCTGTGCCGCTGAAAGTACTAGGTCGACAATCCATGAATGTTTTGAACGTACATACGGGAGGCGGAGCATGTTGACCTGTGGCACGAGAATAAAAGACAAGGCTAAGCACAAGGGTTGGTTCGCGAGGGTAGGGTCTAAACGTCCTAAGATGGGTTGATATGGCAGGTTGTACCTCCTGCAGGGACAGCTGCGAGTGCCTCCGCCACTCGTTCGTTGATTAGAGCCGTCAGCTGGGCTTGAGTCAAGTTCAAACGTCCACTCAAGATCTTCACAACGAAGCAACGTAAGTGAGAAAAGTGTCGCGAAAGTGCGTAAGTGTGGGATGACAGAAGAGAGTAAGCACACAAGGTTCAAATAGCAGTTATCACGTTAACTAGCGCACTATGTGAACTATCAAACAGACAATATAAACATAAATCATATCACCTATTGTGTCGAGTCTTGCACGTGGAGTGAAGTGTCGTTGTGGATCGTTGAGCACTGTACAGGTTATAGTCTGGTTTTGTCAAAAAAGTTTTTCCCTTTTTAAAACCAAGTTCACTATAACCAATGGCTCTGATACCAATCTGTCACACTCCCAAAATCCACACGCGGAGTATAACCACTTGGAGGCGTGACATGACCAGGATCCAGCCACCGATCATATTGACCAATGTATTTAAAATAGATAAAATCCAACCACGCAATATAATTGGTGTTCAAAAACTAGTTAACCACGTTCAAATTAAACAGCGGAAACATAAGACGTAAAACCAAAACATAAGTTCAATAAGTTCATAAAGTTTGAATGTTTAGAACGAGACATAACAGTCCATATCCCACAACGACTCCTTCCTCTCGTGCAAGCTCCATAGGTACCTAACGACCTGCAAGGCATGTAACAAGGAGTCAACAACAAAGTTGAGCAAGTTCACAGTTGGTTGTTTGGTTTTAGAAGTTTGTTTTGAAAACCATAAGTTGTTTCTTAAACCACGAGTTAACCAGTATCTTTGTTTTTCCCCAAACCATATCCATAACTAGTGGGGGCTTCCCCATGTGAACCACTAGACCGTTACCATATCGACAACTGACGAACAATAGTTGTGCCCTACGTCAATGTCTATCATCATTGATAGTTTGCCCAGATCCATTAGTACACGCCCGTCCGAATGGAACGGTGTGAGGCTTGTCAACCCTAATAGCGTTATTAACTAATGACCCGCTCGCCATTGGCCCGACGATTAAGTCGATATAAAAACGAGGGACTTCATGATAGAGTTTTGTCTAGTAAGTTTTAAGGATGTTGTCCTACCCAAGGAGGACGAACGTACGTATTCTACCCAAGAAGAATACGTAGGATTTATATTGGCATCCTACCCATGGAAGATGGCGGTACATATCCTACCCAAGGAGGATATGTAGGTTCCGTTTTAATTCATTAACCCATTCCCAACCACCGGGAATCCCATGCCTTAGAAAGTGTGTGAACTCACCTTTGGTTGCTTGGTTTGACTCTCACAAATAGCTAACAGTCAAGGTTGGTCAATCACGTCCTAATATGATTACCAGTTAGTCATTTAGTGGTTCCAAATAGAGCACAAAGTTCCTACACGAATCTATTACATAACATGCACTCACTCCAATAGTTCACGCCCATATAAACATTCCAGTTATAACTACTCAAGAGCAAGTATACGATATTGCACACAAACTTTCATTGACATATAACATGTTAGATCATTATCTGATAACATAACCGACATTTAGACATGCAAATCACTAGTTATATTGTTTCAGCTTGAACATCCAAATCTGGATTATTTTCGGGTATTTTAATAAAATAGTTAACTTATTCCAAAAATTCCCGAGCTTTTATAGAATGTTTCAAACAATCCAAATATTACAATGTAAAAATATCGGGATCCAATTCATTACCAATATTTAAAAAAAAATCATTTACCGGACTGCAATCAGATTCGTCACTTTCTGACTGCAGTCCACGGAAAAATTCATTTAAAATTCATCGTAAGTCCAATCGACGAAATTCCAGTGGGAGGATTACAACGACATCAGTGTTCATCTACATTAAAAATTTCATGAGCTAATTCTTCACAGATTTCAAGTTATAACGAAAAAACATAACACACATTTTCTGCAGTAAAAACACAGCTTTTGCTGCTGTGAAAGACGGCCCTTTAAAAATAGCAAACGAAGTCCAAAAATTATGATTCCAGTGCCATTAGAACCGTATTTCGAAATAACACGTTATAGGCTCAATAAAATCAATTTTTCGTTAAGTTATAACCCGGTTACAGCCGACTGAAGGTGGCTGTAACAGTTTGACAGCTTGCTGTTTTCACCTTATAGCGTTCTAACGCAAGTTCTATTTGTTCCGTTAACATGTTTAGTGATCAACAACGACATTTAACATCACTTGCAGCAGGTTACCGTTATTTAACTTAGATTTATCATATCAAGTACCATCATCAACATAAACAAAACACCATTATACTAGTAACATTTCATCCTATTTCATCTTTATGTTCAAGATTTATGTTTGTGTTCTTTTAGTGTTCATATGATTTCATCATGATATAATCTTTAACCACTAATACATGAAGTAAACAAGAGTTAGCAAGAATCTTACTACTAGCTTCAAGCTAGGGAAGAACTTAAGAGAAAATGATGAAGAAAATGGTGGATGAAAGCAAGGTATGGAGTTCCTTCAAGTTCTTCAAGCTTCAACCTTCATGTAACACCCTCTAGTACTTGGATTAAGCTTGGAAATGGATTGATGAAGGTTGCAAGGTGATGGTGGTGGTGGTTTGAGAGTGAGCCGAGAGGGAGAGAGAGTGTGTGAGGGAGTTGGGTGAAGATGAGTGTTGAAGTGAGAAGATATGGTGATTTCTTGGAAATCTCTATGTCATAATTACAATCATTACTCCATATCTTGGCAACTCGATCAAGCAAAATCTAATTAAAATAATAAAATAAAATCTAGGAGATATGATGCTGATGATGGCCGAAAATAGGCTAGGGGGAGGGGGTCTAGATGTAACTTGTGAAGATATGAAATGATCTTGTAAATCTTGGCCATATCCCTAGAGATTTCATTCTATATTTTGTTTAAATACTCAAGCAAGATCTAATAAAATAATCAACAAAATCTTTGGGTGGGGTCCCCCACATGGGGCCGTGAATTTTGATGGGTGGGGGGGGGGGGTAAGTGTAACTTGCAATGGTAAGTAGGTAAATAGTGGAAGTTAAGTGTTATGTCTAGTGTTATGTGTGTTTGAAATATTATATAGTGTGTTGGGGTATTCGGGGACCATAACTAGTCCAAAAATAATAAAACAATGTTTCTAGCAATATTTTGGTGTTCCGGGAAATGTCCGGTTAGATACCGGTTCGTTAAAGTGCTAGGTTGTTCCGTATAGTGTCTTTTATGTAACTTTTTGTAACACTTTTAATTCTCAACACTTAGAAAAGCATACAAGATCATTTAGTCAATTTTCTGCACAATCAAAACACAATTTAATATTAATTAATCGTACGGATACATGTAATTACAAGGGTTGTCACACTCTTCAGTGCAGGCCACCAGTAAGACATACGCATATCTTGGTACATCTTTTCAGCGCCAGGATGAACGGAATACTTTGATTTGTGTGCCTCTTTTATTAGAAAGTCTCGAAGGTTTTCACGATTAGGAATCCATATACGATTTCAATAATACAAGATACCATCGGATTTGGACACGAGGTCTTGTTCAACAGCGCCTCATATCTCAACAGAGGGACTACCTTCGTTAACAGAGGCATATTGAGCTTCACGAATGCGGTTTTTGAAGATCTTAACGAGTTGGAGACAACGAATACCCTTTACATGTGTTTTACAACTAAGCGCATCGGCTACTACATTCGCTTTACCTGGATGGTAGCGAATTTCGCAGTCGTAGTCGTTTAACTATTCCACCCAACGACGCTGACGCATGTTCAGTTCTTTTTTATTGAAGATATGTTGGAGGCTCTTATGGTCGGTGAAGACCACACACTTGGTACCATAAAGGTAGTGTCGCCAAATCTACAAAGCAAAAACAACTGCGCCAAGTTCAAGGTCATGGGTAGTATAGTTCTTCTCATGTATTTTGAGTTGCCTCAATGCGTATGCAATAACCTTGTCTCGTTGCATAAGGACACAACCAAGTCCAAGGTTTGAGGCATCGCAATACACGACGAAGTCGTCATTACCATCAGGAAGCGCGAGTATAGGAGCATTACAAAGCATGTCCTTAAGAGTTTGAAAAGATTCCTCTTGTTCGGGACCCCAAACAAAAGGTTTCTCTTTTTGAGTCAAAGAGGTTGAAGGAACAGCGATCTTCGAGAAGTTGGAGATAAAACGACGATAATAACCAACAAGACCAAGAAACTAACGGACTTCAGAAGGAGAGTTAGGTACGATCAAATTCTTCACAACTTCGATTTTAGTGGGGTCTGTCACACCCCAACTAAAGGCGGAAACATCAGGATGAGACGAAATAGATTGTAAAAGACTTCATAACATTATGTGACAATATAAATTTAATTTAAATTTCTTTTTAATACTACAATTTGTGTACAAGAATCCAAATAAGAGAACAACATTGATTTCAATCATAACTTAACAAAATAGATTAATCTAAGTGTGTTTCTAGGTCCACCTAAATCTTGTTTCTTCGCTTAGCATCATCTCGGCTGTCAAACCTGAAACATGTATTAAAATAGTGTCGCAACCCCAGCCCCCTATCTGTCCTGGGAACGGGCGGCCGTGTGACCAGTTTTGGTGGTATCATTTTGTTTATTATTTGGCAGCGGAAATTTCATCAGGACCGTAGTTAGGAAATATTTATCAGAGTAAATACCACACTTTTATAATATTAAACATATTGGGATAAAACCCAAGTTTTTGTTACAAACATTTTCATAGGGAAAATCCCCATTTTATTGAATAAAACGTCTTCTTTTATTTAGGTAACTTTTATAGCATCTTTTCCAAGCCTTCAGTGCTGTCCAGCTCGCTTCTAGTTGGCTTTCATATTTTGTTACCTGAAACGCGTTTAAAAACATTTTGTCAGTGGGAAATACTGGTGAGTGAATCCCAGTTTAATCAAGAAGATTTTTATCCATTAACAGTATTGAGAGCTATCACATTGTTTATTTCTACACAATTACTCATTCAGTATTGTCAATCCTGACTGATGGGTCATATTACACATTGGCTAACTCTTTGTCCAATGGTAACGTGTTCCACATTTTGTATACAAAACCCCAACATACCGGCAGTAATTGAAGAACTACAAAGACTTAATCACTGCTTAATCACATTGTAAAATATTTAAGGTTTTGTAAAAACAGTTTAAAAAAAGGAGATTACTCACATTGCTATCTTAAGTTTTCTGTAATGGTTTCCTGGTGATTATCTATAATTTACACAAATGCACATATGTTAGTAAAATAACCCATTATCTACATTAGTAATACCCTCCCCGAGACGGCATTCCAACGAGTACGTCGGGCAGAACCTCGACAGCCGTTACGGAAGCCTGGATCAATCGGGCAGCGTATCTAATACGTAACCGGGGTTATAATACTTACATTGGGGCAGAACTTCGTTAATTAGGGGGATATTATACCCGAGAATTACTTCTACTACTTAGAAATTCGTAAGAAAGAAAAAGGAATGAGCGATCGTAGACAGAAGCCGAAGCGTTCAATTTATAGGGCTAATCTTTGGTTCCGTCGCGCCCTTCGTAGCATTAGGCTAAGGCCTACACGGCCCGCCAGGGACTACGTGTCCGGCTGTAGGCTTGCCAAGTCAGCCCTAGACCCCACACACGTCGGACATGTGGCGTGCTCCGGTGTGTCCTCGTATCCAGGTCACCGCACCCCGTGTAGCCTTGTGCTATATCCGTCACGGGCCACGAGGGACATTAAAATTTGATTTTTATTTTATTTTTAATGCTATATTGTATTTTGGGCTCGGTTTTCACATACGGGGTGTATTTTAAGACATATAAGGGTATTTTAAAATATATTAGGGTGTCAAAATATTTTGGAGGGTTGTTATATCATCCCCCACCTTGTTTTAGAGCTCGTCCTCGAGGTCTACTAGAACAGGTGTGGATATTTCCTTTGCATTTCTGTTTCAAGCTCCCATGTGTGTTCTGGTCCTCTTTTGGAGTCCCACTTCACTTTGACTAGAACTAATCTCTTATGCTTGAGGTTCTTAACTTTCATGTCTTCAATCTGTAGAGGTCTTTCTACAAACTTTAACTGTTCATTTACCTCTATATCCTTAAGAGGTACTACTAGCGATTCATCAGCTAAGCATTTCTTGAGATTAGATACATGAAATACATCATGTATTCCTGCCATTTCCTCTGGCAGTTGTAGCTGATAGGCTACATGTCCTATTCTTCTAATAATCTCAAAAGGTCCAACATACCTGGGGCTTAGCTTTCCCATTTTGATGAATCTCACCACTCATTTCCAAGGAGAGACTTTCAATAACACTTTATCTCCTACTTGAAATTCCAATGGTTTTCGTCTGTTATCGGCATAATTCTTTTGTCTATCACGTGCTGCTTTCAGTCGTTCCTTGACTTGAATGATTTTGTCTGTTGTTTCTTGTACTATCTCAGGTCCAGATAATTGCTTTTCTCCAATTTCTACCCAACAGACTGGCGTTCAGCACTTTCGTCCATAAAGTGCTTCGAATGGTGCAGCATTGATGCTTGTGTGATAACTGTTACCGTGACAACTGTGTACTGTAATCATCGTATAAAGTAAAACAATGTCGATTATCAATAAAACAATGTGCTTTGGTGTTATTATATGTGTTATTGTGTTTGATGATTTTACGATTTGATTCGATTCCGATTTCAAGCTTTAAATCGCTTTCTGGAAGGTTATACGCAAACCGGTGCGTAAACGCAATCAGTTTAACGCGACGTACACTCCGGAACTGTGACGTAATCCAAACATACCTTAAAAACCCTTTACATAACTTAGAAATAAGTTTCGAAGGATCAGGTATGGCAAACACATGTTTATTTGAACTAAAAGAACTAATTACGACAAAACTGCGAAACGAACGTTGGTGACCGCCCGGATAATATTTAAATCCCAAAAATATTCTGTTATGATTAAAATTTTATTTTTAATCAGGTCCGTGTTGAAAAATAGATTAAAACGCTTAAAAACGTTATTTTTCAAGTTTAAGCGCGTACCGCGTGTTACTGCGTAACACAGTGCTTCTACTGCAAAACTCAGACAACACAGCCAGTCTCGGCAACTGAAATTTATTTCAGTAATATTTTGGCGAGATTATTTTTATAAGATAATAAAAATAATTTAGAACGCCATAAACCGGGACTTAAACGCTAGATAAAATACCCGGTATCCAGTTAAATACCTGTTTTTATCTAATTTACCAAACAAAATTACACTTTAAACCCCCCCCCCCCATATACTTCACGGTCACAAGGACCCACCAAGATCACCAAAATATTTTCCAAGATATTGCAATATTCTATTTGATTTTCTTTGGACAAGTGTCTTTGCATGTAATCTCTTAAAATCCTCCATATCTCTATACAAATCCTTCAAGATCACAACACTCAACATCACTCCATCTCCCTCACTCTTTCTCTCTCCCAACCATCCACCCCATCTCCATCACCATTTTCATTTTTTCAACTTTGTTCTTCAAGATCCAACCCCTTTCCTAGCTAGTTTCAAGTTAGTGTGAAGATCCAAAGGAGTTTCCAAGGTGCTTTCAAGTGATTTCAAGCTCCATATCATCAAAATCTCATCCAACAACTTACTTGAATCTTGAAGGTATAACATTTATGTTTAAATCATACTCTTGATTCATGGTTGTTGTTGATGATTTGAAGTTTCTCTTGAATCTTGGAATTTTCACAAACTTGAAATCTAAAAAGAAATGGGTCTTGATACAAATAAAAATGGTGATGTTTATGTTTGTATATAACCGTACATATATATATATATATATATATATATATATATATATATATATATATATATATATATATATATCTATGTGTGTGTGTATGAGTTTTGAAGTTTGATTTCTTGATAAGTACTTGTTTATGTTGTTGCTTGTTCTTGAATGATAGTTAAAATGCAAGTGTTTAATGATCTATGCATAATATGATAAATGTTCAAATACATCAGCAAATTAACATGAATAAGTTGCATATTTGATGCATCTAAACTCATATGAAATGTTGGTGATATGATAGTATGCTTTAGACACTTGTACATGAGGATACATGTTGATTTAAAGCTCAAGAAATGATAAAAAGTGATTGTATGACAAAAATGTTTTAGATCAGATTATAAACACTAAAAAATAACATTATTTGGTATATTATAATGGCGAAACTTTGACATAGGTTTGACAGCTTTGCATGTTGTACATATAGCTTAAAAAGTGGTAAAATATGTGAAATTTGCATGATTTATGTTCTTTATGTGAGACCTGCACTATCATGAGTATAACCACTATTTTATTCTGTAAATAACATGGGTTATGTCAAAATATCAAGTCGTTTCGATTTGGGATGGTTAAGGTAATGTTTGATGCAAAACTATGCGGTAAAAACTGTTAAAAATCGGCTTTTCAGAGGATTTTTATAAAACTCTTTTAGATCAGTAAGTAAACTAATATTTTTTTATATAAAAATAAGTACTTTAACTTATATTAAGTTTACTTGGTGTTTGGTTAGTCATACGTGACTTCCGGCACCCAAAAATGTTACCGAATAGCTAAAATATGTGTTTGTCGACATACACTATAATGGGTTGTTCATGGGTAAATTTTATGTGTTACAATGCGTTATGTGTTTTATAATATGTGTATGATGACATGATAATACTTGACAAGATTATGTGTATTACGCTTGAGTATATATATACACATACACCAAAATAATAAAAAATAATAACTTTTCGAGAAATCTCAAAGTTATGTGAAAATTCTAAGTATCGGAGAAACTTATGTATTTTTGTGGGTTTTTGATTATTAAAATCATTCTTATTTAATTTAGGACGAATAAACAATTTTAGGGATTGTGTTAACATATAAAAACGCACCCAAAGGTGAGTACATAGATCTCCTCTTTTTACTATTTTCGATTGTTTTGGGGTGATTCATATGTATCAAAATGATTTCGATATTTTAACGATGATTTCAAAAAAACGATTAAGATGGTTTATACTAAATTAACAACGATTTGGACGATGTGAATGAACTTGTTGGTTGTAGTTACATAACGAATGACATTCATTAATTTTGGCCGAACCAACCAGTATTAGGTTATGGTACCATAGGATCTTACAAATCCCGTTATCGGACTGCACCCATGGTTATGTATGGAGGTAATGTGGGTAACGACTGAATCTGATGATTGTTAACTTACCCTTTGGTGGTTTGTTAATACGAGTTGAACGATGGACGAGTTACGAAGGTTTGAATGTTATTAGCGAGACGACCAAAAGTAGTTTTCACAATTAAAACGAGAACGATTTTGAACGATTATGAACGATTTAAATGAATGAACGATGATCTATAACGAGAACGAGTTAAACGATGTCACACAACGATGTTTACGAAACTATATAAACCATACGAGCTTTATTACGAGAACGATTTATGATTTGGTTTACATAAACAAATGTTTTGGGTTAAGATTCATGGCATCGAGGTTATAAATTATAACCAATCTGTTTGACTTGGTTATTCATTTTACAATACAAACATTTTACAAAACAAGGTTTCTAATATCGATTAACGAAGTTGTACAAGATATTTCGACATGTAAACGAGCCATGAATCTGACACTCACACAAAAACTATGTGCTCGCCAGCATTTCTTTGCTGACTTTGTTTTTACATATGTTTCAGGTGATGTAGCTTGATGTCGATTGCTAGGATGCATAAGTCACATAGGATCTGGGCGAGGCCTTAGTGACATAATAACGATGATAGTCGATATATAACTTGCTTGTTTCATGCTAAAACAATGTAATTTACTTAATGAATAAATAAAACGAAACTCTTTTGTATCCATGGTTGTGAAACAATAATTTTGTTACAACACTCCCTGATGTTTCCGCCACGGTTTGTTGTTTTTACGTGGTCGGGGTGTGACGGAAGAGTTGGTATCAGAGCCAATGGTTATAACGAATTAGGTTATTAGTAATGCTTTGACCTAGACTATAACTTTCTAGGACCCCAACGCAAGTTGATTTGCGTTTAGATTTTAAAAAAACAAAACCGTCACCTACCCTTAGGTGATAACCACAACGAGGACACAAAATCCGAATCTGCTTCGAAAATTAATCATCCGTTCTAGGATGATTGATTACTAGGTTTTGAACCCTCTGTTGTAAGGTTTTGAACCCTTCCAGTTTGACTCATTTTTGGCTTAGTGCCTTATGAGTTTTCAAAATCTTGTCAAAGTTTGGGTCTAAATAATGTGAACACATGCAAACTGGAAGACTGAATGCATGTACCCTGAGTTTTCTGTCTAAGGCTAGAGTGTTCGTACAAATCCACATAATCGGACCAGTCACTCTTACCTGGGAACTCTTGGGGTGAGTGTTCACTTATAGGCGAGCATGTCTTCACGATACATTATTTTGATTCATTACTTTGATTAGTCACTACGTGTCGTTTGTTTGTTCGAGATAACGGACAAATGATCGCCTTCCTTGTGTTTTGTCGATACCTCTTTTGTTTTTCCTAATTATCAACCTCACTCGTTTCTCATATTTCCTTGTTAGACCATGCCTCCTCGACGTGATACACAACCTTTTACTGCAGAAGAAGTCGCAGCCCTTGTCTCTCAACAAATGGTTGCTGTGCTTCCAGGCGTTGTGACCCAAATCTACGAGTTATACAACAATAACAACAATAATGCTCAATGTAATTTCAAGAATTTCAATTCTGCTAAGCCGCTAAAGTTTTATGGGTCGCAAGGAGCAACTGCACTCCTTCAATGGTTCGAAAGTAACGAGAACACATTCAGACATGTGCAATGTCCGGATGGGCGTAAGGTTGAATTTGCATCAAGTGTGTTTGAGAAGCGTGCTCTTACATGGTGGAACGGAGTGATGTGCGATAGGGGTGCCGAAGTGGCATTGGCACGAAATTCGAGCTTTGGAACGAGAGTTTGACGATCTAAAGCAAGATGGGGGAGAACAACGTGCATATACGGATCAATTTGAGGAACTCAGTCTTTTGTGTCCTACTATGGTTACCCCGTTGGAGAAAGCGATAGAGAGGTATATCGATGGGTTACCCGATTCCATACAGGATATTGTGACTGGCGTTAATCCTACTACTGTTCATCACGCGATTGAGTTATCTGCTACCCTGACTGAGTCGCAAGTCAGGAAGGGTAAACTTACCTGCAAGGGTGATAAGAAGAAGTCGACCGAATCTGTCAAGGAAAAGGGTAAGGGTAAGAAAGGTGAGTCATCGAAGAAGTCGAGAAAGCGAAAGGGTGCCCAGAACTTTACAGTTACTGCTCAGAACCCTCAGAACCCAGCAGCTCAACCGCCTGCGAAGAAAGTCTATGCTGGTACCGCACCTCATTGTGCTCGCTGCAACGGTCATCATGTTGCACAACAAGCTTGTAGGCAATGCACAACGTGTGGTAAGCTTCGGCACCTGGCCAACATCTGTCGTTTGGGTCAGAATCAAAATGTTCAGAATCAAGCTCCAGTTCAGGGGAATGCTGCTAGATTCCCACCGGGTTCATGTTTCAATTGTGGAGAGTTTGGTCACTTCCGCAACAACTGTCCGAGGTTGGCGAATGCAAATGCGAATCCGAACGTGAATGTCAACGCAAATGTGAATTCCGCTCGTGGGCGAGCGTACACTCTGAATGCTAACGAAGCGAAGGCTGACAACGAGGTGGTTAATGGTACGTTTCTTGTTAACAATCGACCTGCATCTATTCTTTTTTATTCTGGTGCCGATAGAAGTTTTATTTCATTATCTTTTGAACCTTTGCTTGCGATACCTAGAACTAAACTGAGGAAACCCTTATCTGTTGAAGTTACTACTGGTAAACCTCTTGTTCTAGATTATGTTATTCGTGATTGTCAGTTAAACCTTGATAACCATTTTTTTCCCATTGACCTCATGCCGATGTAACTTGGGAGTTTCGATATTATCGTGGGGATGGATTGGTTAACCAAACATCATGCTGAGGTGGTTTGTTTCGATAAGATTATTCGTATTCCTCTTCCGTCTGGCGATGTTCTGGAAGTTCGTGGCGAGAAGCCATCTGGTGGTTTGAAGCTTATGTCGTGTACAAAGGCCCAAAGTTATTTGCGAAAAGGATATGTTGCTTTCCTGGCACATGTTACCAAGGAGAAAGGCAAGAGCAAGAGTATTCAGGATATTCCGATTGTTCTGGATTATCCAGAGGTGTTTCCCGATGAACTGCCTGGTTTGCCTCCAGTTCGTCAAGTCGAGTTTCATATTGACCTTGTACCCAATGCCAACCCGATTGCAAAAGCACCTTATCGTCTTGCATCGTCGGAGATGCAAGAGTTATCAAAACAACTTCAAGAGTTGTCTGATAAAGGATTCATCCGTCCAAGCTTTTCGCCTTGGGGAGCTCCTGTCCACTTTGTGAAAAAGAAAGATGGATCTTTTCGAATGTGTATCGATTATCGTGAGCTTAATAAGCTTACCATCAAGAATCGATATCCCCTACCTAGAATTGATGATCTCTTCGACCAGCTGCAAGGTGCTTCATGCTTTTCCAAGATCGATCTGTGATCCAGGTATCATCAACTTTGTGTACTCGAAGAAGATATTCCTAAAACTACATTCCGTACGAGATATGGGCACTACGAGTTCACTGTCATGCCTTTTGGTTTGACAAATGCCCCAACTATCTTCATGGACTTAATGAATAGGGGTTGTAAAACTTATTTAGATAAGTTCATCATTGTGTTCATCGACGATATTCTCATTTATTCAAAGTCTCGAGCCGACCACGAGCAACACCTTCGTTTGACCTTGGAATTTCTGAAGAAGGAACAACTTTTTGCTAAATTCTCCATGTGTGAATTTTGGCTTAGAGAAGTTCAGTTATTGGGTCATATAGTCAACGAGCAGGGTATTCATGTAGATCCATCCAAGATAGCTGCTATTAAAGATTGGAATACACCGACGACCCCTATAGAGATTAGATCATTTCTTGGTCTTGCTGGTTATTATCGTTGATTCATTTCTAATTTCTCAAAGATCGCGGTTCCACTCACTGCTTTGACTCAGAAAAATAAGCCTTTTGAGTGGGGACCTAAGCAAGAAGAAGCGTTCCAAACGCTGAAACGGAAGCTCTGTGATGCTCCTGTTTTATCTCTACCTGAGGGAAACGATGATTTTGTTGTCTATTGTGACGCGTCGAATCTAGGACTTGGTTGCATTCTTATGCAACGAGGTGAAGTCATAGCTTATGCGTCTAGACAGCTGAAAATTCATGAGAAGAACTATACGACTCATGATCTTGAATTAGGAGCTGTGGTTTTCGCACTTAAAATCTGGAGACACTACCTCTATGGAACAAAGTGTGTGGTTTTCACAGACCACAAAAGTCTCCAGCATATTCTCAATCAGAAGGAGCTGAACATGAGGCAACGACGTTGGGTTGAACTCTTAAACGATTATGATTGCGAGATCCGCTACCATCCTGGTAAGGGGAATGTCGTAGCCGATGCGCTTAGTCGAAATGAACGAGTCAAGCTTCATTCTGTTCAAACTCTATCTGATATTCAATCTCGTGTCCTTTAAGCTCAACGATCTTGTGTGATCAAAGACTTATTAAAATATGAGCTACCGCTTCAACTCGAACTTAAACTCGAAACGAAGGACGATGGGTTGCTATATTTCAAGGATCGTTTGTGGATTCCGAAACAAGACGATCTTCGCACCTTGGTAATGGACGAATCTCACAAGTCTCGATATTCTATGCATCCTTGTGCTGATAAAATGTACAAGGATCTTCGTACTCAGTTCTGGTGGCCTGGTATGAAGAAGGATGTTGCCTTGTATGTATCGAAATGCCTAACTTGTCTCAAAGTCAAGGCTGAACATCAACGACCTTCTGGTTTGCTTGTACAACCAGAGATACTAGTTTGGAAGTGGGAGAACATTGCAATGGATCTCATCACTAAGTTACCGCGTACATCTAAAGGTCACGACGCTATTTAGGTTGTTATCGATCGATTAACGAAATCAGCTCATTTTATACCGATTCGCGAGGATCTATCTGCTGATAAACTTGCAAAGATTTATGTTGATGAGATTGTATCACGGCATGGTGTTCCTTTGGATATCATTTCCGATCGTGATGCTCGGTTTTCATCTCATTTTTGGAAGACCATGCAATCTGCGTTGGGAACCCAACTGAATCTAAGCACTGCTTATCATCCCCAAACAGATGGACAATCTGAGAGAACGATTCAAACTTTGGAGGATATGCTTAGGGCATGCGTGATAGACTTTGGTGGTAATTGGGATTCTCATCTTCCACTGATCGAGTTCTCTTACAACAAAAGTTATCATGCTAGTATTAATATGGCACCATTCAAAGCTCTCTACGGTCGAAAATGTCGTTCACCTGTCTGTTGGAATGAGATCGGTGAAGCTCAACTTACTGGACCTGAGCTCATTCTAGAAACAACAAACAAAATCAAGAAATCCGCGATAATCTTGTGACAACTAGAAGCCGTCAAAAGAGTTATGCGGATATGCGACGCAAGCCCTTAGAATTTCAAATCGGAGACTGTGTCCTACTCAAGGTGTCACCTTGGAAGGGAGTGGTGAGATTTGGAAAGAAAGGAAAACTTGCACCCCGATATGTTGGACCATTTAAGATTGTTGAAAGAATTGGAAAGGTTGCCTATCGACTAGAGCTACCTCCAGAGCTTGGAAATATTAATCCGACTTTTCACGTGTCCAATTTGCGAAAGTGTTTAGATGATGCTGATCTTCACATTCCTCTCGATGAGATTCAAATCGATGAAACAATGCACTTTGTCGAGAAACTTGTGGAGATAGTGGACCGTACATTCAAACAGTTGAAGAACAAACGGATTCGATTGGTCAAAGTTCGCTGGGAATCCAAACGTGGCCCTGAGTTTACTTGGGAACGTGAGGACTAGATGAAGATGAAATATCCGCATTTGTTTTCACAAATTTCCTCTAAGTAAAAATTTCGGGACGAAATTTCCTAAAGTAGGGGAGACTGTGACAACTGTGTTCTGTAATCATCGTATAAAGTAAAACAATGTGCTTTGGTGTTATTATATGTGCTATTGTGTTTGATGATTTTACGATTTGATTCGATTCGGATTTCAAGCTTTAAATCGCTTTCTGGAAGGTTATACGCAAACTGGTGCGTAAACGCAATCAGTTTAACGCGACGTACACTCCGGAACTGTGACGTAAGCCAAACATACCTTAAATACCCTTTACATAACTTAGAAATTAGTTTCAAAGGGTTCGGTATGGCAAAAACATGTTTATTTGAACAAAAAGAACTAATTACGACAAAACTGCGAAACGAATGTTGGTGACCGCCCAGATAATATTTAAATCCCAAAAATATTCTGTTATGATTAAAATTTTATTTTTAATCAGGTCCGTGTTGAAAAATAAATTAAAACGCTTAAAAACGTCATTTTTCAAGTTTAAGCGCGTACCACGTGTTACTGCGTAACACAGTGCTTCTACTGCAAAACGCAGACAACACAGCCAGTCTCGGCAACTGAAATTTATTTCAGTAATATTTTGGCGAGATTATTTTTATAAGATAATAAAAATAATTTAGAACGCCATAAACCGGGACTTAAACGCTAGATAAAATACCCGGTATCCAGTTAAATACCTGTTTTTATCTAATTTACCAAACAAAATTACACTTTAACCCCCCCCCCCCATATACTTCACGGTCACAAGGACCCACCAGGATCACCAAAATATTTTCCAAGATATTGCAATATTCTATTTGATTTTCTTTGGACAAGTGTCTTTGCATGTAATCTCTTAAGATCCTCCATATCTCTATACAAATCATTCAAGATCACAACACTCAACTTCACTCCATCTCCCGCACTCTCTCTCTCTCCCAACCGTCCACCCCATCTCCATCACCATTTTCATTTTTTCAACTTTGTTCTTCAAGATCCAACCCCTTTCCTAGCTAGTTTCAAGTTAGTGTGAAGATCCAAAGGAGTTTCCAAGGTGCTTTCAAGTGATTTCAAGCTCCCTATCATCAAAATCTCATCCAAAAACTTACTTGAATCTTGAAGGTATAATATTTATGTTTAAATCATACTCTTGATTCATGGTTGTTCTTGATGATTTGAAGTTTCTCTTGAATCTTGGAATTTTCACAAACTTGAAATCTAAAAAGAAATGGGTCTTGATACAAATAAAAATGGTGATGTTTATGTATGTATATAACCATACATATATATATATATATATGTGTGTGTGTGTGTGTGTATGAGTTTTGAAGTTTGATTTCTTGATAAGTACTTGTTTATGTTGTTGCTTGTTCTTGAATGATAGTTAAAATGCAAGTGTTTAATGATCTATGCATAATATGATAAATGTTCAAATACATCAGCAAATAAACATGAATAAGTTGCATATTTGATGCATCTAAACTGTCACGGCCCCCGACCCGGTTTTACCCGTTTCAGGAGCCGCGGGACAGAAATCCCGTGGTATTTAATTAAGTGAGTTAAACAGCGGAAGTTTGTCATCAGGATCTTTTAAAACTGAAATATTTCCCGATTATTTTATTTCACAACTCGGGATAAAACCCTGTAATTTACAACCTTGAGATTTCACAAAAGAAATCTTTTATTTTACAAAACATGTTTCTTTATTTTATATTGAGCCACTTCCTTAAGCTTGTGCTGCTTCTTGGCACTTTTCCTGGATCACAACAGATCACCTAAAACATGTTTGAAAAAGGTTTTATCAACGGGAAATACTGAGTGAATCATTCATTTTTCTAAAATGACTCTTTTGTTATAATTCACAGTATTAAGAGAGATTACAATGTTTATTTCAACCAAATACCCACAGTACTTGTCATCGACTCGTTTCGGTGACGGTGGTCATATTACTATTGAGTCCGTTCACCCAATAGTAACGAGTATCATTAATTAGGTTCGCCCACCTAAAGTGATAAAAACAGTAATGTGCACAATACCCCACATACCGGCTGTAATTTGGTGACTACATAAACTTAATCACTGTAATTATAATCTTGAAAATAAACATGCTTTTGTAAAGTAATTTGATAAAAAGAGAATGACTCACATTGCAGATTTAATTTTGAACAGAGCTTAGCCTACTGATTAGCCTTGATAACCTAGTTTAAATAATCATGCACACAAACTAGGTTAGTAACTTAATACAGCATGTACGATAACTCACGAGATTAAAACCTTCACAACGAATGACAAAGTGCGATACTTAAACATCCATCGATTTAACGACGAATGACAAAGCATAAACCCTAATGTGGGCAGCACTTAAACATCCATTGGATAGTTTAATCGATCGGACATTGAATCGTAGCAGCTATCGAGTTATTACCCTGAATTGTGGCAGCACTTCGTGATCAGTGTGTGTTTTGGGACTGTTTATGCTATAACTCAACGTACAATTCGAATTTGAACGTCGAACGAACACTCAATTGCATGAAACAGACTGTTCTATTTATACTTGAAAATGGGTTCCCCCGCGTGTCGCGGAAGATGTCGCCGTTCCTGTCGCGACTCGCCTGGGGTAACAATCTACCCTAGGGTAGCCTTGTGTCCCAGTAGGCTTGCTGAGTTGGTTTCGTGTTATTTCGAATTTTTGACAGCGTTTTCTGTAGATAACTATAACTAGGGTTTACCCCCCCCCCCTTAGTTTTAGGGGCCCTAATCCTGATTCCAAATGTTCTGAAAATTTTAGGATTTGTTCAGAATCACTTGGGTTTCTCAATTAGGGTTTCCTATTGGTCAATTTAATTAAATAAATATGACTTTAAATGAGAGTTGTTACATTCTCCCCACCTTAATAAAAATCTCGTCCTCGAGATTTACTGGAATAAGTGAGGATACTTTCGCTTCATTTCCGATTCCAGCTCCCACGTATATTCAACTCCTCTTTTTGAATCTCATTTGACTTTGACTAAAACTAGTCGTTTATGTTTAAGGAACTTCACTTTCCTGTCTTCTATCTGAAGAGGTTTCTCAACAAATTTTAACTTTTCGTTTACCTCTATGTCTTGAAGAGGTACTACCAGAGATTCGTCTGCTAGACATTTCTTGAGATTGGATACATGAAATACATCATGTATTCCAGCTAATTCTTCTGGTAGTTGCAAACGATAAGCAACTGGTCCTATATATTGGATTACTGGAAATGGTCCTACGTATCTTGGACTTAGCTTTCCTTTCTTACCAAATCTAACAACTCCTTTCCAAGGAGAAACTTTCAACAGTACTCTGTCTCCAACTTGGAATTCTAACGGCTTGCATCTATTGTCTACATAACTTTTCTGGCGATCGCGAGCCGTCTTCAGTCTTTCCTTGATTTGAGTAATCTTATCAGTCGTCTCTTGCACTATTTCAGGACCTGACAATTGACTTTCTCCTATTTCTGCCCAACAAACTGGAGTTCTGCACTTTCTTCCATACAGTGCTTCAAATGGGGCAGTTTCAATACTTGAATGATAGCTATTGTTATAGGAGAATTCAATTAATGGTAAGTGCTCATCCCAATTCCCACCAAAATCTATCACACATGCTCGGAGCATGTCTTCTAGAGTTTGGATTGTCTTTTCACTTTGCCCATCTGTTTGTGGATGATATGCCGTGCTTAGGTTTAGTCGAGTTCCCATTGCTTGCTGGAAACTTTTCCAGAAATGAGAAGTAAAACGACTATCCCTATCCGAAACAATGGAGAGTGGAACTCCATGTAGAGATACGATTTCATCTACATACAATTTTGCCAATCTTTCCAAGCTAAAGGTTTCTTTCATAGGTAGAAAATGAGCTGATTTGGTTAATCGATCCACAATTACCCAAATCGCATCATTACCTTTTCTTGTTTTGGGTAACTTAGTAACAAAATCCATTGTTATAAGTTCCCATTTCCATATAGGCATTTCCAATTGTTGTAGTAACCCTGAAGGTTTCTGATGTTCTGCTTTTACTTGTGAACAAGTGAGACATTTAGAAATATAATTAGCTATATCCTTCTTCATGCCTATCCACCAGAAATTCTTTCTTAAATCTTGATACATCTTATTGTTTCCTGGGTGCATAGTGTATCTAGATTTATGGGCTTCTTCTAGAATCTTATTTCTTAATTCTCCTTGCTTAGGTACCCAAATTCTACTTTTGTGGAATCTCCAAATTCCATCCATCAGCTCCTTGTTCTAATTCTTTTATTCGTCCCTTCATTCCTTCAGCATTATCTTGGATTGCTGTTTCTTGAACATTCTTCAATTGTTCCATTAAATCTATTCGTAGATTTAACCTGAGAGCACGAACCCGTCGTTGTTTCTCATAATACTTACGACTTAAGGCATCTGCAACTACATTTGTCTTTCCTTCGTGATACTGAATATCACAGTCGTAGTCACTTAAGATTTCCATCCATCTCCTTTGCCTCATGTTTAACTCTTTTTGCCCAAATATATATCTTAAACTTTTATGATCTGTATTAACAGTAAATTTACTTCCATACAGATAATGTCTCCAAATCTTAAGGGCAAAAATTACGGCTCCTAATTCTAAATCATGAGTCGTATAATTTTCTTCGTGTTTTTTCAATTGCCTTGAAGCATATGCAATCACCTTTTTGCGTTGCATAAGCACACATCCATATCCTAGTTTTGAAGCATCACAATATACTTCAAAATCTTCAGTTCCTTCTGGTAAGGCTAAGATTGGAGCATTTGTTAATTTCTGTTTCAAAATCCTAAAGGCTTCTTCTTGTTTAGGTCCCCATTCAAACTTAACTGCTTTACAGGTTAGCTTAGTTAATGGTACGGCTATCTTGGAAAAATCCTTAATAAACCGTCGATAATATCAAGCAAAACCTAGAAAACTTCTAATTTCCATTGCGGTTTGCGAAACCTTCCAATTGGTAATTGCCTCTATCTTAGCAGGATCTACATGAATACCTTCATGATTTACCATATGGCCTAAGAATTGCACTTCTTGTAACCAAAATTCACACTTCGAGAATTTGGCGTACAACTTTTCTTTTCTTAACAAAGTTAAGAGTGCTTGCAAGTGCTGACAGTGTTCATCCTGACTTTTGAAATAAATAAGTATATCGTCTATGAAAACAATTACAAATTTATCCAAATACGGTTTACAAATTCTATTCATCATGTCCATGAATGCTGCAGGTGCATTCGTTAACCCAAAGGGCATGACTGTAAACTCGTAATGACCATACCTAGTTCTGAAAGCAGTTTTAGGTATGTCTTCTTCTTGTACCTTCAATTGATGATATCCGGAACGTAAGTCGATCTTAGAAAAATATCTAGCTCCTTGAAGTTGATCAAACAGATCATCAATCCTAGGTAATGGGTATCGATTCTTAATTGTAACCTTATTCAATTTTCTATAATCGATACACATTCTCATTGAACCATCCTTTTTCTTAACAAACAATACTGGTGCTCCCTATGGGGATGAACTAGGTTGTATGAAACCTTTACTTAGTAATTCATCTAATTGCTTTTTCAGTTCTAACATTTCTGTGGGTGCTAACCGATAAGGTGCCTTAGCTATCGGTATAGTTCCTGGAATTAGATGAATCCTAAATTCTACTTCCCTATCTGGTGGTAATCCTGGTAATTCTTCTGGGAATACCTCAGGATATTCTGAGACTACATGAATTTCCTTAAGTTCTTTTCCCTTAGTACTAATGATTACTGAAATCATATATACTATTCCTTGTTTTCGTTCATAATTAGCAACTTTCATTACTGATATGAACTTCATGGGCTTACGTGGTTTATCTCCTGTAATCACAATTACTTCTCCGGTAGGTGCCTGAATTTCTATGGAATTCTTATCACAGAGAATTCGAGCATGGTTGGCTACTAACCAATCCATTCCTAACACAACATCAAATTCGGCTAATTTCATAGGTAATAAGTTTGCAAAGAATTTATGACCTGAAAGTTCTATATTTTCTTTTTGCAAAACTTCATCTATACTAACAGAATTTCCGTCTGCCGTTTCGACTGTAAAAATCTGCCTAAGGTTGGTTAAGGGTAAATTAAGAGCTTGGCAGAATGAAGTATTAATAAAACTTTGGTTTGCACCAGAGTCAAATAATACTTTGGCGTAAATGTTGTGAACTAAGAACGTACCAGCTATCACATCTGGAATGAGTTCTGCTTCTTGTGTAGTTAGCTGGAATGCTCTGACATTCTTCTTTGTAGCTCCGTCAGCTGGTTTAGCTTTGTTGTCTGCTGGTTTAACCAATTTAGGACATTCTGTTTTGAAGTGTCCTACTTCTCCACAATTATAACAGATTGTGGATTTCTTCCTGCAGTTTTCTTCACGATGTCCTACCATTTTACAAAAATTGCAGGTTACACTACATCTTCTAAAATGTTTCTTTCTGCAATTCCTGCAGAACGGTGGAGTTGAGGGTTGCCCTGTTCCTCTTCTTTTTAAATTGCTATTATTACCCGTACGAAATCCCTGGGTAATTTTCTGAGCCAATTCTTTCTTTCTGTCTTCATCTCTTGTGCGCACCAGTTCGTCGGTTAGGGTGTTAGCTAATTCTACAGCATCGTCAATAGTGCGAGGTCTCGCAGCTTTAACGATATTGCGGATTTCACTAATCAGTCCCCAAATGTAGCGAGAAATGAGTACCGGTTCTGGCGAAGCCAGCGTTGGTACCACTCTAGCATATTCAAAGAATGTCGAAGTATAACCACGACAATCTATACCCATCATCCGATGGTTTAGGAACTTATTTGTCATTTGTTCCTTTTCATACTCGGGACAGAATTTTCTTTCTACAAGACACTTAAATTCTTCCCAATTCATGGCATAAGCTATTATTCTTCCTTTAGCTTGTAACACCGTGTTCCACCATTCAAGTGCTCCTTCCTTGAAGAGATTTGATGCGTACATGACCTGATCATCTTTGGCACATTTACTTATTGCAATTACTGCTTCGGTTTTCTCTAACCAACGCAGTGATGCAGTTGCTCCTTCATTGCCTGCAAATTCAGTGGGTTTACAAGCAAGAAATTCTTTGAAAGTGCAACCAGGCGTGGCGGCTTTCATTTTCTTAGGAAATGGAGCTTGATGTGGTTCCTCATTATGATTAACATGATCATTGCCTCCGTTTACACTATTACTGAAGTTATCTTCAGAAATACGTTTGCTAGGAACGATTTGTTGCGGTTCGATGGGATTCTTTACAGCAGCAACAATTGCTGGAATAGCATTGGCTATCCCTTGAGCAACAATATTTTCGATATCTTGCCTAGTCATATATTGATCTCCTGGATGTTGCTCAGACTGATTAACCTCATTTACTGGTTTATTACCACTGTTTGCCATCTGATATATAATTTTATTAGTATATGATAAATAATAATTATACATAAAAACAATCAGACAATTTTCTCAATACACGTATAGTCAAAATTATTGATTTATCGATTTCATTTTATATCTTTTATAGTATGTATCACTACACACCAATATTTTACAAAGTTTTATTCGTAGTTATTTTACAGACTGATGTCATTATTACTGTTACTATTACACAACCACAATTTCACCATCCTACTATCTCTCGTCACTTGTCGTTTTAAAAACGAAGCTCCCTTCCATCATACTTCCAGGCAATTTGTCCCCCTATTTCCCGGATTCTATTCCCTGCATCCATTAACTCTTCGCCAAAATGGCGAATTTCTGCTAAATTCTCGTTACTCATGGGTGGATTTGGTAATGGTTCCGGGTCAATCTGAGGAAGAAAGGAATAAGGACTATTGATTAGGTTTTGGAACTGCCAATCGTTTGTCCACCATTCGTCTATCCCCAGAGGTTAAGTATGGATTATAGGGTCTGGAATTGCTGGTTCTAAGTTTATTGGTAGTTGATTTTCAATAGTAGGGTACAGATTATTATTAATTGGTCTGACAACATCACAACTTGCTAATACCCGATCTAATTCCTCCTGAAAAGGTAACTCCTCCACCTGTCTAGAACTTTCTCCATATTCCATTCCCAGTGACCTAGAACCTTCACTGACTTCAACCCCTTTTCCTTTGTCCAAAGGATTTTCTATTTTAGGAATTTTCCTGGTTGTAGGCTTCCTCCTACGCACACGTCTCCATCCCACAAATCTCCTCCTCTTCTTGGGTTTAGGTTTCTCTGGAGGTGGTGAAGCATTGAATTCAACAGGTTCTTCTATGTCGGGTATATACCTATTGAAATCTCGGGAAACCTCTATTTTTACTGGATAGAGATTTAGGTTTTGAAGGGCGTCAGACAAATCACTCATGCTGTTATGCAAAATACACACAATTACTAATGTATAACAAAATTTTCATAGGACATCTTTTAAATATTATTTCATACTGGGTAAATGCAAAACAAATGAAAATTTAAAACACACGAGGTTTTATTGTAAATTTATTTATTTACTGAATAAAATTTCTGGACTATAGGTGCTAAAACTTGATTTTAAAATATTTAGAGACTCGCATTTACTGTTACAGTAGCTAGCATATAAAGATCTGCCCATTTCTCATCTAATTTGTCCTCCCAATGTGTCTTACTGGTTAATTCCTGGGTTTCCTTTTTAACTTTCTTCTCTCGGTTTTTCCTTATTTCCTCCTGACTTTTCCTAATAATCAAACTTCTTTTATTAGGAGAAAGTGGTTTCTCATAATGTGCCTTTCTCACAAATATTCCTTCTTTAGGAATTACAGAGTGATTTGAGGATTTGGGTTGGGATGAACTTCCCTTCTCGTTGGATGACCTATCTAGTTTAAGATAGATGTTTGATAGCTTTTGTTTACCCATACTGTAACTAACAAATAATCAGTTAATAAAACACATAATCACATAATTGGCAATCAGTAAAATTAAGTATTTCTAAATACTTAATAGGCTTAAATCAGTGGCTCTGATACCACCTTTTTCTGTCACGGCCCCCGACCCGGTTTTACCCGTTTCAGGAGCCGCGGGACAGAAATCCCGTGGTATTTAATTAAGTGAGTTTAACAGCGGAAGTTTATCATCAGGATCTTTTAAAACTGAAATATTTCCCGATTATTTTATTTCACAACTCGGGATAAAACCCGGTAATTTACAATCTTGAGATTTCACAAAAGAAATCTTTTATTTTACAAAACATGTTTCTTTATTTTATATTGAGCCACTTCCTTAAGCTTGTAGTGCTTCTTGGCACTTTTCCTGGATCACAACAGATCACCTGAAACATGTTTGAAAAAGGTTTTATCAGCGGGAAATACTGAGTGAATCATTCATTTTGCTAAAATGACTCTTTTGTTATAATTCACAGTATTAAGAGAGATTACAATGTTTATTTCAACCAAATACCCACAGTACTTGTCATCGACTCGTTTCGGTGACGGTGGTCATATTACTATTGAGTCCGTTCACCCAATAGTAACGAGTATCATTAATTAGGTTCGCCCACCTAAAGTGATAAAAACAGTAATGTGCACAATACCCCACATACCGGCTGTAATTTGGTGACTACATAAACTTAATCACTGTAATTATAATCTTGAAAATAAACATGCTTTTGTAAAGTAATTTGATAAAAAGAGAATGACTCACATTGCAGATTTAATTTTGAACAGAGCTTAGCCTACTGATTAGCCTTGATAACCTAGTTTAAATAATCATGCACACAAACTAGGTTAGTAACTTAATACAGCATGTACGATAACTCACAAGATTAAAACCTTCACAACGAATGACAAAGTGTGATACTTAAACATCCATCGATTTAACGACGAATGACAAAGCATAAACCCTAATGTGGGCAGCACTTAAACATCCATTGGATAGTTTAATCGATCGGACATTGAATCGTAGCAGCTATCGAGTTATTACCCTGAATTGTGGCAGCACTTCGTGATCAGTGTGTGTTTTGGGACTGTTTATGCTATAACTCAACGTACAATTCGAATTTGAACGTCGAACGAACACTCAATTGCATGAAACAGACTGTTCTATTTATACTTGAAAATGGGTTCCCCCGCGTGTCGCGGAAGATGTCGCCGTTCCTGTCGCGACTCGCCTGGGGTAACAATCTACCCTAGGGTAGCCTTGTGTCCCAGTAGGCTTGCTGAGTTGGTTTCGTGTTATTTCGAATTTTTGACAGTGTTTTCTGTAGATAACTATAACTAGGGTTTACCCCCCCGCTAGTTTTAGGGGCCCTAATCCTGATTCCAAATGTTCTGAAAATTTTAGGATTTGTTCAGAATCACTTGGGTTTCTCAATTAGGGTTTCCTATTGGTCAATTTAATTAAATAAATATGACTTTAAATGAGAGTTGTTACATAAACTCATATGAAATGTTGGTGATATGATAGTATGCTTTAGACACTTGTACATGAGGATACATGTTGATTTAAAGCTCAAGAAATGATAAAAAGTGATTGTATGAAAAAAATGTTTTAGATCAGATAATAAACGCTAAAAATAACATTATTTGGTATATTATAATGGCATGAAACTTTGACATAGGTTTGATAGCTTTGCATGTTGTACATATAGCTTAAAAAGTGACAAAATATGTGAAATTTGCATGATTTATGTGCTTTATGTGAGACCTGCACTATCATGAGTATAACCACTATTTTATTCAGTAAATAACATGGGTTATGTCAAAATATCAAGTTGTTTCGATTTGGAATGGTTAGGGTAATGTTTGATGCAAAACTATGCGGTAAAAACGGTTAAAAATCGGCTTTTCGGAGGATTTTTATAAAACTGTTTTAGATCAGTAAGTAAACTGATATTTTTGATATAAAAATAAGTATTTTAACTTATATTAAGTGTACTTGGTGTTTGGTTAGTCATACGTGACTTCCGGCGCCCAAAAATGTTACCGAATCGCTAAAATAAGTGTTTTTCGACATACACTATAATGGGTTGTTCATGGGTAAATTTTATGTGTTACAATGCGTTATGTGTTTTATAATATGTGTATGATGACATGATAATACTTGACAAGATTATGTGTATTACGCTTGAGTATATATATACACATACACCAAAATAATCAAAAATAATAACTTTTCGAGAAATCTCAAAGTTATGTGAAAATTCTAAGTATCGGAGAAACTTATGTATTTTTGTGGGTTTTTGATTATTAAAATCATTCTTATTTAATTTAGGACGAATAAATAATTTGAGGGATTGTGTTAACATATAAAAACGCCCCAAAGGTGAGTACATAGATCTCCTCTTTTTAGTGTTTTCGATTGTTTTGGGGTGATTCATATGTATCAAAATGATTTTGATATTTTAACGATGATTTCAAAAAAACGATTAAGATGGTTTATACTAAATTAACAACGATTTCGACGATGTGAATGAACTTGTTGGTTGTAGTTACATAACGAATGACATTCATTAATTTTGGCCGAACCGACCAGTATTAGGTTATGGTACCATAGGATCTTGCAAATCCCGTTATCGGACTGCACCCATGGTTATGTATGGGGTAATGTGGGTAACGACTGAATCTGATGATTGTTAACTTACCCTTTGGTGGTTTGTTAATACGAGTTGAACGATGGACGAGTTACGAAGGTTTGAATGTTATTAGCGAGACGACCAAAAGTAGTTTTCACAATTAAAACGAGAACGATTTTGAACGATTGAACGATTATGAACGATTTAAACAAATGAACGATGATCTATAACGAGAACGAGTTAAACGATGTTACACAACGATGTTTACGAAACTATATAAACCATACGAGCTTTATTACGAGAACGATTTATGATTTGGTTTACATAAACAAATGTTTTGGGTTAAGATTCATGGCATCGAGGTTATAAATTATAACCAATCTGTTTGACTTGGTTATTCATTTTACAATACAAACATTTTACAAAACAAGGTTTCTAATATCGATTAACGAAGTTGTACGAGATATTTCGACATGTAAACGAGCCATGAATCTGACACTCACACAAAAACTATGTGCTCGCCAGCATTTCTTTGCTGACTTTGTTTTTACATATGTTTCAGGTGATGTAGCTTGATGTCGATTGCTAGGATGCATAAGTCACATAGGATCTGGGCGAGGCCTTAGTGACATAATAACGATGATAGTCGATATATAACTTGCTTGTTTCATGCTAAAACAATGTAATTTACTTAATGAATAAATAAAACGAAACTCTTTTGTATCCATGGTTGTGAAACGATAATTCTGTTACAACACTCCCCGACGTTTCCGCCACGGTTTGTTGTTTTTACGTGGTCGGGGTGTGACAGTTATTATAATAAAATTCTATCAATGGTAAATGATCGTCCCAATTACCTCCAAAATCAATTACACAACTCTAAGCATGTCTTCCATTGTCTGAATTGTCCTTTCGCTTTGTCCGTCTGTTTGTGGATGATAAGTTGTGCTTAGATTCAACTTGGTTCCCATTGCTTTTTGGTTACTTGTCCAAAAATGAGAGGTAAAACGACTATCTATGTCAGAAACAATTGATAGAAGAATTCCATGTAATGAAACTATTTCATTTACATATAATTTAGCTAACCATTCCATATTGAAAGTTTCTTTCATTGATAGGAAATGAGCTGACTTAGTTAGCATGTCTACAATCACCCAGATTGTATCATTACCTTTTCTTGTTTTGGGTAATTTGGTAACAAAATCCATTGTTATTAATTCTCATTTCCAAACAGGCATTTCTAACTATTGCAATAAACCTGAGGGTTTCTTATGTTCAGCTTTGATTGTGAACAGGTTAAACATTTTGCAACATATACTGCTATATCCTTTTTCATTCCTATCCACCAGAAATTCTTCCTTAAGTCCTGATACATCTTATCACTTCCAGGATGAATCGTATACTTAGACTTATGGGCTTCTTCTAATATACGATGACGTAGGTTTCCTAATTTAGGTATCCATATTCTTTTCTTATGAAATCTCTAAATTCCATCTGTTCCTTGTTCTAATTCCTTAATCATTCCTTTTAACTTTTCAGTATCATCCTTGATTACTGATTCTTGTGCTGTTCTAATCTGTTCATTTAAATCTACTTGCAAATTTAACTTAAGAGAACGTACTCTTTTTGGCTTTTCATGATACTTTCGGCTTAAAGCATCAGCTACTACGTTTGCCTTTCCTGCGTGATACTGGATATCACAATCAAAATCACTAAGTATCTCCATCCAGCGGCTTTGTCTTATATTCAATTCTTTTTTCCCAAAAACATACCTTAAACTCTTATGATCAGTAAATATGGTAAACTTACTACCGTATAGGTAATGTCTCCAAATTTTAAGGGCAAAAATTATAGCTCCTAACTCTGGATCATGGGTTGAATAATTTTCCTCATGATTCTTAAGTTGTCTATAGGCGTAAGCTATAACCTTTTGATGGTGCATTAATACACTTCCATAACCTAACTTAGAAGCGTCACAATAGATTACAAAATCTTCAGTTCCTTCTGGTAACACTTGTATGGGTGCATGGGTTAATCTTTGCTTAAGAATTCTAAAGGCTTCTTCTTGTTTTGGTCCCCATTCAAATTTAATGGATTTACAGGTTAACTTAGTTAAGGGAATGGCTATTCTAGAAAAATCTTGAATAAACCTTCTATAATAACCGGCCAATCCTAAGAAACTTCTAACCTCAGTTGGTGACTCAGGGGTTTTCCACTTGGTAATCGTCTCGATCTTGGTGGGATCTACATGAATTCCTTCATGATTAACTAGATGTCCAAGAAATTGTACCTGTTCTAACCAAAACTCACACTTCAAAAACTTAGCATAAAGCTTTTCTTTTCTCAATAAACTATGAAGTGCGTGTAGATGGGATGCATGTTCCTCTTTGCTTTTGGATTAAATAAGAATATCATCTATAAAGACAATTATGAATTTATCCAAATGTGGCTTACATATTCGGTTCATCATGTCCATGAATACAGCTGGGGCATTGGTTAAACCAAATGGCATGACAGTAAATTCATAATGGCCATACCTTGTTCTGAAAGCGGTCTTAGGAATGTCCTCTTCCTGTACCTTTAATTGATGATATCCTGACCTTAAATTGATTTTTGAGAAAAATCGTACTCCTTGCAATTGATCAAACAGATCATCGATTCTTGGTAATGGATACCGATTCTTAATCGTGACTTTGTTTAATTCACGGTAGTCAATGCACATACGCATTGATCTGTCCTTCTTTTTAACGAATAAAATCGGTGCTCCCCATGGTGATGAGCTTGGCTGTATGAATCCTTTCTCCAACAATTCATCTAACTGTTTCTTCAGTTCCAGCATTTCTGCGGGTGCCAGTCGGTAAGGTGCTTTGGCAATTGGTGCGGTTCCCGGTATCAAATGGATTCTGAATTCAACTTCTCTATCTGGAGGTTGCCCTGGTAGCTCTTCTGGAAATACATCTGAAAACCGGGATACTACTAGAATATCCTTTATTTCTTTTTCTTTAGTGTTAGTGATTATGGAAATCAAATACACTAATGATCCTTTTCTTATATAACTTGCGGTTTTCATCACAGAGATGAATTTTGTGGATTTAGAGAACTTATTTCCTTTAATTGTGATCTTTTCACCCCTTGGTGAAATTACTTGAATTGACTTTTGATCACATAAAATACTAACTTTATTGGCTATTAACCAATCCATTCCTAACACAACATCAAATCCTGCCAGATTCATTGGGTAAAGATTTGCAATAAATTTCTGATTTAAAATTTCTATTCTTGCTCCCTGCAAGATTTCAGAAATCTTAATAGTTTCCCCATTTGCTGTCTTTACTAGACATTCTTGTGGAAGTTTGGTTAATAATTGATTTAGAAGTTTGCAAAACGAAGTATTAATAAAACTTTGGTTTGCACCAGAGTCAAATAATACTTTAGCAAAAACATCATTAACTAAAAACGTATCGGTGATCACATCCTGGATCATCTTTGCTTCTTCTGCAGTCAGAACAAATGCTCTAGCATTTTTAGTATTCTTGGTATTCGTAGCTGGAGCTAACTTTGGACAGTTAGGCTTGATATGACCTTGTTCTCCGCAGTTGTAGCATATCCTGTTGTTAGGATTTTTCCTGCAGTCTTCCTCCTTGTGTCCAGATATTTTGCAAAAGTTACAGTATATGGACCATCTTCCGGAATGCTTCCTTTTGCAATACTTACAGTAGGGTGCAGAGGTAGAACCTACATTTCTCCCACGGTTAGAATTTCCAGAACGGAATTCTTGGGTAAGTTTATGGGTTAGGTTTCTCCTCTGATCCTCTTCTCGTGTACGGACTAATTCATCTGTCAATGTGTTGGCTAGTTCTACTACTTCTTCTATGGTTTGAGGTCTAGCTGCCTTGACTACATGTCTAATCTCTCCAATTAATCCCCAGATGTAACGGGAGATTAAAACTGGTTCAAGTGAAGCAAGGGTTGGTACTATACTAGCATATTCAAAGAATAATGTAGTATAACCCTTACTATCTACCCCAATCATCCTAAGATTTAGGAATTTGCTTGCGATCTATTCTTTTTCATTAGGAGGACATAATTTCCTTTCTACCATGTTTTTAAATTCCCCTCATTCCATATTGTAAGTCCTATCACTTCCTCTAGACTGGAGGATAGTGTTCCACCATTCTAGTGCTGAATTTTTAAATAGATTGGAAGCAAACATTATCTTATCCTCTTCCGCACATTTACTTATTCTTAAGACTGCCTCGGTCTTTTCTATCTAGCGTAGAGATGCAACGGCCCCTTCATTGCCCGAGAATTCCATTGGTTTACAAGACCAGAATTCTTTATAAGAACAACTGTAAGACACGATTCTTCTTCTTTTGGGAATGGGCACTTGAAGTACGGGTCCATTGTTTATGCTGTTTTCAGGTTCAGAAGGTCGTTTACTATCATGTTTACTTTTATTTTCGGCTTCCCTAACCGTTTTGATAATATATGGCATCAGATCTATTATCCCTTGTGCCACTATATGTTGCATGGCACTGTTATTCACTTGGTTTACGTTATTGTTGTTCGGGTTCTCATTATCCAAGTTAATGTTACTCTGGTTATCGTTATTCTGGTTTTCCTGGTTTACTTCGTCGTCCATCTGGATTTTAATCATTTACCAATTATTAATATCACAAAATAATTAATAATTTAGGCAACAACCACACAATACACATATGTCAAGCATTGCGACTTTACTCTTTTCTATTATAGTATGCTTCTAATACAAACCAATACTAGAAATTAAAAATTACAATACAATACTATTATGCATCACTAACCACAAAATGGTCTATACTACAACATATTATATTTTTTTTTCATACAAACATATTATATATTATTATATTATTATTATTACCAACTCCCCCATCACCTTCACTGATCTGGATTCATCCAGTAATCCATATTTCGCTCGTCGTACTTCCAGACGAGTCGCTCTCCTACCTGCCTCATCTTATCACTACTCCCTAAAATCTCTTCTCCGAAAGTTTGGAGCTCATGCACATTTTCTACACTTATTGGGGGTGCAGGTGCTGGTATTGGGTCCGGGTACTAGGGCATGGGATTCTCCTGAGGGTACGAATTCTCTAAGATCTCCCTAATGTATTCATCATTATCGTAGTATGGATTTAGATGGTCCAGACCTGGATAGGCTGCTAAGTTCGGCATGGGTTCGTCGTTAAAGTGGTAGCGCGTCACATAATCCCTATGATCATCGAACCATGGATCATAATCCGGGTCTAAGGTGTGACACATGTGCCTCTGTGACCATCAAAAAAATACCAAATCAATGAAATATTGTGTTTCATACTTGGGATTTGTATAAATATGTGTATCATGTGCACATATCAATTCTTGTTCGATTTCGAGCTTTAAATCGCTTTCTGAAAGGTTATACGTGAACTAATGCGTAAATATAACCAGTCTAATGTAACAAACACTCCGGAAAAATGACATAGGCTTAACATGCCTTAAATAACCTTTACATAACTTAGAAATAAGTTTTGGAGGGTCTGGTATGCCGAAATCAAGTTTATTCGATCACAGGGACTAATTTCGACAAACTGTGAAAGTATGCCGATTCGTACTGTGACGAACATTCCGGAACTTGATCATAAGTTAAATATGCCCTAAATATCCTTTACATAGCTTAGAAATAGGCTTTGAGGTGTTTGGTGCGCAAAAATAAAATTTTTGGTCAAACAGGGACTAAAAGCGTCAACAAATGCATAAGTTTGCATTTCGTTCATTTTCGTTTCTGAAGAAGTTGTGGAAAATGACTCATTTCGTTCATTTTCAGTTCTGAAGAATGTCCATTAAGGAAATGTTAGGATTATGCCTTTCATATCTTTGGTGGTTATTTAACACAAAGCCACAGATAGACTCCTACGAATGAATTTCGGGACGAAATTTCCTAAAGTAGGGGAGACTGTGACACCTGTGTCACTCCAACCATCAAACAAATGCCAAACCAATGAAATATTGTATTTCATACTTGGTATTTGTTAAAAATATGTGTATCGTTTGCACATATCAATTTTTGTTCGATTTCAAACTCTATATCACTTTCTGGAAGGTTATACACGCACTGATGCGTAAATATAACCAGTTTAATGTAACGAACACTCCGTAATAGTGAAATAGGCTTAACATACCTTGAATAACCTTTACTTAACTTAGAAATAAGTTTTGAAGGCTTTGGTATGGCAAAATCAAGTTAAATCGCTTACAGGGACTAAAGTTGACAAACTGCGAAAGTATGCCAATTTGAACTGTAACAGACATTCCGGAACATGACCATAAGTTAGACACACCATAAATATCCTTTACATAGCTTAGAAATAGGCTTTGAGGTGTTCGGTATGCTAAAATAAACTTTTGTGTCATTCAGGGACTAAAAGCGTCAAAAAGTGCACAAGTTTGCATTTTCGCGCATAACTTACGTTCTGAATACATCCGGACATCCAAAATTTTATGTAAGCACTAAAATATTTTATTTTAGTGTTTGGCATAAGAAAAATCCATTCGTTTCGTCATTTGGATCGTTTTTCGCGCTTATGCGCATTCCGTCGTAATTAAGCGAACATCGCGTTCGTACGACCAAACGAACTGACATCCGACATATTTTTGAGCATGTTTCATGTCCACAATGTTTAGGCATCATTTTAGGGCCTTAAAGTTGGCTTTACGGGCCTTAGAAGTGTCGGGAATGGCCTTAAACACGTGCAGGGGCTGAAACTGTCATTTTTGAAAGTTATATGCTGATCAGAAGGGCCATGCGGCCCGCATTAGATTTGTCTGGTCCTGAAGCGGGCCGCCTCAGCCTCCCATAACAGATCAGAACGAACAGTCAGCATATTCCAGCTGTTTTAACCACAACCACACACTCACAACTGCACATTCAGCTCATTTAGACCCATTTTTAGCTACCATGAGTTTCCGACAAGTGTACGCATAAGATTCGAGCACGGTTTCCATGAAACGATCTTAACGGTTCGGGTATTCCTATAAATACCCCATCCCCCATTGCTTCAAACTCACAAGAATCTGATTAAAAAGACTCTAAGTTGGAACCATTGTTCCATACCTGAGTTATTTTGATCACGATTAGCATTCGGGGACCCTTCGTAAGTATTCTTTCGTTCTTTTCTTTCTTTTATTGCTTTTCGAGTCAGAAAGTCAAACTTTGTTTGACTTTCAGCGTTGACCAGCTTATGGTCAATGCGAAGTTCGTTTGAACTTCGCAACGTGAGTGTAATCACGTTGGTTATAGTCCCTTAGGACTATGCCTACTGATTACCACGTTGTCTAGGGTCGTAGGGTAAGCGATCTAATAAATTGCTTATACCTTCGAACCCGACCCAGTTTGGTCGATCATTAGGATCCGACCAAATACATTAGGTGACCATAGTATATAGGGAATAACCTTCCGAGGTTATACCTCATGGTCGCTTCGTTTAAGTAGTTGTATGATAGGTAGTTTATATGCCTTAGGTAAATTACCAAAATACCCTTTTCATGTATAATTGGTAATTAAGCATATGTAACCAAAATTTTTGTCACATAACTGATAATGTAACATGTTTAGGCATATAATACTTGTCATAGGACTAGTTAGGCGGTCCGAACGCGTTTCACACGAACGACGCGTTAAAGTAGCATAAGCTACCTAAACGGGTCGTAATGGGTCGTAAGCACTTAGATTAAGGTTTCATTTAGTATGTAGGCTTTGTTAAACCATATGACACGAGTCTCTATACTCGTTTGGTTTACGAACCCTCATTCTATCAGATCTTCCGATGTAGGTCCGGTTATTAACATAGTTACCTATAATTAGGTGCCGTTTGATATCCGCGATCTCTAGCTTGCTTGGTGGTTATCTTAGGACTTCTGAGCAATCTCAAGTGAGTACATAGACCCCTCTTTTACTGTTTTCCAAACTGTTTTGGGGTGAAACACATGTGCCTACTTGTTACATTCATGCTTTCCTGTTTTCACATCATATACCTGCTATGTTCGTTAGTACATTATAGTACATGATTCCATTACATTTCATGCTATGTATGCCCATGGTGTGCGTACTTAGTACATTGTTTTACATTACATTTTGTTGCATATGCTCATCCAGTATATGAACACATTATATTACATTTTGAACCGTTTATAACTATTTGACTATGTGAACCGTTTGTATCTGTGAACCGTTTGTATCTGTGAACCGTTAGTATCTGTGAACCGTTAGTATCTGTGAACCGTTTGTATCTGTGAACCGTGTGAACCGTATTTGATCATACATAAACATTTCTACAATTGTTAAACATTAGATCTTGATGGTTTGATTTGAGCAAGTGATTTAAGTAACGATGCGTGTGTAATATGATACAAGCATGGTGGATACGCCGCTGGTACTTCCTATATATAAGTGTCTGTATGGTATTACATATCGTAGCGTTATTTGAACCATTTCAATTTGAGACATATAACATTTTATACAAATAACATACTTTTCACAAGACATTGTTTTACAAACAACTTATCTTATACAAACCCATTTTACATGGTTATTCACAAGACATTATTTATACATATCATTTGATCTTATCGTTTTCAAATGATTTACAAAACAAAACAATTTACAAGGTGTCACACCCCGATTTCCACGTGTCACCGGTGGGCCCGGTGGGGGAGTATCGTGACGTCATGGTTGGCAACATAATAGTCAAACAACACAATATTATTAAGCACAGCGGAAGCAATTGAAAATATAATACAACCGAATTTATTATTGTAATATCAACTGTCACAATATCTGGAAGTTTATCCACAGAAGGATCGAACATAAAATGGAAACAATAGTTCAACAGACTTTTAGGCATCTTAAGCTTGCGAGACTTCTATTGATGCTAAGGAGACATATCCAGCCAATTTCGTATAGTACCTGCATTTAGCCTTTTTGGAAAATACGTCAGTTTACACTGGTAAATACATTCAACTGACTCATTTTGGAAAAAGAGTTTGAAAAGTGATTCGAGTGCAAACGGCACAAAATATCTTGACACATTGATTAAAATGCACAGAGGCAAAATTAATCTTTTTAACTTGGGATATTTATAGTTTTCGGTCCACCGTTAGGATCGTTTCTTGGAGAAGAGGGCACGATCAAGGCCGTACACTTGTCGGGAAGTTGTGGTGCCTAAATTGCCACTAACCATAAGGTATCAACACTTGGCAAGGGATTAGGAAGTGGTTAACAGCTGAAAACAGGCTGTTACATACTCTGCATCTGGTCTGTCATAGGCTAGCGCACCGTTACATGTTAAGTGTAGCGGTGCGCTACACACAAGTTTGGCAGATTTGCAGTTTTGGTCCCTGTTGTGTAATTGGGCCATTTTCGACACGTTTAAGGCCCGTTAACCCCATTTCAAAGCTCTAAAATGAAGTTAAAGTATAGGGAACTTAAAATGTGCTCAAAAATATCTCGGATGTCGATTCGTTTGGCCGTACGATCGCGATGTTCGGTTAATCACGACGGAATGCGCACAAGTGCGAAAAACGATCCAAATGACGCGACGAATGGATTTTTCTTATGGCGAACACTAAAATAAAATATTTTAGTGCTTACATAAATTTTTGGATGTCCAGATGTATTCAGAACGTAGGTTATGCGCGAAAATGCAAACTTATGCACTTTTTGAAGCTTTTAGTCCCTGATCCTTCTACACTTGATCTTAACATGCTTTCTTGCACTTCGAGCCCTCTAACTTGACTTTTATGGGCCTTAAGACATAACCATACTTTGTTAAGTCCTTGGGTAACTTTATGGTTACCCGAAAAGTCATAAATTTCAACGTTGACGCTTTTAACCCCTCTCACACGAATTTGATCATAACTTTCTCATACGATAACGAAACTTTATGAAATTTTAATCGTGCATTCTAGTGAGCATAATTTACATTTACAAAGCTTCGGGTTTGTCAAAAGGTCACTCAGAGGTATATCTTTAACATGTTGACACATTTAACCCCTGTAGTTTGTAATCTCTCACTTTTAGCTTCGTATGATCCATGATTCATTCGTTTGAAGGTATGAACATTGTGTAGGGTTAATGTTCATTATATTTTATTCACAGTTGACACTTAGAATCCGTATAGTTACATACTTTCCATGTTTGTCAACTTTAGTCCTTTTATAACATTCTTTCACACGTTCAAACTTTATGACACGTGTCAACACATTATAGGACGTGAATTTTCGAGGTGTTACATCCTCACCCCCTTAAAATAAATCTCGACCCGAGATTTACTGAAATAAAGGAAGTATTCTCTGCCTAATAATGGCAACTTACAGATGATTAGGAATTTGTATGATCTTATTTGTTGTTTCCTGGGCAACTTTCAGATCCTGAATATTTGGCTTACCAATCTATTGTCCTAATCAATGGATTGTTTAATATTCCATTTATACAAGGTCTCCCAAGGGAGCAGCCTTGATGCTTACATATCAACTATTATATAAAAGCTTATCTTAAGGTGAGATGGTCATCTAACCATTGCTTAACTAATTTAAGGAATAGCTAATCTTTACAGCCAGTCGAACAATTCGACGATCCTGGGTAATTGATGGCGATTCTTAATCGTTGCCTAATTAGGGTTGCGGCATGTATGCATAAGCAATATGAACCGTCTTTCTTATTTAATAACATAAAACCCTCAGAATTATTGAGTCAGGCTTTATGTGCCTATGTTTTAAAACCTATTTAATCAAGGTTTCGATTATTCCATAATCAATATGGAGTTTTCACAATACTCCAGCCCACAGCGGGGTACAATCTTAATTCTACCTACCTTCTCGGAGGTAAGCAGGGAAAACTTATGAGAAGCTAATCAAGATTGCAAGGGGGCTACAGAGATTTTCCATATCTCAGGCTCCAGTTCATCCACCAACGCTTGTGTCTAATAAGTGACACATTCATGTTATGAGTCCACATATTCCGTTACCAAGGAATATTTATTTGGATAATTCTATTCCGGATATCTCCCTTGAATACTACTAGTCGACATTAGTACAATATGACCATTGGGATATCTCAGGGGTTCCATGTATTAAACCTCCATGCTGATCAGACATGGAAATAATCTATGGGACACACTAGGATACACCAATCCTCATATGACACTTTTATCCAACATAGTTTGGCATTCGCAGGCGATAGAAAAGCAATGAGAAAATAATAAAATAGAATTATATATATTGTCGTACTCTTTCTAGGGAAGAGTACTCCAGATTCTTATGGAAGAATTATCTTCGAGGATGGGAGTCATAGACTATAACTGTCATCGTCTTGAAAGGAGATTCTCTTGACAAAAAGGTAAACCAGTTAACATCACCAATGGATGTCTATATATAATTATCGCATCTAATGATATTAGTCATGATCACATCGACAATATTGACTATTAGGTTTGGGTATAATCCCACCATTTTGAATAGGGGATCCTAAGGATCATAATGTTTGTGTCTCTTATGGACAATTTATTATAGCCCGTAGGCAATTCCCTTCGAAGGGATATCTATGGTATGATTATCTTTTCAGATGATATTTAGTCGAGTTCGTATGGACCCTACCTACTATTATGCTTGGACGTATTCCAACATCTTTAGACAGGGTCAAAGACCACCACTGTCGTTGTCTTATCGGACAACAAATTTAGCCCGTAGGCACTCCATTACTCACGGATGTTTATAACATGATCATCTTATAAGATGATATAAGCCATGATTCCTAGATCACTAGGCTAGATTTGAGAATTGGAAGAATCTAATATAAGGATGACTGTTGTGATTTTCTCGAATCACATTTGTCAGGGGTGCTAACACATTCCTAGGTGTTAACAAGGATTTGAATCCCTTGAGTAGGTTTCACCATCTTGGCCGCGTAGGCTAGGTTTCACCTTTAAGATTCCCTTCAATTGCATACTGACAGAGAAGGAAGGATATTTATTTTATCCAGGATTTTTATCATAAATCCTAATTCATAAGTTAATAATAGCACCAATGGCCTTGTCGCGTAGACAAGTTAAATTTATAAGCCATGATTTTAGAGAATCTAGGCATTAAGGTTTGAATCAAAGTTCATTACCTTTTCTTGACAGGGAGTTGTAGGCTACCACTGTCTTTAGTCTCAGATGACATTAACTATAGCCCGTAGGCACTTCCCTTCTAAGGGATGTTTATTACTGAATTGCCCTCTTAGGGTAATTCATTAACCATGGTAAAACAGAGACCATATTTGGTTAATTTATTAATCATATTTATTTAGGATTTCTATTATAATTTATCCTAATTATAAAACATTAATAGTTTTATTAGTGGTACCAATGGCCTGGTCACATGGACATTTATATATTATAAGTTTATGATTTCAGAGAATCAAAGCAACAATAACTGTTTTATTTAATAGCACAAAAGGCCTAGTCACAAGGACAATTTTAAATTATAAGCCATGATTTCAGAGAATCAAGGCCTTTAAGTATATTAGCACAACTGGCTTAGTCACAAGGACATATATAATTTATAAGCTATGATTTCAGAGAATCAAAGCATGAAAGTATTCTGTCACAATAGGCCTAGTCACGTAGACAATTATAAATTATATGCTAGGATTTCAGAGAATCAAAGCATTTGAGGTTTGAACCTAGTTCATTACCTTTATCTGACAGGGAGTCATAGCTACCACTGTATTTTGGCTCATGTAGAAATGAGCAAGGCCCGTAGGCACTATATTACCACGTATGGTTAAAATATGATCATCTTAATTGATGACATAAACCCAGGATTTAGGGATCATTAAACTGGGTTAAGAATCTTTTGAAGAATCCTTAATTACGTGTGTGATTCCCAACGAATCACATCTGTCAGGAGTGTTAACATATTTATAGATGTTAACAGGGATTCGAATCTTTTAAACAGGTCTTACCATCTTGGCCCGGTCTTAAAATGACCCGAAGGCTAGGTTTCACTTTTAAGATTCTTATTAATATTTAACGCAGAAAAATTTCTGAATTGAACTGTTAATAGGGATCTGAATCTACATTGAGGAACTGCCATCTTGGCCGGTCTTAATATGACCCGAAGCTAGGTCTTGTCCTTTTAGATTTTGCCATTTTATTATAATGGTAGATCTTACAAAAGGAATGATATTTTTAAACTTAATCGTTCCTTTATAATTTAAACAAGTATAGGGTTGCCCTAAATGGGACTTCAAAAGAATAATGTCGTCCACGGAGGGACTGAATGATAACTATGTCCTTATAAGGACTATATACTGAAACGTTCTTCAGCAAAAAGGAGTTTCTTCTTCATTCAATTCCTGAATGCTTTCTCTGTGGTTGCACGTCTCATCCTGGTCGCGGTACGAAGCTCAGCATTTCAAGGCTCCAGATGCGGAGAATTTTTATTACAGCTTCTTCGCTTGGCGACGTATCAAAAAAGATTTTGGAAGCAAAATTTCCATATTAGGATTTGAGAATAATCCTATGTTAAGTCTAGACTCAAAAGTTTAGATATGTGCAATTGTGTAACTGAGATTAAACACAAAAGGCTAGTGTTTAATTCACTCAGTGTTGGCTCTGATACCAACCTGTCACACCCCGATTTCCACGTGTCACCGGTGGGCCCGGTGGGGGAGTATCGTGACGTCATGGTTGGCAACATAATAGTCAAACAACACAATATTATTAAGCACAGCGGAAGCAATTGAAAATATAATACAACCGAATTTATTATTGTAATATCAACTGTCACAATATCCGGAAGTTTATCCACAGAAGGATCGAACATAAAATGGAAACAATAGTTCAACAGACTTTTAGGCATCTTAAGCTTGCGAGACTTCTATTGA